>CM054136.1:9545899-9558399 GCA_028751875.1 Rapana venosa | reverse complement strand
TTTTAAGTCTGCGATCGTTCAGGGAACTATGAACTATTTCCTTCTCTATCAAACAATGCCTTTTCATGCATGCATCTAGTTTATCGCTGTTCTCCTTGGCCTGCTTACTTGAGCAACAACTGTGAGGAAGAAGAGCAAGGTATGAACTCACTTCGCCGATTTTCTTTTTGTTTTTCTTTTTTTGTTCCTCGTCAAGATCTCCCAGATCAACCAACAGTGAGATTCTGTGTATGTATCCGTTCTTGTCCTCTATGAAGGAAGACGCATTTCGCCTTCGGGTGTGATGATTTTAACACCACACCAGTGTACATAATGTTTTTGATTTCTTTTATAAATTTTGCCATCCGTTCCTACAGGCCCACAGTGGCCTACTCTTTCTAAAAGCAGAACGGGTTATATAACGTGTGCGCGGAATGTTCTGCGTGCAATGCCTGGGGACTTCGATTTGTTCTGCGTACACGCGAGACTTTCATTTATAGTCTCATCCGAAAGCTTGACTTTGATTTATAGTCTCATCCGAAGGCTTGACTTTGATTTATAGTCTCATCCGAAGGCTTGACTTTGATTTAGAATCTCATCCAAAGGCTTGACTTTGATTTATAGTCTGATCCGAAGGCTTTCAGGGGGAGTGGAGTTGGTAGGGATGTTAATTCTAGAAGAAAAATTCCCTTGAACGAGTGCCTTGGAGTTGGCTCGAACCCAGGCCGTCAGATCCTAAGTTTTAACCCTCTAACCACGCGGCTATCCAACCCCCCCACCCCACCTTGGTCATGGTTATGATTCTCACATGACTGCATTTTCATAGAAAAAAGTACTGAAGTCATTTTGAAGTTACCATTAAACAAATCATGTGTATTTTAAAAATTAAACTTCTTTATATTTTTTTCAATTCTTTGTATTGTCCATTGCTTCTCAATCACCACAATATGTGTTGTTAATCAATAGCATTCTTGGCAAAAAGTTCAAAATACATTACCACGATACAAACATTAAAGAGTATCAAATGGTATTTTTGCTAATGTTGTTTTTTTTTCAAAATGTTTCATCTTTTTTCTCATTTATCTTATTGTTCACAGTGCTCCATTCTTTTCCTCTCATGTGTTTTCCAATACATGTCTACATTATTCACACCTTTATCCTACTTTGTTACTCTTTTTCTCTTTCTTTCTCTCTCTTTCCTTCTTCTCTTTCCTCCTTTCTCTCTCTTTTTCTTCTTCTTTTCCTTCTTCTTCTTCTTCCTTCTTCTTCTTCTTCTCTTCTTCTTCTTCTTCTCTTCTTCTTCCTTCTTCCCTTCTTCTTTCTTCCTCTCTTCTCTTTCTTCTTCTCCTTCTTCTCTTTTCTTCCTTCTTTCTTTCTCTTCTCTTTTCTTCTCTTCTTCTCTTTTCTTCTTCTTCTCTTTTTTCTTCTTCTCTTCTTCTCTTCTTCTTCTTCTTCTTCTTCTTCTTCTTCTTCTCCTTCTTTTCTTCTTCTCCTTCTTCTTCTTCTCTTCTTCTCCTTCTTCTTCTTCTTCTTCTTCTCTCTCTTTCCTTCTTCTTCTCTTTCTTCTTCTCCTCCTCTTCTCCTCCCTTCTTCTTCGAGCGATCAGACAGCCAAAATTGTTGTCTGTCATATGAGCGAAAATGCTTTGCGCTGCCGTTAAACACCTGACAAGGCAGGCCCAGCGCATGTTTATTCTAGATGGTCTTTTATTCTTATTTTTAACTTGCGCATCCTGTTTTCGTTGTGTTGTTGGGCGTTTATCAGCTTAACAATCTGAGGGTGACCTCGAATACATGCTCTCTCACTCATCACACCGGCGCTGTTCTTGTGGCGACATACTCTCCCCGAGAGACTATAAACCGAGGTCCCGTGTGCGAACTCGCTCAGAACATCTTGCGCACACGTTAAATCCTGTTCCGCTTTTCTTAAGAGTAGGCCATTGTGTGCCGGTAGGAACAGATGACAGAATTGACAAAACTGTATACACACGGGGACTGGATGTAAAAAAAAAAAGCACATAAGTGCTTATTCCATTATCCTTGATATAAACAAGAATAGAATAGGAGAGCAGCCCGGATTTCACACAGAGAAATCTGCCTTGACTTAAAGTCAATAAAAATGGTGTACACCTGGGAATCACTGGGAGACCAGGAGTGTCCACCGCATAATAAGAAGCTTGCGTGTCTGACTGTCTTCAAATGCCTCATTATGTGAGCAGCCATACTCCCACTTCAGGCGATTTTTCCCCTCCCCCTCCTTAATAGAGAAATACAGGTTGTTGTGCTAGGAGCTTGTCACGGAGGAAAACAATAACAGTCATAACAAAGTGTGACAGCATTTTTGATGCGCGAATGTTTGGTATTTGCTTGTTTATTTTTCTGCTTGTTGTTGTTGTTTTTTGGCTAATTAGACTCTGTTTGTCTGTCACACAAACCAATCGGAACAAAACAGACTTGAACTACAGCAACTCAAATCAAATCACAGTTTTAACCAAGAGAGAAGAGAGAGAGGAGAGAGATGGGGAGAGAGATGAGGAGAGAGAGAAGGAGCAGAGATGAGTAGAAGAGAATGAGAAGAAAGAGAGAAGATGAGAAAAGAGATGAGAGAGAGAGAGAGAGACGAGAGAGAGAGAGAGAACACACTTCAAAAAATGAGAAAAGAGAGGGCGTAAGAGAGAGAGAGAGAGAGAGAGAGAGAGAGAGAAGAGAGAAGAGAGAGAGAGAGAGAGAGAGAGAGAGAGAGAGAGAGAGAGAAATCAGGGAGGGGGGGGGAGAGAGACAGGGAGACAGGGAGAGACAGAGAGAATCTCCCGCCATCACCTCGCTAATTAATAAGTAAGGGGGGTGGCCCATTGTGGCTAGACTGAGTCATTAAAGAGAAGCTCACTCAACTTTCCCCTCCCCCTCCCCCTCTTCTTTCATCTCCTCCACCCCACTTTCCTTACCTCCCCCATCCCTCTCTACTTCCCTCCCTCCCTCCCTCCCACTCGGTGTGTCTCACCTTCATCTCCTGCTAATAATCGTGGCTACCTGAATCATCACTCCCACCCCACCCATCCCTCCCTCCCTCCAGCCTTTTAATCTCCCACCCTCTGTCTCCCCTTCCATCCACTCCAACCCCTATCCCTCATCTCTCTGTCTCTGTCTGTCTCTGTCTGTCTCTCTGTCTTTGTCTCTCTCTGTCTCTGTTTCGTGTGTCTTCTGTCTCTCTCTGTTCTCTGTTTTCTGTTTCTGTTGTCTGTCTCTGTCTCTCTCTGTGTCTCTTCTCTATCGCTTTCTGTCTCACTGTCTCTGTCTGTCTCTCTTCTGTCTCTTCTCTGTCTCTCTGTTTTGTCTCTCTCTTGTCTCTCTTTCTGTGTGTCTGTCTGTCTCTCTCTGTCTCTCTCTGTATTTTTCTCTCTGTTTCTGTGTGTCTGTCTCTCTGTCTCTCTCTGTCTCACTATCTCTATCTCTTTCTGTCCCACTGTCTCTGTCTGTCTGTCTGTCTCTGTTCACTTCTCTATCTTTCTTCTGTCCCCTGTCTCTGTCTGTCTTCTGTCTCTGTCTCACTATCTCTATCTCTTTCTGTCCCACTGTCTCTGTCTGTCTGTCTGTCTGTCTCTGTTTTCTCTCTGTTCTGTGTTCTGTCCTCTGTTTCTGTCTCCTGTCCTTCTGTTCTGTCCATGTCTCTGTCTGTCTCTGTCTGTTGCTGTCTGTCTGTCTGTCTCTGTCTCACTGTCTGTCTGTCTATCTTCTGTCTGTCTGTCTGTCTGTCTGTCTGTCCTGTCTTCTGTCTGTCTGTCTCACTGTCTCTGTCTCTGTTCTGTCTGTCTGTCTGTCTGTCTGTCTGTCTGTCTGTCTGTCTGTCTGTCTGTCTCTCTGTCTGTCTGTCTCTGTCTTCTGTCTGTCTGTCTGTCTGTCTGTCCTGTCTTGTCTGTCTGTCTGTCTGTCTCTGTCTGTCTGTCTCTGTCTCTGTCTGTCCTGTCTCTTGTCTGTCTGTCCTGTGTCTGTCTGTCTCTGTCTGTCTGTCTGTCCTGTCCTTGTCTGTCTGTCGTCTGTCTGTCCTGTCCTGTCTGTCTGTCTCTCCTGTCTGTCTGTCTGTCTGTCCTGTCTGTCTGTCTTCTGTCTGTCCTGTCTCTCTGTCTGTCTGTCTGTCCTCTTCTGTCTGTTCTGTCTGTCTGTCTGTCTTTTGTCTGTCTGTTCTCTGTCTTCTGTCTGTTCTGTCTGTCTGTCTTCTGTCTGTCTGTCTCTGTCTTCTGTCTGTCCTGTCTGTCTGTCTGTTCTCTGTCGTTTTCTGTCTGTCTGTCTGTCTGTCTGTCTGTCGTCTGTCTGTCTGCTCTGTCTGTCTGTCTGTCTGTCTGTTCTCCCCCTCCTCTTTTCTTCTTCTCTCATCCCTCTTCCTCTCTTCTTCTTCCCCCCCCCCCCCCCCCCTCCCCTTCTGTCTTCTTCTTCCAGTCCCTGCTAGCTAATCATTTGGTGAGGCAGGACCCCTTTTGCCAGTCTAGTGCTGTCTCCTGCTCTTTGTCTGCCTCCATCTCTCTCTCTCTCCTCTCTCTCTCTCTCTCTCTCTCTCTCTCTCTCTCTCTCTCTCTCTCTCCTCTCTCTCTCTCCTCTCTCTCTTCTCTCTCTCTCTCCTACCTCCCTCTCTTCCTCCCTCCCTCCTCTTCTCCTCTCAGCCTTACCTGAGAAGTGGCATCTCCGGATGTGACGTCACTGTCTCTTTGACTCTGTCTACTTCCGCCCTCACTTGCAGGCTGTACTTCAAAGTTGCGTTGAAAAATCATGTAGTTTTTTTTAAAAATAATTATATTGCCGTGAAATTAGTTTGAGTGAGTTTTCTCTTCTTTTTTTTTTACAAGATGAAACTGTTTTTACTGTTTGGATTTGGATTTTTTGTTGTTTGTTTTCTGTTGTTTTCCGTTTTGTTTTGTTTTGGTTTGGGGTTTTTTTTTTATTGGTTTGTTTGGTTTGGGTGGTTTGTTTGGTTTGGGTGGGGTTTTTTTGGTGTGTGTGTTTTGGGGGTATTTTTTTTTTGGGGGGGGGTGGGTTTACAAAATACGATGGTGTCAAATATATAATCATTTTTTATTATGCTGCTATCGTCAGTGTTATATTAATTTTATCATTCTATTATCATTTTGTCATATTATCGTATTTTATTATCATTATTGCCTTTACTACTTCTTTTGTAGCTATTGCTGTTACTGCTATACCACCACTTCTATCACTACTGCTGCTCCCAATGCTACTACTGTTACTACCATTACTACTACTACTGCTATTTTACTGCTACATCTATTGTTGATACTATCCTCTACAAATACTGCTATTGCTGCCACAGCTACTACTTACCCTACTGCTACTTCTACTGTCCTACTACGGGCAATACTTTTCATAAAACTTCCACTTTATTCAACAAGAAAGAATGAATCTGTCTTGTTGTACTGTGTCGAAAATTTAAAAAAAAAACGACCAAAAACAACAACCAAAAATAAAAACAGAACAAAACGAAAGTACAATCCATTTCATGCACCCACATAGAAGTGAGTTGGTAAATAAAGCAAGCATAGTGTAGCAGTGTCAGCAGCAGCAGCAGCAGCAGCAGCAGCAGACGTCATTATCGTCACCCTCCTTCTCTATAATTCGCCCACAAGCCATAGAAAAGGACGCAGGGCTAGCTAGGCTTGGCTCAGGCCACAGATGACGTGACAAGCTCCCGTTCAACCAGCACACACACCCCTCCCTCCCCCCTCCCCCTTGTTTATCTGATCCTGCCTCCACCGATCGCCACCCTTGATTGGACGACGGTGGGTCTGTGAGGTCGAGTGTCAGTCAACCCTTTGTCTTCAACCAAGGGCCCCCTCTGACTCCTGTGCCGGTGGTGCTGCGCATGCGTCAATTAAGGAAGCAAGCCCGGATGTGTGTGGGGCCATGGCTGTCTATTAATCGCCTGAGTCCTTACAGTGGCTGGTTTGAAGGAGGCTGGCACTAGCTTCCCTGCTACACCCTTACCCCCTAAAAACCACCCCCTTGTCTTCTTACGTCCTCCGTGCTAAGGTTTCTGAAGGGCGCTTCGAGGCAAGAGGGTTGGCCGGTGATACAATCATACTGATTGACCCTTATCCTGGGTAATCGTCCTCCTCTTCAACTTGTCATCTCTTCCCTTTCAGGGTATGACAGCACTAGTAGGGAGTGGGTAGGGTAGGGCTGTCTTTTTCTTTTTCCAAAGTTAGGCTGAAGAGTTGAAGAGGCCTTGTCTTCATTGTGGATTGTACAATGAACCTGCATAACCTTGTGGGCAGGGGGGGGGGGTGGGGGGCGGGAGGAGGCCTGTGTTGGCTTCATTTGGGATAGGATCTTGTTTGCCTTTAAAGTCTTTGAGCATGTGCTTGAGAGAGAGACAGACAGACAGACAGACAGAAGAAGAAGAAAAAGAAGAGCAAGAAGAAGAAGAAGAAGAAGAAGAAGAAGAAAAAGAAGAAGACATGCTACTAATTTTATCAGAAGTATCTTGTTTAGATAATTATTTTGCCTTTTACAGAAAAAGCTGCAGAATCAGTTCAGTTCTTTCGTTCGTTGTCTTTTGTTTCACACGCAAAGTGTTTGATCGAAACACAGTTTCCGTTTATTCCAGAACAGCATGGTAGCAACACACTAAGTGTTAGTACAGCAAAATATCATAAAGCTGATAAAGAGTCCTGTAGACAGCGTGCCACTGAATAAAAGGCTGCAGCTTAACAATGTGACAGGGCGGTAATTAGGTTACCTCCCATGCGATCAGAGTCCTCCCAAGATTATTTATGGAAACAAAATAAAGAAAGTAGATGACGTGCTTATAACCATTGTGAAAATATCAGAAAACGAAACCTGAAACAAACAGAAAAACAAAAGATGAAACAGAGCAAAAAGCAAAAACAAAAAAGCAGAAATGATTGTTTCATTTATGTTTATCTTCATATAATTATAGAGTAATGGTCCTAGTACGTTTTTGTTATTTGTTATGTAGGATCCATAGGTCTATTATACTTTTTTGTATTTGTGTGATTGGGGAGCTCTGCTTTTTAGAAGAATAAACTTTGATTTAAGAAATACAAATAAATCTTTTTTTTTCTGTTTTGTTTTGTTTTGCTCGTGTTTTCTCTTTCTCTTAATTCGGTTTTTTACAAGATTGAGCGCTATGTAAATTCCTTATATTTTCATTATTTATTATTATTATCATTATTATTATTATTATTATTATTATCTATATTGATTATATATATGTGTGTGTATGTGTGTATGTATGTATGTGTATATATCTATAAAATATATATATATATATATAAGAAGAGAGGGAGAGAGGATGTGTGTGTGTGTGTGTGTGTGTGTGTGATGTGTGTGTGTGTGTGTGTGTGTGTGTGTGTGTGTGTGTGTGTGTGTGTGTGTGTGGGGTGTGTGGCGCGCGCGCGCGTGTGTGTGTGCAGGGTCGTTGTGGTTTTTTTTTAATTCGAAGCTATTCGTCTTTCCAACATTTTTTTTTCAATAGAGATCTCTCTCTCTCTCTCTCTCTCTCTCTCTCTCTCTCTCTCTCCTCTCTCTCTCTCTCTCTCTCTCTCTCTCTCCAGTTTTGTCATAACACTTTCATGTGTGCGCACACGCTCACTCTCACATATGCATGCGCACGAGGGCAAGAGTACATTGTGCTTTAATCCGAGATCAAGACTAATTATTTTCTAGAACTGTCAGGTGAATATAAGACTTAAAGGGCAGTTAAGCTTAGATGGTAATGATTGCATTGACTTCAAGATCTCTGAGCACATCTCCAAGGTTGACAAGAGTGTCACAGGTGACATCCATGTTGTATTATCTGTCTAAGTGCCTGTCTGTCTGTTATCTGCCTGTGGATCGGTCTGTCTGTGCTTGTGTTTGTCTGTTTGTCTCTGTCTGTCTGTCTGTCTGCATGCCTATTTGTCCATCAGTCTGACAATCTGTCTGCCTCTCTCTTTCTCTCTCTCTCTCTCTCTCTCTCTCTCTCTCTCTCTCTCTCTTCTCTCTCTCTCTCTCTCTCTCTCTCTCTCTCTTTCTCTCTCTCTCGTGAATCTTTCATTCTTTATTCCTTTGTTGTTTTTGTTTGTTTGTTTGCTGTGGAGTTCGAAGCAACAGACAGACAGACAAACAAACATACAAACACGCAGACGGACACACAGACAGAGGCAAATAACCACAGACACATAAACTAAAACACCCTCCTCATATTGGCCAGCTTCGTTAAAAGCATGATTTTTGACACAGATTGCATTTCACCTAATCCGCTGTTTACAGTACTTGTCTGCGTTCTCTATTTTGTCTTTACAAAAGATCCGTTATTTTAAAGCTAGCTGTTTGTTTCATAGCCCAAAAAGAAAACTCAGATATTATGAGATAAACATTTCGAACAGGACAGATCTTTAGGAAAGGATAATAACAAACAAAAACAGGCATAAATACAGTAAACAGCGGATTACGGAAAACATGAATCGAGTCAGAAATAAAGTGAAATAAAAAAAGAACAAAGAAAAACGCTTGGCAGGATATTGTGTTTCATATGTCTGTAATCTGGTTAGGACTTTGTCTATCTGTCTATCTGTCTGCCTGGCTGGCTGGCTGGCTGGCTGGCTGGCTGTATGTCTTTCTGTCTTTCTGTCTGTCTGTCTGTTTTCTGTCTGTCTCTCTCTGTCTGTCTCTCTCTGTGTCTCTCTCTCTCTCTCTCTCTCTGTATCTCTCTCTCTCTCGCGCGCGAATCTTTCATTCTTTATTCCTTTGTTGTTTTTGTTTGTTTGTTTGTTGTGGAGTTCGAAGCAACAGACAGACAGGCAAACAAACATACAAACACGCAGACGGACACACAGAGACAGAAGCAAATAATCCCAGACGCATAAACTAAAACACCCTCCTTATATTGGCCAGCTTCGTTAAAAGCATTAATTCTGACACATTTTGCATTTCACCTAATCCGCTGTTTACAGTACTTGTCTGTGTTCTCTATTTTGTCTTTACAAAAGATCTGTTATTTTAAAGCTAGCTGTTTGTTTCAGGGCAAAAAAGAAAATCCAGATGTTATGAGATAAACATTTCGAACAGGACAGATCTTTGCGAAAGGAAAAGAACAAACAAAACCAGGCATAAATACAGTAAACAGCGGATTACGCAAAACATGAATCGAGTCAGAAATAAAGTGAGAAAAAAATAAAAGAAAAACGCTTGACAGGATATTGTATTTCATATGTCTGTAATCTGGTTAGGACTTTGTCTGTCTGTCTGTCTATCTGTCTGTATGGCTGGCTGGCTATATGTCTGTCTGTAGGTCTGTTTGTAAGTCTATTTGTAGATCTGTTGTCTGTCTTTCTGTATGTCTGTCGGTCTGTCTATCTGTCTGTCTGTCTCTTTGTCTGTCTTTCTCTGTCTGTCTGTCTGTCTGTCTGTCTGTCTGTCTGATTGTCTGTCTCTTTGTCTCTCTGTTGTCTGTCTTTCTACCTGTCTTTCTGTAGGTCTGTCTGTCTGTCTCTTTGTCTGCCTCTCTGTCTCTGTCTCTGTCTCTATCCGTCTGACTGTTTGTCTGTCTCTTTTTCTGTCTGTCTGTCTCTGTCTGTCTGTCTCTGTCTTTCGCTCTCTTCATTTCTTTTTTTCTGTATCTGTGTCTGTCTTATGATCAGAATCTGTCTCTGTCTCTGTGTCTGTCTCTCTTTCCCATGACACTCACTGTCTCACCCTCACCCCACCACCACCACCACCACCACCACTCACCCACTCTCTCTCTCTCTCTCTCTCTCTCTCTCTCTCTCTCTCTCTCTCTCTCTCTCTCTCTCTCTCTCTCTCTCCATCCTTTAAAATACCACTTTGAGGAAAACGAGCAAAACAAGTCTTAAAATTTTAAAAAAGATATCAAATAAATATTTCCACTGTCTTTTTTGTTTTTTTTCGTTCACCCTAATTTCAAATCCTAAGCCCGTATGTTTACTTTCTGCACATTTTAGTTATTTTATTTTAGTTTTAAAAAGTCGTAAACGCCTCTTTAGGCCATTTTTTGCATCGTCGTCAATGGTTTAAATGATGTATAGCAGAGTGGCACTCTAGTCAGTTTAGGCCCATATTTTCTTGAGACATTGCATCGTCTGCTGCTGTTGGGTTTTTTTAACCTCCAGAGAGAATTGGAATGATAAATTGTTAATGTTGCTATAATGTTCTTAGTTGGAATCCGATCAATTCACTGAAGTCTTTCCAGTTTGGGTTTTTGAAGTTGGTTTGCGGGGTTTATTTTGTTTTTGAGGGTGGGTGTTGGTGTTTGTTTTACAAGGGTTTTTTTCTGGTTGGTTTGTGTGGGGAGTTGCTAAGCTGAAGAAGAAGGATGTAGATTGTGTGTGTGTGGTGAGTGTGGTGTGTGTGTGTGTGTGTGTGTGTGTGTGTGTGTGTGTGTGTGTGTGTGTGTGTGTGTTGTGTGTGTGTGTGTGGTTGTGTGGTGTTATGTGGTGATGTGGTGTGTGTCATGGTGTGTATGTGTGTGAAGGCGTGAATGGGGGATGTGTGTGTGATGTGTGTTTTGGGGAGGGTGGTGTGGCAGGGGTGGATGTATGTGCGGTGCATGCGTGCGTGTGTGTGTGTGTGTGTGTGTGTGTGTGTGTGTGTGTGTTGTGTGTGTGTGTGTGTGTGTGTGTGTGTGTGTGCGTAGGCGTGTGGGTGTGGGTGTGTTTGGATGTGTGCGGGTAGGTGTGGGTCTGAGTGGGTCGATGTTTGTGTGTGTGTGTGTATGTGTGTGTGCGTGTGTGTGTGTGTGCGGTGTGTGTGAGTGTGCTGGTGTGTGTGGGTGTGGTGAGTGTGTGTGTGATGTAATATCTCTGATTGTGAAGAGACGTCAAGTGAAGTTCAATACACACACACGCTTGTAAAAGGACTTTTGCCAAAACAGGATGGCCAATTATGCAATTCAAAAAAGTCCTTTGAAAGTCTCTCGGATGAGACTATAAATCGAAGCCCCGTGCGCAAACACACACAGAGAACATCTTGCATAAACAGTATAACCTGCTTCGCCTTTTGGAAGAGTAAGCCATTTATGCCTGTTGGAACAGATGGCAAAATTTATGAAACCGCATGAACACGGCAACAGGATGTAAAAATAAGCACGTGAGTGCTTAATCCAGTATCCTCGAAACAAAAGAATAGCTACTGATCACCATAATCATGATGATGATGATGATGATGATGATTGATGATGATGATGATGATGATGATGATGATGATGATGAATAGGAGGATAATGATTATGATGAGGATGAGGATGATGATGGGGAGGATGGTAATAAAAGTTACTGACCCATGAAAGCAAGCGCGCACGCACGCACACACACAACGCACACACACACACCTCGCGCGCGCGCACGAAATGAGAGAGAGATGAATAAAACAATCACATTCTAATATTTCCAAGATAACGAATAAGCACTCGTGCTTTTTTTTTTTTACATCCAAACCCCACCCCTGTTAGGGATGTATCATAAAAATGAACAATGAAGAGAGAGACAGACAGAGAGAAGCAGAGACAGACAGACAGACAGAGACAGACAGACAGAGAGACAAACAGAGACAGAGTTGTAAAATCGAACGACCAAGCCTCTAAAGGACAATTTGTAGAAAAGGTGACAATGTTCGCATAGTCGGTCATCCTGTGTTAGGGCCGGCAGCATGCAGTCCAGCCATTTCACAAGCGTCTGTCTGTGTCTGCACAGCAAGAGCTACAGGGAGGCTGGCGGCTAGCCAGGTCTGTCCATGAATAATAATATCCACGCTGAAAAGAGGATTACAAGCTTTTTTTTCTTTTTGGACTGGCTGCTTCTTTCACTACGAGAAGCAGGGGGAAAAAAACCTAGTCAGCTTAACGATGCTGTTCATACAAAAACAGAAGAGACCTGACAGATTTGTCCGCACTCTGCTTCCCGACATGTTGAAGGTTGAGTCCACAACCACTTGGGGTGAATGTTTGAAGGAAAAGGTATGATTTACTGCTTAAATTGATGAGCATGTCTTGTTTGCGTGTGTGTGAGAGAGAGAGAGAGAGGAGAGAGGGTGTGGGGGGAAAGGGTTATGAGGAGGGGGGGGGGGGGGGGGTGTTTGTTTTTTGCTCTGCGTCTTTTAGTCCATTACTGGAAAGTGTGTTTATGTTATTGACCTGGGGGGAAAAAATTGAAAGTTGATGAAAAGAAGATGAAAATATTTAAAAAAAAAATGATATGCACACACAGATAGAGAGAAAGTGGAATGCTTTTACTTTAGACGCAGAACCTAATGCATTGCTTCAATTTTTAACCTCCTTCCTCCTCCTCCTCCTTCTTCTGCATCTTTGATTTTCTCCTCTCTGTTTTTTTTTTAAACTTGAAAGTTGTTTCTGTGTGTGTGTGTGTGTGTGTGTGTGTGTGTGTGTGTGTGTGTGTGTGTGTGTTGCGTGCGTGCGTGCGTGTGTGTGTGTGTGTGGTGTGTGGTGGTGTGTGTGTGTGTGTGTGTGTGTGTGTGTGTGTGTGTGTGGGTGTGTGTGTG
>CM054136.1:9513399-9538399 GCA_028751875.1 Rapana venosa | reverse complement strand
TCCCAAACTGCACTACCTGCATCTGACAAGGCAGTCTTTAACTATCCACTTCCACTTGATACCACTCTGCCCTTTTCCACCCTCCTTGCAGTCTCCTTGTCTCCAAACAAGGCCATTTCTGATAAAGAATTGTCAGCACACATTTCGTGTCCATCATCGCCATGTTGCAGTTGTCAATACATATTACAGGTTTTTTAACATCCAGAGCAGTTGTCAATTTCTGTCATTTCCCATGGCAGATTCCAATGCTCCAGAGCAATTTTGAACACTGTACGACTGTCAGCAAGGATGGCATGTTCTGAATGTGATTACAGTGGTCAATGTCCATTGTGGTTGTCAGTGCTCTTTTTTGCAGTTTTCAACATCCATTGCAGAGGTGAACGCGCATTGCGGCATTCATAATTCAACTAAAGATCCTTTGGAGAAGACTATAAACCGAGGTACCATGTGGGAATGTGGGCAGAACATATTGGCTTTACGAAAGAGTAGGCTATTGTGTGCTGGTCGGAAAAAAGCACGTGGGTGCTTAATCCATTATCCTCGAAATAAACAAATAAACTAAAACATAAAATAAAAAGGTTTTAACGCCCGATGACAGATTCAGAGTTCCGTTACAGTGTTCAGCATATTGCAGTTTCCTCATCCAAGGCAACTTTTCAACATCTGTTTTAATCCTTCACATAAACTGCTGTTGTCAACAATTACTGCAGTGATCAACAGTCAGTGCAGTTTTAAAACATTCACTGCAGTTTTTAACATCCAATGCAGTTATTGATACTAATTGCAGTTGTCCACATCAAAATCAATTCACACAAGACAATTTTCAGTTATCCACATCTAATACAAAAATGCAACTCTTCATCATGTGTGTCAACCTCCAGCATCCATTGAAGCTGTCAATACAAACTTCTATGATCTGAACCTAAAGTTATTGTCAGTGTTTACTGAATTTGTCACTACATAGCCTGTTGCCTTCAAAATGAAAAGATTGCCTTCTCCACTTATCCAAACCATCCAGGAGAGAGACACTTTGGTTTAGGGGCCAGCTTCTGCCACTATTATCTTACCAGGGCAAAACCTGATTCTCAAAACTGCACTTCTGCATCTGACAAACAAACACTGCCAATTCCTAACCACCCACTTCCACTTGATACCACTCTGCCCTTTTCCACCCTCCTTGCAGTCTCCTTGTCTCCAAACAAGGCAATTTCTGATAAAGAGTTGTCAGCACACATTGTGTGTCCATCATCACCATGTTGCAGTTGTCAATACATATTACAGGGTTTTTTAACATCCAGAGCAGTTGTCAATTTCTGCCATTTCCCATGGCAGATTCCAATGCTCCAGAGCAATTTTGAACACTGCACGACTGTCAGCAAGGATGGCATGTTCTAAATGTGATTACAGTGGTCAATGTCTATTGTAGTTGTCAGCGCTCCTTTTTGCAGTTTTCAACATCCATTGCAGAGGTGAACCCATATTGCAGCATTTATCATTTTTTTAAAAGTCCTTCCAAGGAGACTGACAATAAAGACTGACTATAAACCAAGGTACCCTATGCGAATGTACACAGACACATTGCACACATGTTAAACCTGTCTGCTTTTTGAAAGAGTTGGCTATAGTCTGTTGGTGGGAATGGATGACAGAATTGACAAAACCGCATGCACATGGAGACTGGATTTAAAACAAAAGTGCATGAGTGATTATCAGTTATCTTCAAAATAAAGGATAATATTATTTTTAATGAAATTCATAGTTTTCAACACCCCATGACAGTTTTAAACCTCCTTACATTGTTCCACATATTGCAGTTTCCTTGTCCAAAGCAAATTTTCAACATAATTGTGTTCTAGTCTTCAACATAAATTGCTGTTGTCAACAACATTCGCTGCAGCTTTTAACATCCAATGCAGTTACTAATACTCATTATAGTTCCACATCAAATTCATCTTCACACAAAACAATTTTTAGTTATCCACATCTAATACAAAAATGCAACTCTTCATCATGTGTGTCAACTTCAAGTACCCATTTAAAGCTGTCAATACTAACATCAATGATCTAAACCAAAACATATTTTTGATGTTTACTGAATTTGTCACTACATAGGCTGTTGCCTTCGAAATGAAAAGATTGGCTTATCCACTTACCAAAACCATCCAGGAGAGAGACACTTTGGTTTAGGGGCCAGCCTCTGCCGCTATCATCTTACTAGGGTAAAACCTGACTCTCAAAACTGCACTTCTGCATCTGACAAACACTCAGTGCCACTTTTCAACCACCCACTTCCACTTGATACCACTTCACAGTTTGTCACTCTCCTTGCAGTCTCCTTGTCATCAACAAGGCAATTTCTAAAAAGCAAAATTGTCAACACATATTTTGTGTCCATCATCACTATGTTGCACTTGTCAGTACATATTGCAGGGTTTAACATCTATAGAAGTTGCCAATTTTCATTATTTCCCATTGCAGATTCTAATCCCCTAAAGCAATTTTGAACACTGTGTGTAACTGTCAGCAAGGATGTCATTTTCTAATGTGATTACAATGGTCAGTGTCCATTTTGGTTGTTGGCGCTTTTTTTTGGCAGTTTTCATCATCTAGTGCAGAGTTTAATATCCATGCCAGATGTCAACGTGTATTGCATTTTTCATAATTCAACCAAATGTCCTTCAGAGGAGACTATAAACCGAGATACCGTGTGCAAACCCATGCAGACATATTGCGCTTACATTAAAACCTGTTCCAATTTTGAAAAGAGTAGTCCATTGTGTACCAGTGGGAATGGATGACAAAATTATTTTTAAAATCCGCACACCCACATGGAGACTGGATGTAAAAAAGCACATAAGTGCTTAATCCATGTATTCGAAAAAAGGAAGAAGATTTTTTTTTAAAAAGACAGAAAAAAAGTTTTGAACATCCCATTACAGTTTCAAACGTTCCTTACAATATTCAACATACTGCAGTTTCCTTATTCAATGCAGCTTTTCAACATCTGTTGTAATCTCCAACACAAATTGCTGTTGTCAACAATTACTGCAGTGATCAACAGTCAGTGCAGTTTTCAAATATTCACTGCAGTTTTTAACATTCAATGCAGTTACTAATACTCATTACAGTTGTCCACATCTAATTCACTTCACAAAACGCAATTTTCAGTTATCGACATCTAATGCAAAATGCAATCCTTTGTCATGTGTGTCAACCTCCAGTACCCATTGAAGCTGTCAATACAGACTTCTATGATCTGAACCAAAACCTATTGTCAGTGTTTACTGAATTTGTCACTACATAGCCTGTTGCCTTCAAAATGAAAAGATTGCCTTCTCCTCTTACCCAAACCAACCAGGAGAGAGACACTTTGGTTTAGGAGCCAGCCTCTGCTGCTATCATCTTACCGGGATAAAACCTGACTCTCAAAACTGCACTTCTGCATCTGACAAACACTCAGTGCCACTTTTCAACCACCCACTTCCACTTGATACCACTTCACAGTTTTCCACTCTCCTTGCAGTTTCCTTGTCTCCAAACAAGGCCATTTCTAAAAGAAATTGTCAACGCATATTTCGTGTCCATCACCATGTTGCAGTTGTCAATACATATTACATGTTTTAACATCTAGAGCAATTGTCAATTTCTGTCATTTACCATGGCATATTCTAATGCCCCAAAGCAATTTTGAACACTCGGCATAAATGTCAGTAACGATGGCATTTTCTGAATGGGATTACAATTGTCAATGTCCATTGTAGTTGTCAGCACTCTTTTGAAAGTTTTAATCATCTAGTGTAGTTTTCAACATCCATTGCAGATGTGAACGTGTATTGCAGCATTCTTCATTCAATCTAAAGTCCTCCCCAGGAAACTCTAAAGCAAGGTACCGTGTGCGAAAGTATGCAGACATACTGTGCACACGTTAAAACCTGTTCCGCTGTTCAAAAGAGTAGTCTATTAGTATTGTGTGCTGGTGGAAATGGGTGACAAAATTGATAAAACCGCATGCACATGAAGACTAGATGTGAAACAAAAAGCGCATGAGTGCTTATTCCATTATCCTCGAAATAAGGAATAACATTTCTTTTTAAAAAGTGAAACAATGCAGTTTTCAACACCCATGACAGTTTGAAACGTCCATTACAGTGTTCAACATATTGCAATTTCTTCATCCAAGGCAACTTTTTAACCATCTGTTGTAACTTCCAACATATACTGCAGCCGTCAACAATTACTGCAGTGATCAACAGGCATGCAGTTTTCAAACATTCACCGCAGTTTTTCACATGCATTGCAGTTACTAATACTCATTGCAGTTGTCCACATGAAATTCGCTTCACACAACACAATTTTCAGTTATCAACATCTATTACAAAATGCAATCCTTCGAAGAAATGTGTCAACCTCAAGTACCCATTGAAGCAGTCAACACTCACTTGAAAGATCAAAACCAGGAACTGTTATTAGCGTTTAGAAAAAAGTGACTCTGATAGGGAAACAAATACAGTTACAAACAGGGAAAGACAAAAATGGGTGGCGCTGCTCTTGTGGCGACACCCTCTTCACGGGAAGAGCAGCCCGAATTTCAACTAGAGAAATCTGCAGTGACTTCAAGTAGTATGCAATACAATACAATGAATACATATCGATACAATACCATACAACAGTCTATCCAAACTACAGATATGAACCCATTTTCCAGATCAAGAAAGTGACAAAGGAACTAACACGTGTATTGTTTTCGTTCCTCAGCTAGAGATCCCAGGCTCACCAATGGTGAGATTTTTGCGTGTATATAGAACCGCTGTTTGCCCACCTTTTAGGTATCCACTGTCCAGCTTCGGAAATATGAGCAATTCAGTCTGGTGTTATGCAGTTTGAGAAATAAGAAATCTGACAAAAACCTGACCAGGTTTACTTTCATGCAAAAGAGATGTGTTTGTTTCAGAAGCAATGGCGTCCAGAATCACCAAAGAGTATTCGGGGTTGGTATGTAACTGAGAAACTAAAACACCAAAAATCCTCAGTAAGCACTTACAATCACTGGAAAATAGTTCCTCTTCTTTCGGAAAGAAAGATATGCACAATAAAAATTATATAGAAGAAGCTATGATGACCAGCTACGTGGTAAATTCGATTTGAAAAAAGCAAAACACCTCACAAAACGAACAACAACAACACCCGCAGACATTCCAGCCACATCAAACCCACCACCAAACACAAACCCTCTTTAAAGCCCCATCAGTGCAAGCACAACACCTAAAAATAAACAACACAAAAATAGCAGCAAACAACACAAAAACAAACAAATAAACAACTCCCCAGCTAAACTAAAAGCAGAAAAAGAACAGCATTCCCCCTCCCCCCCCCCCCTCCCACCCACCCACCCACTCTCTCCCCAAATGCCTCCTGACATAATCACTCAATCAATCAGTCTTCCAGCCTGGAAAAACCTCCACACGCGGATGATGAGAGAGACAGAGAGAGAGAAGAGATATACTGGTAACAAAAAAAAAAGTCCACACCTCCTCTAACCCCCACCCCCCACCCCACCCCACTCCCCCCCCCTCCTCCTCCCATCTTCCTTCCCTTACGACCCTACCAGCATCAGCAGGTCTTCCCCGAGCCTTCTTCCCCAGTCTTTGCTCGGGAGTTTCCGTGTTTCCTGTTGGCTGGAACTGGGGCCTGTAATTACGGCAGGAAGAAGACCACGATTTTGCTCGCCATTGCCAGAAACTGGAGCTCCTTCCTCCTTCAGGGCAGAGCGCAACCAACGTCTCCCTCCTGCCTGCCTTGCCTAACCTTGCCTTGCCTAACCTTGCCTGGCCTTGCCTTGCCTAGCTTGCCTCACCTCCAAGGAGTCACCCCACCCCACCCCACCCCACCCCCATCGCGTGCCGGTTTCTTATAACGCTGGCAGGCAGAAGAAAAGGAGGAAAGAAAAAAAATGGAGGCGATCCGTGCGGCAAATTACTAGGCCAGAATGGTCGGAAATTAAAAGCTGAGTGGAATCATTGAACATGAAATTGCATTGTAAACCCGAGACCTTCTCTATATTGCTTTCAATTAGCGATTGGTTAAGGCGCTGGGGATTCGGTGATGGATGTACCAGTGAGCATCTTCGACGTCAATCGTGCTTCGCTGCGGTGGCTCCGGTCTCGCCTGTCAGTCTCTGATTGAAGTCCTCACATCAAAAAGCTACCGGCCCGCTATCTACCCCTTCATAAGCCTCCTCCATCCTCTTTCCATCCCTCCCTCCCTCCCTCCCTCCCATCCCCCCCCCCTCACCTCCACCCTGACCCCTCTTCTCTCACCACTACCGTTTGTTCCCCCCCCCCCCCCCCCCCCCCTATTCTTGTCTCGTTCTCTACAACACACTGTTACCGTTTCTCTTGTCTAGAACTCTTAGTCTTCTTTTTTTTCTCCCCCGTGTGTGTGTGTGTGTGTGTGTGTGTGGTGCGTGCGTGTGTGTGTGTGTGTGTGTGTGTGTGTGTGTGGTGTGTGTGGTGTGTGTGTGTGTGTGTGTGTGTGTGTGTGTGTGTGGCTTGTTCCTTTCCCACATTGCAGACACAACCCATCATCTTATTTTTTCTTCTTTTTTTTAATGGCTCTGTCTCTGTTTCTGTGTCTGTGTCTGTCACTCTTTCCCCCCGCGCCCCTTTCTTTCTCTAAATATTCATAATGTTTTATTTCCTTGGGTGGTATGTTTGCGCGCGTGTGTGTGTGTGTGTGTGTGTGGTGTGTGTGTGTGTGTGTGTGTGTGTGTGTGTGTGTGTGTGTGTGTTGTGTGTGTGTACGTGTCCCCTATGAAATAAGGGCTAGGTCAAAGATTTTTTTTTCTAAACAAAAGCTGTTGTTTGTTGACCTGCAACCTTTGGAACTTAAGGTTTTGACTAATTTCTGTCTCATAGTTTTCCTATCTTATTCTCTGTCTGTCTGTCTTTTTGCCTGTCTCTCTGTCTGTCTCTCTGTCTGCTGTCTCTCTGTCTCTCTCTGTCTCTCTCTGTCTCTCTCTCTGTCATTCTCTCTCGTAATGGCTGTGGCCAGCTCAGGTGGTGTGGCTCTTAATTTTCCAGGTCTTCTGCAGGGTTTTTTCTCTCTCTCTCCCTCTGTGCATGTGTGCGTGCGTGCGTGCGTGCGTGCGCGTGTGCGTGTGTGTGTGTGGGGGTGTGTCTGTGTGCATTGTGTGTCTGTGCGCGCGTGTGTGTGCGTGCTTTGAAGCATCCCCGGCTTTTCTGCCTGGTTGCCATTTAATTCTTTCCGTTTGAGGGTCATTTGCTTGCACATGAAGGCAGCCCGTTTTTACCTTAATTTCTAACCTCAAACAGACGACACTCTCTCTCTCTTCTCTCTCTCTCTCTCTCTCTCTCTCTCTCTCTCTCTCTCTCTCTCTCTCTCTCTCTCCCCCCCTCTCTCTCTCTCCTCTCTCCGCTCTCTCTCTCTCGCTATCTCTCTCTCTCTTCCTCTCTCTCTCGCTCTCTCTCTCTCGCTATCTCTTTCGCTCTATCTCTCTCAGCGCTTTTGTTCGACACGTCTGTCTGCTTTAATGCCTGAAAATTGATTCTTATGTTGTGGGTCTTGAAAAGGAGGCAAAAAACATGTCTGATTCCAAAACGTAACACAGAGAGATTATTTATATATTTTGTTGTTTGTGTATTTGAAATGTGCTCTTTGTCATTGTCTTTCTTTTCCCTTTCTCTTCCTTTCACTTTGTGTTTTTTTCTTACTCTCATTTCTGTTTTTTTACTTAATTTCTTACTTTTATTTCTTTCTTTCTTCTTTCCTTCCTTTCTTTCACATTTTTCTTTCTTTTTCGTTTCTTCAACAATTTATGGCTTTGCCACAAGATTTCTAATTCTTCCGATTTCTGTTTTATACAATGACTGTCTGTTGCAGACTTTGTTGGTGATTATTTTGTCGTGAGCAAAACAAATTGTTGCTTAAGGTTTCTTAATGTCTTACCACCGCATGTTCACTTAGATACATACAGACGTTCAACTGGATGTGCTCACAAATAATTGGTGACCGTTCTGGGTTGACCGCTACGGTTGGTCAGGGCATTGATACAAGGAACGACAGTAGAGTTGGTTTTGTATCCTTTTTTTTGGTGGTTATTTTTTTATTCTTTTATATCGAGGATAATGGAATAAACACTTATGTGCTTTTTTACATTCAGTTCCCGTGTGTATGTGGTTTTGTAAATTCTGACAATATGTTCACATCGGTACAAAATGGCCTACTCTTACGAAAAGCGGAACAGGATTTAACGTGTGAGCCAGATGTTCTGCCTGCGTTCGCACACGGGGCCTCGGTTTAAAGTCTCACCCGAAGTACTTTTGGGGAGAGTGGAGTCTGCACTGATGTTAACTCCAGGGGAAAATATCCCCTTGAACGGGAATCGAACCCGGGTTGTCAGATTGCATGCGCAATGTTCTAACCACTAGGCTATCCCGTCCCCCCCCCACCCCCCCACCCCTCCCCTTCCAAATCTGTATGGTTATATTGACACAGTTTTAATCTGAGACTTTTATTTTCATTCCTCGGTTAGAGTTCCGAAGTTCAGCAATGGTGAGATTTTTTTGTGTCTGCACCTTTCCTCCACCCCCCCCCCCCCCACCCCACCCACCCCACCCCCGAAACCATGTAGGTAGCCGCATTCCGACTTTGGGGATGGTGTCTAAAGCACCACACCTGTGTGCATGCAGTTTGTTTTGGGTTGTTTTTTTTAATTCGTTCTAAAAGGCGGAACGGGTTTCTAATGTGTTCACGAGATGCTCTGCACGCATTCGCGCCCGGGGCGTCGGTTTATAGTCTCATCCGGAGGACTTTGAAATTCAGTTCGATTTTTCTTCCAACTAGGAAGAACGGGCGAGGCTGGGAATCGAACCCAGAACCTCACGGTTGACTTGTTGGCAGGCGAACGCCCTAACCATCTTGCCACCTTCCTTCTTAATCTGAGACTTTGCAAGGTGGCAGTCCCGCTATTGCCTTTGTTGTCGGCGGGGCGATAAACAACAAAACTGGAGGGGATTGACCTTGAATGCTAAAGAAGCTGGAAAGGCAGTAAAGGCTTTAAAAAAACTTTTTAACTGTTTTTGGTGGGAATGCTTATTAAAAATTGTTTTAAAAAAGTGAACCAAGTTGACGCAACATTAATCAGCTAAGATTGCACATTGGCTACATGCAACAAGTGCTTTTGTTTTTATAGCCATCTTTGGCAAATGGTGTTACCGCCAGTCACTTTAGCGCAGTGGTTAGCATGTTCAGTTCTTGGCTAGCACGTTCCAGTTCCTTAAGAGACAAAGGTCTTTATCTTTTCAACAAACAACTGTGGGACAGGACCAGACAAACCCCAATCGAGTCCATTATTAAACAAAGGAAGTGGGGATGGATCGGCCATACACTCCGCAAGCCTGCGTCAAATGTCACCAGACAGGCCCTTGACTGGAATCCACAAGGGAAGCGGAAAGTTGGTCGACCAAAACAGACCTGGCGCAGAAGTGTTGACAAAGAAAAGAAGGCAGCCGGAATGACATGGGCCGAGCTGAAGAGGATCTCCCAAAACCGAGTTCGTTGGAGGGGTGTTGTTGAAGCCCTATGTTCCCCAAGGAACCAAGAGGCATAAGTCAAAGCACATTAGGAAGACTAGGACCAGTTAGTCAAGCATCATCCGCTTTACTGAAGCAGTTTTGAAAGGGAAGATGCTACAAAATGACTTCACTTACATTGTAGGTGTCTGTAGCTCTCTGACCTGGTTGAGACATGGGTCGTGTTACGAAAGAAAACGTGATGTTCAGCCTTGTCAAGTAGCCTCAAAACAGACACACTTCTATTGTAGCAGCATTTCATCCTCCTCATTGTATGACCATCATTCAATGATGAAAAATTATATCTCCTGAAGGTCCCTGTGTCTCTGGGCTCATGGTGACCTCAGTTTCAGTTTCCCAGTTGCCCTGAAGTGAGTTGGTGTGGAATACTTCAATATCCGTGGGTTCATCAGAGACAGATCATTCGAGAGATGCTTTCTGTAGTGGTGGTGGTGTCTCGTTCAGTCTGGCTCTGCAACTGAGCTATTATTCTTGTCAGTAGGGGGATTGGTAGGTAAGCTAGAATAGAACAGACGCCACTGCACTGAGTACCACCGAACTGACCCAGCAGCAGTACAGGATCCTTCTGGCTGGTGGCTTATTGGCAGTCTAAAAAGAATAAGTTCCTCTTGGATTTCTGACTCCGAGGATACAGCATATTGAGCTTAGGCATGACTGTGGAAAGGGAGGAATGACAACTGCACGACAGGAACATCAAAGAACGCAAGCAGAATAGTTTGCATACACGTTAAAAACCACTCACCTTTCGTAGACTTATAGGCCGACTACAGCCGGTGGAATGGATGACACGAACATACCCAGCATGCATCCGGCTACCTGCAGAGGGTTGGGCTCCAACACACTCAGCGTACTCACGACAAAGTACCTGAAATTTGTGAGTGTAATGCCATAACAGCTCCTTCAGAAGATAAGGGAGGAATCAGTCAAACGAGGCATCCCGAAGTCAGAATACGGCTACCTTCATGAAGGTGGGCAAAAACGGTCACACACGCAAAAATCTCACCATTGATAAACCTTGGAGCGCTAGTGGAGGAACGAAAGAAAACTACAAGTCAAACCAGTCAGAGGGCAATCATATAATTATGTGGGGTTTTTTTAACCTTCATTCAATTTCCGACCCAATGACAACTCCCCCTCCGCTCCTGCAATTCTCCAACTACTCGCTTCCCCACATCCTAAATCTCTCTATTCAATGCCATCCTCCTTCATAATCTCAACACTCTCCCTCATCCTCCTTCTAACGTCGCTCTCCCATCATCTCCTCATCTCTCGCTCACTAGTGGCACAGCTACTCACTCATCGCTCACAATCGTTTCTCTCTTTACTCTTCATCTCTCTCATCCCAACTCCTCTCTCTCTCACTCTCTCTCTCTCTCTCCTCCTCCTCTCTCTCTCTCTCTCTCTCTCTCTCTCTCTCTCTCTCTCTCTCTCTCTCTCTCTCTCTCTCTCTCTCTCTCTCACTCACTCTCAAAAGCTTTCGTTCAATATGTCTGTCTGCTTTAATGCTCGAAAATTGATTCTCGTGTTGTGGTTTTGGAAGGGCCAAAAATGTTTGATTCTAAAGCATAACGCGGAAAGATTATTTCTACGTCCTGCTGCTTGTCAGTTTTTTCCTCTTCAAATTTAATTCAATCTTTACATCGTCTTCTTCGGATAGTTTTACTTTTTTTCTCTTCCTACAATATTTCGATTTTGCTTTCACCATCCACTCGACTTGCACTTTCTTCTTGTCTTTGATTTGATAGAATGTCTATGTGTTTAATACTTTAGCGTGAGTTGTTGTGAGGGAAACTATTAGTGTGCAGGTTTATTTGGGTGTTTGTTTTATTTTACCACAGAATATTCTCTAAGAACACACATATTTCTTTGATACAAAAGAAGTTAGGAAGATGCAGTAGCACCTTTTAATGAATTGTTCGTGGGAATCATTGCTGTGACTGAATCTTAAGATAAAGAAATAATGACACGGCGTAACAACACTGACCATGACAGCAACGTGATCCGATTTGTTAAACTTACAATTGTTTTATTTCAATCGTCTTTGGCATCTTGGGGCACAAAACTCTTTCTTGGAGGAATGCAGACCAAGCTACTAAACTGCTTGAATTAACCGAGCAAGGTAGATTATTGTTAACCTGTATGAAGACCTTGCAGTGTCTTCATATACATCCCAGGCACTCACGTTGTCAGATGATCGACCAAGAGTGCACGTTAAGTGTCCAGCATTTCCTTCCCAGCGTCTGGGGGGTTGTCTAAACACACTAAGGTGCCCAGCATGCACCAAAGGCTTCCCCGGCAATGGTATTAGAAGCTTGTCAAGCAACTGAACTCCGTGAACATCAAAGCAGAACTGGTAAAGCACGTGGAAGTTTACCTTCACAGTCATGTGGAAAACCTACTAAAAAAGTAAAAACCGAAACAATACAAGTCCATAAAATTTCCGGACAAAACAAAATCCGATAATCGTCAGTAGCGTGTGCTGGGTATTTTCCGATAAATTATATTATAATAATAAATGAAATTTATATAGCGCTATATCTTGCAAAAACCAAATCAAAGCGCTTTCATTCATCCTACTCATTCACATGCAGACTTACAAATTCAAATGTATACACACAAGCTCGCACGCACGCACGCACACACACACACACACACACACACACGCACACTCACGCACACACATAAAGGTTGTACACTCAGCAGGGTGATGGGCTTTTGGCTATTGGGGGCAGGGCAAAAATGAAATGGAACAAGAGGGGAGAATCTTAGCTTGGAAATAAATGTGTGACTTGTGTGAATGTGTGAATGTGTGAATATATGTGACTGGTTGATCATGTAGGCCATCATGTGCATCTCTCTCAGATGGTTTTACCGAAAGGGTCTGGAAAAGAGTTTTACAAGACTATCGGTTCACTTTCAGGTGAAAACCAGGCACACATACACACTCCCTATCGACACTGCTGTTTCTGTGCTGTACTGAATCACCATCAATGTCTTGTACAAGGTAACAAGAAGAATTGATGCTTAAGACAAGAGAAGTATTCAGAGTTTTGTGGGTTTTGTACATCATTTCATGGCAGTTGTTCTAATTCATGTCAAATGTAATGGAAATATGAAGAGAGGGGTGGCTTTACACGTCTGGATTACAATTGATTGATTGATTGATTCATTGATTGATTGATTGATTGATTGGTTGATTGATTGATTGATTGATTGATCTCTTTTCTCCTGACATGACAATCATGGCAGCGTCGAAAACTTTAAATCTCAGTACTTGAACTCTTCTAAAAAAAAGAACTCTGAATACAGCACAATATAAAAATATATGTAGACATAATTATATTACTGTCAAGATCAGACATAAACCCAGTCCTTTCTAGTCACAGCTAATTTTACCTTCCCAGCAAACTTACCAGAAAATATTTCAGAACACGTACATCGGAAGACAGGAGCCCACCAGTGATTTCCATGTCTTTCTTGCTCATGAAATTACTTATAACAATCATACGTCGTTTAGGTTTGTATGGATTCTCAGGGTGGGAAAAAATCCAGCACATAATATTCTAGATATTTGTATATAAGCAGAAAAATTTTACCCACATAAACAATTTGAACTAGGCCTATGTGGTGGATCGGTGGTCTAGAGGTAACGCGCCTGTCTAGAAAGCGAAAAGTCCGGGTCTGAAGTGTGCGGCGGTTCGTACCCCGTTTGGACCGGAAATTTTTCCCCCATCCATTAGACCATGAGTGGTGGTCTGGGCGCTAGTCTTTCGGATGAGACGATAAACCGAGGTCCCGTGTGTTACACGTAATTATTTAGCGCACGTAAAAAAAACCCACGGCAACAAGAGAGTTGTCCCTGGCAAAATTCTTAGAAAAAAGCCACTCTGATAGGGAAACAAATGCAGCTGCAGAAAAAAAAAAAAAAGGGTGAAAGGGTGGCGCAGCGCTTAGTGGCGACGCGTTCTCCCGCTCTCCCCGGGGAGAGCAGCCCGAATTTCAACTTAAAGTGGTATGAAATAAAATCTGAGCGCTTTGATTTGTTGCTTTACAAGATTCAGCGCTATATAAATTCCATACATTATTATTATTATTATTATTATTATTATTATTATTATGTCTTCTCCACAAAAAGTGAAAATACACACACACAGATAGTAGTCGGTTGGGCTTTAACGTATTCCTGGTTTCCTCATGTGGGACATAATATATATACATATATATAATATCATATAATATATATATATATATATAATGCCTTGACTCTTCCCAACTAACAAAAATAAAAATATTAAAAAGTTGGACAAACAGGAGAAAAGCACCCCCCTCACCCCCATTCCCCCTGCCCCCCCCCCCCCCCCCCCCCCCCCACCCCCTCCAGGGCTGGCTGGGCTAGATCAGCGGATACAAGGTGCCACTTGGCTGCTCAGCGGCCTAATCTCGGGTGACGGTAATACGGCCCTGGGCGCCACGATCCCCACGCCTTTCTGGCCTTGTCAGCATTGTCAGGCCCCTGAAAGCCTGTTGACAAATGAATTGACTCTCTCCCTGCTCGCCTCACAATTTCATTCTCCCGCAGCACACCGTCGCCCAAGTCTACAAATTGGCGCCAATCAGTCACGGCCCGCCGCCTCTTCCGCCAAGGGCGGTAACGCAGAGGCGAGGACAGGGGGAGGTAAGGCCCGAGAAAGGGAGATAAGGACGGTGTCATGGTTGGCTAGTTGGACTGAACGATTTTTGTCCCCATTGGTTAAATTTTGGTGTAGGCCCACAGTTCTTTTTTCTGGGTCCAGAATATTTTGTCGTTTTTGATCAAATACATTTCTTATCTTTTCTTCCAGGTCAGGCCAAAGGCACGGTTCTTACAATAAAATACCAAAAAGGCTGTCACTGAAAGATTTTTATTTTGTAGCATTTAAAAAAAATCGATTCCTTGAAAATCATTTTCAAAACTGATGGAGAAGTTGTGAGTGGTTACTAGCACTCGTTTTCCTCCACCGCTATTTCTGCATTCATACATGTCTTACCTGAGTTAACAGACATGCTCTGCTCTGCTCTGTGTAAGTGTGGCAGTGGCATCAAATCAATGTATGTGATGGATGGCTTCTGGAAGAGGCTGCAGCTTCAAGGACGGGGTAACCGGAGTAACAGAACATGCAGGTGGCCAGGGGTAATTAATCCCACAGGCCCGATGCCCCCTCCACCCGATGCCCCCTCCACCCGACTCTCAGTGTTCAGGAACCAGGTAGGATCTGTCATAGCTGCAGGAAGATTTACACCCTGCGCTACTGGACAATTCCCACTGCTGCTGAGGATGTCCTGGCGTGTGTTCAGTGATTGATGGCAGAATGTTCTGGCAATCTTCGTTAAGTTGCAATTGCTTGTTCGTCGCTCGCTAACTGTCCACGAAAATTACTGAAGTGATTGTAAAGTAAAAACAAAAACAAAAACAACTACAAATCAAGAACATAACAATAAGAAGCAAAGAAGCCAACCAAAAACTGAAAATAAACAACAACAATAACAACAAAGCGACAAAAAACCAACCACAACATCCAACTAATCTTTAAATCATGCTCATATTCAAAGACTAATAATCTTACGTGTGAGGCTTCCTAACGAAATTAAAGATTATTTTGAACAATTTGAACTCATAACGCAAAGTTGGAAATGAAATACAATACTCTGTAAAAAAAAAATACAACAACAACCAAAAACAAAAAAAATCCAATTACCTGGCCAAGACTTTACTGCTGGGTAAGTCTACGTGGCAACTACAGGATGCCAGAGTAATCTGAAGGAAGGGTACAGACATCGGCGAATACAAACACCTGTATGTGTAATTTATAGAACGCATAACAGTCTGTATGTGTGATCACTGGGGACACGCAATCAGAACTGGAAGACCTGGATGAGAGAAGAAGGGAATCTTCAGAACAGTGAGAAAGCGCTGCGAACCTTAAATGCAAAAAAAAAATTAAGCAAAATATTTCTTGATAATATCACGCTCCAAAATTAGTTTTTGCAGCGAAAGCAAGAAAGGCTGGCATCTATGGTAGAGCAGCTGCAGCAAGACCTCGAAACAGCTACATGTAGTCTGTGCTCTTGTAAGACTAAGCAGATGCGGGTACATAAGCAGCAAACTCAAAAGCAGATTTGAAAATAGAAATGTGAAGAGAAAATAATTCTCAGTGGTGTTTTTTTTTTTACTTTAAGGAATACCCCTACAATCAAGTGTGAAGGCATACTATAAATCAACATGTATTTGAGAACTTTCTGTCTGCTGTCTACATTTTTCCCTTGCTTTAGGTTTATTTTGTGTTTTTTCAAGGAGGCTGGTTGGTTGATGATGATTGTAGGGTTTTGTATTTGTTGTTTGTTTGTCTGTCTGTTTTGGGGTGGGTTTTTTGTTTTGGAAATTTTTTTTTGCTCCATCTGTTTGTGGGTTTTTAGGTGGGCGGAGGAAAGTGGGTGGAGCGATCAGATAAATCTGAACTAGAACAAAACTAGCAAACAAACAAACCAACAACAAACACAAAAAAGCGTTTCCAAACGACACAGTCATACTTGCCCGTTCTCCACCCAGGGGGTTGAAATTCACCAAGGGAGTCTTCACTTTCCCCGGTGCCCGCACAGAAGCCGGGTGGCTAACGAGCTAGGGGTGGGAGTGGTTAGCGGGTGGCGGGTGGCGGGTGGCTGCTGGTCGTCTTCGTTAGAGCGATTTAAGGGCGGCAGATGAGTGACAAGCGCAGTTAGCGTGGCCGCAACTGCCATCACTGCTGCCGTTCCCCTGATAGTGTAGTGTAGTGAAGTGTACAGTGTATGTGTGTAGTGTAGATGTGTTAGTATAGTGTAGTGTAGTGTAGTGTAGTGAGTGGAGTGGTGATGTAGTAGTGTAGTGTAGTTAGTGTAGTGAGTAGGAGTGTAGTTATAGTTAGCTAGTGTAAGTGTAGAGTGTAGTGTAGTAATGTAGTGTAGTGTAGTGTAGTGTAGTGTAGTGTAGTAGTGTAGCTGGTAGTGTAGTGAGTGTATTGATGTAGTGTAGTGTGAGTGTAGTATTAGTGTAGTGTAGCGTATGTAGGTACGAGAGTGTCAGTGTATGCAGTGTCAGTGGTATTAGTGTAGTGAGTGCTTGGTAGTCAGGATAGTGTGTCACGGCAGAGGAGTGTCCAGTTTGTCCACGCTTCAGTGGCTGGCGTGACAAGGAGCTGAAGTGATAAATCGGCCAGAACGGCCAGTCTCCTCTCTCTCTCTCTCTTCTCATCTCTCTCCTCTCATTCTTCTCTCTCTCTCTCTCTCTCTCCTTGTCTCCCTTCACTCCTGCAGTCTGTCCTTTTCCAAACGTTTCTTTCCCTCCTCAGTAGGTTAAGAGCCCATGTCCCATGTCTCGCTTGGGAGGCAGACAGCTGCGTGGAGTGTTAAAGTGAGAGCTCATTACTAAGAAGTCGGTTTGGACTGTTTTGGTTCCTTCCTGCATTGTGAATGCTTTCTGTTTTAATATCCATCATTTGTGAAATTCATCGTGTAATGAATGAATGACATGCGAGTATATTCATCCGCCACATCAGCATGGGCGTGGGGTTCTTGAAATAAAATCTTGAATTTTGAATCTTGACCTGTTCTACCTGTTTACCTTGCCTGAATAGATGAATTTGTGAAGGAGCGTATGTTTACCTTCACAGCATCATTCAGTCAGCTTACAGCAGTCTGGTAGCTATTACTGAGTCCAAGTATCTCCCGCCATCTTTGCCATGATTTTTAGAGAAAAGAGCATGACGTGTTCTACAGAATGTTCGGGAATTTGTATAAATTACAAGAGAGGAGTCGAGAGAAAGAAAAAGGGGAAAGGATGGGGAGTGGGCTGTTTTGATTGGTGTTTGACAAGTTTGAAAAATACGTCCTCAAAACTCGTCAACATTTGCTAGTTCTTTGATCAATCATCAAAAATACTTCGATGTTATGAACTCCTTTTTCTGGTTGCAAAGCACTGAACTATGATCGTACACCTGACAATCTAACTCTGAACAAGTCAGCTATCCTTGGAAACAGTTGGAAGCAAAGGGACAGTTTGACTTTATGCTTCAGCTTCACCTATTCCGTAGTCCCGTGAACTGTAGGGGCACCAATGAAGATTTTGCATCCAGCTTCCTCCACTCTTCGCGGTCCTCTGCTTTCTGTAGCAAATCGTTTCACTCAAGGCCAGTCCACTCTCTTATGATGTCTTCCCATCGTTTTCTCTGTCTGTCTTTTCCTCTCCCTCTTTGTACTGTTCCCTGTAGGAAGTCTTGGTCAGTCCAGATGTTCGTGTGACTTTAATTTGCGGGTTTTTTCACAGAAGTCAGGGGCTCTTCATGTGGTCCTATGGTGTTTTTAATTCTGGCTTTCACCTCCTCATTAGTGATGTGGTCTCTGTGAGATACCAAGGAGTTGACAAAAGCCTGCATCCTGAATACAGGCAATGGAGACATTACGCTATGGAGATCTAAATCAACAAATGCCCGGATGCATGTTGTGTAAAGTCCTTTCCACACACACGTAGACCTACTCGATCTTCTGATTCAAATGTTGACGATACACGCATACAGAATATCCTGTTCACACATTAACTAAAATCCCAAAGTCTTAGTTGTAACTTTTTTTTTGCCACAAACCCATTTCTTTTTTCTTTATCAAGGCGGATTTTTTTGGTGTACGTTTACACTGGGTTTACTCTGGTTCGTTTTAAATAATCTAGTTTTGGTTGTATCTCATTTCACGTGTCGTTGATGTGATGTCTCTCTCAACGCTGTGACCCTCCTGGATGGAGCCTTGCTGACAATAGAGCTGGTTTAAAATCCTCTTCTAATCTATATATAGCTGCACAGTTTTCATCTGAGATTTAGAAATGCTAGGAGGTGGCAGCCCCGATATGGCCTCTTCGGTTGACGTGGGAGGGAGGGGGGAGGGCTATAGACAACTATAAACAATAAGATTGGATTGGATGCCATACTGACAGCGTGGAAAGAGCGTGTAAAGTTGCACCCAGAAAACCGTCTTAACAAAAATGGAAGGCGTTTGTTGCAAAAATCTAGTTTTCATTATTGCTCTTTTTATATAATCATTTTTTTAAAAACTATATCCTGTTCACTTTTTCCAAGTCTCTTTCCCTTTCGGGAGACAGACAGTTTTGAACAGATCTTGTTTTGTTCCAGATTAGCGCAAGATCCACTATTTTTTAGTTGCATTTTAGCGCGCGAACATGTGTGTGTGTGTATAGTGCGTGCGTGCGTGCGTGCGTGCGTGCGTGCGTGCGTGTGTGTGTGTGTGTGTGTTTTGTGTGTGTGTGTGTGTGTGTGTGGTGTGTGTGTGAGAGAGGAGAGAGCAGAACAACAAAGAGATGATGATGAGAGATGAGATGAGAGAGAGAGATGATGACGACGACGACGACGACGGCGAGGACGACGATGACGATGATGATGATGGTGATGGTGATGACCATGATGATGATTAACGATGAAAGTGATTATAATGACAATGAAATACATTTGATTGTGACGACATCATCTGCTGATGACAAACAGAGGATGTAGGCACAGAGGAGTTCAAGCGGCAATAAAATTTTTAACAACCCAAACAACTGGCAATATTGTACTACACAAATCCTCCACAGGTAACACACACACAAACAATAACAAACCAACTGCCAGATCACACACAAACAAACACACAACACACCAACACAAAAACAACACACACACACACACACACACACACACACACACACACAAAGCGAAGACAACAGAAAGCGATGCAAAAAAAAGGCCAAGCAGATCGAAGTGATGGCTGGAGCGATCGCATGGACGAGAGAGGAGAGAGAGAGAGAGAGAGAGAGAGAGAGAGAGAGAGAGAGAGAGAGAGAGAGAGAGAGAGAGAGAGAGAGAGAGGAGAGAGAGAGAGAAGAAAGAAAACCTCATCAAAGACAAGCAGACGACACGCAGGTAATTTCAAGCTGTTCCGCTTCCTCCCCATCTCCCCGATCACCGCTACTGGCCGCACAAAAACAAGCCGCCCTCAGATGTCCCCCCATCATGATATTAATAAGACCTCTCCGCTCTTACTAATGCCCACTGTTCGGCCCTCTCTATTAATCACTCACTACCCCCCCTAAAAAAGACCCCTCCCCCCCCTTAGGAGGAAAACAGAAGAAAAAAGACTGGGAGGGAGGTGGGGGAGGTGGAGAGGGGCCAGAGGAAGAAGGAGGAGGAGGAAGAAGAAAATGGAAAAAGAAAAGCAGTGGGGGGAACAGGGATATTACGCCATTGTTCTCTGTCCCCTGCTGTTTGGTTCAGCCATGGATTCAGAAGGTAGGGAGCGAGCGACAGGCCGAACGATAGAGTCTAATTTGTCTCCACGCGCGCACACACACCTCGCTATAGCCTCTTCTTCCTTCCTTCGCTCCCTCTACTACTTTCTTTAATGTCCTCTCTCTCGTCTCTCTCTCTCTCTCTCTCTCTCTCGCTCTCTCTCGCTCTCTCTCTCGCTCTCTCTTGCCCATCACGTCACAGCAACCTTCTTCTCGGCCAGACCTGCACGCAAAGGCCCCTACCTAGAATGATGGACCGCCATCTTGAAATGGAGGGGAGGGGGGGAGGGGGGGGGAGAGGTAAAGTGTAGATGAGAAGAGAGTGGCTGGATAAGACAGTGAAGTGACTGTGTGTGGTTTATATTTTACTATTGGGCTAGATTTTTTATTTTGCATTTTAAGGCTAGAAGTTTTGAATTGTTTGTTATTTTCGTTTTATTCAGGCGTACAAAAGGTTCTTGTTTTGTGAGGTGTAGTTTGATGGTAAACGTGTGTTTTCTTTTATCCCCGGTCCCTCCCTTTGGTTTCTGTAACGTGACGGTTATCTCCATAAATAAACGAATTACGTCAATGGGTTTCGATGATAAAACGAAGGAGAAAGGGGGGGGGGGGGGTGATAAAATTAGGATTCATTTGTGCCATTATTTTCAATCACGTTCACCCCCTGCTTCATATTTTCTGTGTGTGAGATAATCAAGTTAAGGGAAGTCGAAATTCGTTACTGGAAGCAAATGTAGATAAAGTTGATGAAATGAAAAATGTCTTCAGGGTGTGACCACTGCTACATGAGACTATTCTCTTATGCCATCCTTTTCTTCTCCAGCTCGTTAAAAGTCGGGGTTTTAAAGGCTGCTCGGTTTTGGCTGTTGTCCTCATAAGGACTCAGCTTTTTAACACCACAAACAGGCACCCCTTTCTTCATTATTGCAAGGAAATGGTGGATATACAATAAATACAGAACAGAATTATTACATCTGTTAACGTCAGTTTCTTTTTAGTATACTACCAAGGATGGAGGAAGACCCTCAGGTTGTGAGGCTGGCCAGCTATGCTTAATAGGTTTATGGTTTTTCTGTTTTTTAACACGGCGTAAAGGGATATTCCCCACTCCTGACTGGCAAATTAAGATACTGGACTTTAAACACGAATACAATACAGCATGAATGGTAAGTAAAAACACACTCAAGCTTGTTCGCAGCAACACCAAGGAAGAAGCTGAGCACTCTGGCCTGATGAGTTCCTGCCTGCAGTCAGTCAATCGATTGGAGGAGTTAGGCTGGGAGCTGAACTAGCAGCGCACGGCCACTGTAGTGTAGTGTAGTGTAGTGTAGTGTAGGACTAGGCTAGCCTAGTGCGAAAACAAGGGAGGGAAGGCGAGCCGGTGGCAAGAGACAACCCACCACGATTTATGTCACGGGCAGAAGGACTCAGCAGGTAGTAATAGCCCGTCCCCAGCCCCATAATGCCACGGCCGCTCCACGAGGAAATAGACTGCTCCCGGGGAGTCAGGTCAGCCGCGGAGAGAGCAGTGCCGTGAGGCCGCCCTGAGGCCAGCCGATCGGTAGTATTGTCCCCGCCCCAAAAGCCCGGACCCGCTGCCCGTAAATAGCACACTCCGGAGTCAAGTCCCGCTTGAGAGAGCATGCCGTGTTGCCAAGTGACCCTCCCCCTACGCTTTAGTACCCCACCTCAAATAACCCCTGCTCGGTCGCCCTTTCGTTCAGTGTCAAGCCCACCTTGCCACCAAAGGAGTTTTCCAACAATCATCGACCTACACCTGGAGACAAGGAAGCCAGTTCAAGTGGAGTCTTGGAAAGTTCCGACCTTCCATTTTCCCTGACCCCAACCCCCCCCTCCCCACTTACCCGAACTCCCCCCCCCCTTACCCGCATGCTGTACCTTGCATTGAAGCTCTACGGTCGGTCTGTGAATCTCTCCATCATCTAACGTTCCATTCTCTCCTCTACCCCACCCACTCTTCCAAACTTCTGACTCTCCTCCCTTTCTCTCTCTGCGCGTCACCCTGTTTAATTCTGCCGAAGACGGGACCAATGGGTAATTCCCACTGGAGTCCTGTCCCCAGGGGAGTCCCTCTCCTTTTCCCTGGCCAGGGGGCCTCTCTCTCTTTCCTCAGATCTCTCTCTCTCTCTCTCTCTCTCACTCTCTCCTGCTCCTCAATATCACTCCACTGGTAGCTTACTCCCCCCCTTACTCCCGCCACCCCACGCCTCCACCTCTAGTCCTTCTCCATCACATTTGGAGAAGCCGCTCACTAATCTAAAACCCTCTGGTTTCCTAATGCTTGCTTTTGAGCCAGACAGCAAGAAGATGAAGGTATAAGGCGTCTTGCCAGCCCGGGAGTAGAGTAATGTAGCGTCTGGTGGGGGACTGAAGTAGCCAATAAGTGAAAGTGATGTATTGGACGGGTACTCCGCCCCCACTAAATGATTACCCCCCTCCCCCCCAGCCCCCTCCTTCCTTTCCCACTGATGCAGTCTCGCTTTTCCAGGACAAGATAACGAAGACGAATCACCGCGTACCGACGGATGCCAGAGATAGAGACTAATAATTTTGAGTGCTGTTTTAGCCGAGAGGGAGAGAGTATTATATTATATAGTACAGTACGGTGCGGTACAGAGCTGATAGGAGCGTCTTTTATTGATGACTTGCTGGCTAGGCGGAGAGATAAGTCTGAGAGACTTGCTGGTTGTTCTAAAAAAAAAGAGGATGGCCAGAATCTGATGTTGTCAGCATAACTCGAGCAGTTCCTTTGTCTCAGCTAAGGGGTTTGATGGCTGGCTGCTCTGGATATGTAGATCTACGAAATGTCTTTTTTTTTTCTCAGAGTAAAACTAGTGGGGAGGGGATAGCTCAGTGGTCAGAGCACTCGCTTTCCCCCCAGCCAAGGTTAAGCAGCCTCGAGCGTAGTTACCACTTGGATGGGTGACCGGTTTACGCGCCTTGGCTTCAGTACAGTTCCCCCAGTTCACCCAGCTGTAAATGGGTACCTGCCCTCTTTAGGGTCAGGGAAGGTAAAGCAGCGAGGGAGAGGAGATGGGCGCCGCCCTGAATATGCTGGCTCCTAGAGAAGTGAGGTCTCTGACGCCTCACTCCCCTACGACCTTATAGGTTATGGGTAACCTTTTACCTTTTTTTAACAATACACCTGGGTAATATATTTTGCTGTATTACTTACAACAAGATCATTTAAACGAAACAAATCCTCGTTCACAACAAGGCATGCCCCCCCCCCCCCCCCCACACACACACACATACACCTAATCACCCACCCACATCACTCACCTCCACACACTCCATATACACAAAGATAGATAGATAGATAGACAGATAGATAGATAGATAGATAGATAGATAGAAGATAGATAGATAGATAGATAGATAGATAGAAATAGACAGACAGAAGAAGAGATAGATAGGTAGGTAGATAGATAGATAGATAGATAGATAAATAGATAGATAGAAGATAGATAGATTAGATAGATAGACAGATAGATTGATAGATAGGTAGATAGATAGATAGACAGACAGATAGATAGATAGATAGACAGACAGACAGACAGAAAGACGAGAAGTAGAAGATGATAGATAGATAATAGATAGATAGATAGATAATAATATAGGGAGGTAAATAGATAGAGATTATAGATAGATAGGAGATAGAAGATATTAGATAGATAGATAATAGATATAGATAGTAATAGATAATGATAATAGATAGATAATAATAGATTTCTTGTCTCACATCTAAAAGCGGAGTCGTGAGTTTAGACAGTACGCTGTCTATATAAACGACGGATCAGAGATTATAACACCTGGTGAAGACTCTTTCCTCCTTTCTGCTCATCATCTTTGATTTCTTTCTTGCTTGGCTCAGACTCTCATGACGGCATCGCTTTGTTTGGTTGCTATGAAAGAGGATAATTAAACTGTTCATTTTTAATCTGTACTTGTGGTGTGTGTGGTGTGTGTACGTGCGTGTGCGTGTGTGTGTGTGTGTGTTGGGGATACTGTATATTTGGTTTTGTATAGTTGCCAGGTGTGTGTACATCCCTGTGTGTGTGTGTGTGTGTGTGTGTGTGTGTGTGTGTGTGTGTGTGTAAAAGAGAGAGACAGAGACAGACAGACAGACAGAAAGACACAGAGAGAAAGAGAGGCAGAGACAGGGACAGACGAGTAAGGAAAAGTGTATGAGGAATGCAAAAAAGAAAACCTAACCAGCCAGGCAAAGGAAATAAAACCCAGCTGGATTATAAATTCATCACTTAATTATTGGAGAAAATAACATCAAATTATATTTTAAAGAAAAACTCAATCCAACACACACACACACACACACACACACACACACACACACACTCATGTGAGTGTGAGTGTGTGTGTGTGTGTGTGTGTGTGTGTGTGTGTGTGTGGTGTGTGTGTGTGTGTGTGTGTGTGTTTTTATTGTATTTTATTTATTTTATTTATTTACTTATTCTTTTATTTCGAGGATAGTGAATAAGCACTGATGGGGGGTTTTTTTTTTACATCCATTCCTCGTGTGTATCATTTTTTGTAAAATTTGCGTGTGTGAAAGTGTGGGGGTGCGCGCGGAGTGTGTGTGGAGAGAGAGAGTATGTTGTGTTTTTGGTGTGTAGAGACAATGAAATGACAATTCTTTTTTTTTTGGGGGAAAATAAAAAAGCACCCTTTTTTTTTTACATGCAGCCCCCGCCCTTAGGGATAAAAAGAGAGAGAGAGAGAGACAGACAGACAAGACAGGGGGACAAGAAGGAGGAAAGAAGAGAGAGAAAGAAGAGAAGAAGAGAGTGTTGTGTGGTGTGTGTGTTTTGTGTGTGTGTGTGTGTGTGGTGGGTGTTGTGTGGTGGGTGTGTGTGTGTGTGTGTGCGGGTGTGTGTTGTTTTTGGCGTGTCGTGTGCGTGTCTGTTTGTGAGAGAGAGAGGTGTGTGGTTTTAGTGTGTGTGTGTGTGTGTGTGTCCTGATGAAGCTTTGTGTTGATGGTTTTGTGTTGTACGGGGGGGGGGGCGGG
>CM054136.1:9498399-9508399 GCA_028751875.1 Rapana venosa | reverse complement strand
CGCGCACACACACACACACGTGACATCTTCCACAATCCCACCCCCACACCTCAACCCCACCCACCCCCACCCCCACCCCCTGCCAGCCCCCCAGACCCCTCCCCTCAATCGCAATCCCCCATCCTTCAATGATCACAGAGAAACAAAAAAAAGACACTTTCTTCCAAACAAAAATACCCACAGATTTTTTATTTATTATGCGTCTGTCATTTACACGCGCGCGCTCGCGTACACACACAAATACACACACACACAAACACACACACAAACACACACACACACACACACAAACACACACACAAAACACACACACACACACACAAAACACACACACACACACACAAACACACACACACACACACACACACACACACCCTTGTGACATCCTCCACACATCCCACTCCCACGCCCCCCCTCTCCCACCCCCCACCCCCACCCCCCCCCCACCCCCACCCTGCCAGCACCCCAGCCCCCTCCCCTTGTCCACAACCCCCACCCCCACCCACCCACCCACCCCCAGCCCCTAACCTTCACCAAACAGGACTGACCTAAGCCAGGACAACACAATAAGAGAAAGGGGGCCTGAAGTAGACTTCTGTCCTGCTTAGCGGGGTGATTAAGCCAGTGAGGGCCGATGTCTAGGGCTGATAAGCACAGGCAATTGGCGCTACTGTTTCTATCCAAACACGCCATAAAACCTTATCCGCCTTACGGGGCGGTGTGGGGGGAAGGGTGGGGGGGGGGAGGGAGGGAGGGGATGGTGGGGGGGGGAGGGAGAGGGGGAGAGGGTGGTTGGCTGCTACCATGACTGTGTCCACTGCTTGCTATACTGGCCCAGTAGTAAGTAGTGAGTAGTGCTGGACGTGGGTTACCTGTTAGGACGTGACGTGGTCGGTTATAAGGGTGGACAGTAAGAAAAGTCTTACCTCCCTCCCTCCCTCTAGCCTTCTCCACCACCACCATCACCCCCACTCTCCAGCTCCTTTTCCCCCCCAGGATGCAGACACACAGGCGCAGACATGTGTTCATGCGCAAGCACGCACGCACGCACGCTCTCAAGCAGTCTAGGTGTATGTGTGTGTTTATCTGTGTGTGTGTGGTGTGTGTGTGTGTGTGTGTGTGTGTGTGTGTGTGTTGTGTGTGTGTGTGTGTGTGTGTGTGTGTGTGTGTGTGTGTGTGTGTGTGTCTTCAATTTTACGTATGTTCACTTAAAGTGATATTAGACGAATGTGTGCTGGAGCAAGAACGTGCGCGCGCGCGCGTGTGTGTGTCTGTTTGTATGTGTTTCTTTCTCTGTCTTTTTGTTTTTCTGTCTCTGTCTCTCTCTCTCTCTCATGTATGAGCTATCAAAAGCAAACCAAAAATAAACCCAAAACAAAATGCCTTCTCCTCCTCCTCCTCCTCTTCCTCCTCCTCCTCCTCCTCTTCCTCCTCGACCTCCTTCTCTCCATTAAGGCACTGGCAGGTCTGCGCTTATGTTCTTTACCTTCTGTGTGTGAAGCCTACAAGGTCTACCAGGCAAGGAAAACTTTGCCACAATTAAATTTGTTGTTGTTCACGATCCCATTTTCTTGACACTTTTCTATTTGTTTCTGAGTTAATAGCAAGCTTTTTTTTCTTTAAAGTATGAAACATAATGTATTTCTTGGTCCTTTTCTTGCGAAGGTCATCTTCCCAACACTCACAAGAAGGCAAGGGTGCAACTGGACATAATTATCAAGTTCACAGGCAACACAACAGGTCTCTAGCTAAAGCAGTGGGAACTGGGACCAGTGCGACTTCTGCCCAATTTTCTTCCCGCTGGAAAACGTAGCCTAGCCTAGGGTCCCGGCACTGGCTTATTCATTCGTCTGGGCGCCAACTGGATATTCAGGAAATAGCCACTAGCAAAAACCACCCGTTTGTACATACTTGTGTATTTGTGTGTGAGGTGGAGGAGGAGGAGGAAGGGGGGTAAGGTGGGGGAGAGGGGAGGAAGAGGAGTTTTATGGAGTCGGTGGGGCAGGCGGGGGTGGGTGGGTGGGGGTTCGGGGGAAGGTAAGGGGTCAGTTTTGTAAGGGCAATGTGTTCTTAACTGTAACAACATGTTTAACGGCACGAAGCTTCATGTTTACCAATTCTTGATCGCTTGGAAAGTCTGTTTCAATCGTAGCAGTGATCGACGTCACCTTCACCTTCACCTATCCCGTAGTCTGTTAGATCGTTGGTGCACCACTGAAGAATTTGCAACCAGCTTCCTCCACTCTGCGTGGTTCCCAGTTTTTTTCCTGCACTATGTCGTTTCACTCAAGGCCGGTCCACTCTCTGATGTTGTCATTTCATCGTTTCCTCTGTTCGCTTCTTCCTCTCCCTCCTTGTACTTCAGTGTGTGTCTTTTCACTAGAGTCAGGAGCTGTTCATACAGCCCGATGGCATTTTGGATTCTGGTTTTCACTTCCTCGTTGGCTATGTGATCTGTGTACCAGACACCAAGAAGTCTGCAGACCACTTTCAGTTCTGAAAACAAATCATTCTGGTTGGTCTGTGCAATATGAAACCAGAAAATATCAAACCCACATCTAGAAGATTGAGAAAATTGATATGCTAATCCTTCCATGAGCTTGTGAGATTGTGGTTTCTAATCCAGGGGCTTCGACTTAGAAGTCAGAGCCATAATCTATTTGCTTGTCATTCCTCTCAATTTGTGCACGTATAATATTCACGTTTCCTGAAGAAAGATTTCTTAAAACCCAGTCGGAGCAAGAGCTAAGCCTCCTCAACCAGAGAACTGTGGTGATGCTGCAATGGATGCCCTCCCATTGTGGTAAGAGGGGAAATGAAAAGGCGGAACGCCTGTCCAAGGCAGGCAGCATCTTGGAGCAGCCAGCCCACCCAGTGTCCTGCAGTGAAGCAAGGACAATCCTGAGAAACAGCTTCAGGAAAAGCATGGAGCCAGCGGCTGGACATTAGGCCAGAAGCCCAAAGGAATGACCTTCTTCAGCCAGATAGAGCTGCGCAAGTTTCATCTTCAGACTGCGAAGATGACACTTCCAGCTCCTGTCCCGTCTCCACCGCCTGAAAATATTCCACACTGACCAGTGCCCCTGTGGCACAGGCCCACAAACCCCCTCCTCTCATATCCTGCAGTCCTGCCCTACCTTCAACACTGAGACACCAGACGTGGCCCAGCCCAGTGGAGCTCCAGAAAAAAACAACCCAACTCTGGGGACTGACAGAGTCATTACGACAGACAGCAGACTTTGCCATCCTGACCGAACTAGAAATCTAGCACGGCCAGAGAACGAAGAAGAAGAAGAAGAATGCAAAAAAAAATGCAAAGAAGAATGCAAAGAAGAAGAAGAATGCAAAGAAGAAGAAGAAGAAGAACAAGAAGAAGAACAACAACAACATCAACAACAACGAGAGCAAGAAGAACAAGAACAAGAAGTCGGAGCACCGGGGCTAGCGGGTGTGGCTGTCCATGGTCCCATGAACCCACTCTGGATATCTGAAAGAGAGAGAGCCACAGCCCTTCAACAAGCAATGGCAGAGGCACGACAGGTGACTGCAGGACAAAGTGCTTCACACATGGTACTTCGTAAGAAGTCTTCACCTTGATACACCCGCAGTCTTGAGCGAATGGGTTTGAGTCTAGGCAGAAAGTTGATGACGCCAGCCGCCATGGCGCAGTGGTTAGCGCCTTGGGTTACGAACTGGAAGGTCGCGGGTTCGAGTCCCATAAGAGTCATGGGGATTTTTCGGACTCCGGCCGGCTCCTACCCAGAGTGAGTGTGCTGTGGGCTCAGTGGGAAGACTGGGACCACACAGTCGCGCTTCATTCACTTAACGGATGCGAGTTTGAGAGTGTTGCTCAAATTACCTGACCAACACTGCAGGTGTCTGTATCTCTCGGGCCCGGTTGACGCCGGGATATGTTATGATAGTAAGCGTAGAGTACAACCCTATCAAGTAGTCTCAAAGCATATGCACTTCCACAGCAGCAGCATTACGTCATCCTCATTGTGATTGATCATCATGCAATAAAAAAAAGAATTTAAGACTCTGGTTCTGTGGTCCCGGTTGCTCTGGTCTCATGGTGACCTCAGATTTGGTTTACCCATACACTTCTGTGCCTGTGGTGAATTTGTGTCAAAGCCTTTGGGGTTGGAGGTTCGCGGGGGAGGGGTGGTTGGAGGGAGTTTGTGGTGGTTGCCACCTCGGGTGGGCAACTCACTCAGTCTGGCTCCGCGACTGAGCTAATTCTGTTGTCAGTAGGGAGCTTAGTAGGTGGTGTCCTGCGTATGTTAGCTCAGAACAGGCACCACTGAACATCACCAAAGTGACCCAGCAGCAGTGCAGGGCCCCTCTGGCTGGTGGCCCCACGGCGGCCTGATAGTGATGGGCTCCCTATGGACTTCCGACCCTGGGGATGCGACATAACAAATTTGGGTATGGCTGTGGCTGGGAGATTGGGATGAGCGACGTGGGAACAGCAGGACCGGAACGTCAGAAGATGAGGCAGCCAAAAAAAAGAAGAAACTTGACGGCAGAAACAGACAAATTTCCAGAGATCAGGATCTGCATCTGACCTGGCTTCCTGGCTTTAGAGTGTCGGAAGCTTAGGGCAAAGACACTGGCAAGGAGGAAGCTTCTTTGATGACTACTGTCCAGCTTTCCCTATAATGTACGTTTTCTGTGTCTTGTATACAAGTCCCTCTGGCATGCCTTTTTGCGTCAGAAGAATCGTTTCCTTACAAATAACAATTATTCCTCCGTGTGCAGAGAGATTCAGTCTTAACAGGAAACTTGAACTTAAGGCATCCAAAATCCTTAGAACAGGGTTCAAACCGAGTTCTTCTTCTTCTTCTTCTTCTTCTTCTTCTCCGTCGTCGTTGTCGTCGAACGCTCAGACACTGTCGTCTGCCATATAAGCGAAAATACGTTGCAATGCCTTTAAGCGCCTGACAAGTCAGGCCCAGCACATCCGACCCCCCCCCCCCCCCCCCCCCTTTCCTTCCTTCCCTTTTATTATCCTCAACAACAGTGTCAAATTGAGCATTACAAGGGCTAAATTGCCTTAAAAAAAGTTTGGGGGAGATTTGTTGCTATTCACATCTTTCTAGATTTCTTTGGTTCAGACTTTTTCTTCCTTTTCAATCGACCATGGGTTGTTGGGTTTTATGGGAAAGACATTCTGTAAAAAACAACACTAATAACAACAAAAACATGTTGACTAAACCTCTTCTCAGCATGTTTTCTTTGGTGTTTGCTGTTTTGATTGTTCATTTCCTTTTCCCACAACTGTCTCTACAACAAATAAAAACACCGTATCACAATTCTATTTCCTTCTTGTTATTATGAAAGTTACACCCCTAACAACAGATTTTCGATCTTAAAAAAAAAAAAAAAAGACTGTCCTCTCTTTTCAGATAAGGCCAATACCAAAAGTTAGGGACACAGGATTTTCCACAGACGCCTTATGCTTCTGGTCTCCTTTTTCAGCTAGAGTACTATACTATACTATAATATAATATATGTATAGCTTATAATCAGAAGACAGCCTGAAGGGAGCGGGTGAAACAAACGTGCGTGGCAGGACTGGAATCGGACCCAGCGTGCAGTGGTGATCATGTAGGGACAGGTCACACGCGTGGCACGAGTCTCTTCATGGTCACTTGCGTGCCACAGTCAGTTCAGCATTAATGCTGCCCAGCTGCCCTCAGCGCCTCAGGTCTGGCAGGAAGGGTGGTGGTGAAGGTGGTGGTGGTGGAGGTGGTGGTGGTGGTGGTGGTGGTGGTGATGGTGGTGGTGGTGGTGGTGGTGGTGTGATGGTGGTGGTGGTGGTGGTGGTGTGAAGTGTGGTGGTGTGGTGTGGTGGTGGTGGTGGGTGGTGATGGTGGTGGTGGTGTGTGGTGGTGGTGGAGGGGAGGTGGTGGTGGTGGTGGTGGTGGTGGGTGGTGATGGTGGTGGTGGTTGTGGTGGTGGTGGTGGGGGGAGGTGGTGGTGGTGGTGGTGGTGGTGGTGGTGGTGGTGGTGGTGGTGGTGTGGTGGTTGGAGGGGGTGTGGTGGTGGGGTGGTGGTGGTGGTGGTGGTGGTGGTGGTGGTGGTGGAGGGGGGGTGGTGGTGGTGATGGTGGTGGTGATGGTGGTGGTGATGTGGTGTGGGGGTGGTGGTGGTGGTGTGGTGGTGGTGGTGATGGGGGTGTGGGGGTGGTGGGGGAGGTGGTGGTGGTGGTGGTGGTGGTGGTGGTGGTGGTGGTGGTGGTGGTGTGGTGGTGGTGGGGTGATGGTGGGTGGTGGTGGTGAGGTGGTGGTGGTGGTGGAGGGGAGTGGTGGTGGTGGTGTGGGGGTGGTGGGGTGGGGTGGTGGTGGGTGGTGGTGGTGGTGGTGGGGTGGTGGTGGTGTGGTGGTGGGGGGGGATGGTGGTGGTGGGGGGTGGAGGGGGGGGTGGGTGGTGGTGGTGGTGGTGGGGGGTGGTTGGGTGGGGGTGGTGGTGGAGGGGGGAGGTGGTGGTGGTGGTGGGGTGGGTGTGGTGGTGGTGAGGTGGTGATGGGTGGGGTGGTGGGGAGGGAGGTGGTGGTGGTGGTGGTGGTGGAGGGGGAGGTTGGGTGGGGTGGTGTGGGGGAGGTGGTGGTGGTGGTGTGGGGGAGGTGGAGGAGGGGGAATGGTGGTGGTGGTGGTGGTGGTGTGGGAGGGGGGTGGTGGTGGGGGTGATGGTGTGGTGGTGGAGGGGTGGTGGTGTGGGGGTGGTGGTGGTGGTGGGGTGGTGGTGGTGGTGGTGGGTGTGGTGTGGTAGGGGGGTGGGGTGGTGTGGGGGTGTGGGGGGTGGTGGTGGTGGTGGGGTGGTTTGGTGGTGGTGGGTGGTGGTGAGTGGTGGTGGTGTGGTGGTGAGGGGAGGTGGTGGTGTGAGTGGTGGTGATGGGTGGTGGTGGTGGTGTGGTGGTGGTGGTGGGGGAGGGGGGGTGGGGTGTCACGTGTAATTACGTGTGAGTGGTGTGGTGCGTGCGTGCGTGCGTGCGTGCGTGCGTGCGTGCGAGCGTGCGTGCGTGCGTGCGTGCGTGTGTGTGTGTGTGTTATTTATGTTATTTTATTTATTTATTTATTCTTCTTATTTCGAGGATGATGGAATAAGCATTTATGTGTGCATTTTTACATTCAGTCCCCGTATGTATGCGGTTTTTTAAATTCTGTCATCTGTTCCCACCGGCACACAATGGCCTACTCTTACCATATCATTTCATTTATTTCATTTTCATTTATACCACTTTTAGTCACGAGATTTCTCTGCGTGAAATTCGGGCTGCTCTCTTACCAAAAGCGGGACAGGATTTAACGTGTGCGCGAGATGTTCTGCGTGCGTTCGTTCGCACACGGGACCTCGGTTTATAGTCTCACCAGAAGGACTTTTGGGGAGAGTGGAGTCTGCACTGATGTTAACTCCAGGGGAAAATAATCCCTTGAACGGGAATTGAACCAGGTTGTCAGATTTCCAGCGCAATGTTCTAACCACTAGGCTATCCCGTCCCCCTCTGTGTGTGTGCGTGCGTGTGTGTGTGCGCGCGCGCGCGCGCGTGTGTGTGTGTGTGTGTGCGTGCGCCTCTGGAGAATATCTCCAACGTTGACTGTCCGTATGCCCTCTTGGCCTAGAGAGAGGGGATGTACTTTGTGGGCCAGGCATCTCCACTATAATCAAATTTATTTTCTGCCCAATGTTCAAAACAGCAGCTGCCTCCTACGTTGTTTTGGAGGTCATCGTCGAACACGACGGACAAACGTAGTAGTAGTAGTAGTAGTAGTAGTAGTAGTAGTAGTAGTAGTAGTAGTAGTAGTAGTAGTAGTAGTAGTAGCAGCAGCAGCAGGAGCAGTAGCAGTGGTTGTAGAGGTGGTTGTGGTGGTAGTAGTCGTAGTAGTAGTCGTAGCAGTAGTCGTCGTCGTCGTCGTCGTCGTCGTCGTCGTCGTCGTCGTAGTAGTAGTAGTAGTAGTAGTAGTAGTAGTAGTAGTAGTAGTAGTAGTAGTAGTAGTAGTAGTAGTAGTAGTGGTCGTCGTCGTCGTCGTGGTCGTCGTCGTTGTAGTAGTAGTAGTAGTAGTAACAGTAGCAGTAGCAGCAGTAGTAGGAGCAGTAGTAGGAGTAGTAGGAGCAGCAGCAGCAGCAGCAGCAGCAGTAGTAGTAGTAGTAGCAGCAGCAGCAGCAGTAGCAGCAGCAGCAGCAGCAGCAGCAGCAGCAGCAGCAGTAGTAGTAGTAGTAGTAGTAGTAGTAGTGTCTAGGGATGGGGAAGGGGAGTGCTAATTATGCGTGGAAGGAGTGGGGGGAAGAGGAGGTACATGCATCCATGCGCGTGCTTGGGTTGGTTGGAAATGGAGATTGATGTAAAGGTGTGTGTGCGCGCGCGCGCGTGCGTGCGCATGCGTGCGTGCGTGCGTGTACATGCTTACATAACTTTGTGTGTGGGAGGGGGGTGGAGGGTGCTACTCACACTTCTCCACTGCTTACCAAAGCACCCTAGTTTCCTGCAATAAAGACAAGAATAATAAACAGCGTTTTCTTTCATTGCTGACCTTTTTGATGCAACACAATGTTGCCATAATTTATATCCATCACTCTTCGCTGTCATAAACGTCGCCAGGCTAATGATCGCCGGCCCACGCCGAGACAGAGGAGACTGAGCACCACAGAGTTTGAAGAAGAAACAAAAATAAATGTTATTGCGGGGTTTTAGCTTTACCCGTTTGGCATGCAAAGCTTTTGTTTTTTCTTTCTTTCTTTCTCTGTCTCTGTTTCCCTATTAATTATGTGTTGTGTTTCTGCTTCTGTATGTCGGTCTGAATCTGTCCCTTTCCTGTCTGTGTGTGTTTCTATTCTCTCTTATCTCTGTCTCTCTCTCTTGTGGGGGGGGGGGGGGGGGAGAAGTGGGGGTTGTTGTTTGGGGCGAGGGTGGTGGTTGGGGAGGTAGTTTTTTTTTGTTTGCTTTTGGGTGTTTTTGGTGGTTAGGTTTTTTTTTAATTGTTAATTTTTGGTTTTGTTTATTTTTGGAGTGGGTTTTTTTGGCATGATTTTTTTTGTTTGGGGGGGGTGGTGGTGGTGGTAGTGGTGGTGGTGATTTTGGGGTTTTTTTTTTTTGGGGGGGTGTTGTTTTTGTTATTGTTTTGGTTTGGTTTGTTTGTTTTTAGGGGGGGGGGGGGTTGATTTATGTTGGTTTTTTGTTGTTTTTTTGTTTCTGTTTTTGCCAGAGGGATGGATGTAAAAAAAGCAACTACTGCTTATTCTATTACCCTCTTTAAATAAAAGTTTTCAAAGTTTTCTTTCTCTCTCTATTCATGTATATGTCTCTAAAATGAGTGTGTGTGTGCGCGTGTGTGTTTTACAAATACTAGTCAGAACACCACATGACTGATACAAAGGCATCATCTACCATCCTAGTCTGGATGCAATGTCTATGCTTAGCATCAGTTCTTGTCAAGCAAACACAATACCACAACTAGAATGATTACGCGTCTGTTTCTCGGGTCACTGTGATCGCTATGACCTATCTTCTGTACACGAGAACGCTGTGATGACTCTTCCGCAAATGAGATTGCTGAGACGTAGCAAATGACTAACGAGAAGGTGAAAAACCAGAAACAAAAACGCCATACGACCATACAAAGAGCTCCTGACTTCAGTGAAAAAACCGCAAACTAAAGCGGTTCGGGCACGTCACACGAACATCTGGACTGGCCAAGACTGTCCTACTACAGGGAACAGTACAAGGAAGGAGACGAAGAAGGCAGACAGAGAAAACGATGGGAAGATAACATCAGAGAGTGGACTGGCCTTGAAGGGAACGATTTGTTACGGTAAGCCAGTGGACCGCGGGGAGTGGAGGAAGCTGGCTGCAGAATCTTCATTTGTGCCCCCACGGTCTAAGGGACTACGGGATAGGTGAAGGTGAAGGTGAGGAAGCAAATGAGATCACAGTGACTTGGCTTCTATTAATGAGATTGCTGTGACGTAGTTTCCTGCAAATGAGATCACCTTGACGTAG
>CM054136.1:9488399-9493399 GCA_028751875.1 Rapana venosa | reverse complement strand
GTTTGAGTTTTCGTTGTTTTCTGCGCTTTTACAGAGATGGTACAGCATACATTGCAACGTGTTCAGCAAGCATACAGCAAAAAACAGGAGATTCTTCGCTAAATTTGAAACTCAAATTGAGAAAATACTAGCAGAAAACATGCATCCACACACCACTAAAATGGTTCTTGGCATCATGCATGTCTAATCTCGCTAAACCAACAGTCTCTTACAGCCACAAGCAACAGTAGACTGACTGTCTTTACCTAGAAACTTTGCTTCTTCTGTCGTGTCTGCTCTGCCCCTAATCTCCTTTATTCTACTTCATTCCTCACACGTTTAGCACAGCGAATCGATAGCGTTCATAGACTTGGTATTTTAACTGCTGCTATCTTCCTTGGCAAGGAGCACAAAGATGAAGCCCAGACGTTAGCTAAATGCCACTGAATTGATCATTAAGCAGCTGAAAAGTTAAGGATGGGTTGGTGGGTTTTTTATTAAAGAGAAAAGATAGAAAAAAGTTCAAAACCACGGTAACTTTTGTGTGTGTGTGTGGTGTGTGTGTGTGTGTGTGTGTGGTGTGTGTGTGTGTGTTGTCGTGTGTGTGTGTGTGTGTATGTGTGTGTGTGTGTGTGTGTGTGTGTGTGTGTGTGTGTGTGTGTGTGTTGTGTGTGTGTTGGCGACGTTTGTGTGTGGTTATCGGCAGCTGATCGCTTTCATTATTATATTTTATTATTATTACTATTATTATTATCTTTATTTGTAATGTAACCTCCAGCACACACACACACAACACACACACACACACACAGACACACAAAACCCCCAGTATCAGTAGACGGAAAAAAACTATTTGGTTGAAAAAACTGAAAGTAGTTTGACAAATTTGCATGGAGAAATCAATACTAAGCACACACACACAGGCCTAATTATAAACCCTCCTCCTTCAGAGATGGTTTTCAATGAACTTGAATGCTGAAAAAGCATGGGGCAGGAATCTGAAAGGATAGGGGGAAAAATGGATTTAAAGCGTGCTGTAATTAAACCCAAGAAAAGAGACTCATGACAAAATTAAAAAGACACAACTGTGGGTAAATGAAGTAAACTTTCAAAAATGTCTTTCCAAGGGCTGTGTCTCTGCTATCTATCTACTATCTGTGTGCTATCTATCTTTTGTCTGTTTTTTGTCTTGTGTGTTTTTTGTCTGCTGTCTCCCTCTCACACACACCAGACTGTAATTAGGAACGTTACAAAAAAGAAAAAAGCATACACACGGGACTGGATGTTAAAAAAATTTCATGGTGCTTATTTCCCTAAACCTAGGAAAAAAAAAAAAATAGGAATTGAAATTTCTTGTAACAGTAGAAAACGAAAATTGGTTAATAATTTAAAGGTAAACAAAAAGGCAAAAAAGGGGAACAACCCCCACCCCCCCACCACCACCCCAAAAAAGGAGGAAAACAAAGCAAAGAGAGGGAAAGAAAAATGAAAGAAAAAAACAATAGCAGCGGACAAAAAATAAAAAAAACGACAGACGGACAAGGAAAAAAAAAACCCGCAAAATAAAAAAGGAAAGATGCAAAGTACGAAAGACAAGTGGAGACAGGGGCAGAAACATTAAAAAAAAATGAGTGAAGCATTGAATGTCTAAAAGATCTTTATTTCCAAGGCCACGATAAACATTCACATACTTTTTTTCCTGTCTGATCCTTGCCCGATTGAACTTCAAAAAACAAATTAGGAGAAAGAAAAGGGGAGGAAAAAGGGTACAGAGAGAAGAGACGTCAAAAAAGAGAAAGAGAGAGGGCAGAGACAGACAGACAAAAAGACAACGATACACAACAAGAAATAAACGAAAACAACTTCATTCACCAGAGCATCTTTTAATTGGAAATGAAAAACAAAACAAAATGCCCCATGTCATGAAGGGAAAAGGAAAAAATTCATCTGTCAAAGCTGCAGGGGAGTTCCCTGGGGAGATGTCAAGCACAGCAACAGCATGAGCAGCACACATGGTTTTCGTCTGTCTGTCTGTCGTCCTGTAAAGCGGCTGAATGAAACGTTTCCCTCCCTTTTTTTGTCTGACAAAAAATCCATTTCCTTTGGGGGGTACTTCATCTGCCTTCAGTCTGTCATGGCTCCTCCCTCCATTTTTCCCGTGATTTGGGTTTTTTTTGGTTGCCGGAGGGAAAAGAAAGCGATAGACATTTAATGAAAGACCGGGGAGTGAGGAATAAAAATAACAATTCCCCGGGAAAAAGTGCATGAAACTGAAGCATTACTTCAAAACAAAAAGTTTTCTTGATTTTGTGGAATTTTTTTTCTATTCTTTTTGGGTTTATTCCCGAAGTCGGAATGTAGCTATCTTAATCGTGAGCAAAACCAGTGGCATACACGCAACAACCTCACCATTGGTGACCCTCAGAGCTTCTAGCCATGGAAGGACAACATCAAGCATGCAGTAATGGATCTCACGCAACAAAATCATTACTATCTTCTTTATCTGTTTGAGTTTTCGTTGTTTTCTGCGCTTTTACAGAGATGGTACAGCATACATTGCAACGTGTTCAGCAAGCATACAGCAAAAAACAGGAGATTCTTCGCTAAATTTGAAACTCAAATTGAGAAAATACTAGCAGAAAACATACATCCACACACCACTAAAATGGTTCTTGGCATCATGCATGTCTAATCTCGCTAAACCAACAGTCTCTTACAGCCACAAGCAACAGTAGACTGACTGTCTTTACCTAGAAACTTTGCTTCTTCTGTCGTGTCTGCTCTGCCCCTAATCTCCTTTATTCTACTTCATTCCTCACACGTTTAGCACAGCGAATCGATAGCGTTCATAGACTTGGTATTTTAACTGCTGCTATCTTCCTTGGCAAGGAGCACAAAGATGAAGCCCAGACGTTTCCTAAATGCCACTGAATTGATCATTAAAGCAGCTGAAAAGTTAAGGATGGGTTGGGGGATTTTTTATTAAAGAGAAAAGATAGAAAAAAGTTCAAAACCACGGTAACTTTTGTGTGTGTGTGTGTGTGTGTGTGTGTGTGTGTGTGTGTGTGTGTGTGTGTGTGTGTGTGTGCGCGTTGGAGACGTTTGTGTGTGGTTATCGGCAGCTGATTGCTTTCATTATTATTATTATTATTATATTATTATTATTATTGTCATTATTATTATTATTATTATTATTATGTTTATTACAGTAATGTCACCCCCAACACCACACACACACACACACATACACACACACACACACACACACACACACACACACACACACACACACACAACACACACACACAACACACACACACACACACACACGCCAGTATCAATAGACGGGAAAAAAAACTATTTGGTTGAAAAAACTGAAAGTAGTTTGACAAATTGCATGGACAAATCAATACTAAGCACACACACACCAGGCCTAATTATAAACCCTCCATCCTTCAGAGATGGTTTTCAATGAACTTGAATGCTGAAAAAGCATGGTGCAGGGAATCTGAAAGGATAGGGAAACATGGATTTAAAGCTGCTGCTGTAGATTCATACCCAAGAAATGAGACTCTAGTGACAAACTGTAAAAAGACAGAACTGGGACTAAATGACATAAACTTTCAAAAATGTCTTTCCAAGGCCTGTGTCTCTGTCTATCTATCTATCTATCTGTGTGTCTATCTATCTGTGTGTCTGTGTGTCTGTCTCTGTGTGTTTCTGTCTGTCTGTCTCCCTCTACACACACACACATGACTGTAATTATGGAACAGATGACAAAATTTACAAAACTGCATACACACGGTGACTGGATGTTAAAAAAGTACACGAGTGCTTATTCCATAATCCTCAGGGAAAATAATAAGAATAGGAATTAGAATTACACTGATAAAAGTATGAAAACGAAAATTGGTTAATAATTAAATGATAAAGCAAGAAGGCAAAAAAAGGAAGAACAACCCCCACCCCACCCCCACCACCCCAAAAAAGGAGGAAAACAGAAGCAAAGAGAGAGGTAAAGAAAGAATGAACAGAAAAGAACAATAGCAGACGGACAAAGAGATAAACAATAAGTCAGACGGACAAGGCAGCACGAGACCAGAAAAATGAAAAGAAGGAAAGATTGCAAAGTACTGAGAAGAGACAAGTGAGAGACAGGGACAGAAACATTAAAAAAAAATGAATGAGTGAAGCATTGAATGATCTAAAATGATCTTTATTTCCAAGAGTCACGGATAAAAACATTCACATACTTTATTCCTGTCTGATCCTTGCCCTGATTGTGGACTTCAAAAATCAAATTCAGGAGAAAGAAAGAGAGAGGAAAGGGTACAGAGAGAGAGAGACAGTCAAAGAGGAGAAAGAGAGAGACAGAGACAGACAGACAGATAGACACACAGATACACAGACAGAGAACTACACGAAAATCAAGTTCATGTCACCAGAGCATCTTTTAGATTGGAAATGAAAATCAAAACAAAATGCCAACATGTCAGTGAAGGAAAAGGAAAAAATTCTATCTGTCAAAGCTGCAGAGGAGAGTTTCCCTGGTGAGATGTCAGAGCACAGCAACAGCATGAGCTAGCACACAGTGGTTGTCTGTCTGTCTGTCTGTCTGTCCTGTAAAGCGGCTGAATGAAACGTTTTCCCTCCATTGAGTTGTGCTGACAGAAAAATCCATTTCCTTTGGGAGTGCTCACTTCAATCTGCCTTCAGTCTGTCATGGCTCCTCCATCCATTTTCAGCAGTGATGTTGGTTTTGTTTGGTTGCCGGAGGGAAAAGAAGAGCGATAGACATTTGCGTGAATAGACCGGTGAGTGATGGAATTAAACTAACATTCCCGGAAGAATGTGCATGAAGCTGAAGCAATTACTTCAATAGCAACAAGTTTTCTTGATTTGTGGATTTTTTTTTTCTAATTCATTTCGATTTATCAGATTCTTGCTTTTTCGTGAAAATACCTGCTGTTGTCATGGAAAAATAATGAAAAGGCTGAGTGATTGCAAAATGTTTAACAGAA
>CM054136.1:9473399-9483399 GCA_028751875.1 Rapana venosa | reverse complement strand
AAAAGACTTCTTTTTTTTGGGTAGAAAATCTATCAGTCTTCCGGCCTGTGTTTGTCTTATCTATGGGGTTCTTTTTTAATTCCTCACACACCTCTGACAAAGCAGTCAATGACATTCACAGATTTGACATTTTAAATGATGGCAGATTGCTTGACAATGTTGGAGGGGAGATAAATTTCCCCAGACAGTCGATAAAGGCCAATGCACTCGTCTTGTTATGCGGCCGCTTATGTTCTTTTTTTTTAATGAAACAATTATAAACGACGACAAAATCTTTAGCCTAGGGAGAGAGGGTAGGGAGAAAGGGGGGGGTATGTTTTTTATTTTTTGTTGTTTCTTTTTGTTTGGTTTTTGTTTGGATTTGTTTTCGGTTGTTGCTTAGTTTGGGGTTATTTGCAAACTGTTATTGTCACGGAAAATATCATTACAAAGTGTTTGCTGCAAACGAACAAAACAAGTAATTTAGGATGAAAATTGAACATTTTGATAAACTGTCAAGACGACAAACGAGTAAGCGTGCATAGGTGGTTGCGAAATTGTTGAATTTTTTCAAGAGATACCAAGAAGGTAAGAGATTATTAGAGTATAATTATGCTCTTCTGACCTGTATGAAATTCAGAGTAACATTATTGAGAATCTGTGTGCAAAACATACACTTGACTTAGCGCCATGCTTTGACTAGCTGCTTTAAAATCACAAAACAGCACAACTGAAACTATCAAGCATTGCTCTCTCTCTCTCCTCTCTCTCTCCTCCTCCCCCCCCCCCCCCCCCCCCCCCCCCACCACACACACACACACACGCACACAAGCCAGACATGATTTTCTCGGCTGGTGGGTTTTTAGATAACAGGTTGTTCGCACGATTGAAGGGCATGCATTGTTAGGCGTCGCTATTGTTTTGTTAGGGTTTTTTTGTTCACCCTTTTTACAGCTGTACATCCGTTTTAAGTGAAGGAAGCAGAAGAATAACAGCTAAATGTCAATTCTGCAGATGCCGTCAAGTGTTATGCCAAAAAACTCTAGGGATAGGCAGAAAAAGAAGCGTAAAAATAGGTTAATAGACAAACAGCCGTAGGCAGGTAGACAGGCAAGTATATTTTTAACAATGGAAGAGAGAGAGAGAGAGAGAGAGAGAGAGAGAGAGAGAGAGAGAGAAACAGACAGACAGACAGACAAACAGACACACACACACATACAGACACTCAGACACACAGAAAGACACACAGACACAGACAGAGAGAGAGAGAGAGAGGAGAGAGAGAGAGAGAGAGAGAGGCAATACTGTGATATTGTTTCTTTTGTTCATTTAAAATCACACACGCACACATACAAGCGCACACACACACACAAGCGCACACACAAGCGCACACGCGCATACACACACACACATATAGATAGATAGATAGATAGATAGATAGATAGATAGATAGATAGATAGATAGATAGATAGATAGATAGATAGAATGCATACACAAAACGCGCGACCCATCCAAATCCCGTATTCTGGAGTTTGTTGGCAGTGTAAAACTTATAGGCCGACATTTTTATCTCTGAACCAAATCTATGATAACCGTGTGCTTCATTTTTCCGCTCACTTTTACCTCAAAATGTTATGCACTTAAGTGCTCATTCCATTATCCTCGATATAAAAAAATAAAATTATTTTTTTAATGCATTTATACATACATGCAGTTGGCACCATACACGTATGTAACCAGACGTATCATTCTGTATGGTCATTATGGAAATAGCATCGGTTTTTTTTCCAAAATCATAACAAATTTACCTATTTGCTTTTGCTGACATCTTTCAATGGAAAAGAAAGAACAAAACTGTGTCATCTGTTTTTTAAAGTGTGGTAAAAATAGACAAAAATGAACAAATGATAGCAGACACACAGGCAACAAACTCCGACCAAACCAAAGCTTAAGAAAAATGTTTTCAAACAAGGTTACTGTGGTTTCAACTCGTTAACACATCGTTTTTTAGAAACACCCAACCGCAGCACATAATCAAAGGGGCGTAATACACAAACGGCAAATGTGTCTTTGTTGAAGTGACAAGGAAAGATAGATTAATAGCACAAAAAGCTACTCTGGTTTTCACCTGTTAGTCAGTCGTTTGTAGAAAAAACTCAAATACATGTAAAGGAGTAAAGTAAAGGAGTCCCATAACCTATAAGGTCGTAGGGGAGCGAGGCGTCAGAGACCTCACTTCTCTAGGGCCAGCATATTGAGGGCGGCGCCCATCTCCTCTCCCTCGCTGCTTTACCTTCCCTGACCCTAAAGAGGGCAGGTACCCATTTACAGCTGGGTGAACTGGGGGAACTGTACTGAAGCCAAGGCGCGCAAACGGTCACCCATCCAACTGGTAACCGCGCTCGACGCTGCTTAACTTGGCTGGGGGAAAGCGAGTGCTCCGACCACTGAGCTATCCCGTCCCCCCTCAAATGGCACTGTGGAAAACATGGCATCCGCAGCAACAATCCTGACATTGTTGCTGGCCCCTGTCAAGTTGCCTGGAGAGAGGAAAATCCAGAAAGACAGAAGTTAAAATGTAGATTCGAGAGCTTCATCGGTTCTTTTAGAAACAGTGTGAACATGAAAATGGAAAGAAGAGGTTGAGGGGAGAAGGAGGACAAAGACAGAAAGGGAGCAACAGGGAAAGAGGAAGAGTATCAGACTAGGTAATGATAGTACGGGCGTTGATACTCATCTCACTCTGTCTCTCTCCCTTTCTGTCTGTCTGTGTGTCTCTGTCTCTGTCTGTCTCTGTCTGTCTGTCTGTCTGTCTGTCTCTCTCTCTCTCTCTCTCTCTCTCTCTCTCTCTCTCTCTCTCTCTCTTCTGTATGTATGTATATATATATATATATTATATATATATATATATATATATATATATATATATATATACGTGTTTGTGTGTGTGTGTGGAGAGAGAGAGAGAGAGAGAGAGAGAGAGAGAGAGAGAGAGAGAGAGAGAAAGAAAGAAAGAAAGATAGATAGATAGATAGATCGATAGATAGATAGATAGATAGATAGATAGATAGATAGATAGATAGATAGATAGATAGATAAACAGACAGACAGATAGACAGATAGATAGATAGATAGATTTTGTCTGCCTGTCTCTTTCTAAAATGGTCTCAGTATGATGTTTAATTTGTGATATCATTACAAAGTTTCACAATGACGTAAAACTGATATTGACGTCATTCTATCACACGTTATAAATAAACACCCCCTGCGGAAGGCGAAGGCTGAAATATTGGGGAACATTTATATATGTTGGTTGTTTTACTTTCACTTTGTGAGATAGATAGATAGATAGATAGATAGATAGATAGATAGATAGATAGATAGATAGATAGATAGATAGATATAGATAGATATAGATAGATATATATGTATCTCTAGATAGATAGATAGATAGATAGATAGATAGATAGATATCTCTCTCTCTCTCTCTCTCTCTCTCTCTCTCTCACACACACACACACACACACACACATACACACACACACACACACAAAATTCACTTCCATTTTTGCCATCATTTGCTCTATCTTGAAAACGAGCTCTGATTGGTCGGGGCAATGGTATTATGACACAGCTAGCCTTCTTGCTGTACGTGTAGTGTGTCTGAGATGGCAGTGAGCTACTGACAGACTCTGTCTTTTCAGTCCTGCAACACACCAGCAGTCAGTCTGGTAGTAGTTTCTGTCTGACTGACATTTTATTTTATTTATTTATTTATTCTTTTTTATCGAGGATAATGGAATCAGCATTTATGTGCTTTTTTTACATCCAGTCCCCGTGTGTATGCGGGTTTGTCAATTGTGTGATCTGTTCCCACCGGCACACAATGGCCTACTCTTACGAAAAGCGGAACAGGATTTAGCATGTGCGCAAAGGTGTCCTGCGTGCGTTCGCACACGGGACCTCGGTTTATAGTCTCATCCAAGGACTTTTGGGGAGAGTGGAGTCTGCACTGATGTTAACTGATAGACACGGAGCAGTTAATCTGATCCACACTAGTGTCGACTGCAAGCTACACTGCAACTGTTGGTGAATGATGAGTGTTACTGTGTTCATTGTGTGTAGCTATGTATAACAACTTTGTATTGATGGAGAGCAAAGGAATTCTAAAGTCTGTATTGTGTGGCTTTGTTTGGGTCAGTGGCTGGTGGTAAGGGCTTTTAAAGGTAATAGAGTGGGTGTGTGGTGTTTTAAGGGTAATAGAGTGGGTATGTGCGTGTTTTAAGGGCAATAGAGTGGGTAGCTGCATGTTTCTAAGGGTAATAGTATGGGAATATGCATGTTTTAACAGTAATACAGTGGGCAGAGTAGCAGAGTGGGCATACGCATGTTTTTAAGGGTAATAGAGTGAGAATATGCATGTTTTAAAGGGTAATAAAGTGAGGATATGCATGTTTTTAAGGGTAAGAGAGTGAGGATATGCATGTTTTAAAGGGTAATAGAGTGAGGATATGCAAGTTTTAAAGGATAATAGAATGGGCATATCCATGTTTTAAGGGTATGCAAGATTTTAAGGGTAATAGGTAACGATAACGAAATTTTATTGCCGTTAAGCTGATAAGCTCATACAGCAGCGAAGTGTTGCAGCGGAACGCAATTACATGATATGGAAACCACGGCATTGGTCTTCATAATGTACAGCCAATCATGAAACTCTTTACTGTCAAGATTTGTTACGACATTCCAAGCCTTTCTTGTGCCAAGTCTCTGCCACACACACTGTCAGGTAAGGTAAAACTGCAGGAGATCACGAAGAGTCGCTAAATCCCGTGAGGCTCCTGCTAAGGTTTCCCTGTGTAGTGTGTCCTGGATTTGCTTCCCTTTCCGCAAACTGGCGAGTTTGACACGTTTCTCTTTTAACATGTTTTTGTCTTGCTGTTTGACAAAGCAGTACACACACTCTGCATCAACGTCTGATGTGCATGCGTATTGGATCACAATGTCATCAGACTCGCATGTCACAAAATCTTTACCGACTGAATGATGGAGGACAGTTTTTCTGAAGTGTTTATTTCTGTGGCTGTCTCTCAGTCTTTTCTGGACAGATCTGTCAGTCAGAGTAGCAACGTATCGTGTGACAATCCGTGTGTCGAATCCACCAACACTATTATCAATCCTCCATTGATATTCCACATCAGGCTGCACAACACACACATGGGCATCACAGTCAGACACACCTGGGGATTCCATATCAACCGATGATGGCACCACAACTGATGTTTTCTTGCTGCTATCGTGTGTGTGTGTGTGTGTGTGTGTGTGTGTGTGTGTGTGTGTGTGTGTGTGTGTGTGTTGTGTCTGTGTGTCTGTGTGTGTGTGTGTGTGTGTGTGTGTGTCTGTGTGTGGACAGTTGGCATGCACATACTGCACTCGACTGTTCTACACCACTGTCAGGCAGACACGAGGCACTGAAGACAGTCCCTGTCACACACAACACCTGCCTGCTTCTCTTTATGTTTTCTGGAACGCTCCTGGTCGCGGCGAATTTGGCAGAAAGTGGTTTTTTCCTGTAGTATTGCACTTGCCTGTTGCGATTCACTGTAGGATCCGCCATATTTGTTGACACTGCTGTGTCAACTGGCTTCAGTGGCAAGACAAAAACCACATTGTCCCCCTCCCCTGCCACCTTCCAGCTGGAGACTGCATTATCAGTCAGCAGGGCGCTTAAGGTTTTCTCCACAGTCGCTAGAAGTCCAGTAACTGGCATTCTGCAGCTCTGAAAAAGTATGCCCTGTTGCTTCGCATCATGTTGCGAGAGCCCTAAGGGTAATAGAGTGAGTGTATGCATGTTTTTGAGGGTAACAGAGTGGGTATATGCAAGTTCTTTCTTTCTTTTCTCCTTTCCTTATTTTTGTTTTTCTGTCTTTTGGTATATTGAAATTGTTACAGGTTGTTTTCTTATATTTTTCCCCATCTTGGTCCATGTTTGAAATGAGTCTCATCTTGTATTTCCTTTGGAATCTTCACATAGTTTATCCTGATGAAAATCATTTCCGTGTAACATTTTGCAGCCACTCAATATTTTCATCGTCTCTTCATAACTCTAGCAGGTATTCTCACAAAAGGAAGAAGACATCTGAAAATCAAAATAAGTGAAAATTCTGTTGTCATTGAAGCAATTGCTTCAGCTTCATGCACATTCTTCCGGAAATGTTAGTTTAATTCCATCACTCACCCGTCTATTCATGCAAATGTCTATCGCTCCTCTTTTCCCCAGCAACCAAACAAAACCAACATCACTGCTGAAAATGGATGGAGGCAGCCATGACAGACTGAAGGCAGATTGAAGTGAGCACTCCCAAAGGAAATGGATTTTTCTGTCAGCACAACTCAATGGAGGGAAAACGTTTCATTCAGCCGCTTTACAGGACAGACAGACAGACAGACAGACAACTACTGTGTGCTATCTCACGCTGCTGCTGTGCTCTGACATCTCACCAGGGGGACTCTCCTCTGCAGCTTTGACAGATAGGATTTTCTATTTCTCTGCTGACATGTCGTTTACTTGTTTATTTTGTTCAAATAAATCAGTGCTCTGCTGGAATGCCGAAGTTTCTCTCTCTCTCTCTCCTCCTCTCTCTCTCTCTCTCTCTCTCTCTCTCTCTCTCTCCTCTCTCTCTCTCTCTCTCTCTTCTCTCTCTCTCTCCTCTCTCTCTCCTCTCACTCTCTCTCTCTCTCTCTCTCTCTCTCTCTCTCTCTCTCACACACACACACACACACACACACACACACACACTCACACACACACACACACACACACACACAAAGGATAGCATGTTTCCTTCGTGCCGAAATGCCTCAGAAGATGAAGTTCACTTTCTTTTCGACTGTGTGGTGTACTCTGAAAAACGCAGAAATTGTGAGACACTAAGTGTCTTTACAGGCATTGCTAATATGAATTCTGTTATAGATATACTTTCCGACAGTAACAAAGAGAAAATAAATAGCCTAGCTAAATTTATTGGAGAAGCAAAGAATATTAGAAAAAAAACAAGTAACAGAATAATTAGTTCCCAGATGGCCCATCATAGATTTGTGTGTGTGAGGGGGGAAGTGTGCATGGCAAACAGATTTGCTCAGTTGTACATTTAAATCCAATGTGAGAAAGTGAGAGAAATAATGTATTATGCTACACAAATCTGATATTGTTATTCCACCGTTATCTACAGGGCTTGTAATGCTGAATAGACAATAAAACTGTGTCTCATAACCTATGTGGTCGTAGGGGAGCCAGGCGTCAGAGACCTCAGCTTCTCCAGGGGCCAGCATATTGAGCGCAGCACCCATCTCCTCTCCCTCGCTGCTTTACCTTCCCTGACCCTAAAGAGGGCAAGTATCCATTGGCAGCTGGTTGAACTAGAGTACTGTACTGAAGCCAAAACGCGCAAACGGTCACCCATTCATGCTCGATGCTGCTTAACACTGGCTTGGGGAAAGCAAGTGCTCTGACCACTGACTGAGCTATTCTGCCCCCAATCTATCAGTAGGCCTACTCCAAGGAAATGTACATAGAACTGAAACTTACAGAGACACCCTTGTTGAATCTGACAACTAGAGAAGCAGTGACTGAATTTGGCCCTTCCATTGCAGAAGGACACCATCAGATTTGCCTCGTTAGGTTTTGAAAACTTAGAGACCCTTTCTACTCAAACCGTGAATGGAGTTTCTGAAATCTGGAGAGAAGTCCACACCCTTTAGCAGTTGTCAACTTTCTCCAAGTCTCAAAGACTTCTTGTTTGTGAAAACCAGCTGTTAACAACGGAAATTGTACATAATCCCTTCAACAGTCATACAAAGACTAATTAGCTGAGGAGTTATTAGCCACAACTTCCCAGTGCTACAGACAGTTGCCTGCCTGCCTGCCTGCCCCTTAGTGTCACGCTGGACACGGTCAAGTTAGCTTCTTTAGGCTTAAAAGCGACACGCACTTTCGCTCCAGGTTGGTGAGGGTGCAGAGTACTTATCTCAACAACACTGCCCTGGCCAGGAACGATCACCGTTGTCACAATCTACCTGGGTGGCAAGGGTATCTACGCACCGCCCCAGTGGCTAAGTCAGAAGGGTTTTCCCCCCCTAACCTGTTGTCCAGCCAGTGACCACACACAGCTAGGCTGGCTGACACGAGCAAGGCAGGGCGTCAGCTTTTGACAGCGGGTTGGGGTGATTAGCTCGGGGAAGGGGCCGTAAACTGCTAATCTACCGTGGAAAAGAAAGTTATCCTCCTTTCAGGGGAAGCGTAAACACCACTTGGCTGCGGCTGACACCTCATTAGCGGCAGATTTAGGGAGGTCCGGTGTGGGACAAGCCCCGGCCTGTTGTTCTGGCCTCTGTGGGTCAAGTCCCTGTGTTGACTTTGCTGCAGGTCTGTGTTTTTTCTCTGACCACTTCCTGACTGGTTGGGGGTGAATCCTGTGTTGGAAAGCTTCTGTCATAGTAGCAGTGCTCGCTGAATTATTTTTTTTGTTTGTTTGCCTGCTTTTTTTTGGTTTAGTTTCTTTCTTTTGCTTTTCCCCAAACCTTTGCATCTGTGTATAAGCCTATCTAAAGTTACAACATCGAGTTCAATGGGGATTTTTTGGGGGGGTCATAGAATGGAGGATATATTTTTTTGCATTGCTTGAGCTGTTGTGCAGTATATGAGCTGAATGGATAAACCAGTGAATAAAAAAAATGTGAAAAAATAAAATATTCAATGTTGCATGGAGGTAGTTTAAAGAATGTTATTGCATTGCCCTCAGAAGAGCTTACCGCTTCCCACGCTTACTTACACTGCGCTTTGTTCTTGACAGTTTTTGTTGGTTTTAGCTGAGTGACTCAGGTAGCATCTCTCCAGTTTTGATAAAACACAAGGGAAGTTCTGTATTCATGAGGAAATAATAGTGGAGCAAAACAAGTGCAGGTAACCACTCACACTTTGAAAAAGGAAGTTATACAAAGAAATGTCAGCTTACTAAGTCAAAATGAACCCCCAAAAAACTTGAGAAAAAAAAGTTTGAATTAAAATATGCCAAGAGAAAAGAGCTTTGGTATGACGGAAACTTCATGTCTTCTGCAGGTGTGTTGTCCAGGACTTGAAATCTGTTGGAAAGCTCGACAGTAAACTGACTTTTCACTGCCTCACTGTTGAGTTTCCTTGAGTCAAAGAGTTGCTCATTTTCCTTTATTTGTGTTCTCTTGAGCTTTAGCTGAAGTCTGCACAACACAAAATGGTGATCGCTGCCAACGTCAGCTCCCCTAATGGCTCTCACGTCCTTCATGGAGCTCCTCCACTTCTGGTTGATGGCAATGTGGTCTATCTGGTTGCTGGTTCTTCCATCTGGTGATACCCATGTCAATTTATGGATGGTTTTGTGTTGGAAGATGGTACCACCTATCACCAAACCGTTTTCAAGACATGTATCTGCAAAACGCTGTCCATTGTCGTTTCTATTTCCCACTCCCTCCTCTCCCATGCAAGCTTCGTACCCGGTATTCTCCACTCCAACCTTCGCATTGAAGTCTCCCATGAGAAGTAGGATGTCATGCTGTGGTGTCTTGTCTATTTGTTCCTGTAGGATGGTGTAGAACAAGTCTTTCTCCTCCTCCGTGGCTTGCTCTGTTGGTGCGTAACACTGTATGATGGTGGTCTTGGTATAATTGGAGAAGAATCTGGCTGTGATGGTTCTCGAGTTGACTGGCTCCCATCCCATTAAGCTCTTTCTGGCCTCCTTGTCCATGATGATACCCACTCCGTCCTGATGTTGCCCATCCGTGCGACCAGAATAGCACACTGTCTCTCCTGAGCCAAGGGTCATGATGCCAGAGTCCGTCCACCTCATCTCACTGATTCCAAGGATGTTAAGCCTATACTTCTTCATCTCTTTCACAACCTGCGCTGTCTTTCCAGCTTCATACAGCGTTCGCACATTCCAGGCTCCCACTCTCACCTCCTGTTTGGGCTTTGCCAAGGACATCGTCGGA
>CM054136.1:9463399-9468399 GCA_028751875.1 Rapana venosa | reverse complement strand
ACATGTGCATGTGCGTTAGATACGATTTGGTAGTTTCTTGACCAAAATAATGAGAGAGAGAGAGAGAGAGAGAGAGAGAGAGAGAGAGAGAGAGAGAGAGAGAGGAGAGAGAGAGAGAGGAGGAGAGAGAGAGAGAGAGAAGAAAAGTTGGCGACCATTTTAAGGAATCTTGTGAATAGCTCTTTGGTATAGTATCCCTCAGTGGCTCTTCATGTTCTTACAGCTAGAGGTTGGAAAAAAAATCTTTCATGCAGAGAAATATAAGAGACGGGTTTTCTTCCCCCTTGTCAGAGAGATTTGCTTTTATAATTATGATAATGTTACCCTTGTGATATTCAAACTGCATTGAAGCTCACCATTACAAATATTGTTTTGTATAATTATGTCTTGATATTGATCTAATTACCGACAAACATTTATCATGAGGACAAGAATCTGATGATTTTCTGTTCATTTGTACAAAGTGGTTGCATGTAGGAAACAGAAAAATAATTCTTCAAAGCTGACTTGCGTCGTTATTACCTCTCTCTCTCTCTCTCTCTCTCTCTCTCTCCTCTCTCTCTCTCTCTCTCTCTCTCTCTCTCTCTCTCCTCTCTCTCTCTCCTCTCTCTCTCTCTCTCTCTCTCTCTCTCTCTCCCCTCTCTCTCTCTCTCTCTCTCTCTTACTCTCCACCCCCCCTCTCTCTCTCTCTCTCTCTCTTTACCTTTTCATCCCTCCCCTCCCTCCCAACTTTCTCATTAATGGTTTTCTTTTTCTTCTTCACGAAGAAAGTTGCAGTAGCGAAGTCGTTACATCTTGTTACATACAAAGTCGTACCAAGATAGCTCAGGGATGATGTCACTAGATGGACGTATGGAGGATAAACTAATAAACTGCTGGAGAAGAAGAAAATAAGCTGAAAAGGATGGGATGACACCACCCCCCACAGACCAAAAAGAAGTTGAGGGGAGGGGGGGGGGAGAAGAAGTTATCTCTCTTGTCCCCTACAGAGATCCATTTTCAGAACCACACATACGTAGGTCAGAATTCGTGCCTGGAACTGTTGTCTTCGGTAACCATGGTGAGGTGTGAACAGGATTAATACGCACGCACACAGGCGCGCGCACTCGCACACACGCACACGCACTAGTTGAATTTGGATTTAGTTGAATTGTATGGTTTAATATTTTTCAGGGCTTTTTGTTTTGTTGTTGATTCCAGGTATGCATTTTGTTATTGTCTTTTCTTGTTTGATTTGTATGGTTTACCATTGATCAGGGTTTTTATTCTATGTCTACATATATATTATCTTTTTTTCTCGCTTTTTTTTTCTTTAGATAGATGGCTTGATGAAAAAAAGCAAATGCAGTGTTTATTCAATGTACCATCTGAAAATAAAAGTGTGACTTTGATTTTGACCCACGCACACACAGATTCGCATATGCAGACACATACATGCGCGCATGCACGCGCACACAGACATAAACACACACTATACACTCATGTACACACACACACGCACGGGCATAACTATACACACACACGCACGCACTCACACTCACACACGCACACACATGCACACGCACTCGCACGCACACATACAAACACACAAACACACACACACGCACACACGTACACATAAACACACACCAAATACACACAATACACACACACACACACACACACAAACACATACACGCACGCGCGCGCGCGCACGGACCCACACGCGCGTGCGCGCACGAACCCACACGCGCACGGTCACTCACTCACTTACAAAAAAGCCCAGAAAAACGCCCACGAAAAAAGAGGGGAGATAAGCGAATAATCCCCTATCGAAAAAGAAAGTGGCTTTTTCCAGTCAGAACTTCTAAGTTAGTGGAAACCAGACACTTTTCATAAGACGCTTTGAAAGTTGTGGAAATTATTCTGCTGTGGAAGGTCAAACATTGCAGCTGGGTCTCCTTATCTCCCTGAACTCCCTACTGAATTGTTGGGGCACTCTCCCGTGGAGATGCCGGGAGTCTATCAGTATACACAGCATCCCCACCTTCTGGAGAGTGTGTGCTGGGAGTTCCTTATTTTTCTATCCCTTTATTTGTTCCTGCCTTGTTCCTTTTTCCTTCCTTCTTGTCTTTTTTCTGGATTCTTGGGCCTTGCACTTTTCCTTTCAAAAACAAAAACTTTAAAAGATTTTATATATATATATATATATATATATATATATATATATATATATATATAATATATATATATATATATTATATATAGATAGATAGATAGATAGATAGATAGAGAGAGAGATAGATAGATAGATAGAGAGAGAGAGAGATAGATAGATAGATATATACGCATTATATATATATATATTTATGTGTGTGTGTGTTTGTGTGTGTGTGTGTGTATCTATATATCTATATATATCTACACCCCACGCCGAATTCGGATGCGCTGGGCCTGACTTGTCAGGCGCTTAACGGCAGCGTGACGCATTTTCGCTCATCTGACTGACAACAGTAGTTACTGACTGCGTGGTCGACAAAGATGAAGAAGTTGGGGTACGACGGTAACTGTTTGAGGCTGGGCCTCCTGGGCAAGATTAACCTGGTGGAGCCCATCCATCTCCAGGCTGCATGCTAGGTTGTTGGTTTTTTAAATTTATGTTCCCTGGCTAGATCTTTGTGGTTTACAAATAATAAGATTTTTGCCTACCACTAAAGTAGCCGCATTACGACTTAAGGGGCGGTGTCTGAACACGATCACAGTGTGCATGGGGTTCTACATATATTTATATATTATATATATATTATATATATATATTTTATATATATATATATATATATATATATATATTATATATATATACGAAAGGCAGGAAGGGTTTTAAGGTATGCGCAAAATGTTCTGCGTGCGTTCGTATGTGAAGCCTCGGTTTATAGTCTCATCCGTGGGATTTCGGGGGAGCGGAGTCGGTAGTACTGATGTTTGACCCCAGGTGACAGACAAATTCTCTTGAACGGGTGTTTCGGTTGTGGCTGGAACCCGAGCTCGATCTGGGGTCCTCAAATTGCGTATGTAGTGTTCTAACCTGTTGACCAAGAAACGAAGGCAGCCGGAATGACATGGGCCGAGCTGAAGAAGATCTCCCAAAACCGAGTTCGTTGGAGGGGTGTTGTTGCAGCCCTATGTTCCCCAAGGAACTAAGAGGCATAAGTCAAGTCAAGTCTTCTAACCACTAGGCTATCAAGCCCCCCCCCCCCCCCCCCCCCCCCACCCATCCCTGCATTCTATGTTCCCGTAACCTACCAAACGCGTACCTGAATTACTGGATCTTTAACGCGCGTGCATACTGTATCTTCTGCTTGTGCCTAGGCACGAAGGGAGTTAAGGCACTGGCAGGTCTGCTTATGAAATTTGACCCAAGCGATTGTGTCGAAATCCCCGGCTTTCATACACCCATCAGACACCGGTACTGAGATTCAAACCCACAGCGCAGTGGACCCTTACACTTAAAGACGACTGTTCTACCCACCCACCTACAGAGTTTCACGTCGCATTGACCTGACTGATATGGTTTAGCTTATGGTCTCCTGTTGAAGATGCTTTTCGAAAAAACAATAATGACACTAACTTGTGATAGTTATATCATAGCTCCGTTTGGAAAAATGTTTTCTATGTAACCGAACGTAAAGTAGAGCATGTCATCATGACGTTGATCCCTAATTGTCATAGTCACGATGCAGGAAATGAGAAAGTACGCAAAAGGGACTGCCCCCTAGAAACCTGCATGCCTGGGTTATTTTTGTCCCAGGTGCCAAAAGGGAACATGCATACATCTGTTGATTTGCATATCTGTACAGTGGTCAGAGCACACGCTTTCCCCCAGCTAAGGTTAAGCAGCAGTGAGTGTGGTTACTAAGTGAATGATTGACCGTTTGCGCGCCTTGGCTTCAGTACAGCCCCCCTCAGTTCACCCAGCTGTAAATGGGTACCTGCCCTCTTTAGGGTCAGGGAAGGTAAAGCAGCGAGGGAGAGGAGATGGGCGCCGCCCTCAATATGCTGTCCCCTGGAGAAGCTGCGAACTCTGACATCTCGCTCCCCAACGACCACATAGGTTATGAGAGCATCTTTACCACCTTTATCTACATTTTATTGCGCCCATTATTAAAGCATTGAATCTAAACCTGTCGAGGACCGAAAGAATAATGAAGTTACCTTACTTTTTCTCTTTTTTTTTCGTTTCTGTTACTCAGCCCAAGGTTTTGGGATTGAAGACTTAAAAGAACTGAAGAGGAAAAAAAAGTATGAAATAACTTTAAATGTCTGACAAAAATAATCATCTAAAATGAAGCAAATAAGGTCCCCTCTCCTGCCAGACTGGCCATTATAGGGACGGAAAGCCATCAGTTGTGGTTAATGGACTTCCCCGTGCATGTGGCCTCCCTCAGGGCAGCAGTGGTGCAGCACAGCACAGCACAGCACAGCACAGCGCAGCGCAGCACAGCCCAGCACAGCGCAGCACAGCACAGCACAGCACAGCGAATTACAGCACAGCACAGCACAGCACAGCATGACACAGCACAGCACAGCACAGCACAGCACAGCGAATTACAGCACAGCACAGCACAGCACAGCGCAGCACAGCACAGCGCAGCACAGCACAGCACAGCGCAGCACAGCACAGCGCAGCACAGCGCAGCACAGCGCAGCACAGCACAGCACAGCGCAGCATAGCACAGCACAGTGCAGCGCAGCGCTGCACAGCACAGCACAGCACAGCGCAGCGCAGCACAGCACAGCACAGCGCAGCATACGCACGCAGCGCTGCACAGCACAGCACAGCACAGCGCAGCGCAGCACAGCACAGCACAGCGCAGCTAGCGCAGCACAGCACAGCGCACACAGCACAGCGCAGCGCAGCACAGCACAGAAGACACTGCAGCACAGCGCAGCACAGATCACAGCACAGCACAGCACAGCGCAGCACAGCACAAAAGCACAGCGCAGCGCAGCACAGCACAGCA
>CM054136.1:9423399-9453399 GCA_028751875.1 Rapana venosa | reverse complement strand
GACTACAATACTGCCAGCGTATATTAACCTCAGGATTTATTCAGTGTATTGACATTCCGCGACCCTGATCCGAAACATTTAGACAGAGATCTGCTCTTCCTGCTTCCTGCTGCCAAAACCCACATCTGCCCCCCCCCCCCCCCCACACACACACATTAACACCACACACACACACACACACACACACACACACACACACACATCACAAATACCCTCTCCCCTTTCAGTCAACCTTCTGCTTTTCTTTTCTTTCCTCCTCCAGTCTGTCTGTCTGTCTGTGTCTTCCTGTTTGTCTGTCTGTTTCCCTGTCTGCCTGTCTGTCTCCCTGTCTCTCTGTGTCTCCCTGTCTGTCTATCTGTCTGCTCCTTATTGTCTACCCATGCCCTTTTTTGGTCATCCAAACAGCCTGTGGGCGAATTCAAAACATCAATACTTCAACACTCTGGGTGCTCAACTTGCGTAATAAAGGAGCCTCTGATATGACTATTTTGAGCAGAACTTCGATTCCAGCTGGCTTATTTTCTCAAATGTCTGCCTTTCCTCTCCATTTTTCGAAAATGATTTGTTTTAAAATGTCAGGTTTATTACCTGTTTGGGTTACAGTCTGACATGCGCTGTCAAAGCACTGCAAACACCTTTCAAACCTTTTCATTCGTTTTTCTTGTTTTATTTGCTGGTTTAAATGCTATCTTTATGCAGCATTTCCTTACTGAACTTTCACTTTAAACAAAGATGAAATGCTGTTGTAATGCAAGACAGACAGGCAGGTAGACAGACAGACAAATGAGCAGGCAGACAGGCAGACAAGCAAGCAGAGAGACAGACAGACAGGCAGACAGACAGGCAGACAGGCAGACAGGCAGACAAGCAGACAGGTAGACAGACAGACAAACAGGTAGAAAGGCAGACAAACAGGTAGAAAGGCAGACAAACAAGCAGACAGACAGACAAACAGGTAGAAAGGCAGACAGACAGGCAGACAGACAGGCATACAGGCAGACAGACAGGCAGACAGGCAGACAGACAGGAGCAGAGGGAGAGTAAGACTTTCGTTAGAGAACAGTGACAAGACACAGAGCAGACCACAAGATAGGAAGACAAAGACATGGTGATTACTACAATCGTAGTGTTCGCTTTTCTTGACTCGTGGCAAACTGAGAAAGACTGTATTGAGATGTTGAGCTAATTGCTGTTATAGAATTGACTATTCTTTTTTTTCTTTTTTTTTTTAAAGAGGATCAATCTAGATCAGTATGACCCTATCTATGGAAAAGACCACCAAAAAGATACGCATTCGATAAACACTAATAATCTAGTCTCCCACCCACCCACCTACCCACCCTACCCTTCTTTCTCCTCATCTGTTGGTGTATTTTGATCACACACGTTCAAGTCAAGTCAAGTAAACCTATTTAAACATCCCATAACGGAAATTACAACACTAACAGACACATACGTTGACAAGAAGGATAAACTTGAACATAAACGAAGAAAAACGAAGATTTGTACTTATTCAAACATTCAAGCATAACTTCAGATCAAACGTAAAAATACCCAAAGGTAATGTATGTTTGGGAAAAAAATTGGGGAGGAGGGGGGGGGGGGGTAACAGGAAAAACAACCCCACTCAAAGCAACAACATGGACAACAAAAATACCAACCACAACAATACTATTGTCAACAACAAAAGCAAGTCCCAACCAAGAAAACTCAGAAACAAGGAAACAAACCTTCAAACAGAAAGAACAGAAGGTCAACACAACACCATCACCTCTCAGCATGCCTAAAGCAAGCTCACGTATCAGATTTTTGCTGTGTAGCATTAGAAAGGCAAGTGGCCATAGCCTCCTCCTGTATTGCATGCAACTCTTTCTTATCCTTAGCTACAACAGCAAAGACAACAACACTCGTCATAAAAGTTGGTGTTGTTGTTGTTGTTGTTTCGTAGAGCCTGGTGGCATCATCATGATCATGATAACAATAATGATCACTGTCATCATCATCGTCATCATCGTCATCATCACCATCATCACCATCATCATCATCATCATCATCATCATCACCATCATCATCATCATCATCATCATCATCATCATCATCATCATCATCTCATCATCGTAAAAAGAACTTGTATACACTCTTAAAGTCCACTTCCTACAAAAGTCGTTGGGATGGATGAAACGACATTCATACCATACATACTAGAAAAGTACCCTGTGAATTGACAGTGACTAGTTTCAATTTTGTTTTATAAGTTTATTCTTTTATTTCGAGGATCATGGATAAAAAAAACTCACGTGCTTTCCTACATCCAGTCCCCGTGTATATGCAGTTTTGTAAATTTTGTCATCCGTTCCCACCAGCACACAATGGCCTACTCTTACGAAAAGAGGAATGGGCTTTTAACGTGTGCGCAAGATATTCTGCGTGCGTTCGCACACGGGACTTTGGTTTATAGTCAAATCCCAAGGACTTTTCGGGGGTGTGGAGTCAGCACTGATGTTACCTCCCGAGGAAAAATCCTCCTGAACGAAATTCGAACTCGGGTCAGCAGATCACGAGCACAATGCCCATCACTCTAACCACGAGGCTATCCCGTCCAGCAATAATTATGGGCATTTTAAAGTTTCTACAAAAGAGTATTAGGACATTCAGTGTGTAAGGGTCTATAGCATGAAGTCTTGGCAGTACTAGTGCACAGGAGAACAGTGTTGCTGCAAGGTGTGGAAAACTGACGTCAGATAGAGCCGATTCTGCAGAATTTGAAATAGACTGTCTTTCAATGCGATGGAGTCAAACAATAAACAAAGACTCCTAAACAAAGGTGCACACCTATGCAGAACAAGAACTACTGACAACATATATTTACCCTAGGATTAATTCAGCTTACTGGAATACTGTGACCCTGGTCTAGAAGCATAAATACAGAGACACAGAGAGGCAGAGAGAGACAGAGAGGAGAGTGAGAGCGAGAGCGAGAGCGAGAGCGAGAGCGAGAGAGAGAGAGAGAGGGGAGAGAGAGAGAGAGAGAGGGAGAGAGAGAGAGAGAGGGAGAGAGAGAGAGAGAGATCTCCTTCCCCACATCCCTCTTCCCCCTGCTTCCCAAACCCACGTCTTCTCTCGCTCACACACCACAAAATACCCACTCTCTTCCCAGTCAACCTTCTGTTCTCCTGTTCTTTCCTTCAGTCTATCACTCTTTCTATTTCTCCGTCTGTCTGTGCCTCCCTGTCTGTCTGTCTGTCTGTCTACCCATGCTCTTTCTTAGACATCAAAATAACCATGTGGTGAATTCAAAACATCAATATTTCAATACTCTGGGTGCTCAACTTGCGTAATAAAGAAGCTTTTGATATGACTATTTTTTATCAGGACCTTAATTCCAGCTGGCTTATTTTCTCAAATGTCTGCCTTTCCCCTCCGTGTTCCAAAGACGATTTGTTTTATAATGTCAGGCTTATTACCTGTTTTGGTTACAGTCTGACATGCGACGTCAACGCACTGCAAACACCTTTTAAATATTCCTTGGGTGGTTTTTTTCGTTTTTTTAAGTTGCTTTTATTGCTATTTTCAAGCACCGTGTTATCACTGAACTTTCATTTCAGCACAGTTAAAAAGCATATATATAATGAGAGAGAGAGAGAAAGACGGAGACAGACAGACAGACAGACAGAGAGAAAAAGAAAGAAAGAAAGAAAGTCACACAGGCACACAGACAGATAGACAGAGAGAGAGAGAAGAGAGAGAGAGAGAGAGAGAGAGAGAGAGGGGAGAGAGAGAGAGAGAGAGAGAGAGAAAGTCACACAGGCACACAGACAGATAGACAGACAGAGACACAGACAGAGAGGGACAGAAACAGACAGGCAAACACAGACAGAAAGAGACACTGACAGAGAGACACACCAAAAAAAAACAGAAACAGAAAGAACAAAAGAAACAGAGACTCAGGAAATCTCCTTGGTTACTACAATCAAAACTCCTTCTTTTACTTGACATAGGCCATTAGAGGTGGTTGTATTTTGAGCTGTTGACCTGACTACTGCTACAGTACTGATTTTTGATGGAGAATCAATCCAGATCAATAGACCACCATCTACAAAGAAGGTCATTTGACTGAACACGCCAGTACAGTCTTTTTGCGGGATGCTTAACGAGCATAAAAAGTATATTCCTTGCGATCTCATCATCACTGGAAAGTCTGGCTGCAGAAACCTGACTAACTCTTGACTCTATGAAAACTGCAGTGAGGCTGTATCTGCTGCTTATATATGTGATCAATTTTTGTATTGGTTCGTGTTGTTTTTTTTCTTTCTCCTTCAAACCTCCACCCTACCTGTTTCATCTTTCTGTTAGCTTTACAAATACTCTCCTCCCCTTATTCTCCTCCCCTTCCTCCCCCTCTCCCTTCCCCCCCAGCTCTCCCTGGTGGTGATGCTGGGGGCTGTTTCAGTATGAATAACATCCCCCTCCCCCGCCTTCTGCAATTCTGTGCTAGAAATTTCCCCTATCCTATCACTTCCTTTTTTTTCTGCTTTTAACTTACCCTGCCCCTCCCACCCCTTCTCTCTCTCTCTCTCTCTCTCTCTCTCTCTCTCTCTCTCTCTCTCTCCTCTCTCTCTCTCTCTCTCTCTCTCTTCTCTCTCTCTTTCTCTCTCTCTTTCTCTCTCTCTCTCTCTCTTCCTCGGTCTCTCTGTCTCTGTCTCGAAAACGGCTTGACGGGACGAGAACTAAAAAGGCGTGCTGTTAGTAAGCTGCTGCAAATTTTTGCATTTAAGCTTCAAAATGTCAGTTACTGGCCTTCCAGCAACTGTAGTAACAACTTTAAACGCCCTGCTGATCGACAACGTCCTATCGAGCTGGAAAGTCGCGGGGGAGAGCGGCAGCGTTGTCTTCGTCTTGCGACTGAAGCCAGTTGACAAGTCAGTATCAACAGAAATGGGGGACCCAGTGCTGAATCGTAATTCGCGAGTTCAGTATTTTCGCAAGAAGTGCCCTTCCCAAATCCGTCGTGACGTCCAAAGAAGTAAACAACATCAAGAAAGACAGGCAAGTCGTCAGTGTGACAAGGACAGTGTTTTGGAAGAGCCGGTGTTGTCTGACAGTGACTCCCTGCATCGTGACAGAGTGGTTGCAGAATCAAAACAAGCCAGCGTGTACACAGAGCTGTGTGTTGACAGTGCAGTGAATATCCCAGCCACACTAGATTCTCTTGATTTGCCGTGTGAACCAGCAACAGACAGTAAGATCGGTGTGTCTTCTGAGGCGTCTGATGTGCAGGAAGAGCTGACAGTTGGCTGCACAGTGGATGACTCTCATACTGGTATTGTGAAACAGTATGTGTCTACTCTAACTGACAAACGTGTGCAGCGTAGATTAAGGGACAGCAAGAGAAACACACGGTTTCGAAAGGTGGTGGTACATAGTTCGGTTGATCAAAACATTGTGATGTGTGAATCAGATGACATCACCCTGGAATACTCTTGGAATGGAGATCCTGGCGAGGAATCTAAGTGTGTGTTCTGGTACATCAAGCAAGAAGAGAAAAACATGTTGCCAGAAGAACGTGTCAGGCTTGCCAGAGGGAAACAGTGTACTAACACACAACACACAACAAGTGGTGGCGAGTGCTGAGCAGGAGTTACATCATCTTCGGGACCTGATCCAGTCTTACATGGGCTGACTTCCTCTTACATGGGCTGACTTCCCTGGCTGTAGACTGGAAAAGGAAAGGCTGGTTTGAAAATTGGGACACTTGAGACACAGACAATAATGTATCGAATCTTGATGTACATACCACTACTGCCATGGTTTCCATGTCATTGTAATCGCGTCGCGTTCGATATCGTCGTTACCGCGCCGAAGCGCTATATGGCTTGATCGCTAAATAGCAATAAAATTGTGTCAATTGTCAATTGTCTGTCTCTGTCTCTCTGTCTCTCTCTCTCTCTCTCTGTCTCTCTTTCTCTCTCTCTTTCTCTCTCTCTCTCTTTCTCTTTCTCTCTCTCTCTGTCTCTCTCTCCCTCTATCTATCTCTATCTCTGTCCTTCTCTCTTTTTTTTACTTGTTTTCATCTTACCCATCCCATTATCCTGCCTTTCTTCAAGGAAATCTGAAATATTTCCTGATGAACCTTTAAATGAGCTCCCCGGTAGTCGTGGGAGGAGGAATGTGTCGCTGAGGCCAGCGGGCAGACCTCCTGCAGAGTTACAAGCACAGGAGAAGACCAGGCACTACACACTCTCCCCAACATGCCCAGACACGTTCTGAAACACAAACATGCACATTAATCATTATACACAACTGAAGGAGGAATAAAACAAAACAGGCAATCTACCTCCCTAAAAAAAACACCCAACAACAACACCAGACGAGAGCATCAACAGTTCCCGTGTCATGAAAACTATAATTACAAACCTAACACCCTAACTAACTAACCAACAAACACAAAAAAACCAAAGCATTGACACATACAGCAAACAGTCGAGTGAACCTGGAAAGAAGTTTTGTGTGTGGTTTTTTGTGTTTGTTTTACTTGGGAAAGAACTATATAAATAAAAACAAGCGACAAAGTCTGTCGACTTAGTAGAGCACCCAGTGCAGAAAATGAGATACGGGAGCAGAGCGGAAGACCAGGTCGGGGGTAAGAAGTAGTGAACTCAGACTGTAACACCTCAGTCCTTACCCAGCAGGGGAAAACTTCAGCCGGGGGACTCATAATTAGGTGAGCTCAATAGTTTACACCACTGCTGTTGTCACCACCACCATCACCATCAATACCACCACCACCACAACTACTATCAATACCACCACCATCACTACCACCACCACAACCACAACTACAACCGCAACTACCACATTGTGATGTGCCAGTTCCATCAGAAACACACTGTCAGCACCATCAGCACCAACATCTTTAGAGCCAGCTGAGGCATCAGCTATTCCTTGATCCATTAGAAGAGCACAGGACAACTATCACTGGTATTTGTTTCTTTCAACTTGTAGCAGCAGCAACGAAGACAAAAGCGACAAAAATATTGGTAGTAATTGTTGGCGTTGTCGATGCTCATCACCAACATGACCGTCATAGTCACCACAACAATCCTCATTGTCACTGCTATCATTGCCATCACAAACAGAAGAAGAAGAAGAAATACATCTTTCACATACTTTACAAATCCAATTTTTCATTGAGGAATAAGCAGGCAATGGCCTGTGGGGTGAATGTCGTGAAGATACCTTGCACGTATCCCGCAAATGGAAAGGGATGGGTGGAACCAAGCCCCAAAATATTGCTCCAATAACTCCCCAAGGATTACCAGAGAAAAGAGATATAGCAAATAAAGAAAAAAAAGAGATCTAGTCAGTTAACAGAAAGGAGGTCTAGTCCACAGAGTCAGCTCACTCGTTGTTAAACTGGCAGTCAGTGGACTAGAGAGGGAGCAAGGGCAGTATGAGCAGACTGTATGATTGTAATGTATGCACAACAGCAGCAGCATGGTTTGTATTTTTCTCAATCTGTTTAACATGTAGATAATGTATCCAGCAGGTAGACATCTGTATTATTACATGCAGAGAGTACTCTCACCCGTCACAGCCATCACCATCACCAAGTTGGGCATTAGCCACTGCACCCAATGACATCCACATGATCCTCATCCTTCAGTGTTGCTCTGGTCTTCACTGGCCCTGCTGACTTCTTCGATTCTCGTGCTACAGGATCCGGTGATGCTGCTAATGAGAAAAGCTGGTGGTCTGCCTTTCTTTCTCTTTCCCTCGGTCTTGCCTTGTGACAGTGAAGCTTGCATGCCTACTACAATCTCACAAGCTATGCTGGCTGGGACTCAAGTTGATGGCAGGTTCAATCAGGCTGGACAGCTTGTTGGGGAAGTGGCCAGACTAAAGATGCATGCAACAAGAAAGTAATGGCAAACAACTGTCTTGTTGCGCTGACTTGCATAAAACTGTACCCCAAATGACAGAGGGAAAGAGTTCGGAGTACAGCTACACAGAAAAAAACTATTTTTGCTGCATTGGGAACCAGACAGATGTCAGAAGTCCAGACAGTGTTGGTGCACAGAGAAAACGTTGGTGCAACCATGACAAAAAGATGTCGGAGTTCAAGGTACCACTATCTCGAAGAAAGAGCGTTCTTGTTGCATCCTACAAAGAAACGACGATGTCAGATAGAGGTGATTCCGCGCAGTTCAAAATAGAAAGCCATTGAATGCAGAAGTAGTGTTCGACAGTAAAACAAAGACTTCTAAGCAAAGTTGCACAACTATGCAGAACTAGGCCCACTACCAGGACAGGTTTACCGCAGGATCTGTTCAATTCACTGCCACACTGTGACCCTGGTCTAGAAACGTAAATGTATGCAGCCATCTGCCTCCCCACCCTTCTCTTCCTGTCCTGTTTTCCAAAGCCACATCTTCCCACTCACACACCACAACTACCCACTCACTTTCCAGTCAACCTTCTGGTTTCAGTTTCTTTCCTTCAGTCTGTCTGACTACTTCTCCATCTGCCTGTGTCTCCCTGTCTGTCTGTCTGTCTGTCTGTCTGTCTGCCTGTGTCTGTCTCCCTGTCTGTGCCTGTCTGCCTGTCTGTATGTCTGTCTGTCTGTTCTGTCTGCCTGCTTTCTGTGTCTATCTGCCTGTCTGTCTGTCTGTCTGCCTGTGTCTCCCTGTCTGTCTGTGTCTGTCTGCCTGTCTGTCTGTCTGCCTGTCTGTTCCTCTCTGTCTACCCATGCCCTTTTTTAGCCAGCAAAATAACCTTGTGGTGAATTCAAAATATCAATATTTCAAACACTCTGGGTGTTCATCTTGCATAATAAAGGAGCCTTCGATATGACTATTTTTATCAGGACCTCCATTCTATATGGCTTATTTTCTCAAATGTCTGCCTTTCCTCTCTCCTTTTTCCACAGACGATTTGTTTTCAAATGTCAGGTTTATCACCTGTTTTGGTTACAGTCTGACATGTGACGTCATTGCATAGCAAACACCTTTCAAATATTTTAATTTTTCTTTGTTTCTTTCTTTCTTTTTCTTTGTTGCTTTCATTGCTATTTTTATGCAGTATTTCTCAGTGAACTTTCATTTGAAAGTAGTTAAAAAGTAAACTGTGGAGAGAGAGGACAGAGACAAAGACAGACAGACAAAACAGACACACAAAGACCTCGACTAAGGGAGATAGACATGAGACAAGAGTAGTTGAAAGAAGACTACCATTTTGACTACTAAAAATCGCACTCTTTGTTTTCTCTGACTTAAGCCCAACAAAGACAGTAGGTTGTGAGCTGCTGCTGAGCTTTGAGGTGAGCACTGTCACCGTACCGATTTGTTGATGGAGAGAATCAGTCCACATCAATACAACACTGGGTAGAAGGAAGGTCGCCGACCAGAGTTTCCAAACGAAGGACTACTTTTAAGCCTGAAAATCAATAGACAAGTCTGACTAAAGAAGCCTCATAAGCTTCTACCCTTTAAAAGTGTGAAACTGTACAAGCTACTTACGCATATACATGCTTTGTACTTTGTTTTCCCATCCACCTTCTTCATACAACACTTCCCTCCCCTTTCTCTGTTTGTCTCAGTTGAATTTAGCTTTTTTTCCACATAAAGTTTACCCGTGGACAGTTCCTAAAGGTATGTTTCGATATATCAAATTATGGAACAAGTCATAGATACAATCAATCAAAAGAACAACAACGATGACCGTTTGTCTCTAGCTCTTATTGCATGTAGCTTGTATCATATAGAGCTCACTCACGGACATTCACAAAGATTTGTTTCAATAATTATATGAAGTTTTACGAAAAGTCATAGAAACCGTCAGTTAAAAAGAGAACGACAACGATGACAACGATGACTTCAACGACGACGACGACAGGCAATGTGTCTAAAACGACAACAATAACAGCACTTAGTTGGACAACAACAACATTAATAGCAGAAATGGTAACGACAACAGCTGGAGCATCAGTGTAGGGGGTGAGGGGCGGAATCGGTGTGTGTGTGTGTGTGTGTGTGTGTGTGTGTGTGTGTGTGTGTGTGTGTGTGTGTGTGTGTGTGTGTGTGTGTGTGTGTGTGTGTGTGTGTGTGTGTGTGTGTTGGTTTGTGTGTGTGTGTGTGTTGGTTTGTTTGTTTATGGCAAAACCCTTAAACAGGTTTTAACCCAGATATTAAAAAAAAAAGAAACGACTTCGAACAAAACGAAAGAGAAAGACAGTAAGTAAACAAGTAAGGAAAAAAGTTATAGAAGCCAAGAAATACAAACGAAAAACCATAAAGTAACGATAAACAAGCAAAACGAAAGATTTTGATTTTGCTCCTCGACTGGAGCTCCAAGGCTCATCAATGGCGAGATTTTGCGTATGCGATCCTTTTAACCCACTATTAGGGTAGCCGCATTCCTTCTTCCGGGATGGAAAGGTATTAGTCCTAAACAAGAGTCAGAAGAAGAAGAAGAAGAATGCGAAGAAGAATGCGAAGAAGAATGCGAAGAAGAAGAATGCGAAGAAGAATGCGAAGAAGAAGAAGAAGAAGAAGAAGAAGAGAAGAAGAAGAAGAAGAAGAAGAAGAAGAAGAAGAAGAAGAAGAAGAAGAAGAAGAAGAAGAAGAAGAAAGAAGAAGAAGAATGCGAAGAATGCGAAGAAGAAGAAGAAGAAGAAGAAGAAGAAGAAGAATGCGAAGAATGCGAAGAAGAAGAAGAAGAAGAAGAAGAAGAAGAAGAAGAAGAAGAAGAAGAAGAAGAAGAGAAGAAGAAGAAGAAGAAGAACAAGAACAAGAACAAGAACAAGAAGAACAAGAAGAAGAAGAAGAAGAAGAAGAAGAAGAAGAACAAGAAGAACAAGAAGAACAAGAAGAACAAGAAGAAGAAGATATGATGTAAACTAGAAATAAAGACGGAGCGGGAAAAAATATTAGTCAGAAACGATGGAGGACAGGAATGAAGAAAAATGTCTCTCCTTTTTCTCTGTCCTTGTTGGTCTGATTGTCTACCTGACAGGCTCGCTGTCTCTCTGTATCTCTCTCTCTCTCTCTCTCTCTCTCTCTCTCTCTCTCTCTCTCTCTCTTTCTCTCTTTCTCTCTCTCTCTGTGTCTCTCTCTCTCTCCAAATTTTTTTTATATGTTTTGTATCTTTATAACTGTGCAAAGTAAAAAACCAAAAACCTGAATGAAAAGTTTGAAAAAAAAGAAAAAAGAAAAATGTCTCTCTTTCTCTCCCCCTTGTTGTTGTTGTTGTTCTTCTTCTTCTCCTCTTCCTCCTCCTTCTCCTCCTCCTCCTCCTCCTCCTACTCCTCCTTCTCCTCCTACTCCTCCTCCTCCTCGTTATCCCCTCCTCCTCTGCACCTCCCAAAATATATTATGTTGATCTAGACCTATTGCTTTTCTCTTTCGGTATTTTTTTCTGCCTGTCTGTCTGCCTTTATTCTTTCTTTCTTTCTCTCCTCTCTTTTTCTGTCTTTCTTATTTTTTTCTTTATTTTCTTTCTTTCCTTTGTCTTCTTTCCCTGTCATTTCTGAAAAGAAATCCGATGCGATAGTTAGGATGAGAGAATAAACAAAGGTCAATCGAACGTTGTCTAATACACGTTCAGTACATTTTTTTTAAAGGGGCGGGGGGGATGGAATAGCTCAGTGGTCAGAACACTAGCTAAGGTTCAGCAGCATCGAGCGTGGTTACCAAGTAGATGGGTGACCATTTGCACGCCTTGGTTTCAGTACAGTCCCCCAGTTCACCCAGCTGTAAATGGGTACCTGTTCTCTTTAGGGTTAGGGAAGGTAATGCAGCGAGGGAGAGGAAGGAGATGGGTGCCGCCCTCCTTTATCCTGGCCCCTGGAGAAATTGAGGTCTGATGGCTCGCTCCCCTACGACCGCATAGGTTGTGGTACACCTTTAGGCTACCTTTTTTACATATTAAAAAGAGTCATGTTAACAGTCGGCATGTTTCTGGTAACAAGTAAAATAAATTGAAAAAAATCTGTATCACAAACAAACAAAAAAATCATCACTCTCGGAGGAATGAATGAACATGCTACCATACTACAACAACAAAAATCTTGATAAGCAACGTGTTTGTCTTTGATAGAAATGCACTCTTTGTTTTACACACGCGATCCTATATTGCGCTACGTTACAGCCAAACCAGGTTATCTTCTTCTTTGAGCGCACTGGAGATAACCTGCTTTGACTCTAATGTAGCGATTGACAAAATCATATTTGCAAACACGCACTGTACGAAAACGTCGGTTCAAGGCTATATACATCATTCAATATCTTTTTTCAAAGCTCACATTGAAGCCTTAAGTTTAAAAAGTATATATCCGCTTTTGTTATATACCTTCCTGAACCAAACAGCGATTTTACCTGCCGACAACAAAGCGATATGGGATCTGATCAGAAATGGTAGGAACTTGGTAACTGGATACGGCAATTGCTCTTTTGTCTTCTGGCAGCATCAGCGTGGCTCTCAGACCTCTTTGGCAGTGTCAGGTTGCATCGTCACGGTGGTACCAGTGGTAGTAATTGCCAGATAGCGTGGCTGCCACAAAAGACTTGTTTATTGATTTTTTCCACAGAGAGAGAGACAGAGACAGAGAGAGAGAGACAGAGAGCTTGAAGAGGGTTGGTTGTCCTTATCAACAAAGATGGGAAGTAAAAATGTCAAGGGAATAAATCTGTGTAGTATTTTGATGTCAACGGTGATAATAGAATGCAGGTGGGGGGGGGGGGGGGGGGGTATTAACTGAAGTATATAAAGATAACGAGCTAGATATTTATTTCAAGGTGTGTTTTTTTTAATTTTCTTAAAATTTGTTTGTGTATTGTCAATAACTCACTTTATGGATATCCATTTTAGTTAACTTTAGGGGGTGTTGATGCTTTCAAACTTGCGCATTTTCTGCGTTAATGTTAGAGAGAAAGACAGACAATGACCATGACAAATTCTTCTGTTTCCAGGATAATGAATAAGCACCCATGTGCTGTTTTACATCCTGTCCCCGCCCTTTGGGATGCATCGTGATAATAAAATAAGCCCAATACCCATACTCAAACAGCAAAACAAAACAAAAAGTAAAAAAACAAATGCAAAACAACAAAAAACAAGCGCAAACAAACAGAAACAACAGACAGACAGATAGACAGAGACATACAGACATACAGAGACGGACAGACAGACAGAACATGCCTATGCAGTCGCATTAGACATTCAGGAGTATTTGCATCCTTCTGAAGTATTTGTTTTGTGAAATCATTCTTGATGGCTGTTTCATCTCGAAGAACTTGTCACGACTCAAATTTCCACACAGCATCCCCACTACCAGCAAAGTGCTTTACACTTGCTTGTCCATTCACACGATCAGATGCACTGGTTAAGCCTTGGCTGCGTGCCGTGTATTTCCGTAGTTTTGCCATCTAGAGAAAGATGACATGAATACGGGTACTTGTTCACACACATACTAGATTCTCTGTATGTTGGTATACATGACAAGGAGTAAGACTCTGAGAGGTTTCCACATAAGTTCACTTGGAAGACTATTGAAGAAAAAAATCCTGTATTGATCTGTCAAGCCTTGTCAAGATTTGAACACATGACTCCTGGAATATCAGGATCAGGAGCTCAACGTCAGATATTAGGTCTACTTTTTATTTATGCGCATGACTTACAACCAGCTTCCTCCACTCTTCACGGTCTTCTACGGAAAGCAGAGGACCGTGGGGAGTGGAGGAAGCTGGTTGCAAAATCTTCATTGGTGCCCCCACGGTCCACGCAAGCATACGAAAAGGCAATTAATAGAAACTAACAGTGACCACCTGCCCCTTCACCTTCACCTATTCGCAGTCCTGTAGACCGGTGAGGCACTTCTGAGGATTTTGCAACCAGCTTCCTCCACTCCCCACGGACCCTAGCTTTCCGTAGCAAATCGTTCCACACAAGGCCAGTCCACTCTCTGATGTTGTCTTCCCATCGTTTTCTCTGTCTGCTTTCTTCGTCTCCCTCCTTGCACTGTTCCCTGCAGGACAGTCTTGGCCAGTCCAGGTGTTCGTGTGACGTGCCCCTACCACTTCAGTTTGCGCTTTTTCACTGAAGTCAGGAGCTTTTCAATGGTCCGATGGTGTTTTCAACTCTGGTTTTCACTTCCTTATTAGTGATGTGATCTCTGTACGAGATACCAAGGAGTTTGTGAAAGCACCTCATCTCCATTGCCTGTATCCTTCTTTCAATGTCTGCTGTAATGGTTTAAGTTTCACATGCGTACAAAAATATGGACATGACCAGGGAACTATGAAAGGAGCTAGTTATTTTAAGAGTCAGCGTTATAGAAATGTTTCATCACAGGAGAACTAAGAACATGCCATTTCAGAACCAGCAATAACAGCATTCAGTCATACAGAAGTATGACAATTAGTAATCATAGGAACAAAGCAAGTCATCATAGCAACAAGACATATTATTATCAGAACTATTCCTTAAAGAAACTAGCCATTACAAAAACAACCAATCTCAGAACTCAGCTATCAAAGCAACTAGCAGCACAAGAAAGAACCAACCACTATGAGAACCAGCTATTACAGGAACCAGTCATTACAAGAACCAGCAGTTATCAGAACCAACCATCATACTTATCAACCATTACAGCAAACAGTTCTTGTTGAGAGCAGACAGTGTAGAACGCAGCCACTATAGAAACCAGCAGTTTTTATACCTGATAACCGCCATATCAACTCTCTCTCTCTCTCTCTCTCTCTCTCTCTCTCTCTCTCTCTCTCTTCTCTCATCTCTCTCTCTCTCTTCTCTCTCTCTCGCTCTCAATCTCTCTCTCTCCTCTCTCTCTCTCCTCTCTCTCTCTCTCTCTCTCTCTCTCTCTCAAAGGCACAGAAAACCTATCTTTTTCAGCAGCAGAACTTGATTTCCTCAATCTCTCTGTTTCGTGATCTCACTTCGCTTTCCTCTTCTGTCGCTGTGTCGCTCTGACAGTTCTCGCAGTCAATAGCTGAGTTTACAACCTTCAAGCCTAGGTATTTGCCATCAAGCTGGATCCACGTGAAATTATAACTGTCTGGTTGTATTACCCTATACAGTCCATGCAACGTTATTGTTGTGTCTTACTTGTACAGATTCTTTTACTGTGTGACGGGGCAGTAATAAGGTTGTCTCCCATGTGAGCAGAGTGTGATCGCGACGCCCTGTTTCTATATCGGGAGACACCAGCGAACTGTGCAAGGCTCTGCTTTCTTGGATCGTGGCCTTGGTTACTACGCATACTATATTTCATCCGCGTGGCGAAATGTAAAATTAAAACAGCTCTCTATTTATAGATACCACATCAAGGTGAGATGGGCTAAGGTTGGTGGTTTTATAGCTTGTAGAACATGAATATTGTCTGCTTAAAGATTTAATGTAAGACAATGACAGGAAATTCCACTCTCGCTTTTTTTTTCCATTTTATTATAATCATACTCACGTGATGCCCTTTGTGCAGGTTGACTTTAATAGAAAGATAGGAATAAACTATTAATAGAAAACTGTTATTATGGAAGAATCATTCATTAACTGAACCAGCTATGAAAACCCACCAATCCAAAAAAACAAGTACTCTTCATAAGCAGCAGCAAAGATAACACTTGGAATATTTTTTTTTAAATCAGCACTCTAGGAGTCAGCCCGGCAGGAAGACATCACAGGAAGCAGATATAATAAGACTCAGTTAGCTTATCAAAGATAACAACTGTTATATGAGTCAGTTATCATAAAGGGCAGCTGTTACAGGAGCTTTCTATCATAGATGACAGCTGTTATGGGGAGCTAGCTATCCTAGATAGCAACTGTATCAGGAGTCGGCTATTATAGATGACAGCTGTTATAGGAGCCAGTTATCATATATAACAACTGTTACAGAGTCAGCTGTCATCGATAGCAACTGTATCAGGAGTCGGCTATTATAGATGACAGCTGTTATAGGAGCCAGTTATCATATATAACAACTGTTACAGAGTCAGCTGTCATCGATAGCAACTGTATCAGGAGTCGGCTATTATAGATGACAGCTATTATAGGAGCCAGTTATCATATATAACAACTGTTACAGGAGTCGGCTATCATAGATTTTAAGGAACAAACCACAGTCTTTACAGGACCCAGCCTTTTCAAGGACCAGCTTTTACAACAACCAGCCTTCATTGTCATTAGCATATAACTATCTTTACTTCAATGAAGCACGTTTTCATCTTGGTTCGGAACATCATCTATTCTGCACACATGACACAGAATGTAAGCAACAAGAAAGGACAAGTTCACAACAAAGGACAGCCATCCAGCTTCTTACCTTGAGGGACCACAGCAGGCAAGTTTACTTCGTCTGAACATGTTGTTACATTCTTGATTATGATTGATATCATATCATACCATATCATATACAGCAGAGAACACCAACAGGGTAAGCCTCGTAGAGATTTTTGCATCTCAAAATAGCGTTTTCTCTACTTTGATAGTTGCTGTCTGCAAAAACAAAACAAAAATGCTAGTTTAGAAACCCAGTCGCCTCCCCTTCCTTCTCTCTCTCCTTCTCTATCTCCCTCCCTCTCTCTCTCTCTCTCTCTCTCTCTCTCTCTCTCTCTCTCTCTCTCTCTCTCTCTCTCTCCCTCCCTCTCTCTCTCTCCCCTCTTCTCTGTCTCATTAGTACTATTGTTCGACTGAAGTCGCACCATACTTTTAAAGTTTATCAAATCTAAAAACAGCAAAGACAGTGCTACCTAAAATCAAATAACAGGGGGGGGGGGGGGGGGGGGAGAGGAGTGATACAAAGACAGAAGACAGAGAGAGAGCAGACAGAGAGCAGACAAAGAGACAGAAACAGATTGAATCAGACAAGAGAAGGAGACATGTAGAGAGGACATCGACAGGAAAGGGGGGAAAAAAGGTACAAGAAAAGTGTACTAAAATCGTTCACCCTGCTTTGACGTCGCATATCAGACTATTACCAAAACAGGCAATAAAGTTAGTACCTAGCACAAAAAAGTCATCCACAAAAAAAATAGAGAGAGAAAAATATACATATATAAAAAAGGACCTACTGGGACTGAAGACCTTTTAGAAATAGTCATATCACCACCAACTTTTTTCACACCAGACAGTACCAAAGGTGCGAAAGTATTGAAGTTTAACTTCGTCAAAGCGTTGTTTTGATGGCTGCGAAAGGGCGTTGGTACCAGAAAAGCCAGACAGATAGGTACCGACTGGTGACAACGAAGTACACAAACAAACAGGAATATTGAATTCAGAGGAGGAAAAATAAAATGAAACCTACAGAGGAAAAAAACGGGTCGTCTCTTGCTCGAGTAGGTGTTGGATTTTTTTTTACCAATGTATGTGTGTGTGTGTGTGTAAGAGCAAGAGAATGGAGAGATTGGTAGGGGGTGGGGGTAGAGAAATAAAGGAAGGAGAGAGAGAGAGAGAGGAGGGGGGGGGGGGGTGACGGTAGTAGTTCTAGACTGAGAGGTCATGGCATACATACAAGGTAACACTGGTTCATTACCATCATCATCATTATCATCATCATCATCATCATCATCATCATCTCTCTCTCTCGCTCGCTCGCTCGCTCGCTCTTTCCCTCTCCATTGCTTGTTGCTTCATGTTTTCTCTTTTTTTTTAGTAATCCTTTTTTTTAAATTCTAACTTGTTTTTATTTTTGGGCGGGAGGGGGTTGTTTTTGTGTTTTTGTTTGTTCAAGATAAAGGTTTTTTCTCTCTTCTCTCTCTCTCTCTCTCTCTCTCTCTCTCTTCTCTCTCTCTCTCTCTCTCTCTCTCTCTCTCTCCCTCTCTCTCTCTCTTTCTCTTTCTGAGCGTTGCTTGTGGCTTCATATTTTCTTTTTCAGTGATCAGTTTGTTTTCTTCTTTTTTTTTTTTGGGGGGGGTGCTTTTTGTGCTTTTGTGTTTTTGTTTGAGTTAAAGCTCTCTCTCTCCTTCAAACTTTTGCAGTGCATCATTATTAAAAATCCAGGATCAAAGGTAGGTGTTTGGCGGCATCAGTACAAGCCCTTACTGTCTGTACTTGTTGATGTCTGTGACAGGCTTTTCAAGAATTAATGACAAACTTTTTTTCGAGGGTAATGGAATAGACATTTGAGAGCTTTTTCTTTACATCCATATCCCATGTGTACGTCGTTTTGTAAATTTTACAATTTGTTCCTACCTGCGGACAATGGCTTTCTCTTTCGAAAAAGGGAACAGATTTTAACATTTGTGCAAGATATTTTGCGCGCTTGTGTACTCGGGGCCTCGGTTTGTAGTCTCTTCCAAAACGCTGGTATAAGACAAGGTTATGTTCTCAATCTAACAGTTGTGTCCATGTTTATAAATGATTAAAGTAGCCATATCAATGACTAAGGTAAACTTGGAGAGCACTTTGATTATCTCTCCCTTTATATTCTCTCTTTTGTCTTCCTTCTTTAGGGTGGGGTTTGGGGTTTGTTTGTTTTTTGGAGGGGGATGATGTTTGCGTTGTTGTTGGTGTTGTTGGGTTTTTTTTATAGGGTTACTCTGTTTTTATGGAGCGGGGGGGCGGGGGGGGGGGGGGGGTTAGGTATTTGTGTTGTTGGTGTTGGGTTTTTTATAGGGTTACTCTGTTTTTAGGGGGTGGGGGGGTATTGTTTTGTGTTAGTTACAATCACAACATATTTCTCTGCTATAAAAATGTGGGGTGCTCTCCATGGTGAGAGCTCATTACTGCAATACTGTGTCATCCATTAAATTTAGCTCTTTAAATCGCTTTCCTGTCTTCATCTATACTCCTTTCTCTGTAAGATGGAGTTTTTCTAAAGAATGTTGCCAGGAGTACATCTTCTTGCCAGGAGCGTTTTAACATTTGCTATAATAATTGTGTATACTGCATATGCATTCTCAGTTTTGCGTGTCATTGCATTAAAAAAACTGATACTCATGGACTACTACTTAGGGTAGAAAGCCCACCTAGATGGATTTGAACTTGAGACTTCATGCTTTCTGGTCGTGTAACCTATCACCAGACCCTTGCTCTAATCTATCTTTTAACAGCGGTAATTCTATTTGTATTGTTAATATTGTTGATATTGGGGATAACAGTATAAGTAGCAGGACTGTGCGTGTGTAATGTGCCCGCGCATGCATGCACGCGCGCGCGTGCACGCACACACACACACACGCACGCACGCATACACACACAGAGTATCTGTCTCTACCTCTCTCTAAACGGAACATCTTGCGCACACACTTTAGTCTGTTCCGCCTTTTGGAAGAGTAGACCATTGTGTGCTGGTGGGAATGGATGGCAACATTTCCAAAACACATGCACACAGGGACTGGATGTAAAAATGAAGAAAAAGCACACGAGTGCTTATTCAATTATCCTCGAGATATAAGGAGAAATAATTAAATGACTGAGTAACTGAAGAAAGGAAAGGAAAGAAAGAAAGAAAGAAGAAAGAAAGAAAAGAAAGAAAGAAAGAAAGAAAGAAAGAAAGACAAACAGAAAGAAAGAGACAGACAGACAGACAAACAGACAGACAGTCAGACAGACAGAAATATATTAAGAAAGGTACAAATAAACAAATAAATAATAAATATGAACAAAAGAATAAATAAATAAACAGATAAATGAATAAATGAGATAAAAGACAATAGTAAAAATATAACACTACTGCAGTTCCTTATGTAGTTGTCGGTGGTCGATGGATATGATGAAGCGGAAATAGGGGTAATGATGGTAATTATATGGTGGTGGTGGTGGTGGTGGTGGTGGTGGTGGTGGTGGTGGTGGTGGAATACAGATGCTAGTGGCTGTGGAGGCTGTGGCAGCAATACTAAGGAACCAGAGTGCCATGCTGTTAATTCTTTGCTATGCTCACCCTGATACTTGACCTGTGTCTGTCTTTTTTTGGTCTTTTTCTCTCTCTCTTTTCTGTTCTTTTTTCCTCTTTCTTTTTAAAGATTTTTTTGTTTGTTTCTTTCACCATCATAGGTACTTATTTCTGCCTTTACAAAAAGAAAGATGTTACTGTGTAAAGGTCTGTTTAGTTGGGTTGGTGTTTTTTTTACATGAAACTGATGCTTTTTATCTCTGTGTTAGCGTCAAGCTCTGTCTGTCTCTCTGTCTGTCTGTTTGTCTTTCTGTCTGTCTCTCTCTCTCTCTCTCTCTCTCTCTCTCTCTCTCTTCTCTCTCTCTCTCTCTCTCTCTCTCTCTCTCTCTCTCTCTCTCTCTCTCTGAAAAGAAAGTTAAAGAGAGAGAGAGACAGAGAGAAACAGAGACAGACAGACAGAGAAAGAAAGAGACAGAGACACAGAGAAAGAGAGAATGATGAACCTGCTTCAGATTTTAAGCTCAACCTAATCTTACAATAATGTCCTTGTAAACATGTATGCATCAAACAGAATTAATAGAATATACGAAGAAAATAAATGAACACCACAACCTATCATTATAAACAAAACAGTTATTCTACTCAAAAGTATCTCTTCCTAGAGAGTGAGACAACAGACACACAAACAGACAGAGAAACAGACAGACAGACAGACAGACAGACAGACAGAAACGCAGACCAAAACACCCAAGTCAGAGAGATTACAAAAAGAAACAGTGTAACCAGTTGACATCCTTGACCAATGATCATTTTGTCACACATCAAGTGATGTAATACCACAGCTGATGATCTGAGCTCTGCTGTAACATACCGAGCGAAAGCAGCATTACGCAAAATAGGATTGTTCTACACACACACACACACACACACACACACACACACACACACATACACACACACACCACACACACACATACACACACACACACACACACACAACACACACACACACACACACACACACACCACACACACACAGAGTCCTACACGTACACTCATCTCTCTCTCTCCTCTTCTCTCTCTCTCTCTCTCTCTCTCTCTCTTCCTCTCTCTCTCTCTCTCTCACACACACACACACACACACACACACACACACACACACACATACACACAAAACAACACAATACTCACACATGTAAAAATACGACAACAACAGCAACAACAACAACACACGTGTACACACACACGCACGCACACACACACACACACACAATAAACACACACACAGACGCGCACAAACATACCCTTAACACATACACACACAAACACACACACACACACCACACACACACTCACACACATACACACACACGTTAGATCCTGTTCCGCTTTTCGAAAGAGTAGGCCATGGTGTGCCGGTGGGAACAGATGACAAAATTTACAAAATTGCATACATATAGGGACTGTATATAAAAACACACATAAGTGCTTATTCCATTATCCTTGATAAAAAAATAATATAAAAAAATACAATAAATAAATAAAATAACACACACACCACTTCACACACACACACACACACACACACACGCGCGCGCACACACAGTCCTTCGGATGAGACTATAAACCCGAGGCCCCGTGTGCGAACGCACGCAGAACATTTTGCGCACACGTTAAATCCTGTTCCGCTTTTCGTAAGAGTAGGCCATTGTGTGCCGGTGGGAACAGATGACAGAATTCACAAAAACCGCATACACACGGGGACTTGATGTAAAAAAAATTTTTTAAAAAGCACATAAGTGCTTATTCCATTATCCTCGGCATAAAAGAATAAAATAAAATTAAAAACAATAAAGAGAGAGAGGGAGGGGAGAGGAGAGAGAGAGAGGGGAGAGAGAGAGAGAGAGAGAGAGAGAGAGAGAGGAGGCAGACAGACAGACAGACAAGAGAGAGAGAGAGGAGAGAGAGAGAGAGAGAGAGAGAGAGAGAGAGAGAGAGAGAAGGAGAAGAGAGAGAGAGAGAACATGACAAACCAACAGAACTGCACTACCTATACAGCTGCTCTTCCCTACACGCACACCTCTACCACTTCACCCCCGCGGAAACAGATCGACAGCAGGAAAGAAGATTGATCCCACCTCTCTGTGCCGACTCCCCCCAAGTTTCGCTCATTAGTGAACCGCCTGAAAACCGCTCTCCATCCATCCACATAAAGGAGTATCATCCAGATTGGCAGGGTGGTTACGCATTAAATGTTCGATTCTATACACTAAAAAAAAGTAATAATCATCGCTTTGTTACTGACGTAAGCAGCATACAATTCCACACACAAAATCGAAACTCGATTTTGATCAATGGTTGCTGAAAGATGAAAGTCTAGCCAATGGAGAAAAAAAAACCTAGGTTATATACTACATGCTGTCAGTGTTAGCAGAATGTTCAGAGCTTGTCAGTAGATTGACCAAATTATCTGACACCATTATCAGCTTAATTGCGGAGAAAAAAATACCTCAAGAGATCTTTCTGTGGGGATAATTACCAGGTATGCTTGGAAACCTGAGGGAGGAGGATCGTTAAAGAACTAAGTGGCCGCGCCTTAAACCTTTTCCACCCATATACACCACACCACACCACACCACACCCCGCACTATTTTTGCGCCTTTTCTTCGTTCAAAAATAAAGAGAAGGAGACAAAGATAGAACGGTAAGAAGAGAAAAGGAAAGTAAGAATTGAGGGAAGAGGGTGGTGCTAATGCAAAAAACTTCAGCTGTGAAGACATTGTTTTAATTACCTTAGTTATTTGAAAAGCCCCACCTTGTCATAGCAGACTGATCCTAAAAAAAAGCTGATTGCTAAACATTCGAGAGTTGGTTGTTCTTTTTTACTTGCCTGACAGACATCCATTTTGATTTTCTTCTTTGTTTGGGTTTGGTTTTGGGGTTGGGTTTGGTATTTTTATTGTTTTGTATTGTTTCCTGAAAGTACAGGGTGTGGAAGAGGTGTGATTGCGGTTGCTGTCATTTATGATCTTTAAACAACACTTGACAATAATTCATGCAATAATAAATGACACAATGGAATCATTGATTATGCAAAATCGAGTATTTCAGTGGGAAGTATTCTGTGTTCACGTTGTTTTAGACGTGTGACGGGTTGAGCTAGTCATTTCATCTCTACTGATTAAACCAACTTCAAGTTGTTTGGTGGGGATAGGCATAGCTTAGTGGTTAGAACATTGAGCTCCTAATCTGACAGCCTGGCTTTATGCCATCAACGACGCAACTGTTGGAAAGGATTTTCCCCCTGATGTTAACATCAGTACTGACTCCATTCCCCCGAAAGTCCTTCGGATGAGACTATAAACCCAGGTCCCGTGCGTTCGAACGCACGCAGAACATTTAATGCGCACATTAAAACCCATTCCGAATTACGGAAGAGTAAAGTTGGGGTTTTTGCTTCTTTTTTTTTGGTAGAGTACTTCATCACATGCCGGTCAGAAGGAATGACAACATCTAAAGGAAAAAAGGCTGCACACTGCTGTCGTATTTAGACATCATCCCCGAAGTCAGTCATCATCTCCCTTAATGGTAGTCAAAAACGGTCGCATACGCAAAATCTAACTCTTGAGTGATAGCTGAGGAACGGGAAAGCAGTGTTTGAATAAAGATGTTTGTGCTACAAAGTTCTCGTTACAAGGACCTCTTTCCCATCCTCTTTCACTATTATCCAGACACTATGCGCTTTGATTTGTTTTTGCAAGATATAGCGCTATATAAGTTCCATTTATCATCACACTACATGCTTTCCAAATTATATTGAAACTTACCTTTGTTCCAGTAAAGCTGTAGTTAACTTCTATCCTATCACTGTTGACTAGAGCACACTGGATTGTCTGTGTGTAGTTGTACAGTTGCATAATGAGTCTGTGTCTATGAGAGTGTGTGTATGTGTGTTGTGTGTGTGCGCGCGCGCGCGCGTGTGTGTACGGTTCTTTGATGTGCTCTGTGAGTGTGTCTGTGTGTGTGCTTGATGTGCTTGTGGGTGTTTGTGTGTCGTGCGTGCGTGCGTGTGTGTGCCTGTGTGTATGTGTGTGCGTGCATGCGTGTGTATTGTGTGCGTGATGTGCTTTGAGCATATGTTATGGGGTAATACACACACACATACACACACAAACACACACACACACACACACAGAGGCACTTCATCAATGCACGCTTACACTATAATTGTCATTCTGCGGGCAGAAGCATGATGCAAAAAATAAACCACCAAACAAACCTGCTAAGGCAGTAATTCATTATTGATCGAACGTCAAATGCAACAATAAACTCTCTACCACCCCCTGGCTGGGAAATTGAATAATGCACACATATAATTATTGTATGTGCCTAAATGTATAATTATAACTCCAAAACATGCAGGAGCGACAGAGACAGAGAGAGGGGGGAGAGAGAGACAGACAGACAGACAGACAGAGATAGAGGGACAGAGACAGACAAAACGACAGGACTCAGACAGAGGCAGACAGACAAAAACAAGCAGATTCTAGAGAGAGGGGAGGAGAGATAGACAGACAGAGACAGGGCACAGAGACAGAGAGAGACAGACACAGACACAAACACAGAGAGACAGACAGACAGTTAGACAGAGAAGACAAGAATCAAAGACAGACAGACGGTTTCAGATTTGGATTAAAAAAATTTTTATGTTCGTGGACCAGCTGCAGCTTCAAGGTTCACTGATGGTGAAATTGTACGTATGCAACATTTCTACCTGTCATTAAGGTAGCGGCATTCCTTCTTCAGGGATGGATTTGGATGATCTATTCATATAATACGACCATTGCCCCTCATGAAAGAGTTCAATGCCTGAAAAAGTGTACAACGGGATAGCTCAGTGGTCAGAACACTCGCTTTCCCCCCCCCAGCCAAGGTTAAGCTGCATCGAGCGTGGTTACCAGTTGGATGGGTAGCCGTTTGTGCGCCTTAGCGTCAGTACAGTTCCCTAGTTCACCCAGCTGTAAATGGGTACCTGCCTCTTTAGGGACAGGGAAGGTAAAGCATCGAAGGAGAGGAGATGGGCGCCGACCTCAAAATGCTGGCCCCTGGAGAAGCTGAGGTCTCTGATGTCTCGCTCCACTAAGACCACATAGCTCATGGGACACCTTTATCTTATATACATATTGTGTGTAATATATATAAATATAATATATATATATATATATATATATATATATATATATATATATAATATGTGTGTATTGTTTATGAGAGAGAGAGAGAGAGAGGAGAGAGAAGAGGAGAAGAGAGAGAGAGAGAGCATAGTAAACAAGAACTAGAATATATGCACTTTAAGACAGAAAAAAAAAGAAAGAAAGATTCAGTCGTACACAGCCCAGGGCATCAGACACAGCACCCACCAAGCCTAACATAAAACAACGATGAAACACACACAAAAAAACACACCACACGAAAGTACCCCTAAACTTAATGAAACGTACGTGACGTCATCTGACACGACCTACACGCTGCACGTGCAGTGCTGGCTGGCCTGTGAGTGTCCTGTCCTCAGAGCTTCTGTGGCAGCTGTCTGGGCCTCAGCCTGCTGTCACCTGTCTGACCCGTCATCCCTCAGCGGCCAGTCACACGTCTGCTGTGCTGACCTGCCTGCAGGTCTCTGCTGGGAGGCTGTGCTGCGCTGTGCTGTGCTGTGCTGCGCTGTGCTGTGCTGTGCTGTGCTGCGCTGTGTTGTGCTGTGCTGTGCTGCGCTGCGCTGTGCTGCGCTGTGCTGCTGCGTGCTGTGCTGCGCTGTGCTGTGCTGTGCTGTGCTGCGCTGTGCTGTGCTGTGCTGTGCTGTGCTGTGCTGCGCTGTGCTGTGCGCTGTCTGGCTGTGCTGTGCTGTGCTTCGTGCTGCTGTGCTGCGTTGCTGTCGCTTGTGCTGCGCTGTGCTGTGCGTCTGTGCTGCGCTGTGCTGTGCTGCGCTGTGCGTGCTGTGCTGTCTGCTGTGCTTGCTCGCGTGCTGTCTGTGCTGCGCTGTGCTGTGGCTGCGCTTGCTGTGCTGTGCTGTGCTGCGCTTGCTGTGCTGTGCTGTCTTGCTGGCTGGCTGTTCTGTGCTGCGCTGTGCTGTCTGCTGCTGCTGGCTGCTGTGCTGTGCTGTGCTGTGCTGCTGCTGTGCTGTGCTGCTGCTGGCTGTGCTGTGCGTGTGCTGTGCTGTCTGTGCTGCGCTTGTGCTGTGCTGCGCTGTGCTGGCTGTGCTGTGCTGCGCTGTGCTGCTGTGTCTGTGCTGTCTGCTGCTGTGCTGTGCTGTACTGTGCTGTGCTGTGCTGTGCTGTGCTGCGCTTGCTGTGCTGCTGCTGTGCGCTGCCCGTTGCTGTGCTGTCTGTGCTGTGCTGCGCTGTGCTGTCTGCTGTCTGCTGTGCTTGCGCTGTGCTGTGCTGTGCTGTGCTGCGCTGTGTGCTGTGCTGTGCTGTACTGTGCTGCGCTGTGCTGGTGCTGTGCTGTGCTGTGCGCTGCTGTGCTGTGCTGTGCTGTGCTGCGCTGCGCTGTGCTGTGCTGCGCTGTGCTGTACTGTGCTGTGCTGTGCTGTGCTGTGCTGTCTGTGCTGTACTGTGCTGTGCTGTGCTGTGCTGTAGTACTGTGCTTGTGCTGTACTGTGCTGTGCTGTGCGTATCTGTGCTGTACTGTGCTGTGCTGTACTGGCTGTGCTGTCTGTGCTGCCTGGCGTGACTGGTGAGCCTGTCTGACGGCTGTAGCTGTTGAACTGTGCTGTACGATGCTGACGCCGTGCGTCGTTGTACTGTGCTGTGCTGTACTGTGCTGTGCTGTGCTGTACTGTGCTGTGCTGTACTGTGCTGTGCTGTACTGTGCTGCCCTGAGGGAGGCCACATGCACGGGGAAGTCCTTCATTCATTGGGGGACGGGGTAGCCTAGTGTTTAGAACATTGTGCTCGCAATCTGACGACCCCGGTTCGATTCCCGTTCAAGGGTATAATTATTTTCCCCTGGAGTTAACATCAGTGCAGACTCCACTCTCCCTAGAAGTCCTTCTGGATGAGACTATAAACCGAGGTCCCGTGTGCGAACGCACGTAGAGTATCTTGCGCACACGTTAAACCCTGTTCCGCTTTTCGTAAGAGTAGGCCATTGTGTGCCGGTGGGAACAGATGACAGAATTTACAAAACCGCATACACACGGGGGACTGGATGTTTAAAAAAAGCACATAAGTGCTTATTCTATTATCCTCGATATAAAACAAATAAAATATAAAATTAAAAAAACCCACAGCTGAGGGCTTCCTGTCCTTCCAATGGCCATGCAGTCAAGCAGGAGAGGAGAGGGCTGATTTGCTTCATTCTGAGTAACCTTTTAAGGCTGATAGTCTGAAAGTACTTTTCGTTTTGTTTCTTGTTTCATTTTTTAAACATTTCTTTCCTTCTTATTTCCTACTCTCCTTCTTGATCTAACATTTACTTCTTTTCTGTCAGTTTGGATTGAGTGACTAGACGTAGGAAGCAGAGGGAAGAGGCTAGATATTATATATGTTCTTCCTCTCTTTCCTTCCTTTTTCGTTTTTTATTCTTCCCCTCTTTCTTCATTTCTTTCTTCCTTCTTTTTTTCTTTTTTTTCATTCTTGCTTCTTTTCTTTTATGTATCCTCACTGTTTCCTTAAAATCATGTCATCAAGATGAACCAACGTAAAACATTTTGAAAATGCTGTCTAATACAGAAAACTTCTAAAAATTTTGAAGAGTCTGTCTCATACACAGTTGGCATTGTTTAGTTATCCTCTTAGTGGTGGATTGAAACAAAATATCATTTCATAACAAAGAATACATGGGGTAAGCAAATGCAGGGTTGTTTTTTTATATTTTATTCTTTTACATCGAGAATAATGGAATAAGCACTTATGTGCTTTTTTACATCCAATCCCCGTGTGTATGCGCTTTGTAAATTCTGTCATCTGTTCCCACCGACACACAAAGGCCTACTCTACGAAAAGCGGAACAAGATTTAACGTGTGCGCGCGCAAGATGTTCTGCGTGCGTTCGCACACGGGGCCTCGGTTTATAGTCTCATCCGAAAGACTTTTGGGGAGAGTGGAGTCTGCACTGATGTTAACTCCAGGGGAAAGTATCCCCTTGAACGGGAATCGAACCCGGATCGTCAGATTGCCAGCGCAATGTTCTGAACCACTAGGCTATCCCGTCTCCCCGTTTCAAAATAACAAGGGGGATAATAAACTAGTAAGAAGGCATGTTTCCCTTCCCTTTTATCTAAATACCCGAGACTATCAACCAGTACTAGCAACATGTTGCACGTGCAGTGCTGACCTAAGTATCCACTATAAAAAAAACACCTTCTCTCTTCCAGCTTCCTCACTCTCATCGTACTTGTTCCTGAACTCGAGGCTCTCTCAGCAGCCACCACAGATGCTGCACTTCTCTGGGATGCTGCACTGCTGCCCCTCAGCTGCCTTCAGGCCACAAGCACGGGGAATTAACCCAAGCTGATTGCTGCCTGTCCCTTCAATGGCCAGTCAGGCAGGGGGGAGAGGAGGGAACTGGTGTGCTTCATTCTGGCTAACCTTTTCAGCTGGCTGGTCTGAAATCGTTCTCCTTTTTTTTTTGGTTTCGTTTCAAAGCGCTTCTCTCCTGTCTTCTTTTCCTACTTTCCTTGCCTGACTGTAATAATCTTCATTAGTGTCAGAGAGTTTTTGACTCTGTGACCAGAGAGAGAGAGAGAGAGGGGGGGGGGGGGGAGAGAGAGAGAGAGAGAGAGAGAGAGAGACAGACAGACAGACAGACAGACAGACAGGGACAGAGACAGAGAGAGAGAGATTGGGGAGAGAGAGAGAGAGAGAGGGAGAGAGAGAGAGAGGAAACATGAAACCTTGCATAAATTTTGTTCCTACCTCCTTCCATACCTCCTGTATTTATTCTTCCTTTCCTTTCTCCGTTTTTTCCTTCTTTCTTTCTTTTTCTTCTTTCTTCCTTTTCTTCCATCTGCCAGTCTTCCTTTCTTTCTTTCTTTTATCATGATTTGTTTCTTTCATTCTTTTCTCGTGTTTCTCCTTTCCTTTCAGTTCGTCTTTTCTTCGTTCCTTCGTCTCAACCCTCCTTACCCCTTTTTTTAATACCTTATTTCCCATGTTGTCTGTTCATTCTCTCCCTCCCTCTTTTTGTTTTCCCTCCTGTGCTTCCTCCCTGAAACAACATCAAAAGTTGATGAACCCATCAACAAGATAAAGCATAAAAATTATTGCCCTGAAAACATCAACAAAATATAGCATGCAAATTATTGCCCTGACCACATCAACAAGACATAACACTGCCCTGAAGACATCAACAAGACATAGCACTGCTATGAAAACATCAACAAGACATAGCACTGCTATGAAAATATCAACAAGACATAGCACTGCTATGAAAACATCAACAAGACATAGCAAAGCCCTGAAGACATCAACAAGACATAGCACTGCTATGAAAACATCAACAAGACATAGCACTGCGATGAAAACATCAACAAGACATAGCACTGCCCTAAAGATATTGACAAGACATAGCACTGCCCTGAACACATCAACAAGACATAGCACTGCTATGAAGACATCAACAAGACATAGCACTGCTATGAAAACATCAACAAGACATAGCACTGCTATGAAGACATCAACAAGACATAGCACTGCCCTGAAAACATCAACAAGACATAGCACTGCTATGAAACATCAACAAGACATAGCACTGCTATGAACACATCAACAAGACATAGCACTGCTATGAAACATCAACAAGACATAGCACTGCTATGAAAACATCAACAAGACATAGCACTGCTATGAAGACATCAACAAGACATAGCACTGCTATGAAAACATCAACAAGACATAGCACTGCCTGAAGACATCAACAAGATATAGGACTGCCCTGGAGACGTCAATAAAATACACAGACAAATCACTGCCCTGTAGCCAGGTTGACAACCAGCTATACATCTATCATTGTTATTGATGTGAATACCCATAGGCGAAATCCAGAAATTGCCCAACAACTCACGTCTCTGGAGTCATCAGTAGTGAGGGAGCCGGACTACAATAATTATGGTTCTGGTCAGGCAGCAGCCACAAGAGTGGCACTGGTCAGACTGAAACCGT
>CM054136.1:9393399-9408399 GCA_028751875.1 Rapana venosa | reverse complement strand
TGTGGCTGTGGCTGTGTCTGTGTCTGTGTCTTTGTGCCTGTGTGTGTGTCTATGCTTGTGTGTGTGTATTTATTTACTTTGCTTTTATTTCCAAGAGGTAAAACCATCTTTTTTTTCAAAAACTGAAGACTAATTTCATTAAAATGACTCTGGTAGTACCTCTATTCAGCCGTCACAACAACTGACACCCTCAATGCCTGATATCCACAACTAGCACCCTCAATCCCTGATATCCACAAAAACTGACACCCTCAATGCCTGATATCCACAAAAACTGACACCCTCAATGCCTGATGATATCCACAACTAGCACCCTCAATGCCTGATATCCACAAAAACTGGCACCCTCAATGCCTGATATCCACAACTAGCACCCTCAATCCCTGATATCCACAAAAACTGACACCCTCAATGCCAGATATCCACAACAACTGACACCCTCACTGCCTGATATCCACAACTAGCACCCTCAATCCCTGATATCCACAAAAACTGACACCCTCAATGCCTGATATCCACAACAACTGACACCCTCAATGCCTGATATCCACAACTAGCACCCTCAATCCCTGATATCCACAAAAACTGACACCCTCAATGCCTGATATCCACAACAACTGACACCCTCAATCCCTGATATCCACAACAACTGACACCCTCAATGCCAGATATCCACAACAACTGGCACCCTCAATCCCTGATATCCACAAAAACTGACACCCTCAATGCCTGATATCCACAACTAGCACCCTCAATCCCTGATATCCACAAAAACTGACACCCTCAATCCCTGATATCCACAACAACTGACACCCTCAATGCCTGATATCCACAACAACTGACACCCTCAATGCTAGATATCCACAAAAACCGACACCCTCAATGCGTGATATCCACAAAAACTGACACCCTCAATGCCTGATATCCACAAAAACTGACACCCTCAATGCCTGATATCCACAAAAACTGACACCCTCAATGCCTGATATCCACAAAAACTGACACCCTCAATGCCTGACATCCACAACTAGCACCCTCAATGCCTGATATCCACAAAAACTGACACCCTCAATGCCTGATATCCACAAAAACCGACACCCTCAATGCTAGATATCCACAAAAACCGACACCCTCAATGCTAGATATCCACAGCAGCTGGCACCCTCAATGCCTGATATCCACAAAAACTGACACCCTCAATGCCAGATATCCACAAAAACTGACACCCTCAATGTCAGATATCCACAAAAACTGACACCCTCTATGCCATATTTCCACAACTGACACCCTCAATGCCAGATATCCACAGCAGCTGGCACCCTCAATGTCTGATGATATCCACAAAAACTGACACCCTCAATGCCTGATATCCACAACAACTGACACCCTCAATACCTGATATCCACAAAAGCTGACACCCTCAATGCCAGATATCCACAAAAACCGACACCCTCAATGCTAGATATCCACAGCAGCTGGAACCCTCAATGCCTGATATCCACAAAAACCGACACCCTCAATGCTAGATATCCACAAAAACCGACACCCTCAATGCCAGATATCCACAGCAGCTGGCACCCTCAATGCCTGATATCCACAAAAACTGACACCCTCAATGCCAGATATCTACAAAAACTGACACCCTCAATGTCAGATATCCACTAGAACTGACACCCTCAATGCCTGATATCCACAAAAACTGGCACCCTCAATGCCATATCTCCACAAGAACTGACAACTTCAGTGTCATATTTCCACAAAAACTGACACCCTCAATGCCTGATGATATCCACAAAAACTGACACCCTCAATGCCAGATATCCACAACAACTGACACCCTCAATGCCAGATATCCACAAAAACCGACACCCCCAATGCCAGATATCCACTAGAACTGACACCCTCAATGCCAGATATCCACTAGAACTGACACCCTCAATGCAATATCCCCACAACTGGCACCCCCAATGCCATATCTCCACAAGAACTGACAACCTCAGTGTCATATTTCCACAAGAACTGACAACCTCAGTGTCATATTTCCACAAGAACTGACGCCCTCAAAGCCGGATGTTCTCAGCAGCTGGCGCCCTCAATGCACAAACATGACAGCCTTTAACAGTGACAGTGCTTGCTTCTGCAGAAAATGTATCTATTAGTGGTAAATACAAAAGAGACAAATCAACCTTTAAAAAAGAAAGTCTCGACTGTCATTGGGCACTAGAAAACATCACTTCCTGATTCTAAATTGCAAACTGCATTTCTTGGAGAGAAAAAACCCCAACACCTCTGGACTGACAGAAATAAAAGTATTTTCCTTGTTAATGTTCCACAGTGATTGTTCTATCTAAATTGTGGTCTGTGGTACTCGTGGATATATCCCTTTAAGAGTTGAAGATCATAAAGAAAGTTACTGTGACGGTGTTTTTCTATAATTGCCCTTTCAGCTAGCTTAAGAATATAGCTGTCTCTAATGCAAAAACGAAATAACGGTAAATTAGCTGATAATGATGTAGAGGGATAGAGAGAGAAAGTGAGACAGAGAGAGACAGAGAGACAGAGAGAGAGTGCGTGCGCGCGCGCGCGTGTGTGTGTGTATGTGTGTGTGAGTGTGTGTGTGTGTGTGTGTGTGTGTGTGTGTGTGTGTGTGTTGTGTGTGTGTGTGTGTGTGTGTGTGTGTGTGTGTGTGTGTGTGTGTGTGTGTGTGTGTGTGTGTGTTGTGTGTGTGTGTGTGTGTGGGTGGGTGTGGGTGGGTGGGTGGGTGGGTGGGTGTGGGTGTGTGTGTGGGTGTGTGTGTGGGTGTGTGTGTTGCTGTTGTTGTTGTTGTTGCTTTGATTTTACGTCTGTTCACTCACAAAGTGATGTGTGTCTTCGATTTTACGTCTGTTCACTCTCAGTGATATTAAGTGATGTGTGTGTGGTGTGTGTGTGTGTGTGTGTGTGTGTGTGTGTGTGTGCGCGCGCGCGCGCGCGTGTGTGTGTGTGTGTGTGTGTGAGTGTGTGTGTGTGTGTGTGTGTGTGTGTGTGTGTGTGTGTGTGTGTGTGTGTGTGTGTGTGTGTGTGTGTGTGTGTGTGTGTGTGTGTGTGCGCGCGTTCGTGTGCGTGTGCGAGAGTGTGTGTGTGTGTGTGTGTTGTTGTTGTTGTTGTTGCTTCGATTTTACGTCTGTTCATTCACAATGATGTGTGTGTGTGTGTGTCTGTGTGTGTGTGTGTGTGTGCGTGTGTGTATTGTTGTTGTTGTTGTTGTTGCTTCGATTTTACGTCTGTTCACTCACAGAGATGTGTGTGTGTGTGTGTGTGTGTGTGTGTGTGTGTGTGTGTGTGTGTGTGTGCTATCTTCATGCAACACTTTTGTGTGAACTCTGAAAGCTTGGGCTTCTCCAAAGACAGCGTTGTTTTTTATTGAATATCTTTCTTTTGATCTGCTGCACTAGCTGAACCCCTAAAAACCCTATTTTGTTTTATCTATTCATTTTATCATATACCACTTTAAGTCACGGCAGATTTCTCTCCGTAAAATTCGGCTTCCTCTTCCCGATGAGAGCACGTCGCCACAAGAGCTGCGCCACCTGTTAATGTTTTTTTTTTCTTTTTCCTGTCTGCAACTGTATTTGATTCCCTATCAGAGTTGCTTTTCTTCTACAGAATTTTTCCATGGACAACTCTCTTGTTGCCGTAGGTTCTTTTACGTGCTCTGTATAATTTTGTGTAACATACGGGACCTCGGTTTATCGTCTCATCCGAAAGACTAGCACCCAGACTCACGGTCTAATGGATAAGGGGGAATGTTTCAGGCCCAAACGGGGATCAAACCACCGCACACATCCGACCCGGACTTTTCGCTTTCTAGGCAGGCGCGTTACCTCTAGACCACTGATCTACACACGATTACTTTCAACGTCTGTTGAAAAGCGATTTCTCAGCTGTATCCAAGCACCTGCCTGTTTAGGGTCAGGGAAGATAAAGCAGCGAGGGAGAGGAGATGGGCGCCGCCCTCAAAAGGCTGGCCCATAAGGAAGCTGAGGTCTCTGACCCAATGACCGCATAGGTTATGGAAACACCACTTCTTCTTCTTAGTCCTTATAGCTCCTAGCGGAGCATAGGGCCTCAACAGCGTCCCTCCACCTTCTCCTGTCTCTGGCAAGGGTCTTGGCCTCTTCCTATGTCAGGCTGGAGTCTCTCAGCTCACTATGCAGGCTTCTCCTCCAGGTCTGTTTGGGGCGCCCTCTCTTCCTTTTCCCCTGCGGGTTCCACTCGAGTGCTTGTCTGGTGATGTTGCAACACCACTAGCGTTTTAAAAACAAAAACAAATCACAACAGTTAAAAGATATACAGATATAAAGGCTTCAATCTGAATAAAGTCTAATTTCAATTAACCATTTTTAACCGTCACTTGATGATTCGATGAACATCATTCTCCGGTAATAAATTTGATGATCAGTTTCATTTTTTTGGAAAGATCGTAGAGAATGTGAGAAATAAACCTAAATGTTATTAAGATACTATGGTGATTTTGTCCATCAAACGTTCCTGTGTGCGCTTATCCACAGCTACCTTCCTTTAGTCTTTCGGATGAGACTATAAATCGAGGCCCCGTGTGCGAACACACGCAGAACATCTTGCGCACACGTTAAATCCTGTTACGCTTTTCGAAAGAGTAGGCCATTGTGTGCCGGTGGGAACAGATGAAAAAATTTACAAAACTGCATACACACGGGGACTGGGTGTAAAAAAGCACATGAGTGCTTATTCCATTATCCTCGATATGAAAGAATAAATAAAAATAAATAAATAAATAGGTATTGATTTCCATGAAAGGGAGATTGACTATTGCCCGTTTCGGAGACATAAACCAAGTACTGAATCTGGAAGTGACCGTAAAATAGGTAATAATGTTGAACATTTCCCCTCGGGTACCATAAAAGCCATGAACAAAATCCACAGATGCTTGTTATTTCATGCGAAAAGCTGGGCTAGGCTCGCAACATCATAAAAATCACTGTCAGTCCAGATCATCCTGAGGGGTTAGTTTGAATGTCTCAGCTTAAGCCGTAAGCGTTGCAAATAACATAACTCTCTGGTTTGTAAGTGAGTGTGTGTGTGTGTGTGTTTGTTAGTTTGTGTGTGTGTATTATCTGCGTGTGTTATCTGTGTGCGCGCGTGTTGTCTGTGTGTGTGTGTGTTATCTGTGTGTGTTTGCGAGTGTTATCTGTGTTTGTGTATTTGAACGCATACCTGTGTATGTTGGTGTGAGGTAGTATGTCCATGCGACCTCTATACTGACTTTGCAAACTCAAATTTCCCTTAAAAAAATCAAGAAATGCAAACAAAACAAAAGAGACAGACACAGGGATAGCAAATTCTAGATAATAATGCTAAACTATTCCTGAAGAGCTTAAGACAGTTTTAGACAAATATACGGTCCCATAAACTCTTGTTCCTAAATGAATGAATTTAAATTGTACCCTTTTTTATCAGTAAAGACCGTTTAGGGAAAAAAACCGTTCTTTTCCCTAACTGTCCCTATAGGCAACCACGGCTATTAATTCTCTCAAGCCCATCCATGCACGACTCTCAGTAACGACCATACAAAAGTGATTTACAAGAAGATGACGGCATTAAAAGAGCCAGAGAAGTACCAGAGAAGAACATTCCCTACCGTCATCTTCTCGAACAAACTAGCACTTCCAGACTATAACTTAGACAATCTATTTTCTCGCAAAACCATGAAGATTGATCCAAGTCATAATTCACTGATAAAGCTACCACGGTATTTTTGCTGGTGTAACTAACGGTCATTTGAAACCCAAAGAGAATTTTTTAAAGGACTGAATTAAGAGAAATCTATTTAAGTATTGATTTCCATAAAACGAGACAACTGCAACACACTTTTTTTTAATTCAATTTTTGCACTTGTAGTCAGTCAAGAAATAAAATGTCGCCGTAAATAACTAAATACCGGATCCTCAAGGAACGGTCTAAGAGGTGGTAAAGTTGTACATTCATTTTTAGGGTGCTGTAAGATAGATACTATTAGTTGTTATTATTATTATGTAGAAAGGTCCACTCGCAGCGTTAAAAAGGTCCTCTTCTGTCAGAACTGTAATTAGCATTTGTGTGGGTTTCTTTTTTACATCACTTTAATTAAGTCAGGCAGAATTCGGGCTGCTCTCTCTGGGGAGAGCGTGCCGCCACAAGAGCAGCGCCACCCATTATTTTTTCCTGTATGAGTGTACGTTTGGTTTCCTATCAGAGTGGCCTTTTTCTCTAGAAAAGTTTGCCAGGGACAATTCTTTTGTTGCCGTGGGTTCTTTTATGTGCGCTAAATGCATGTTGCACACGGAACCTCAGTATTTCGTCTCACCCGAAAGACTAGCACCCAGACCACCTACTCAAGGTCTAGTGATTTGGGAAAAACGAACCTTTCGCTTTCTAGGCAGGCAGGTGTGTTACCTCTAGACCATCTTTCCTTTGCAGGGTTATATCTAGCGTTTCAGCTGAAAACCAAGCACAGCCATGAAGCTTGCAGTATGATATAACAGGGGTGGTTTTTCTTCGGGGGGGAAAAGCGAAAATCAGCCTTCGTCCTTATATAATTTGGAGTACTTTTCCCTATTCAATTGCTTCGATCGGATTCCTAATTGGCAAGAAACAAGAGTGACAGTGGCAACTTAGTTGTCGCCAATTTCAAAGTGAGAAACGTAAGGAGGTTTCGGCTTAATAATAATAATAATAATAATAATAATAATAATAATAATAATAATAATAATAATAATAATAATAATAATAATAATAGTGTATGGAATTTATATAGCCCTGATTCTTGTAAAGCAACAAATCAAAGCGCTCAGATTTTTTTTTTCGAGGATAATGGAATAAGCACTCATGTGCTTGTTTTTACATCCAGTCCCTGTGTGTTTGCAGTTTTGTAAATTTTGTCATCGGTTCCCACCGGCACGCAATGGCCTACTCTTTCGAAAAGCGGAACAGGATTTAACGTGTGCGCAAGATGTTCTGCATGCGTTCGCACACGGGACCTCGGTTTATAGTCTCATCCGAAGCTTAGAGCATCATCAGTCTGGAAGCCCCCCCCCCTCCCCCCCCCCCCCCCCTGGTGTGTAGACTGATGGACTTTGTCAGCAGCCCAGCTCTTCAGCACACACTGCTCCCTGCATTTCGTTTCCTTCCCCTGCAGTCATCAAACTGATACCGTGGTGTGGTGGTACTGCAGTGCCACTTGCTATAATTATTGTGATAACGTGTTTCTTGGTAAGTGCTCTTTCTCTCTCTCTCTCTCTCACTCACTCACTCAGAACATCTTGCGCACACGTTAAATCCTGTTCCGCTTTTCGTAAGAGTAGGCCATTGTGTGCCGGTGGGAACATATGACAGAATTTACAAATCGCATACACACGGGGACTTGATGTAAAAAAGCACATAAGTGCTTATTCCATTATCCTCGATATAAATAAATAAACTACTCTCTCTCTCTCTCTCTCTCTCTCTCTCTCTCTCTCTCTCTCTCTCTCTCCGTCCTGAAACCATGCCTATCCAGAACTAATCATGGACATAAGAATAGCCGACACAAAAAAATGGATACAAAAAAGTAATATGCAACACCAAAATCTTCCAATAAACAAAACGGTCTGATTCTCAGTGAATATTCTCTCCCAATCTTTGCTTCTGATCGCTTTTAGATAGGCAACTTTTTTTTTCTCTCAACCAAAGGTAGACATTTACTTCCTAGTCACCATAAGCTCCAAGATATAAAAAAAGAAAGAAAGAAAGAAACCTTCACTGATGCTCTGAATCCACGTGAATCTGCCATTACAATCTACTTGGCTGAGCACTACGACTTTCTTCCTCCATAAAACGACTCTCATGTTCTACATAAGCTAACTCAACAGCTCTTTGAGTCAATGTAATAGAACTGATAGTCTCCCACAGACACTGTCAAGTTCGTATAGGGCTAGATGTAATCTCATCTCACAGTCTTTTACTATCACTTTCAATTTGAGTGAGGCTTTAAAGATTTTTTTTATTTTCTTTGCGTCTGCATTTGAACCAGTAATTTTTGAAACTGTGGTAGTGAAGGGTTTGCTCTCTTCTACAATGGCTTTTCTAAACTGAAATAAGCAATGCTTACTGCTTTATGAAGTCACCTTAAAACTGCTGTTGCAAAGGTGGTCACTGTGAAATTTTGAATCTTAAACCTAGATATTTGAACTTATCAAATAAAAAGAAGAAAAGAATTAAGGAGGAAAAGAACGGACAGCCAAACAGGCGACTTTGAATAACCCAAACCTCACGATCCTAGAAGATTATATCCTAGCCCCATCTCATACAGTAGTTTAAAAAGAGAATCGCAGCAAAAGTTTCAGAATTGAAACCAATAAGACAAATGTTACAATAAAAAGGGTACATATCAAGGTCTTTCTGTAACCTGTGCAGTCATTGGCTAGCAAGGTTTCAGAGACCTCAGCTTTTCTAGGGGTTAGCATGTTTAGGGAGGCGTCCATCTCCTGTCCCTCGTTGCTTTACTTTTTCTGACCCTAAAGAGGGCAGGTACCCAGTTACAGCTGAGTGAACAGGGGGACTCTACCGAAAGCTACAAGACGAGCAAATGGTCACTGCTGAGTATTATGAACATTTCAATTAAACAGTATTAGTCCCTAAATCACGGCAAGATAGCTTTACAAAACGTGAGTCTTCTGGACATTGATTTTAAGATTACGAAATACAATCATCGAAATAGATTTTGTCCAATATCAAATGTCTAAAAGCTGTAAAAACTGACAAAAATATCTCATGTCAATTTCAAGGTGGGGGGGGGGGGGGTAGTGGGAAAACAATGTTAGCTGGTTCAAACAAAATTAAACCAATAGAACAGATTCAACATTTCAACATAAGCAAACAATGATAAAGCATAGGGAAGGTATCATGCAGCACCAAGTGGCATCATTATAATGGACAATACAGCGTGGCAAACGGTTGAATACGCCAAAAAAAAAAGAAATCACCTATGATCCACTATCGACCTCTAGCCAAGGAACAGACAACAGAAAAAAACAACTAACAAACAAGAAAAGAAAAGTCCCCCCCCCCCCACACACACACACAACATCATCCCACTTCCAGTCAACTTGCCTGAACAGACTGCTGCAATGAGCACCACAAACGTTTGGCAACACCCTACAACCCCAGTTGTGCGCCGTCCACATAAAAAGGTTCACTAAAAGAACTTCTTGATCGTGCAGAATCAAGCCAAAGGGAATGGCAGTCTTGTTTACAGACACCCTCATGTCGTTTTCTCTAGCTCTTGTGCTTACTTCAGAGTGATTTTACTACCAGTGTGAATTGGACTGAGGCTGGCTTTGGTTTTCGTTCTTGTCTGCTCGTACAGCGAAGAGAATAAGGGCAGTGAGCATTTTGTACAACTGCCCTTCTAAGCTCATCAAGGACAATGCTTGCTGCTCTTTCAAATCTACTGTACGGTACAGACTGTCTCTACCAAAGCGATGGCTTCTTTGAGCACCTTTCCTCTTCTAGTCCTCATAGGGTCTCAAATACATGGCCGAATGATAAGCAGCATCAAAGAAAGGAGGAAGGAAGAAAAGAAAAAGAAGGAAGAATGGAGCCTTAGGTATAGCAGTTTTCTACTGGAACACAGATTGTTTAGCTCCATCTCTGGAAAGAAGCAAGTCTCAGAGGAGGATAACGGCTCAAGTTCCAGAGTTTTCATGAACAGTCCAAACGTTGCACCTGTCTCCTGCAAACAGCTATAGGTAAACTGCTCTGATCCCATCCCATCTCCTTCAATGGTTATCTTTCTCACGATCTCCTCCTGCTGTTGTGGAAGTAGCTTGTGAAGTAAAAGTGGGTTCTCTAGTGAAAGGCTTTGATACTTCAATGCTTTGCTTTGAACCATGTTTTCGCCTTGAAGACATCCTAGCAAGCAAAACACCAGTGTCATCCGAATCAAAATAAGTCAGATTTGAAGCATTAGAACAAAGGCAAACAATTCCCGGCTAGCTTCAATACATTGTTGGTTTAATAAAACGTTGTATTTCGAAAACAAACTTAAACGCATGCACACTGACAACAGAGCAACAACAAGTGGGAAAAAAGAAAAACCTGATAGTGTTCTCAACAGCAGTGAAAGTGCCAGTCTATATATTTGGCAGCTTGTAGACATCAAATTGTTCAAACTGTAAAAGCGGATGTTTTTTAAATATTTTGACAATAGATAAGTGTTTAAATTATCCTTTTAAAAGTCAATGCACTTTGACACTTTGTAACGGAATAATGATATTAATGATAATGTATGGAACTCCTATAGCGCTGAATCTTCTAAAGCAACAAATGAAAGCGCTTACATTCAAATCATTTACACACATGCGATCGCACATAATAAGATAAACAGATATTAAATTCATCACACACACACACACATTTTATAATATACTGAAAATTATTAGTTAGCTTGATTAAATTGAAATTAATGCAAAGTTGATCATGAATTCTTTTATCTTATACTTTGGAATGTCAGCTAAAAATCTTAATTCTTTGTTGTTGTTGTTGCTGTTGTTTGTTTTAATTGGACAACAAAAGCAGAGTAAGAAATGGAATGCTAAGTAATGTGAACTCTAAACCCCATTCTAACGCTTCATAACGACGTGAATAAGTCTGTTAGTGTAAGGGTTATTGTTGTTGTTGGTTCATTTAGGTTTTGGGTTTTGTTTTGATGAGCTTTTGGGTTTTTTTAGTTGTTTTGTTAGTGTTATTGTTGTTGTTGTTTTAAAAACAAGTGTGTGTGTGTGCATGTGTGCGTGCGTGCGTGCATGCGCGTGTTCTGTAAAATAAAAGTTCAGACCATTAAGAATATAACAGTCACATAATGACAATCTCCAAAAGGTCTAAACGAACAATCTCTCTGCTAGAAACTACCTTCATCCCCAGTGTTCTGAACAGGACGATTTCACACTATTAGTCCTTACAGAAATCAGGAGATGATGGCTTTGTGAAAGTGCGACAGTTTCTGTAAATGGACAATGGAAAATAACAAATACCGCTCTCGAAATGCCACCATCAAATACTAAATAGGAAGGATTATAGAACATTCACAAAGGTCTCTGTTAGTTATAGGAAACATAGAGAAAACAGAATCATTGGCAGCTGATGGTCAAATTAGTGTGTCTAACAGTGTTTTTAGATTGCTTAAAGCTTTATCTGATGCACTTAATTTTGAGAACGGTATTGCGCCAATTTGGTTTGTTACAGCTTTTAAGCAGAGACAAATGTTGCTATCTATTGTCAGTTCAAAGGTTTTTTTGGTTTAGAACGAATTTTGTGATTGAAATGGTATTGTCTGACGTTTCCCAAACTTTTAACCAGTTATTCTTGATATTGTTATGAGTGATGATAAAGTGTTGGCAATTGAAAAGTCAATATGGGTAGGAAGAGACAATAGGAGTAAGTCTAAATGGTTATCGTGGCCTTTTTGACAATGCTTTCTTTTGATACAGTTTTGTTTTCATTTTCAAATGCTAGCATATTATATGTACGGAGGAAGCTGGCTGCAGAATCTTCATTGGTGCCCCCACGGTCCTAGGGGACAACGGGATAGATGAAGATGTGAAGGTGAAGCACATAATTATGTACATATGCGCAAAACATCTTGCGCACACGTTAAATCCTGTTCCGCTTTTCGGAAGAGTAGGCCATTGTGTGCCGGTGGGAACAGATGACAGAATTGACAAAACCGCATACACACGGGGACTGAATGTAAAAAAGCACATAAGTGCTTATTCCATTATCCTCGATATAAAAGAATTAAAAAAATTTAAATAATATAAAAAAAATAATAAATTAAAGACTGCAAGTGCTAAGTTTGTATTTTTCTTTAATTAGAATGATTAAGAAGTTACAAATCACCTACAACAACTTCGTGGAAGTGCCAATCAATGCTGGAATAACAACTTTTTTTTTTAAACCTATCCATCGATCACTTTTTTGTGACAACAAATGAGAAATAAAAACAATGGCCATAGTCTTACTAGTTGAAACAGGTTTCATTTCTTGTTTTGATTAATGACATGAAAAGGAAACAGAATATCAGTTTTTATTCTCTAGTTCGCTTTACACTCTCAGATGTGTCTGTGTAAAGTAACGGCATGTCCTTTCCAGCTCCTCTCGTGGGCCGTACAGCTTGGTTTGCAGGGTTATCTCCGTCAGCCACACAATCTTCCTCGGGTCCGCTGTATAACATAGAATATCAGTAATATAGCAACAATCAGATCAAAATTCATATTGTACTCAAGTACAGCAGTAACAATTTACACGACAGCTAGAATACTCCCGCAATAACAAAAAAAATCTATAAAATATGATGCCTTAGTATGAATGTTTGTGATTAACGAGAGCTTTTTAAAAGATAAACTTGAATATTGGAAACGTTTTAAAACAGACAAAATCTACTTTTGATTGTTTTCATTCTTCCTAGTAAATTGTGTGTTTCATTCCTTCTTTTGGGGTATGTTGAGTGCTCTTTTTTCATGACAAAGGTAAGTGTTTGAGAAGCTCTGCAACAGTCTCTATCATCTATCAAAAGTGTTAGTTTTCAAAAGTTCACAATCTTTTGGGAAAATGTCTACTGTCTTTACAACTTTAAGATCCAGTTTTCCCGTTGCCTTAATCTTGTAGGTGAACAGCTATCAAAAAAAAATTGCAGTCAAAAGAAAAGGTCTGATTTTAGGAAATACTTCTCCAAATATTACAGTTGCAGTCTAGAAGCAACACTCTCCACTACCACAAAAGTCCTTCGAATGAGACTATAAACCGAGGCCCCGTATGCGAACGCACGCAGTACATCTTGCGCACACGTTAAATCCTGTTCCGCTTTTCGGAATAGTTAGGCCATTGTGTGCCGGTGGGAACAGATGACAGAATTTACAAAACCACATACACACAGGGACTGGATGTAAAATAGCAAATAAGTGCTTATTCCATTATCTTCGAAATAAAAGAATAAAATAAAAGAATTTCTTTTTTTAAACACATCCAAATATTTGCTTTTTCACTACATCAACGCTGTAGCCGCTGATAGGACATAACAAAGCCGCGAGTTCAAATATGTCAGCTTACCATCATCACCTCCCCCTTCATCTTCACTTATCCCCTAGTCTAGCAGACCCTTGGGGCACCATTGAAGACACGCAAACAGCTTCCTCTTCTCCTCACGATTCTCAGCTTTCTCATTGTATGTTTCTCCACTCAAGGCCAGTCCTCCACTCTCTGATGTTGTCTTCTCATCGTTTTCTCTGTCTGCCTCTTCTTCGTCTCTCTCCTTGTACTGTTCCCTCCCTGTATGATGGTCCAGATGTTGGTGTGAGGTACCAGTACCACTTCACTTTGCCTTTGTTCACTGAAGTCAGGAGCTCTTCATATGGCCTTATGGCGTTTTCAATAAGTCTGGTTTTCACTTCCTCGTTAGTTATGTGAGCTCTGTAGTTCACTGTTCTGTAAGTGTACATATGGGCGTAACTTTGAAAACTATGATGATGATGATGATGATGATGATGATGATGATGATGATGATGATGATGATGATGATGATGATGATGATGATGATGATGATGATGATGATGATGATGATGATGATGATGATAACAACAATAAAACAATAATAATAACAATAACCCAAAAGAATTAAAAAATAATAGACTTCTCATGAAAATGACATTACTGAAAAAATAAAACTTATGTTTTCTGCTGATAACACGTTACATTGGCACTAGACAACATCCAAAAACATGCGTCATAGTGTTCGATACATGCTGAGTGAAGCATCATGAGGACATATCCTCTAAACACAGGAGCAGCTCGAGAACGGTACTCTCTGGCTTCTCCTAATCCACCCTTCTCCTGGCTGCTTACTCTAAGCATTAACGCACCATTCTGCCATAAAGCCAAGCCGCTGTACGCAATGTGCCTAATGCTCTCAAGCCTCTATTCCCTATCCCACCCTTCCAGCAGATACCTTCTTACGTCTACTTACCCCCCAAACTTCCCCTCTTCCCACTTGCATATACACGTACCTATCTCCTTTTGCTCAAAGTAGTATCTAAATGGTATCCTGCTGACTTGTCACAGCAAAGATACCTTTCTTTCGCTGACTTGTCACAGCACAGATATCTTTCTTTCGCTGACTTGTCATAATAACAAAGATATCTTTCTTTCGCTGACTTGTCATAATAACAAAGATATCTTTCTTTCGCTGACTTGTCATAATAACAAAGATATCTTTCTTTCGCTGACTTGTCATAATAACAAAGATATCTTTCTTGTACTGACTTGTCATATAACAAAGATATCTTTCTTTTGATGACTTGTCATAATAACAAAGATATCTTTCTTTTACTGACTTGTCATAATAACAAAGACATCTTTCTTTCGCTGACTTGTCATAATAACAAAGACATCTCTCTTTCGCTGACTTGTCATAATAACAAAGATATCTTTCTTTTACTGACTTGTCATAATAACAAAGATATCTTTCTTTCGCTGACTTGTCATAATAACAAAGATATCTTTCTTTTACTGACTTGTCATAATAACAAAGATATCGTTCTTTTACTGACTTGTCATAATAACAAAAATACCGTTCTTTTGCTAACCTGTCATCATAACAAAAATACCATTTCCTTGCTGACTTGTCATAATAACAAAAATACCGTTCTTTGCTGACTTGTCATAATAACTAACTTGTTATAATAACAAAAATACCGTTATTTTTCTGACTTGTCATAATAACTAACTTGTTATAATAACAAAAAATATCGTTCTTTGCTGACTTGTCATAATAACAACCGTTCTTTTACTAACCTGCTTTAACAGAAATACCGCTCTTTGTTTTTCTCAACCAGGCTGAAGACGTACTTGGACGTGTTTCATTCTACATCAGTTCTGCTAGCCTTGCAGATGTTGGGGAAGTCTGGGGAT
>CM054136.1:9383399-9388399 GCA_028751875.1 Rapana venosa | reverse complement strand
TACCATGCCATACAAAACCATACCATGACAAACCATACCATACCATACAATACCATACCATACCATTCAATACCATACCATACAGTGCCATACCATACCATACCATACCATACCATACCACACCATTCTCTACCATACCATGCCATACCATACCATGTCTTAACCTGTACACTCCTTCACGTTCCTTCCGCACTGCTGCAGATACCTTGTGCCTACGAATACCTAGATTCAACCAATCTACCGTTGGCCGCCGCTCTTTCTCTATTTCAGGTCCATCGACCTGGAATGAGCTCCCTCTCTCTCTTCGACAGAAGCCTAGCTATGACACTTTTAAATCCAGCCTCAAGACATATTTATTTCAAACCTAAGATTTCCCTCCTCCTGTTTCATATCAGAACTATCCCACCCTTCACTAATCGATGTCCTATCACCCTGCTAAAGTATATGACCTGTGTGTGTGTGAGTGTTCTTGAAAAACATTTGACTATTGCAATTTTATTTCATAGATTTGGTCTACAGAGTACCATGTTTGTAATATCTGTTTGAACTGTTGATTATTTGTCATTGGTTGCATGACTGTGTAAGATTAGGTCGAATGCATGCGCTTTGATTTGTCTTTGCAAGATATAGCGCTATAAGTTCCATTTATTATTATTATTATTATTATTGTTATTATTATTATTATTATTATTATTATACCATACCATACCATACAGTGCCATACCATACCATACAGTGCCATATCATACCATACCACACCATTCAATACCATACCATACAGTGCCATATCATACCATACCATAATATACCACGCCATACAATACAGTACCATAGCATACCCCACCATACGATACACCAAACCAAACCAAACCAAATCATACCATGACCATACCATCCGCACACAGATATTGTATTTCAACATCATCCCTAAAGTCGTTATGTGGCTACCTTTATATGGTGGATAAAAACGGACGCATGCACATTCCTCACCATTGGTGAACCTCGGGGCTTTAGCCCGGGACCCCAAAAAAGAGTGGTGGACTCGATAGCAGTCAGGCCATTGCTTTGGCTAGACTGTCACCAATGTGCACATGTGCTGCCTTCATTTCTTGCTGGTGTTCAGAAATAAAAGTCAGACATATGTAAAAGGTAAAGGTGTCCCATAACCTATGTCGTCGTAGGGGAGCGAGGCGTCAGAGACCTCACTTCTCTAGGGCCAGCATATTGAGGGTGGCGCCTATCTCTTCTCCCTGGCTGCTTTACCTTCCCTGACCCTAAAGAGAGCAGGTACCCATTTACAGCTGGAGGAACTGGGGGAACTGCACTGAAGCCAAGGCGCGCAAACGGTCACCCATCCAAGTGGTAACCTTGCTCTACGCTGCTTGACATTGGCTGGGGGAAAGCGAGTGCGATGACCACTGAGCTATCCCATCCCCAGACCTTATGTACAAGATGGTAATGCTCTCTTTATTATTATTAGCACGTCAAAGTGATGCTTAACAAGAGATTATCCACTATGATAGCTTCTTCCAGCAGTATTCAGAATTGTAAGGGAACTTGTAAGTGGTTAGTGTCGGCTATTATCTGAGGTGATAAGAATGGTAATTTGCAGAAAATGTTTGTTGTAAATGGCTCGTTTCGATGTCTTTGTCCAGTTACTTTGAGACACGGAGAATCGTTTACAGATCGGTAAATGGTAAAGTGTTTCAACTTGAACTATGGGTATTGTTATTAGTTTATATGACTTTGTGGTTACTTAGCAAGCAAAGGTCCACAGACCGAAAAACGAGTGTTGCCTTTTAAGACTACAACTATAACATTTGAAGAAAGTGTTAGGGGACGGGATAGCTCAGTGGTCATTGCACTCGCTTTTCCCCAGCTAAATGCTAAGCAACATCGAGCGTGGTTACCAAGTGGTGGGTGACTGTTTGCGCGCCTCGGCTTCAGTACAGTCCCCCAGTTCACCTAGCTGTAAATGGGTACCTGCCCTCTTTCGGGTCAGGGAAGGTAAAGCAGCGAGGGAGAGGAGATGGGCGCCGCCCTCAATATGCTGGCCTCTTGAGAAGCTGAGGTCTCTGGTGTCTTGCTCCTCAACTACCACATAGGTTATGGAACACCTTTACCTTTACCTTTTTTTTCCTGGAAGGAGACGTTTGAGTCTAGTTTTCAATACTTTTTTTAAAGCTTTTCTTGACCTCTTGACACCTACAGAAAAGTAAATATGATTGAAACTAAAAGTTGCAAATGCAGCAGATATATTTTTTTCTTAAATGTTATGCCTTGAAAAATTTTGGAAATGATTGTACAGGCTGTCTACAAATTTACCTTGTTTATCGTAAAACACAAACAATTTTATCCAAATAAATCCAAGAAAAGATCAAACCAACCAGCCAGCCAGCTTGAACAAGCAAGGACACAGAGACACAACCAAAGCGTTCTATTCTATGCACTAACAGTGCCCACTGTTTAAGTCAGCTTGTTGTGGGGGGTTTGAAAGTAAAGGTAAAGGTAAAGGTGTCCCATAACCTATAAGGTCGTAGGGGAGCGAGGCGTCAGAGACCTCACTTCTCTAGGGCCAGCATATTGAGGGCGGGCGCCCATCTCCTCTCCCTCGCTGCTTTACCTTCCCTGACCCTAAAGAGGGCAGGTACCCATTTACAGCTGGGTGAACTGGGGGAACTGTACTGAAGCCAAGGCGCGCAAACGGTCACCCATCCAACTGGTCACCACGCTCCACGCTGCTTAACTTGGCTGGGGGAAAGCGAGTGCTCCGACCACTGAGCTATCCCGTCCCCCAAAGTACTATCCCCCAAAGTCGGAATTCTTCTTCTTCATGGTGGACTAAAAAGTAATGGTTTCACACGCAAACTCTCACCACTGGTGAATCTCGGAGCTCTTGCCGAGGACAGAAAGAAAGTAGTATCAGTGAGGATAAGTACCAATACCTTTTCTTTGTCAGCTGTGGCAGACATTGTCGACAATCGCCTCTCTAAGCTGCTGAAGTCAAGAGTGCTTGCTGCTGTACCAGTTTAACCTTGATGATACTGTTGCATTGTGAATCACCTGACATCTTGCCATGATGTGGCGTTGGTGGCTGATCAGGTCAAAACAATATCAATAAACGAGTAGAAAAAGAGAAAAGCAGGGAAAGGAATGGACAGATAGAGTGAGCTTCCTGTACACAATTTGAAGTCATGATACTCTTTTTATGTATTATATATGCATGTACAAGTTTTCTTTAAAATGCTTGGAAAAGGTAAGACTTTAAAAGCTTTGATACGTGCTGTGAAAACAAGCTGTTGTGTTGTTGCTTTTATCATTATTACTATAGCACAATTTAACAATTAGTCCTTTGGCAAATAACAGCAAGTGCGTTTTACGAAAGTGCTGCAACTTTTATCAATGTACCATTAGGAATTGCCAATAACACCTTAAAAACTGGTTTTATCAAATTGCTACAACTTTTTTAAATGGATCATTGAGAATATTAAACTTTAAACAGTGTCTCATCAAACATCAAATGTGTAGGGTTCTAAGTTTTAAAAGCTATCTCATCATATGAGTTTTAAGAATAAAAAGAAAAGAAAGATAGAGTTGGTAAGTAGGTAATAGTCAAATCAATGTAAGGGAAAAGTGTTTGTGCGAACTTTTATCTGATAGACCTACTTTAGGAAAATATGATGCGAATCTTTTCTTTCCACTGCAAGTGAACCTAAGAAATGATTGCCAGTTACAGAGATTTTAAAGTGTTAGTTCAAAGCTAACTCTTAGTGTAATGGCATTGCTTCATACCAAAACAATTCCTCAGCAGCTATTCTCAATAGCCTAATCGGTTCTGACACACTGTTGCCAATTCCAGAAATAAGTATGTGCAAAAATCTATGACAAAATAAGTCTAGCAAGAAAATCAAAACGATTTATTTGACAATCTTCGAACACAGCTACTATTTTTAGATTTCCGTGTGTGTTAAGAAACAAAGCATTGGGGTTTTTTTAAAAGTGAGGATCTAAACATTCAGACTGTTTTCTTAAAGTTAGTTTAATCAACAAATACTAAATCTTTTAAATAATAAATTGATCACATGACATTATCTTCAGAAATCGTCCATCAAAAATGCTCTAAACCATTTGCTTGCAAAAAAACCAACATCCCAAAACCGATAGAAAGGCATAAAACTGGCACTCACAAAAAAGATGTGCATCTGTTACTACAGCTAGTTCTAATAAATAGGCCTGACTGACTTTCTTGTCACCTCTCTCCTAGTTAAGAACAGCCATAGTCTTGTTTTAGAGGACAGGAAGACAAGCTGATGTGAGGGTACCATTCAAATAATTATATTAACGACAGCCTAGCTTGATATATAAACCTTTGCCTCTTAGAATGTGGTGGGTAAGCTAATACAACACAACATTATAACAAAATTGATAGGTGAAATGTGATACAAGTCAGCTTGCCATTTTCTGCTCTGGCCTATATCGCGAACGTAAGTGGCAACGAAAGGGACAATTACAGGAAGTCTGATTTAAAAAAACAAAACAAAAACAACAAAAACTCCACCAGACATTTACATCAAACGGTCTGAGGAAATGCCATCTCTTATTGGTTCAAACTAATAGCTGGCAATAACTAACTTAAGTCGCTCCATTCTTTGCTAGCGATCATTGCGGAAAGAAATAAAGGTTGTCCATCGATTTTTTTTCTTCTTCTTCTTAAAGTACCATTGTAATGAGTTCAGAAAAGTAGCACTTCTGTCTACTCCGTAAAAACGTCTTGCCTTTCTGGCTTCTTGAATAGCACAGGGCTGAGAGCATCCTATCTACATTACGGCAGAAAGTCTAGTCACAGTCTTTTTTCTCCCTCTTCCTTTAGCATCCCTCCCCCCCCACCTTCCTCCTCTTCCTCCCCTCCCACCTCCCCACCACACCCCACACCCCCTTCAACCGTCCCTCCCTTGTCTTCACAACCCTAACCTTTCCTTGCCCATTTAAAACGGCCTCCC
>CM054136.1:9378399-9380899 GCA_028751875.1 Rapana venosa | reverse complement strand
ATGTCTCTTTTCCAGTTTTACTAGAGCCAAATTTATAGACATCTCTAACATTTTTGCAACCAACCAAGAAACAAAATGGTTTCTTTTTATTTCAAAAGTCCACCAAGATTTTACCAATGCAAGCAGCAACACTTCACCATGAAAAGGTAAAGGTGTCCCATAACCTATAAAGTCGTAGGGGAGCGAGGCGTTTGAGACCTCAACTTCTCTAGGGGCCAGCATATTGAGGGCGGCGCCCATCTCCTCCCCCTCGCTGCTTTACCTTCTCTGACCCTAAAGAGGGCAGGTACCCATTTACAGCTAGGTGAACTGGGGGACTGTACTGAAGCCAAGGCGCGCAAACGGTCACCCATCCATTTGGTAACCACGCTCGGTGCTGCCTAACCTTGGTTGGGGGAAAGCGAGTGCTCCGACCACTAAGCTATCCCGTCCCCTAACACATACAATATATATACACAATAAAACTTTCACACACAAAAGTTTCAAAACTAACAAACCACAATTGGACATATGCCCCTGACAGGAGCTTACCAGTAGTTCATATTACTATCAGGGGATTCACAATAAGATATCCGATACTCAAAACAGGAGAAAATGCATAAACAACGTATATTTAGAGCATGGGGCATGTGCACTTAAGAAAATAGAAATGCATATTGATATACTCCATGAAAACCAGTTAGTGATTACATTGTTGTTGTTGCTGCGAAAAAAAGTTTAAAAGAAAAAAGCTTCTATGACCAGTTATCTCAATCTTCACACACAGACACTCACAGACACACACAGACACACACACACACACACACACACACACACACACACACACACACACACACACACACACACACACACACACACACTCACATCACAGACAGACGCAGAGACAAACAAACACACAAAGAGATCATGCAGTGACTGACTGGCTGACTGACTGACTAACCCACTAACTGATTAACTGACTGACTAGCTGACTAATTAACTGACTAACTGACTGACTAAATGACTAATTGACTAACTAACCAACAAACTTACTAACTCACTAACTGGCTGACTAGGTAACTGACTAACTAACTAACTGCTAAACTAACTAGCAAACCGACTGACTAGCTGACTAACTCATCAACTGACTGCCTCACTCACTGACTGACTAACTCACTCACTAACTGACTGACTGACTGACTGATCAAGTGACCCTCTGTCACAGCCTCCGCCCCCAAACTCATTAACCAGTCTTCACACACACACACACACACACACACACACACACACACACCACACACAGGCACCCACACACATGCACACACACACACACACACACACACACAGGGAACACACACACACACAGATGGCAAGCACACACACACACACAGGGAACACACACACACACACACACACACACACACACCCCACACACACACAGGACACACATCACATACACACACACACACACACACACACACACACACACAGAAGACAGCAGGGAGAGGGGGTGACGGGGGGGGGGGGGGGGGGGATGGGGGCTGAGGGTGCGAAAGGGGAACACACAGGGGGCCAGAGAAGGGCCATTAACCACTGAGCCAATTAGCCCGCTCCTCACCCCCGCCCTGTTCAAAGTCACAGGGGCCGGGGGGGGGGGGGGGGGGGGGAGGGGGGAGGGGGAGGGAGGGGGAGGGATGGAGAGGGGGAAGGGGTGAGGGTGGTGGTGGTGGTGGGTGACGGACAGGGTTGGGAGTGTGAAATGGGACACTCCCATCAAGGGGACATCACCCTTCTCTTTTCTTCCCTCCCTTCCTCCCCCCATCCCCCACCCCCTCCCACACACCCCACCCCACACCCTCTACTCCTCCACCCTCAACTTCTCCTCCCCGCCTCCACTTCTTTCTTCACCTCCCCTTCCCCCCCCTCCCCCTTCACACACACACACACCCACACCCACCCCTCCCACACCTCTACTATTATTCTCCCTGTTCGTCGTCTCCTTCTTCTTCTTCGTCATCTTCGTGACAGTGTGACTGGGGGTATCCTGAGTATTCTTTCCCATGGAGGATACCATGGGGAAGGGATGATGATGGGTAGAGGGGAGGAAGGGGGGATTGGGGGGTGTGGGGTGGGGTGTGGGGTGGGGGCGTATGCAAGACAAGACCCAAGAAAAAAAAGAAGAAAACAAAAGACTACTGGTGAAAGGAAAAATGAAGAAGAAGAGGGGGATTATTTTCTTGTTTGTTTAGCGTCAAACACTTGAAAGGGAGGGGTAGGGAGGTGGGTGGGTGGTTGGTCGAGGGCGGGGGAGGGGGGGACAGGGTGGGGGGGTGGAGGTGGGGGTAAGGAGTCACGTGATAACAGGCTAGTAATACTTTACTTTAGTTTACTGCTTTTAAATTGTAAAAGGTTATTTTTAAAAAAGGTGTCCCATAACCTATGTGGTCATAGGGGAGCAAGGCATCAGAGACCTCAGCTTCTCCAGGGCCCAGCATATTGATGGCAGCGTCCATCTCCTCTC
>CM054136.1:9358399-9368399 GCA_028751875.1 Rapana venosa | reverse complement strand
TAGTAGTAGTAGTAGTTGTTGTTGTTGCTGCTGCTCCTGCTGCTCCTGCTGCTCCTGCTGCTCCTGATGCTGCTCCTGCTGTTTTCTGTGTGGTGGCATTAGCAGCAATTCTATCAGCAGCAACAACAACAACAACAGCAACAACAGCAACAACAAGAGCAGAAGTAGCAGTGATAAGAACAGGGAACAACAGTCGGATGAGACTATAAACCGAGGCCCCGTGTGCGAACACATGCAGAATATCTTGCGCACAGGTTAAATCCTGTTCCGCTTTTCGAAAGAGTAGGCCATTGTGTGGCGGTGGGAACAGATGACAAAATTTACAAAACCGCGTACACACGGGGACTGGATGAAAAAAAGCACATGAGTGCTTATTTTATTATCCTCGATATTAAAAAAACAAACAACAACAACAACAGCAAAAACCCGCGAGCAGACTGGTGTCCTGTTTAGACTTCATCCCTGAAGTCGGAATGCGGCTACCTTAATGATGGATAAAACGGACAAATAATGTAATTTTTTTTTTTTATTAAAAATCTCACTGTTGTTTATTGGTGAACCTTAAAGCTCTAACCGAGGAAGCTCGCATCATAACCTTATTCACTCCCTTTAAAAAAAAAATTTTTTTAATAATTTAAAAAAATAAAATAAAATAAAATAAAAAAAATATAAAAATATAATTAAAAAAAAATATATATATATATATATATATATATATAAATCAGACAATATCGAGTGTGGAATATTTTTAACAGGGGTTAGGGGGGGGGGGGGGGGGGAGTGCCTGTTTGTGTGTGCTACGTACATATGTCACTCATCAAATGTTTCGAAACAACACAAAATTCTTCATTTTTCAGAGTGTTGGGTTTTTTTCTTAATGTTACCCTGTGTGCCAATAGACCTGTAGAGGAAATGACATTTAGCTTGTCCCTTGCATCATTGCAGCTGAGGTTTGTGGGGAGGAAAGAGAACAGGAGTTGGGCTCTAGAATTTATTGGGAAAGCCCGTTGAATGTATGTGTTCATTCGCAATTGTTTTTTGTTTTTGTTTTATTCGGTTCATTTGGTTGACGTACGTGTTTGTGTGTGTGTGTGTGTGGCGGGGGGGGGGGGGGGGGTGGGGAAGGGGGGGGGGGTGTGTGCTTGTGTGGGGAGGGGGGGTGCGTGTGTGTGGGGGGGGGGGGGGGGTGTTCGTGTGTGGGGAGGGTGGGTGCGTGTGTGTGTGTGTGTGTGCGTGTATGTGTGTGTGTGCGTGTATGTGTGTGTGTGTTTGTATGTGAGTGTGTGTGTGTGTGCGTTTCGTTCGTTGTTTGTTGGCTGGTTGGTTGGGTGTGTGTGTGATGGGGTAGGGGAGGGGAGGAATTCATTGCTTGCTTGCTTGCTTCATTGCTTGCTTGCTTGCTTGCTTGCTTGGAAGTTTGGTGCAGGCACGTCACACGAACATCTGGACTGGCCAAGACTGTGCTACAGGGAGCAGTACAAGGAGGGAGACGAAGAGGCAGACAGAGAAAACGATGGGAAGACAACGTCAGAGAGTGGACTGGCCTTGAATGCAGAAACCATTTGCTACGGAAAGCTGAAAACTGCAAGGAGTGGAGGAAGCTGGTTGTAAAATCTTCAGTGGTGTCCCTACGGTCAGCAAGACTGCGGGATAGATTTCAGGTAACAAGCTGGGAGTTTGGGTTTCTATTTTTTGCATAGGGTGCAATTAGATTGAGAAATTCATCACACACACACACACACACACACACACACACACTCCTTCGGATGAGACTATAAACTGAGGCCCCGTGTGCGAACGCATGCAGAACATCTTGCGCACACGTTAAATCCTGTTCCGCTTTTCGAAAGAGTAGGCCATTGTGTGCCGGTGGGAACAGATGACATAATTTACAAAACCGCATACACACGGGGATTAGATGTAAAAAAAGCACATGAGTGCTTATTCCATTATCCTCGATATAAAAGAATAAATAAATAAACACACACACACACACACACGCGCACACACACACACACACACACACACACACACACACACACACACACACACACACACACACACACACACACACACACACACGAAAGGGAGTGATTGACAGACACAGACAGACACAGACAGACAGACACAGACAGAGACAGAGAGAGGTGAACCTGGTATGCAATGTTGGAATGTGGCCTACACCGTTCTCTGTTGGCGTTTGTCACGTGCCATTGGTAAAGACTTGCAGGTTGTAGGGTCGATGACTTCTGTGTCATGTGCTTGATTGTCTTCAGGTCTCTTTTTTTCTGTCTTTTTCATCCGTTACTGATGAAAACAACACTCATTTCATCATTTTCATCATCGCCATAATCATCATCGTCATCATCATCATCCACATCGTCGCGTCATCACCATCAATGTCATCATCATTCAGTGAATCAGTAGTCTTTCGGTAACGTTCCTGTGTAGAGGGTGAAGGATCCCATTGTCGATCACCTTCTGAAGTCGGACTTGTCCTCCATCTACGAGACCACGAGTGGTGATCTGGGTGCTAGTATTTCGGATTAGACCAGATTAAGCGAGGTTCTGTGTGCAATGCACATTGCAGCACACATGTTTTAAAAAAGGCAAACTCAGAGCTGTTCTGGACAACATTCTATACAAAGGCAATCTCACAAGGAAACAAACACCTGAAGATAGAAAAAAAAGTGTGGTGTACAAGTGGTGACGCACTCTCCCCACAGAAAGTAGTAGCCAGCATTTCAGATAGAGAAATAGACTATGACTGATTCCCGAAGTCGGAATATGGTTACCGAAACGGTGAGGGGAAATTGTCACCTACGTAAGAATCTCACCATTGGGGAACCTCGAAGGTCTAGCCCAGGAACTCCCCGTGGGGATGCCGGACCTGGGGCTCTTTCAGTGTAAACAGCATCCCCACCTTCTGGAAGTTCTTTGCCTCTGTCTTTCTCCTGACCTTTCTGTCATCTCTCTTGCTTATCTTCTGCCTTCCCGGTCCATTCCCCTGCCTTTTTTCAAACAAATCTTTTTTTTTTTAATTCTGTTTTCATTATGTGACATTTTGCCTGTGTTTTTTTGTTCTGGCAGCCAGGTAGTGATGTTTAAACACTGCGATGGGCACAGGGTGTTCATTCTGCAGTGGTATTTGACCAAAATGTTTGTTTAATTTTTTTTAACGCTTTTTTGTAATCTGGGGATGAAAAATTAAGCGGAATGGCTGGCGTCTTCGGGGTGTTTTTTTGCGGCCTCATCTTCTGTGACGTCTCCCGTCCTGCTGTTCCCTCGCCACTCATTCCGATCTCCTCGCCACAGCCATACCCAGATTCGTTATGTTTCATCCTCAGGGTCGGAAGTCCACAGGGGGCTGACGTCCTCAGCACAGCCTGGTTTATCAGCCTTAAGGAATGAAATGGTTTAGGTATTGTGTCATTTAATGTTGTTGTTTTTTCCAGAAGGACAGTGTTTAATATTTTAAGGTTTGCGGGGGTGTTGTTTTGAATTTGAAGTGAAAGTTACTTGAAGCGACTGAAACTGATTGAGGTGACAGTCCTGGTATGGTTTTTTGAGATCGGTGGTAAGTATGTTCTTTCGAGCCAGAAGGCCCATAGAGCCGGAGCTTATCCCGGTTTCTGTAGCGTTAAGCGAACTGATGGTTTTTCACCACCGCTGTGACAGGACGCTAGTCTGTCGCCAGATACTTCCCCAGCAGAGCTGGTACCCACTTGTACACCTGGGTGGAGTGAGGAAAATAGGAGTAAAGTGTCTTTCCCAAGGACACAACACCGAGCCTAGCGGGGATCGAACCCGCGACCTCTGGATCACGAGTTGACCGCCTAAACCACTCGACCACGGTGCCTCCGTCTTGAGATCGGTGGAGCCAAAAATAATATGGAATGGATAGCCCAGAAACGAAAAAACAAAAGATAATAATGTTACTGTTTATTTTTTTGTTTTTTTTTTTAAATCTTTTATATCGAGGGTAATGGAATAAGAACATATGTGCTTTTTTACATCCAGTCCCCGTGTGTATGCGGTTTTGTAAATTGTGTCATCTGTTCCCACCGGCACACAATGGCCTACTCTTCCGAAAAGCGGAACAGGATTTAACCTGTGCGCAAGATGTTCTGCGTGCGTTCGCACACGGGGCCTCGGTTTATAGTCTCATCCGAAGGACTTTTGGGGAGAGTGGAGTCTGCACTGATGTTAACTCCAGGGGAAAATATCCCCCTTGACCGGGAATCGAACCCGGGTTCCCTATGCAAGGCCAGCTTGTCTGCTGATGTGATGGGATGTGATGGGATGTGATGGGATGTGATGGGATGGGATGGGATGGGATGGGATGGGATGGGATGTGATGGGATGGGATGGGATGGGATGGGATGGGATGGGATGTGATGGGATGGGATGTGATGTGATGGGATGGGATGTGATGTGATGTGATGGGATGGGATGTGACGTGATGGGATGGGATGTGATGGGATGTGATGGGATGGGATGGGATGTGATGGGATGTGATGTGATGTGATATGATGTGATGGGATGTGATGGGATGTGATGTGATATGATGTGATGTGATATGATGTGATGGGATGGGATGTGATGGATGGGATGTGATAATGATGTGATGGGATGGGATGTGATATGATGTGATGTGATGGATGGGATTGGATGTGATGTGATGTGATATGATGTGATGGATGTGATGTGATGGATGTGATATGATGTGATGTGATGAAATGGATGGGATGTGATATGATGTGATGGATGGGATGGGATGGGATTGATGTGATGTGATATGATGTGATGGGATGTGATGGGATGGGATGTGATATGATGTGATGGGATGGGATGTGATATAATGTGATGTGGTGTGATGTGATGGGATGTGATATGATGTGATGTGATGGGATGGTATGGGATTGGATGTGGTGTGATGTGATATGATGTGGTGTGATGTGATGGGATGGATGGGATGTGATGTGATGAGATGGGATGTGATGTGATGGGATGTGATGTGATGTAATGTAATGTGATGGGATGTGATGGGATGGGATGTGATGGGATGTGATGTGATGAGATGGGATGTGATGTGATGTGATGTGATGTGATATGATGGGATGGGATGGGATGGGATGGGATGTGATATGATGGGATGGGATGGGATGGGATGGGATGTGATGATTCCATCTTTGGTTTTGTTTCTTGGCAGTGATCAGAAGGTCTTCAGAGGGGCCAAGGACTGCTTTTCACATCTGTTGCCTGCTTCTGCGTTTAGGTTGTGATCTGTGTTGTTTTGTTTGGTTGGTTTAGGGGGGTTTGAGGTTATTGGGGGGGGGTTTCGGGGGGGGGGGTGCGTTTGTTGTCGTGTGCTATGTGTAGTGCATGCGTAGGTTTTACGAATATGTCTATTAGAATGGTTGTGATTTTTTTTTATCTATGAGTGAGATGGCTGGAATCTGTTCATACGAAATCCCCCCGTGGTGACGCTGGGGGATCTGTCAGTAAATATTCATCCTCCCCCTTCTGGAAATTCTGTGCTGGGAATCCCCTCTTTTCTATCCCTCTCTTTGTTTCTGCTTTGTTCCTTTTCTTCCTGTCACCTCCTTCTTTTCTATTTTCTGCCTTCTTGGTCCATTCTCCTGTCTTTTTCCAGAAAGACTCTGACCGTTTGACGAAGAAGAAGAAAAAGTTCATCTAAAATGATTGCATTTGTCTATTTAAAACTGTTGGACTTTGTTTCTTCAAAATGGTCATAATTTTTCCAGCTATTCGAAATTGTCATGATTGTTCTCTTTAAAATGGCTGCATTTTGTTTGTTATTTGTGTGAAATAGTTGGCTTTAAGTCAAGTTCTTGTACGTGTGTGAGCAACGTCCAGGAATCATGCTAAGCAAGTACAAAGGAGGACTGCACTGGCATCAGGATACGATCATCGTGTCTTGCTTTGGAACTCAAGTCATGCACCAACAGGACTAGTAGACCTACGTATTCATTGCATTGGAAGTATACTTATCAGATGAGTGCATGATTATGGTACCGAAAAATTGGCCCAAGAAATACTGGTGTATGACGCTATGTGTTTGTGCAAATATGATATTGCGAATGTAGCAACTTCAACACCCGGGCATTGTCCATACCTGCAGGCTGTAGCCCTCCCTCTGTAGCAGCCCTCCCTCCCTCCCTCCTTCATCCTCCCTCCCTCCATCAGTTTATTCCTGTCTTGTGCTTCTCTGTGCCATGTCACATCTATGTGTTTCTTGATGTCATCAAGCCATCTGGTTGCTGGCCTGCCAGGGGTTCTGTGGCTGTATCTTGGCTGTCATATGACCTGTGCACCTTTTGGTCCATCTGCTGGCGTCTTAACTAGCAATGTGACCTGCCTGCATTTGTTCCATTCCTGTTTAAAAGTGAGAGCTTGAGGTTCAAGTTTACATGCTGTTAAACGTGTACGTACTTTTAATGCACACGCACAGTTATTATCACGTATAAGGCTAGATAATGCAAAAAAAAACCTTAACGTTTGGTTCTCACAGAATAGTATTATAGCATGCTATGCGATACGCAAGGACAATCACGATTCATGAAGCCAACCTGAAACTGTTTATGATTTACCATAACTACCCGGGGAAAATAACCCGCAGTCCCTCATTCCCCTCTCCCCCACCAACTTATTCATATACCCACCCACCAAACCTCCTCCCCCCCTTCCCAGTTTTATTTTCTCTACCCCCCCCCCCCCCACCCCCACCCCCCAGCCTGAAAAGCCTGTCGGCCGCCACTCTTGCCAGACACAATAACACTCTCAGGCTGATCTCATCCACTGACTGGCCCTTCCCTCTTATTCCCCCTTATTCCCCCCCATATTTCCCTTTTTTCCCCTATTTCCCTCTCTGCTGCCTAGCACACTAGTGTATAGCAAGGGGGAGGGGAGAACTCCCGTTTTAATCACTGGTGAATTATTGAAGGCCTCTGGCCACAATTAATGAAGAGATTTGCGCCAGGATTTCCCCGCCTAATCCCCCCAGTGACACTCAAGTGGCCAAGGGGAGCCAGGGGCCGGTGCCACTGACGGCAGCAAGCAGACAGAGACGCTGAGGCGGAGAGGAGAGGAGGAGGGAGGAGGAGGAGGAGGAGGAGGAGGGAGAGAGGAGGGAGGAGGAGGAGGAGGATTAAGCTGCTCAGAAAACCTTTTCCGATCCGATTCTGGTTGTAACAGTCGGTTATTAGAGTGGTTCCCTCCCCCTCCCCCTTCCCCTCCCTCCTCTTCCCCTCCCTTCCTCCCCCTCCCCCCTGTTCAGTCAGTCTGTCTGTACAGTGAGTCTGCCTGGGCTAGATCCCTGGCTAAAATACGTAAAGTGCTGCCTCTGTCTTTGTGTCATAGTTCGTTAGTTATGGCGTAGTTAGTAGGGCAAGAGCTGGGAGGAGGGAGTAGGGAGGCAGGGGGCTGTAATTGTTACTCCCCGCTGTCTGCAGCTTTGCCGGGTTTATGCCATTAAAAGAGAAGTGTGGCTGGGTCCTCCCTGTCTTTGTCATTAGTGAGCTGTGTGAGTGGGTTGGGTTGGGGTGGGTTGTTTTTTTTTTCTAGAAATAGATATGTCTGTTCTGATTTCCTTCTTTCCTTGTCTTCGTGGGTTGTTGTTTTTTTTATAGCTTTCTTCACACTTTGTCATCTTCCTTTTTTTCTTCCAGTGTCATGTGATTCACATTTTCTTTCCTCGTCTTTGAGTACGTACCTAACAGGACTAGTTCTTCTGGTTGACTTTTAAAAAGCGTTTGATTGGATTGTTTGATCTCTGGTTGGGGGAAAAGACTATCTTTTTTTTTCTTATTATTTGATTCTAACATTGAAAAGTGGCTTGACATTTTACGCAACGATATTCTCGCAAATGTCACTGTCAACGGGAGTTTTATTTGCAGAGAGGGGTAAGACACGGGAACTCATTATCTCCGTATTTCTTGTATCTAGCTATTATGTGTGTGTGATATATAATAATATTTGATTGATATATTATATCTATTTATAAAAATATCTTATATTATTTTTATATTATAAAATAAGTGTATGTTCTTTCGACCAAAGGCATGAGCGGAGCTTATCGGTTTCGTAGCGTAAGCGAACTGATGGTTTCACACCCTGTACAGGACGTGTCTGTCGCAATTTCCCAGCAGAGCGGTACACTGTACACTGGGTGGAGTGAGGAAATAGAGTAAAGTGTCTTTACCTAGGACACAACACCGAGCGAGGGATCGAACGCGACCTCTGGATCACGAGTTGACCGCCTAAACCACTCGACCACGGTGCCTCCCTATATATATATTTATATGCGGTAGGTTTGTCTCTAGTGGGTGGAAGTAAAACAAAAATCCACAAATCACAAGTATACTTTTAAAGGATCGCAGGTTTTGTGAAGACTAGAAAGCTTTGATATTACAGCTTCCATGTAATACTTCTTCATTTATACGATAAAAAAACACTATTGTGAAGAATGTTTGCAGGTCTCGAATTCTTTTTATCCATTGTATTAGGATGTGAAATGACTGATTTATTTAATAACCAATACTCAAATGATGCCAGAAGTTTTTGCAGCATTTTCATGTAACGATTATATTTGTGGCCTTTCTTACTTAAAAGAGAGCTGGCAATAGACAAAATAATAAGATTATGTATCCAACCTTTTCCTAAACAGGATACTGTACGTATGCTCAATAACACAGGAGCTGAATAGGTTTAAGGAAGACACAAAAACAAGGGTTATTTTAAAAGAATTCAGACACATATCATTGGGCTGATATTTTGAAGCATCTTAAAATGATGTTTTGTAACTGTTTGTATAAAATCAACTATTTTAATGGCAATATAGCGAAATATCTTAGACCAATAACACAAAAAAAATTATACTGAAAGAAACATATTGATAACTGGTGATCTAAAGTTTATGATGAACATTTGTTTTTAACAGAAACAACGTTCAGAAGGAACTGTTCCAGATATTTCCAATAAGGGCCTTTATATTGAAGTCTGGACTGTTTCATGATGAACACAAATCTTAAAAGAATAAGAGAGTTTAAGACATCCAATCAAACATCAAAGGCAGCATGTTTATCTTCAACAGATGATACAGTTGATTAATACACCAATCCCGAGGAGAGAAAAGCAGGAGATAACTTAGGGATAGGGAAAGGGATAGGGAAACAAAATACAGTTGCAGACATGAAAAAGAAAAAAAAAATGGGTGGCGCTGCGCTTGTGGCGACGCGCTCTCCCGCTCTCCCCGGGGAGAGCAGCCCGAATTTCACGGAGAAATCTGCCGTGACTTAAAAGTGGTATGAAATAAAATCTGAGCGCTTTGATTTGTTGCTTTACAAGATTCAGCGCTATATAAATTCCATACATTATTATTATTATTATTATTATTATTATTATAACTTCTCACTCTAAGTTTGATCTGGGGACAATGTTCAGAGGTTTGCAATGGCTTTTACCAACGCAAAAATACTGTGAGTAAGTGTGTTTTGGACACACTAAAAGAACAAACTAAGCATTTAGTTTCCTTTTGGGAAATACAACTGCTTTCATATGACCTGACAATAAGTTTTGATAATTTTTTAAAAGCCAGCGTTACGCAATGTTTGGTCTAAAACAGGAAAACGTGAACTTGACAGGTCTTGCGACAGGTTGTTCTCAATTTCTTTTTCTTTTTTTAACTGATCCTTTACCACTCCTTTTTTGTGTAAAGTGAAGAACATTACATGAAAGTGGGAGGATGTTTACTTCGTTTTTCACGAATCTGCCAGTTCTTTCCTTTAGTCTGTTTTTATTCCAGTTCGGTGCAGTTTGCAAACTGTGTGCAAGTTGTTTCGCGCTAAAGCTTGTTCCGGCCGTGCTGCCAGTATTCGTCATTGATCCTCTAAGTCTGAGAAAGGATTACCGGAAAACAATCATTAGACACCACACCAGCTGCATGCTACAGCTGCCAGACTGTCTGTGTACAAATCTA
>CM054136.1:9308399-9353399 GCA_028751875.1 Rapana venosa | reverse complement strand
GTCCCATAACCTATGTTGCCGTAGGGTACCAAGGCATCAGAGACCTCAGCTTCTCCAGGGGTCAGCATATTGAGGGCGGCGCCCATCTCCTCTCCTTCGCTGCTTTACCTTCCCTGACCCTAAAGAGGGCAGGTACCCAACGAATAAAGAGGGCACCAACAATGAGCTCATGAGAGGGACCGAAAACAGGGAAGAATGGAGAGCCATGATCGTCGATGTCTGCAGGACCAGACCGGACACTTGAAGAGAGGAAGAGAGAGAACAGGGGTACTGTACTGAATGAAGCCAAGGCGTGCAAACGGTCACCCATGGACTTGGTAACCACGCTAAAAGCTGGTTAACCTTAGCTTGGGGAAAGTCAGTGCTCTGACCACTGAGCTATCTATCCCGTCCCTTACTGTCAAGTGTCGTGCAGTAACTGTCCATAGAACTGAGCTCGGGTATTGTTCCAGCACTGAGAGTATTGCTTTTGTGTTACTTTGTGTGGGGTACCATCATCATTGTTCTGTGTTTGAAATGAAAAAGGTTTGAGGTGTGCACATATCGCGTTTTCCATGGAAATCTAGTTCTTGGGAAGAGCAAACATTAGTAAAAACGTTGTTTATAGAGTCACAGTCTATACAAATTGTTTTACAATGAATATGTTGATGGTGAATATTTCGTTTTAAACAAGTTTAACAACATTGTAAGCTATCGTTCACATCCATGTGTCACAATCAAAAGCCATAAAACAACCAGCAAACATTTGCAACAACAACAACAACAACAAAAAAGACATAACAAAGGAACCAACACAAAGGATCAAACATGTGTCTCCACTCAGGTACAGAGCCAGAGATGATTACTATAATATGTGACTTGGATTTGTAAGTAGTGGAAAATGTCATGCAGCGTTACAGGTGTTCTAGAACATCAGTTCTTAGTCGGTGTAAACTTAAAGCACCATACAGTTGCAAAAAGAAAAGCAACTTGTACATGTTGGATCACCTTATTGGCATAATATATCATCTAAACGTGTTTTTTAAAAGTTCTGCTGAAAATTCCCTGTTGCTACTCCTCACCACTGTCCTGTCATGTTTTCAGCTGCTCCCAAATCAGCCTTTGTTCTGTCATTTACCATGCACATCAAAAACAAGCAAAACAATATTGTCTCAAACAACAAACAACACAACAACAAAGATAATAGTGTGTCAGATTCTGCAAAGAAACAAATCTGTTCAAAACCAAATCATCACAGTCAGTATACCGTTTGGACTTCAAAAACAAGAAGCTTCACAATAAACAGCTGTCAGTTTTACGTACAGTATGCTGTGCTTTAAAAGGAAAGCGTATGTCACAGATGAATGAACGCCACTTCAGTAAGTCAAAGGCTAAGATGCTTATGCTTTTTGGCCCAAAAGGTGGAGCAAGGTTGCTGTAATTGCCTTTCATGGAATAATTAAAGTATTTTTGACTTTGACTTGACTTTGACTTTGATCTTGTCACTGGGCCTGGCTGCGTGGCTGAGAGAGTGAGATGGGACACGTTGCCTTCTAGGTTTCAGTCCCTAAATCGGATAACTCCACTGGGACTACAATGTAATCCACAAAAACAAAACATGCTATTGCTAGAGCATTGTATCAAATAGTCATTTGTCCATGTCATTCTTAAAGAGTTATGTGTGAGTTAGTTGTGAGTTATATGTACTGATACTGTTGGAGATATGTGTGTGTACTGATACTGTTGGAGCTATGTGTGTGTACTGATTCTTTTTTGAGCTATGTGTGTACTGATATTGTTTGAGCTATGTGTGTGTGTGTAATAATACTTTTTGACCTATGTGTATGCAATGATACTGTTTGAGTTATGTGTGTGTACTGATTCTGTTTGGGTTATGGTTACTGATACTTTTTGAAAAATAATTTTAAAGGCACTCTGGCTTTTTAAAACATTTACTTGTTCCTCGGCTAGAGCCCAGAGGTTTACCAATGGTGGAGTTTGCCTATGCAACCGATTTTACCTACCATTAAGGTAGCCGCATTCCGACTTCGGGAATGGTGTCTAAACACGACACCTGTGTGCATAACAAAGAAACTTTGCTTCTTTGGAATAGTTAGCAAGATCAGTGATTTGTTTAAGAACTTTTCCCCGTGGTTATAACATAGTCATTTGGTAAACATGTGCTAGTCATAGTCAATGATTGAATTTAGTTATGATTTGATATATTATTTGGTTTCTGCTTATGGAAAGTATTATAAACTGAATTGAAATACACAAATAACATGTTCTAGAATGAATGATGTCCACTGCATGGTTCACATAATATCCTGTGCCTGTTAAAGTCGTGTACAGAAACAAGCCTACACGCAAACCATGAAAGACAAGGAATGAACCGCCAGTATGGCGTTGTTACTGCTAGTTCTCCTCAACGTTTTACAGTCGTCTCTCTCGGTTCTTGTGTCCAAAATGAATGTAATGCAGTACACTAAAAAGAAAGAGAGCAGTCCAGCAATCAGACACAATCTTGAAGAAAAGAAAAAAAAGAAAAGAAACACAACATTCTCAACCTCAACACAGTAAAACGTATGATACAACAACTCGACCATTGAAACAATCGGTCCAGGGTCCAAACCACTTGTAGAAATTAATATTTCCCCTAAAAATATCTTCAATTCTGCATAATCCAAGTATCAAGTTACTTCAAAATTGTCTAAAATACACACCGTTATGCTAACAGACAGCTATTTCTGTAAACCACATAATTATTTTAAAGATACCAATCATCAAGATCTTCACTCTTTGAACTTCAATCAGTCTGGAATGTCCTCAAAAGAAAACGCAGACTTCATTACTTATTTTCATGACGTTAACATACGAACATCTGCGTATAACAATACTTTTTATATCATCAACATTACTTCAAACCCATAAAGACAAAAAAATACACCAAAACCATAAATTCAAAATGTCTCATTAAGTTTTGCATCAGAAACACCAAAATAAAGACTCGTTCATTTAGATAAACAAATTGATTCGAACGTAATGTGCACGAACATCACGGTTCTAAATCCTGAAGAGTCCAGAAGTCTATTACGCTGCAGGTAGCCCGAACAACTGGAAGAATTCAGTAGAAATGTATCCGCTTAGCACCCTCCCTTCTCTGCTACATGACTGACAATGCTGCAAAACTGTGTGCATTTCACGTATTTCGCTATCTAGCCGAAACTTGGTTGTTCGTAACTGGTACGTCTTTAAAAAAAAACAAAGCACAATATATTGTCCTGAGATATTCCCGAAGCTGGAATGTGGTGACCTTCGCAAAAATCTCAACATTGGTGAACTTTGCAGCTCTAGTCGAGGAACACAAACAGAAATTGTACAGAAAAAAAACCCAACTACTTGGGTGGTTGATTTTTTGTGTGTGTGTGTTAAAAGTCTATAGACATTTTCAAAGAGGAAAATCAAAACTTTAGGAAGAGCTTGATAGCATAAGTTTGAAAGGGATTGGGGGGGGGGGGTATGGACAGAAAGTTCCTTTCTAGCAGGTGTTGCAGCTTTTAATTTCTTGACAGCAGAAGACTGTGTTGACAAGAAGGCCCTTTCTTCATCAAGTTGGTGCTGCGGTCCTTATCTTCTTCCTTGTAGAGAGTGCTGGGCTGCTTCCATTCTACGGGTCCTGGGTTTTCTTCTTCTGCTGCTGCTGCTGCAGCTTTTCCCCTAGCTATGGGGATTTGAACCCCTGACTTTTGGATTTGGGAATCCTTCAGGCCAAGTCGTTGTTAAGTGCCTTGTCTTTGCCGCCATGACACCCTGGGTTTTTTTTTTATTCTCGCTTCTGTTGTTGTTGTGTTTCGTTTTTATAATCACTTATTTTTTCATCTTTTCCTGCATCATATCTTTTTCCATTTCAGTCTTCTTGTTTTTTTTACTAGTAAATATGTTCTCGGACTTTGAGAAAAACTTAAGACATACACAACAAATTCAACTTGAAATTCATATGAAAATTCACATCAAATAAAAAATGCTGCTCGAAAATGAAGTGTCCTCCCGGTGTCAAGTCAAGTCAAAATTTTATTTCTAGATGGTACATTGAATAAGCGATGCATTTGCTTTTTTTCATCATTTCATCACCCGGTGTGTGTGTGTGTGTGTGTGTGTGTGTGTGTGTGTGTGTGTGTGTGTGTGTGTGTGTGTGTGTGTGTGTGTGTGTGTGTTTGTGTGTGTGTGTGTGTGTGTGTGTGTCTGTGTGTGTGTGTTTGTGTGTGTTTGTGCGTGTGTCTGTGTGTGTGTGTGTGTGTGTGTGTGTCTGTGTGTGTGTGTTTGTGTGTGTGTGTGTGTGTGTAAGTGTGTGTGTGTGAGGCTACGTTATCCTCAGCATGGTGAGCACCATCCTCATTACAAACACATGCATGTACTTTCTTTTCAGGCTGTATGACCGACATATAAAAAAACAACAATAATCAAACATTCCGCTCAAGAAAAAGCTCAACCAGCATACACAGAACACACCCAGTCATGCTCAGGTCTCTGTTCCCAAGACACATCCAGAGGCACTGACAGAGAACAGAGTAAACATGTTCTTTTCTTCCCACCAAGGAAAACTGGCATTGTATAATATCAAAGATGTTACCGTGGGTACCAAAAAGAAAAACCAGGTTAATTACATACTCACTTGTAACAAAACAAGCAAAAGAACAGTCATGATTTGCTCCTTGCGTGCAGTTGGGGTGTTTGTGGAAACATCATTAAAATATTGCTAAAAGAGATGATGAGACGATTGAAAACAGCTTGAGTCATGTCTTATAACTGAACTTCACCCCCCAAACATGGCAAAGAAAAGCTGGGAGAGGGGGGGGGGGTGTCTCCAAAGTTGGGTGACAAACTGGCTTAGAAAAAAAAACTTTTGTCGATTGTAAATAAAAAAAAGCGAATGAGTATGCGTTGTTTTATGCCAGAAACGTATTCTTCTGATTTAAAAAAAAAGTATACGAATTGCAGTCATAACATTCCTGATAACTGATTTGATTTGTTGATTCATAACGTATACAGTCAAACAAAAGCGTAATAAAACACCTCTAAAAAGTCAGCGTGTTTGGTACAAAACTGGTCCATTTTGCACAGTATGCAAGAAATGCTCAGCTGAAAGTAACAATTCAAACAAGGGTGTCAGCATGTGTCCCGTAATCAACCATTATGCTGTGTTTGATTTATTTCTACGGACCTGTTTAGCATCCAATTAAGCACTGTTACTTTGTGAAAAAAATGCTTTGTAAAAAAAAAAGTAAAATCTTTATTTCTAGTGATAAACAGTCCAAACTCATACCACAGATAATTAGAATGCATTGCCACCATAGTTCTTCCTCTGTTGTTATCGCTATGTGTCATATTCAAGTCAAGTCCTAGTGAGGAAGGAGAAAATAATGTTGATGTGCTGCACCAGATACCAGCAAAGCATAATATTTCTTGCTCTTCTTCAGAGTATTAAGGGGGAGGGGGGGGGGGATAGACATATCAGACAAAGTTAGTTAGGGCACGAGAAAAAAGATACCGTGTGACACTGGTACCAAGGTGTTGGGGGTTTTCTCAATATCTATCAAAAACTCCTGACAGATACACAAAGTCCAAAAGCACCACCTCCGCAGCTCACAGTGTAGATGTCCAATAGATAAAGACCTCCTTTGCCACAACTAATGCAGGGTTCAATTAACCGAACTCAATGACCATTAACTTGCAGTCATTATATTCATAGAAACAAATAAACCACAGAAAGCGCTGAGAGGAACTAGTCTTAAACTCCAGTTTTGGATGATTCAGCGCTGTAAAAGCTCCGTATTTCGTCATTACATTGTAAAACTCAATGTCTATGTACTATTTCCACGAATACTATCACTACCTGGCATCAAGACTTTTAGGGTAGGAACGGAAATCCGACTGTTGGACTTGTGAGTTGCTGGTAACCTGGGTCTGAGGGGAAGCAAGCTGTCATGAGCCATCTCTTTCAGAATGATTATCTTCCCCTAAAGATAATGCTAAATTCGACAATGACAAAGACGAAAAAGATAACGAGGATGATGATAACAATAAAGAAGTTATGAGAAGAAAACAGAATATATTCAGTTTAAAAAAATACAGATTGAACAAGCGGTTGCAATGTCTTCTGAAGCACAAAAGACAAACCCTGTGGTCACTGCTTTTGATCAGGTAAAAACAATCGTAGAAAGCAAACACAAAAAAAGGACTAATGACCGGTATTTGCGTGCATGTGAGTGTTGGTCGTGTGAGTGTGGCGTCGTGCGCGCGCATATCAGTCATCATCATCCGACCCGATGACCTTGGCGTGTGGGGAGTACATGAAAGACATCCGGAGAAGCTCCTCATCCATCTGGTCTCGGTCTGCGCAGTTGTGCCGAGTCATTCATTAAGGTCCGTTCTTTGATGTTGTCATCCATGACTTGTTCTGTCTTCCCCTCCTTCCTGCCGACCTCGAGTTCCCTGGCAGTACTGTTTTAGGAGAGTGATGGGAGGTCGACGTGGCCGACCTGTCAGCTTTTTTCTTGAGCGAGGTGGAGAAAGGTCTGGCCTTATTCTGTGGACCTGCCAGCTGGTTATTGACTCTTGACAAATTCATTGTCTTACGAAACCAAGATAGAGCGCATAAACCAATAAATTCCATTTTATATATTATATTTATCATCATGTGAGTGCAAGGTGCGTTGAGGCGTGCGTGCGTGCGAGTTATTGAACTGAGGTGTGGTGTTGATGGTAAATGTATGTGTGATGCAAAATGTGTAACTGTGTGAGTATGTGCGTGACTCTGTGTGTGTGGACTGTGTGTAACTGTGTGTGGGGTACGTGGCCGATAAACGTGTGTGACTCCGTGTGTGTTGTGTTGTGTTGTGTGTGTAGTTGTGTTGTGGTGGGCTGGTGGTGGTGTGTGGTGTGTGTGGTGTGTGTGGTGTGTGTGTGTGTGTGTGTGTGTGTGTTGTGTGTGATCGTTGTGTGTGTTGTGTGTTGTTGTGTGTGTGTGAGTTGGGTGTGTTGTGTGTGTGGTGTGTGTGTGTGTGGTGTGTGTGTGTGTGTGTGTGTGTGTGTGTGTGTGTGTGTGTGTGTGTGTGTGTGTGTGTGTGTGTGTGTGTGTGTGTGTGGAGGAGGGGTGTAGTGGCTCAGGTTTGCAACGATAAGAACAGACAAGTTTACTCCTCCCTTATCATTATTCGTCTTATGGAAATAAAGAAGGGCACCAGAACTTTCAACATAAGAACCTTCCTCCATGAAAAAAGCATAAAATGGCACACAACTCTGGAAACAAACAAAAAAGATAAACATGTGTAACAATTCAAATAAACATATCATAAGGAAAATTCGAAAAAAAAACAGTTTCTCTTATATGAAGGACAACAACAAATACACAAAATTTTATACGCAAAAAAATATCAGTTACAATAAAAGTGCTTTTTTGTGCCCGTAGATTTATGACATTATCAAGCATGATCAAATTGATAAAATCCCCACAAAAAGGCCTAGGCATAAAGACAACAAAACATATAAACATTGATATCAAGCTCGTCTGAAAGGTAGACTGCTAAAACGAATGGACAGTTTGATACTTGCTCTTGTTGATAGTAACATTTTATCAAACAATTTTTAAAAAGCAGTAAAACTTTACTTATATTTTTGCTCATGCCCACCTATGAACATTCTGAAATTTTCAGATTTTTTTGCTTATCGTATATTAAAAACAACAACTGGAAAGCGGCCATGATGTATACATGGCTGCAGACTTGCATGCTCATCAAACAATAATACAACAACAATCAACAATGAGAAAGGAACACACACCACACACACACACACACACACACACACACCACACACACACGCCGCAGAGAGAGAGAGAGAGAGAGAGAGAGAGAGAGAGAGAGAGAGAGAGAGGAGAGGAGAGAGAGATGAGAGAGAGAGAGAGAGGAGAGAGAGAGAGAAGAGAGAGAGAGAATGGCAATGACAAATGACAATGACAAATTCTTTTTTTTTTTCGAGGATAATGAATGAGCACCCATGTGGGTTTTTTTACATCCAGTACCCGAGAGAGAGGGAGAGAGAGAGAAATAGAGCTAGTGGTTGATAATGGTGATGGTGGTCCTGGTATAGCAGTAACATTCAAATTAACTTCAAAACCAAGACTTAATCCGTACAAATTTCTAACTAAAGTCAATCTGAAAAAGAAAACATTAACACAGTACCTAAATCATTTCATTCCTTAAGGCTTAACAAACAAACAAACAAAAACACAGGGCTTTGCTGAGTGACGCCAGCAATCTAGCCTAATCTAACATCCCCAGGCTTCAGAAAAGTGTTTAAAAAGAAAAAAAACAGAAAACAATACCAAACATATAAAGTACAAAAACAGACATAACAATGACTAAAGGTAAAAGGTAAAGGTGTTCCATAACGTATAGGGCTGTAGGGGAGGCAGGTGTCAGAACCTCACTTCTCTAGGGCCAGCATATTGAGGGCGGCGCCCATCTCCTCTCCCTCGCTGCTTTACCTTCCCTGACCCTAAAGAGGGCAAGTACCCATTACAGCTGGGTGAACTGGGGGAACTGTACTGAAGCCAAGGCGCGCAAACGGTCACCCATCCAACTGGTAACCACGCTCCACGCTGCTTAACCTTGGCTGGGGGAAAGCAAGTGCTCTGACCACTGAGCTATCCCGACCCCAACAATGACTATTGCAACACAAAAAACGAGGAGAAAAAAACCCAGACCTAAACATAGAGTAAGTCCTGATTAATTGCTTGCTTGGCTGGTTGCTGGCTGGCTTGCTTACTGGCTAGTTCTTTGTTACTGTTTTTATGTGGTTGTTTATGTTGTGTTGTTTTTAGGTTTGGTTTTCTTTTTTCTTTTTTTATTAATTGGTTGACTTTCTTTGCGGTTTAGTTTGCATTTGCTGGTTTGCTACATTTTGTGTGTTAGTTGATTGGTGTGTTTGTCTGGTTTTGTTTGGTTTTTCTTTGCTTATTTAGCTGGTTGATTTCTGTTTGCCTGCTTTCTTATCTGTTTATCAGGAGGTCCTACAATAAAGAGATCAGAGTAAGGCGTGGCATGCATTCCTTTGGAGGAAGGCGGGGGTGGGGTGGGGTCGCATTTAATTTGTTTATTTTTTAGCTTTTCCTTCATCAAGTACCACCAGTTACCTTTTGTTAACTGACAAGGGCCAGTTTCAATCTTTGATAATAGACGTAAGTAGATAACGTTGAAAGAGACAGTTAGTTGTTTGTAAATTATGATCATCACAAGAGTCTTGATTTCTTTTCCCCTATTTTTGATTTATCTACCCCTTCTCTTTGTCTTTCTTATCCATCCTTACTGTTTCCAATCCCATCCCATTGCGCCGCACGCCCCCCACACACACACACACACACACACACACACACACACACACACACACACACACACACACACCGAAAGGCGGAACGAGTTTTGAAAGTGTGTGCACACGATGTTCTGTGTGTGTTCGCATACGGGCTCAGATGATGGTGATAATGTTGATGCCTACGAAAATATTTATTCTACAATTTCTTCCAAGTCATAATTGAAGTGGTTGACCAACAACAACAAAACCATTCCTTTGATTTGTTGCTTTACAAGATTCAGCGCTATATAAATTCCATACATTATTTATTATTATTATACAGTGAATGATCTTCCCTTTTTTCCAAGATTGAAATAGCTGTGTGCGTCTTCCCTCTGAGTATGTATACAACGTTGCCCTCAGAATTGAAAAACAAAAAGAAGATTTTTTGTGTGTTATAGCAGTTTACCGGTCACCGACATAACCCTCCCTGACCCACCCACGGGGGACGGGATAGCCTGGTGGTTAGAGTGATGCACTCGTGATCTGCTGACCCGGATTCGAATCTCGTTCAAGAGGAGTTTTCCTCTGGAGTTATCATCAGTGCCGACTCAACTCTCCCAAAGGTCCTCTGGATGAGACTATAAACCGAAGTCCCGTGTACGAACGCACGCAAAACATCTTGCATACACGTTAAAACCCGTTCCGCTTTTCGGAAGAGTAGGCCATTGTGTGCCGTTGGGAACGGATGACAAAATTTTTAAAAAATGCATACAAACGGGGACTTGATGAAAAAAGCACACTAGTGTTTATTTCATTATCCTCTAAATAAAAGAATAGATAAATAGATAAATTAATAAAACCCCTGTATACTGTTTACTCCCATCCCTCTCCCATCCTTAATGCTCTATCTCTCTTTCCTAACTCCCCCTCTTGCTTGGGGAATTACTTAGCAGCCTGACCCTTTGCCCATGTGGGTATGTAACCACTTAGTGTTGCCCGTTTGAATATCAAAACTTATGTGCTACAGTGCTCTAAAAGGGTTTTATGTAAGTACTCTCTCTCTCTCTCTCTCTCTCCTCTCTCTCTCTCTCTCTCTCTCTCTCTCTCTCTCTCTCTCTCTCTCCTCTTCTCTCTCTCTCTCTCTCTCTCTGTGTGCAGAATAAAGTACTGTGCCGAAATTTTCTGGTCTGATACAAACCTTCACAAATTATCAGAGATAAAACAAACATCAAAACTTAAGGCAATCATCAGTTGAGTGCTACTGCAGTGTGTGCTACATGCCTTGACAATTTTGAAGGGAAAAAAGGAAAACAACAGAGTATAGATTTAAAAACATCAACAACAACAACAATGAAACGGGAAAACAAAAACAAAAAAACACGAGAGAAATAGAAAGATACAATCTATCATACTAAAAAAAAAAAATTTAAAGCTTAAAACTTCGACATTACTTTCAATTTGAAATGCGCGCGCGCGCGCTCACAAAACACATACACACGCATACACAGATTGAATCTAAACAAAAAAGTGTCCATAAACTCAGCCAAGTAAAGTAACCACAGCCCTTTTCATGACTTCTGCCAGCTCTCTCGTTCAGTCTCTCAGGTCAGCCCTAGACAGACACACACAACAGAACCGAGAAGGCAACGAGTCAGCTTATACTCCTTGAGTTCTGTCTAATAATCAAAAGGTAAAGGTGCTCCCATAACCTATGCCTATGCCGTTGTTGGCGAGTAAGGTGTCAGAAACCTCATCTTCTCCAAGGGCCAGCATATTGAGAGTGGCGCCCATCTCCTCTCTCCCTCGCTGCTTTTCCTTCCCTGACCCTAAAGAGGGTAGGTACCCATTGAAAGCTGGGTGAACTGGGGCACTATACTGAAGCCACAGCGCACAAACCCATCTGCATGTTAACCTCGCTCAATGCTGCTTAACCTTAGCTTGGGGAAAGCGTGTGCTCTGACCACTGAGGTATCCCGCCCCCTCTATCTAATGGCATTCAAGAAAAGAGGCCTATGTATGAGAAACTGCTATGATGACATCCTTCCACTCTTCACTAGGTTTTAAGCAACATTTCATTTCGGAATTACTTACTATCTTGGATTTTAAAAACCAAACAACAATAGACAGCAACATTAAGCCATCCCACATGGACCTCCAATGGCTAAAGTAAAGTGCCTGGTCTGTTCATATGAAGACAGCAGACATTTCCTCTGTATGGCAAAACATTTTTATAAAACCAAATTGTAATTACATCAGGGACGCAACATTTTCACCCTTTTATTTCCGGTGAAGACATTGTCAGGTATGGCTCATGTAGTCAATCATATAACGCCCAATATTCTAGCAGGAGGGTAAGCATACAGTCCAAACATTTAGCATAGCCTTGCAATGACTGTTTGGCTGTATCTTCACACCTTGATCCACATCTTCTTCAGGTTCTTGTGGAAATGAAAAAAGTATATTCCACAAGAACTCCACCACATCTGTTAATTATCCTTCCCCCATCACCCCACCCCCCCCCCCCCCCACCTCCCACCCAAATGAAAAAAGAAACAGTGGGGTTATGGCAATCAAAAATGTAAAGGAAAGTAAGGATTCTTGTAAAATCAACCGAGCAGGCTCATGATGATCATCATCAATTTGGTTGCTAGTAGCACTCCCTCCCTCCCTCCATCACAGAACTAGCTGTACGTCCATCCATGTCTGGCTGCAGATGAAGAACTCAGTCCTCATAAAATACTGATCAGCTAAGAAAAACCAAAATGGCTTCCCTCTGAGTCACCTGACACTTGGGCTATGCGCAAGATGTCAACGCAACTTGGGAAACATGGCACCGACACGTGGATGAAGAAGAAAAGGGGTTTGTAAACGGTCTCCGGCCAGGTTTCAACGACAGCTCACAGGTGTGAGGTTATGTACATGTGCAGGGTAATAATAGTATCAATACACTGCGTATAGAACAAAAAGGAGCAAAATTGTTGTGTATCAAAGAATGGTGACAAATGTGATTTTTTTTTGTTCTCTTTCTTGTGTCAGGAGCACAACCTGACCAGAAGACAACCTTCACCTTCACCTTATCCCCTAGTCTTGTACAACTTTGGGGCACCCCATTGAAGATGTTGCAACCAGCAAGAAAACCTTAATGAACAACAAACAACTAGTATGCATCAGCTAAAGCAGAATCCTTGTCTCAAACAGAAATCAAAACTTACACCCCTTATGTTTGGGCAATAACTATGTGTGACAAATAGATAGTTCATGCAAGTAAACAAAGTCCAAGTAAATTCCTTATTCGTTTTAGCTCATTTGCGCAGCTTTGTATTTATCGTCATGAAACAGTGACACTCATTTCCTCCCTTCATTTGTAGATAATGAACTAACTTGGCTCTCCTTCACTCATTCATTTAACGCTCATATGACCTTTTGAATATCAGGAGAGAAAAAGTGGACAAAACAGCAAAAATGACACCATAATGCAGGCCAAGAAAATATCGTTTTTCTCTCCTCTGGTCATGTGCTGTTTCAAAGGAAACGACATAAAGTGGAAACAACAAACAAAACTGTTTTGCTCAAAAGGCTATTAAAAATAATAAAATGCGAACCACGCACTACTTGCAGGGGTAGACAGACATGCCTAACACATAGACAGTGTGGGTGATGGATACCAGCCAATGGGCATTGTGCAGTCAAACCTCTTACTGTCAATGGACACAGTTTCTGGGTACAGCAAACATCGCCAGACGACTGACAACATCTGCTTCCCTGGCTGCCCGCAGAGACTGAAGGAGCACAGAACACTGATGCACAATGCGATACTCCAATATCTGGAGAATTCAAAGCCAAAAAGTGCACTCTTTAAATCGCTTACTTGGTAAAATCAATGTATCAATCAATTCTGAGGTCATCAAAATTATTTCTGCTTGTTTGTATGTCAACATTTTCTTCAATTCTCTCTCTCTCTCTTCTCTCTCTCTCTCTCTCTCTCTCTCTCTCTTCCTCTCTCTCCTCTCTCCTCCTCTCTCTCTCTCTCTCTCTCTCTCTCTCTCTCGCTCTCGCTCTGAGCAAGGACCGGATGTAAAAAAAAAAAGTACATCAATACCTAACTGTAACCCTTGGGATTCAAGATTATCTATTAATCAATCAACCAATCAATCAATCAATCTCAAAACAGCAAGAGAGGGGGATCACGTGTTAAAACGATCTCTCTTGGTGATTTTCTGTACGCATATATAGAGTAATGAGAACGGATGCAAATAATTAGTCAACTATCAGCCCGCTACATCTTACAATAAGCCGTCAAAGAGCTACAACAAGAAAAACCAATGTTACATTTGTCTCGCTCTTGTAACTTACTAGTACATCTTATCGGCCCATTCACGGACATTTCTAACAGGTGAGAAGGAAGCATGCGTTTCCTCCATTGTCTGTACCAAAGCCACGATATAATCTTGTTTTGTTCTTCAACTGGAGGTCCGAGTTCCCCAATAGTGAGATTTCTGTGTATGCAACCGAGTTTCCACCCCAACCCTCACCCCCAGCCCCCCACACACACCATTAAGGTAGCCGCATTCCGACTGTGGGGATACAGTTGGAAATCGAACCTATCCATTTTGCCACGACAGCCAAACGGTACGGTACCTCCATGCTCTTTCTGATTTTTCTATTGTCTTGGGTTCTTTTTCCTTGCACAAGTCCGTAAGCACACAGATCTGACTGGTTTAGTGTCTCGTCCGAAAAGCTTGACACTTAATCGAATTTCCAGTCAAAACTGTGAAGAACGGGGAAGGCTGGGAATCGAACCCAGAACTTTGTGGTTTATTGTGTTAGGCAGGTGAGTTTCTAAACCGTTCTGCTACCTTCTTTCTTAAAGCCATGGATAAAACAACATAAAACAATGAAGCAAACACGAGCAAAACAAATAAATGTATACTCAAAACTGTGAAAATAACAACCCTCATAACATTTATTGTTCTTAAAGTGACATACATGTTATTGTTTAATAATGTAGTTAAAATCCATTCATTATTTAAGAGGATATTGTTTGTATTTCGAAGTTATGCATAACCAAGTTTTAGGTATAAAACACATTTTTACCGATGTGTGTGGTGTGTGTGTGCGCGCGCGCGTGCCAAGTCAAGTCAAATTTTTATTTCCAAATGGTACATTCAATAAGCAATGCATTTACTTTTTTCATCAAGCCATCTATCTAACAACAAATTTCTTAATGATTATACTGAAATATGGCATTATTGCATCCTTTACCATTAAATTAAACCAGTAAAAAGAGGAAAATTGATAATATAATACATTTGAAGTGTGTGTGTGTGTGTGTGCGCGCGCGCGTGCGTGAGTACATGCGTGCATACGCGTGTGTGTGTGTGCGCGAACGCACGCGCGCGCATGTATGTGTGTCAAGTCACGTCAACTTTTCTTTCCAGATGGTACATTGAACAAGCAATGCATTTGCTTTTTTTCATCAAGCCATCTATTCAAGAACAAATTTCTTGTGTAAGTGTGTATATATGTGTGTGTGTATGTGCGTGTGTGTGTGTGTGTGTGTGTGTGTGTGTGTGTGTGTGTGTGTGTGTGTGTGTGTGTGTGTGTTGTGGTGTGTGTGTGTGTGAGTTGTGTGTGTGTATGCGTGTGTGTGTGTGTGAGTGCGCACGCTGGCGCGCGTCTGTGTATGTTTGTGTATGTGTGACGTGCACGAGCATGTGTGCTTACATGTGTGTGATGGCTTGAAGCTTGGTACGTGGTGGTGGGGGAGGGGGGGGGGGGTGGCAGCAGTAGATGAACTATTGCATCCTTGTTCCAGTTTAGTATAGACTTTATGCCATAGTTGCCAGCCCCCCCCCCCCCCCCCCCACCTCCCCATCCCCCACCCGAAAAAAAATCTTCTTATTAGCTTTTCTTCTAAACATTAGCCAAATTCAATTTGTTTACACGAAACGTTCTACACATTAACAACTAATTAAACTTTACTTTAACAATGCTCACAGTCTTGAACTTTTTTCTTCTTTTTTTTTTTTTTACTGTAAATCCTTATAAGGAGATATGCATTTACAGTGGAGTATTCAATTTACAGCAGAAGATACAATGTACTTTTGTTTCGGAACAGGCTGGGGGAGGGGAGGGGGCAGGGGAGAAGCGAAGGGAGGGGGGGAGGACCGCAGGCAGGGGGGGGGGGGGGGGGGGGGGGGGGGGTTTGTAAACAAAAGTTTACATTCTCAGTGAACGGTTTGATTTGACCTGTAGCCAAAGTTGTGTTCTTCTTTTCTGCAACCAGGAAACTGATCAGTTTATCTATGGCAACATTTTGTTTTTGCTATGTGAACACACACACACACACACACACAGATAGATACACACACACACACACACACACACACACCACACACACAAACTGACTGACAAAGAGCGAGAGGTGGGAGGGAGTATGCACACATGAACATATACGTACACACACATACACAGACGCGCGCGCACACACACACACACACAGAGGCGAGCTCGCACGCGTGTACACGTACACGCACACACACACCCTTCACACACCCTTCACTCACACACACACCCTTCACACACACACATACCCTTCACCCCAAAACACACACACACACCCCCTACACACACTTCAACACACACACACTTCAACACACACACACCACACACACACACTCTACACACACTCACACACACCACACACCTTAACACACACACACACACACACACAACATCAAAAACATTACCCACACAGCACAAGTGCAAAGACTTTCCTCCATCATATGGTTTATTCACAACTGTTGTTCCACGTGTAACAATAATGACAGGTTTATAACAAAGAGAGACGTCATTGATAACAGGTCTTACTGTTCATTCCCCCCCCCCTTCCCCCCTAAAAAAAATGGTACGAAACTGAGACTTCAAGATTTAATTAATAAAAATAGTAAACAAAAATTTAAAACAAAAAACGGTCAAGTGGATAAAACAGACTACAGTAATTCTGCAAAACGCGTTAGAACAGGTACTGGTACTGTCAAGTGACAAGACAGACTACAGTGTTGAAATTTGCAAAAGTTAGAGTTAGAACAGGTAGTCAAGTGACAAGACAGACTACAGTGTCGATTTTGCAAAACGAGTTAGAACAGGGGTTGATCACACCACATCCCTGAGAGGTTCGAAATAGCCTGGACAAAGTATTTACTTGATCAACATCAAAATGTTACTTTTGATTCTGTCTCAACAACCTAGCGTGACACAAGCTGATGGATTTTGTTTTTACACAAGACAGATCACTTATTTATCTGTCCCCGACGTTGAAATGCGGCTACCTTAGTAGTAGGTTAAAAGAAAAAGAAAGGTCGCATCCGCAAAATCTTAATATTTGTAAACCTCGGAGCACTAGCCGAAGAACGAGCACGAAGTTATGGATTGAGTTTTATTTATTCATTATGTTTTATCCATTTTCAGTTTTGTTTCGTTTTTGCTCTACGTGCATATTCCTGTATAATTATTCATTCACTGCAGAAATAATACCAGCAACTGATCAAAACGTAGCTAGCACAGAGCGGAAAGACACTGTCGTGTAGGAATGCAAGACAAAGTTACTTCATAGGAAAATATACTTCTTGCTGGCAAAGAATTCCCTTACTGACCCGGGACACCAAAATCTCTGCAATAGGGAGGAGACTGGGGTAAAAAAAAACCACCTAACTTTACGGTGCTAAATCTTGGCCAAAGACTGGTCATGTGAGCAGTGCCACGCTGTAGCTGAGCAGGTCATTATGGTTGCATAAAAAATATATTTAAAATTGCTCCTTAACGCATTTTTGTGTCACCCATGACTCTGCGGGCCTTAATACTCAAGGCGAATGTCACTGCAGACACACAGTTTCCTTGCCTCACCGCACTATTTCCACTGGACAGTCCACCTCTTTCTGCCAACCTACCCCCACCTCTTCCTTCCCCCTTTTTCTTCTGACATTGGAACTGTTGGCGCCTCTTGCTGACTGACCTTTTCCCATGCTCTCTCCTTCTCTGTGATTAGTTCGCTGGACTTTATTCTGTTTTATTCTCCTAATCTGAACTTTGTCCACGTTTTTTTGCTGCATCCTTCTTCCAGTTTAAATTAAAGACCATTTCATTATTTCGGCTTTCGCACCATGCCTATCACACCAGCCAAAAGCATTGTAGAAAAGGTTGGTAACACCAAACACCAGCAGATCTATTTTCATCTGATCTCTTCCTAAGTATCACTACTTTTGTTCCTTTTTTAAAAAAAAAACTTAAGATTTTGAGTAAACATTACGTGCATTTCACATTAAATATAAATATAGTACATGCTTATAGAAAATTCCGACATGGCCTTTCTCCAACATCACACATTGCTTATTCTCTGCACAAAAGTACAATATTTCCAAATAACATAAAGAGAATGTCCAAGACAGGGTTGTGTGTTTTTTTGTTCTACTGTTTATAGCACTGCTCTCTCTTTCTATCCTGAAATGATATTCACAGCCTTTCTGTTATTTTTAAAATGCAAATGTTTGAAATGCGCCCAGATAATTTGTTTTTAAGCCACTAAATCAGACTAGCTTAAGCTGTAGACTTGATGGTACAGTTACTGTGTCTGCCGTCTTTATTGGGCAAAAATTTCAGTGGTGAACTTTTCATTTGGTAAACGTTTATCAGATTCGTAAATAATTTGTTCATAGGTATGTGTCATGGTAAAAAGCAACACCCAGTAACCACTTGCACAAAAAAGTCAGACATTATTACTAGGATTGACTAAATCATGGGCCTTATTTTGAAGACTGGGCTGCAATACTTCAGTTATTTTAGAGAACAAGTTCTTGTTAAGAATACATTTCAAGCACCATTACATGTCCATTCTACAACAGAAACTCAGCTTAGGTGTTTTAGGTTATTGATTTGTGCTGGATGTAAATATCCCAGTAAAGAAAAATATCATGCCAAAGTGTGTTTGCTGTAGCTCTCATCATACTCTCATATGTTTTATCATGTCTGTTATCTTTAAGCCAATCATTTTTCTATCCTTATATTGCATGTAGAAACTGTACACAACAGCTATAGACATTTGCTTAGTGGGAGCAACACACAGAAATATGCAGCATTTGACTCTGCAAAAAATTACATTTCAAGGACCACAGATTTGAATAGAGCATATAAAACAATACCAACAACAAAAACAATAAAAGTGATACCGCTTGACATTTACACCAAGAAGTTTTTTTGTTAGTCACATTCAGTTTTACAAACTGCACGCTGTGCTTAGTAAAAAGGAGTAAATGCTACAGTAATCATGCTCGTTAGTATTCTTAAAGCCTCTAACACATCTACCAGCACCAGAGATTCAAGGTACGGCAATGTTTAATGTGGCTTTCTTTCCATTCTTGATTAACCTAACGAGTGATGTGTACTTTCCCTGCATTATTTCACAGATTAATGTTCTGGTTTCTAGCAGCGCATGAGGCATCATTATTTGTTGTTAAAACTGACGTGCAGCTGCTCTGTGAACAGCTTCCATTATCACAAAATAATCCTTTGCAATATATTTACTGGTTAAAGTCAAAAATACGCGATTTATTAACTTAAATGTAGATATTTCGGGGTGGGGGTAATTTAAAGTATAAACTATCTAGATTCTAATTATATCTAGGATTAAGGTGTAATCAGTCTTAGATCATTTTAAAGCATGAAACAACTTGGAGACGCTATTCGGAGTCAAATATGAATATTTGCCATAACAACACGCTCAGTGAGTTGACATCAACCAAACAGAATTTGAAATAATTCCAAAAATGAAAAGTTGATAATTCATCTCATCACATGTCAATTCTACACAAACACTTCCTTTATACTCAAATTAGCCATTACTGTCAAACAGCACAGATATTGCGACTGTCCTCAGCGGAGCTTCAAACAACAATGTTGCTGCCAACAATTCTTAGAAGTTCACCTCAGTGCTTTCTGTGCTGTTTTCTTGTGTACTCTGTGGCTTTTACTGCTGTAAACTGATATGTCTTCTGTCATGTCAAGCTTTGCACAACATGTTCTTGTATTTCAGTAGGCTATTTTGCATTTGGTATATCTTGTCATCTTGACAGAGTCGGTGTCTTGTAGAAGTTTGATTGATGCTATAGATTACAATGTTTTGGTCTGTTGAGATTGTATAGTCTGTTTCGGTCCTGCTTTGCTATTTGTACGTTTTTATTTTATCACATTTCCTCAACATTCTAAAGCCAAAAGTTCGCATACAGTGTCTTTAATGTCTTTTAGCGACATTTACTGAACGTTTCAGGTGCACACAACAGATATAAAACGTAAAACCCATATGAAACTCCACAACAAAAACCACAAAAATTCTGCAGGAAAAAGAGCTTTCCTTCTGATGTTTTTGTTCTTGTGTAAGGTTTGATTAACCTCAGCATTATTATCTTTCTCCTCATTGTCAGCATAAATATGTGTACTTTTCGGACTGTGTGACCTACATACAAAAGCAAGAATTAACATCATCAAGGTTAAGTTCACACACCATACACAGAACACACCCAGTCAGGTTTGTTTTTGTTCCCATGATAAATCAAGAGGCACTGAAAGAGGACAGAGTTGTTTTCCTCCCACCGAATATAGGTGTCATTCCATAGAAAATGCTACAGTAGGCACAAAAATGTTACTGAAATGATCAACTTTGTAAGTCAGTAGTTACCTGCTCCTGAAGCAAAGTTGTTGTTGTTTTTTGTGAGGAGACTACCCATGTTTTGTGGGTACACAATGTTAGGACTGGTTAAAATAGCATAAGATATTTTTAAAACACGTCTATGTAGACAATCACCTCAAACCAAAAAAAAGCTTTGTTTAAGCAAAAGAAATATATTGTTAACCTCAAAAAATGGGTTAGACAAAGTCTTACAGTACATGTCAAAACATCTACATGAGTTGCTTTATCCCAGAAATGATTCTTTCCATGTTTTTGATTTAATCAAAATAACATTATCCCACGCATTGCTTTTATATCCAGTTTTTATAATTGACTTGGTTTGTTGATTAATAATCCATGGGGTGAAAATAAAGCTAGTGCATTGACAGATATACTTGGTCCATTTTGCGCAAAATGTATAAAAATGATCAGCTTAAAATGTCAACTCGAACAACAATATCAGCATTTGTCTAGGCAACCAACCAGTGTGCTATGTTTGGTTTTTGTTCTGGGACCTGTTTGGTATTAGCTTTGGTACTTTTTTTTACCCGCATTGAGAGAGAAAAAAATGTTCACAGAAAAAATGCATCTTTAGTTCAGTGAGGAAAAAATCCCAACCACACTACACACTTTCAGAATTCCTGGCCAGGGAATGATCTCTATCTCTCCTTGTCTGTCTGACCCAAACAAACATCAGTCATCTGGAATGGGAACATTCAGCCTCATGCTGATAAAGTTTTCTATTTTGGTTGATCATCAAACTACAGAATACTATAATCACATCAAGTACATGGGTTGAGTTAAAAATAGCACAAAAATCTGAGAGATATAGGTATCTAAAATATCTGCTGAATTTTGCTATAGGAACTAAGAATCTGTTTAGGTCATTTCCTTCTTGTAATGTTTTCAGTTTCTTTAAATGCCACAACTATCATAAGGAAATACGAGATTGTCATGTGCGTAATTGTTCTTCTGCAAACATATACAGGTCTACAGAGGGATGCAAGCTCAAAACGTAATTGTGTTGATGGTATTTAGACCTTTCCATCTGTCAACCCATCCCTTGCTGCAAACAAACTCTTTGACAAGAGTTTTAGGATTCACAGATAACCAGGGTACCAACCAGCAACTATGGCCAGGATCCCGAAGGGAAAAAGGCTTAGCAGTCTGTGTTAAAGTTGCCCTTGCAAGATCTCGCAACATAATATTATTATCCTTAGGGACACAATGCTTAAGCCTAATGGTTTTTATCAAATGGGTTCCTTATAGAAAAGTTTTTCTATAGAGAACACACATTATTATTCGAGAGGGTGGTCTACTCTGCTTGTCTCTACATTGAACTGGTATTAAAACATGCCGTACATGCTGGCATTATCGCCATTGACATAATATAGCAGTCCAGTAGGGTACATTCCCACGCAATACAGTCCCAGGATGAACTGGTATTTCACTTCTATACGTGGAGTATGTTTTATCGCTTGTAGGATGCACTTCTGTTCACAAAATGTTTTAAATAGGTATGTTTTTACCTTGACACAGTCTCTGACAGAAATGGTCTCACAAACTATGTTCGTACTGAGATGTTTCTTAAAGACATACTCTCACAAAGATTTTCAAAATTTAGGTACCAAAACAGGGATGCTACTTTAAGGCAAAATCCCAAGGAATGCAGTGGCATTTAGGTCTAGCCCTACACAGATGTCTTGAAGAAGTGGTCTCACTTGAATGCTTTAGTTCCAGTGGTACATACTCTCTTTGGGTCAAGCGATCACAATTGGACGTCTTCAATCCACAGCGTTTAAAACGGACACTTTCAGTAAATGGCCTTTGTTCTTTGATGTGCATGAAGTGGTGATCTAATGCCTATCCCGCAGCCAACCATATATACATGCATCACTACGATGTTTACTTCATTATGGCAGACATTCCTGATGCGTGAAACGTTGGAGAACTGACAGACAGAGAAGTCATTCATCCCAAACTGTTTATCATAAGACACACACTGAAATGGAGAAGACAGTAATGACAGTGGGGAAAAGTAGAATACCAATGAGGGCGAACTTGATTTGGCAGCAACAACGGTAAGAACACCATGAAAAACTCTGATGATCAGTTTGATGATGATGGATGACAGGGACCAAGGTGATGGTGCCAAGAACGATGATGATGATGATGAATGATGATGAATGATGATGATGATGATGATGATGATGATGATGATGATAGCTATGATGATGAAAATGAGAAAGAGGATAATAATGACAGTGACATTGGTGATAGTTGTACAAGCTTGATTTAGAATATATAAAAAAGGAACAGCAAGCTGATGTAATGTCTTTTTTATATTAAAAAAATGACAAACCCTGAGGTCACTGCTTTTGATCATGTTACAAGAAATGGTAAGTCAAAATAAGGAGACAGACTGGTCGGGAAAATGGCAGTAAGTTAAACCTGGCGAGGAATACACTCTCCTGTTCTCCAACCACTCGTCTATAAGACAAAAACCAAAACGAGCACCAGTATCTAAAATATGAGACACTGCCACCATGAAAACCATATTATAAATGACTCGACTTTTTTCTTTTTGCAAACAACAATTTTAAAAAATATTCAACTTTTCAAAGAAACATGTGATAATCCAAACATGAAAAAATTAAAAAGTGTTTTGTGAAGCACAAAAAATAATGACACCGAAGTAGAATTCAAAAATACTGTCAGTTTTAATGATGATGTACTGGCGTGCTCGTAACATCCTTAATTAAAAAATGCTACACAACGTAGAAGTGGCAAAACCTTACACCTAAAACCCCCAAAAAGGCAAACGCACAAAAGAAAGCTTTCATTTCTTTTAAGAATATATAGACTGCTAAAAAAAATGGACATAATAATACTTGTGAACAATGTTTAGAAAACTGTCACACAATAATAAACATATTTGCTATTGTTTTGTTTGTTAGAAAATTGCTTCTTTCTTCTTTACATGGAAAAAAGCATATAAACACACACACACATCGTGCAAACTTGCACCCAAACCAGACAAAAATAACCAGAAAAAGAGACATAAACAACACACACACAACACACACACACACACACACACACACACACACACACACAGAGTTTCCCTGCACGTAAAGACATAATATATATTCACCTATGACAGAACCGACCATGAGCTATATCATCAGCATTAAGTAACTACTCCCTGATAAACGACAAAAATACACAGGGAAAAAAATTAGCATATCTTCAAACTGATTGTCATAGGTTGCATGAAAAAAATCTTTGGTGACAGAAAAAAGAACCCACTGTAAGACCATGGTGCTGTTTAGAATAACTACGTTTGCCTTTGAGCAAAGTAAAACATCTGGAACTTTAAAAAAAAAGAACATTTTGTTGTTTCACGTTGTTGTTGGTGGTGGTGGTTGTTGTATTGGTAGTGCTGGTGGTGTTTATTTGCCATTTCCTTTGTTATTGTTGTTGTTATCATTATTTCAAATAGCTTTTTAAATACTGGCAATAAGAGACACATGCAAAAAAAAACTGAATAAACACCAAAGCACTTAAAACACAGTGATTTTGTTGGACAACATTTCAGTAGTACGCGCCACAACCCCCCTACCCAAGCAACAAGTGGAGTAGTGCGGCATAGCAATTGGAGTTAGTGTGGCAAAGCAATAGGAGTTAGTGTGGCATAGCGACATGTCACGGATATTGGAATGTTGATGGAATCGGGGTTCAATGCTCTCTCTCTCTCTCCTGATGCCCTTAACTCCTATAGGTCCCAGAAGACCAGAACTCCACAGCTACCATGAGATTTCCTTTCCTCACCCTTACAGTCCTCTTTATCGTATCCATCCCACACTTACCCCCCCCCCCCCCTCCACCTCCCTTCATCTTCCCCTCACCTATTCACCCATCTCCCACGTCTTGCCATCTTAGTTTTCCCCCCATCCTCCACCCCCCCCCCCCCCCTCTTCTCCCGTCCCCTTCTCGATGAGTTTACGTCATGGACTTGGTTGTCTTTATCATTACATTTTTATAAATACAAATATTGTATATCACTTTAAGTAACAGCAGATTTGTCTGCATGAAATCAGGGACGCCCTCCTTGGGAAAAAAACTCGTCGCCACAAGAGCAGCGCCACCCATTTCTGATTGGGGCGGGGGAGGGGTGGGGGGGGGTCTCTTTTCTTGGTCTGCATGTGTATTTCTTTCCCTATCAGATTAACTTTTTTCTACAGAATTTTGCCAGAAACAACTCTCTTGTTGCCGTGGGATGTTTTACGTGCGCTAAATGCGTGTTGTGCACGGGTCCTCGGTTTCTCCTCTCATCCGAAAAGACATGCACCAAGAAACACCACTGACGGTCTATCGATTTTGGGTTTGGGGAGGGGGGGGGGGGTTGCGGGCGGGAGAGGGGGGAGTTCGGGGTATAAACAGGGATCAAGCCTGGACCTGGACTAAATCTGGAGGATTTGCTTTCTAGGCAAGTGTGTCACCGCCAGACCACCAGGATCTACTGTGTCCTGACATAATTCTTACGCACCTCATTTTCTGACTACACTTGTTCCAGTCAAAAAGACCATTCCCCTCATTCAGCCCTTACTGTCTCTGCTGTCCACACCAGCTGTGCACTTCCAGAAAAGGTCTACGACCTAGAATGTCCGCTTATCCAATCCTACCTGATTCTCTATTTACTACTACCCATCAAGGTGTGTGTGCGATGTTTGGTTTTCTCTTTTCCCACACAGAGGATCTAGCAGTCAGTATCCCTTTGGTATACATACGTGCAATGGGGAAAGACAGACAGACAGACAGAAAGAAACAAAGAAAAGAACAAAGAACAAATATTTAAAGAAAAAAGAAGAAGAAGAAGAAGACGAAGAAGAAGACGAAGAAGAAGAAGAAGAAGAAGAAGAAGAAGAAGAAGAAGAAGAAGAAGAAGAAGAAGAAGAAGAAGAAGAAGAAGAAGAAAAAGAAGAAAGACGAAGAAGAAGAAGAAAGAAGACGAAGAAGAAGAAGAAGAAGAAGAAGAAGAAGAAGAAGAAGAAGAAGAAGAAGAAGAAGAAGAAGAAGAAGAAGAAGAAGAAGAAGAAGAAGAAGAAAATGAAATGAGAAGGAAGAAAAATCGTAAAGCAAAGAACAAAATGAACACAGAGAGAAAAAAACCGAAAAGCTTGGCAATCAGAGAAGGTCTTGGAGAGACAGACAGAGAGACAGACAGACAGACCCACAAAAACAAAAGGAGGACAAAAACAACATATGCATTGCACGTACACACACAAACTTGATATGATAATACATGGAATTTATATAGCACTATGATTATCTTGTAAAACTTAATCAAATTGATCCGCAGAAACAAAGTTTTAAAAGCCTCAGATTAGTCATGCCTCTGTCTCCTCTTAATTCTGGAAAAATAGCACCAAATACTGACAAACCATGATGATGATGGTGATGATGATGAGACTACAATGCAATTTGATATTTCTCCCTACACAGACGGAATCAAATGGTTTTACGGATCATTATACCACCATGTAGGGCGCTTTCATACTTTCTCGCTAGCCTACATCGCTAAAATCTTAAACAACAATTCGAGTTACCCTTTTCTTTTCAGTTTGGGTTAACCAAAGGCCAACACACCAACATAAAGTAGATGATGATTGTTTGTTTTTTGCTGGTTGGTTGGCTGGTTAGTTGGCTGGCTGTTTTGTGGGTGAGTAGTCTGGTTTCTCTCTTGCTTACTCACTCACTTGCTTGTTTAGTGGTGGAGGTTTGCAAAAATTGTGTCGGTTTTTTTTTTCTTCGATGTACGATTTGTCTTTCTTCATGGTTTGCATAAGTTTTGTTTTTGTGCAATATTGGTATTCATTAGCCTGATTCAGTATGCTTAACTGTTCGCTTGTTAACAGTTTGACACTTTACTAGAAATTGTGATATGGACGCCCGGGTGGGGTGGTAGGGCTTGGACAAAACATGCAATTTTTTTCTACATTTCCTTTTTAGCAGAAAAGAAATCAGCGCCATCGTCTGCTCGGTGCTTACTAAGAGCCACCAACACTCTGTCAGGATAGATCACTGCAGTGTTGGAGTCAGTAGTTCGCCTTATTTGTAAATATGGTTAAGTTGGTTAGTTCAGCCTTTTGTACATATCATTGATCATCTGGGTTAGTTCAACTGGTGGCAAATATGATTGTCAGGAACACCCCCTCCCCCCCTTACTTTCTATGTTGATTTAGGTTTTTTCTCCACACACACACGCGCGCGCGTACACACATACACACACACATCAGTCTATTCATGATAACAACCTCTGGCTATTGCTTCTTTCTGCTGTTTTGCTTTGTTTTACTTTGTGTTGCTTTGTTTTGCTTTGTTTTGTCGTGTGTTGCTTTGTTTTTTCTTGTGTTGTTTTGTTTTACTTTTTTGGTCTTGTTTTGCTTTGTTTTACTTTGTTTTGTCTTGTGTTCCTTTGTCTTGTGTTGCTTTGTTTCGCTTTGTTTTGCCTTGTGTTGCTTTGTTTTTCCTTATGTTGCTTTGCTTTGTCTTGTGTTGCTTTGTTTTACTTTGTTTTGTCTTGTGTTGCTCTATTTTACTTTGTTTGTCTTGTGTTGCTTTGCTTTGCTTTGTTTGCCTTGTGTTGCTTTGTTTTGCTTTTGTTGCCTTGTGTTGCTTTGTTTTGTGTTGCTTTTTGTTGCCTTGTGTTGCTTTGTTTGCTTTGTGTCGCTTTTGTTGCTTTATTTTGTGTTGCTTTATTTGTGTTGCTTTATTTGTGTTGCTTTGTTTTGCTTGTTTTGTTTGTGTTGCCTTGTGCTGCTTTGTGTTGCTTGTTTTGCTTTGTGTTGCTTTGTGCTGCTTTGTGTTGCCTTGTGCTGCTTTGTGTTGCTTTGCGCTGCTTTATTTTTTTCTTATATGTCAATTGTTCTTGGTGATTCTTGCAAATGATGTTTGTTCTACTGTCTCTTAGTCGTGTTGCGATTACCCTGTGATAATTAACATTCGTTTTATGATTACAAGAATGTCATTTGTGAGAACGGGAAAAGCAAATAAATGTGGATGTGTCTCTAAAAGCAGCGTGTGTTTGCACACACACACACACACACACACAGATAGATAGATAGATAGATAGATAGATAGATAGATAGATAGATAGATAGATAGATAGATAGATAGATAGATAGATAGATAGATAGATATATAGATAGATAGAGAGGTGTTCAACACGCAGGCAGACATTCGTATACTGTCTGTCTGTCTGTCTGTCTGTCTCTCTCTCTCTCTCTCTCTCTCTCTCTCTCTCTCTCTCTCTCTCTCTCTCTCTCTCTCTCTCTCTCTCACTCACTCTCTCTGTTGCGTGCTCAGATGATTTCAACGTTGTATAATAAACTTGAAACTCCACGAGTCCAATGAAAAACTTAGCAAGTAAAACGCGTAAAAACACAGAATTCTTATGTAAAACAATCTTTCTTTAAAGCTTTTTCATCTTCATAAAATTATACAAAATTAGGGGGGGGGGGGGTAATTCCAATGTCTTATAAAAATACTCATTGACTTCACACTGGCAGCACCATTTTGTCCCTGATTTTTTTTTTATCAATTTGTTCCATGATAAATAAAAAGGAAAAAAAAGAAAAAGAACCAACGAAAGAACGGAAAGAAAAAAAGAGAGAAAAACGAATCAAAGAAAGAGAGAAAGATCAGAAGAAACTAAAGAGAGGATATGGGGGGGGGGGGGGGGGGGGAATCTTTAAAAGGTGGGGAGGGTGGGAAGGGGGAAGAAAAGACAATGAATAAAAGAAATACCGACACCAAAAAAATTCACAAAAAGGAACACGTGCAAAATAAAAAGAAAGAATGAAGGAATGAAAAAGGTTAACAGAAACAAAAACAAAGAAACAATATAAACTTGAGAGCAAAAGACGAAAAAAAAAGACTAAGACAAATTGTAACATTTAGAACAATAACAATAAGAGAAAATACTCCAATGACATAACAAAAGGAAATGGTGGACAATAGAAAAGAAAAAAAAAGAACAGGCATCCCCCCACACCCCCACACCCCACCCCTAAAAGACAACCAAAAAAAGATTAAAGGAGAACTTCAAATCGATTCAAACAAACAAATACAAAATACCCTCCCCATATCCTACCATTTCAGAGAGTGTAAAGGGGGGGGGGGGGGGGTTAGGGGAGGAGAGACAGGATTACGTAGACACTCCTGGCACTCCACAATGATCAAGAAGATGCTCAATCTTATAACAACATTTCCATTCCACACAATCGTTAGTTAAAAATGGCAAGCGTGAAATGTTTGGTTGGGGCAACTTGCACATCATAAATCATGTCAGTGTGTGTGTGTGTGTGTGTGTGTGTGTGTGTGTGTGTGTGTGTGTGTGTGTGTGTGTGTGTGTGTGGGAGAGAGAAGAGAGAAGAGAAGAGAGAGAGAGAGAGAGGAGAGAGAAGAGAGAGAGAAGAGAGAGAGAGAGAGAGAGAGAGAGAGAGAGAGAGAGAGTAGTTGTAAAAAAAGCACTACAATACTTATCATGAATATGATTCAAAACTGCAGGGCACTCGTTCTACAGCACTTTAATTTGTCTTTCCAGTGTACGCAGTTTCCTGAACAATAAATCAACTAAAATGTGAAAAATATCGATGATGATGATGATGACGATGATGATTGATGATGATGATGAGGAGGAGGAGGAGGAGGATAATGATGATGATGATGATGATGATGATGATGATGATGATGATGATGATGATGATAGTGAACCTTTGAAAATGGGTATCCTACACCCATTTGTACATCCATTTGTCCTAAGTCATATATGATGAAAGTGTTGAATAGTAATAATGATATGGATTATTATTATTATAATAACATGCTATGGTTGTTCCTTTTTCCCCAATAATTATGACTGTGTTGTGTGCGTCTTTCCTCAGAGCGTACCATGTTCCCCTTAGATTTCAAACACGAAAAAAATTCTTATAGCAGCTTAGGAGCCACTCACATAACCTCCTCCCTCCCCTTCGCCCCCCCCCCTATCCCCCCCCCCTCCCCCCCCCTCCCCCCCCCCCCCCCCCCCCCCCCCCCCCCCCCCCCCCCTCTCTCTCTCCAATCCCTGCCCAGTTTGCTATTTCACGACTTTTCTGTCATCCACAATGCCTCATCCTTCCTTCCCAACTTTTCCCGCCAATAGGGAAAATGGCCGGAGTTTTGACCTTTCGTGTTTACTTCTGAAGATTTGGAGGAAGCTGGCTGCAAAATTTTCAGTGGTGCCCCAACGGTCTAAAAGACTGCGGAATAGGATAGTAAGGGTGAAGTGGTTAATTCTAGGCAACTCATCACTCATTTGAAGATCAGAACTTTGAGGTATAATGAACTCAAATGGTCTGTTTGATACTAAAAAAGAAAGGCTCTCTCTCTCTCTCTCTCTCTCTCTCTCTCTCTCTCTCTCTCTCTCTCTCTCTCTCTCTCTCTCTCTCTCTTCGTAGAGGGCTGGATGTTAAAAAAAGCTATTGTTATGCTTATTTTATAACCCTCTATAAATCAAATTGTCATTGTTCTATCTCTCTCTCTCTCTCTCTCTCTCTCTCTCTCTCCTCTCTCTCTCTCTCTCTCACACACACACACACACACACACACACACTCTCTCTCTCTCTCTCTCTCTCTCTCTCCTCTCTCTCTCTCTCTCTCTCTCTCTCGCACGCGCACTGTATTGTATCAGAAATCAGTCACGCTCAAGTTTTCCCGCAATCATATAAAGCGTGTCATGGATTATGATAATTCTACAAATGGACATCAGAACTTCGGCCATTGTGAGGGTCAAGCATTACTGGAATGTGCGCTGTGTGTGTATATTGAAAAAAAAAGAAATATTACAATAGCCAAAAAGAAGGAAAGACAGAAAGAAAGACAGAAAAAAACCAAGCACACTTAAACAGGAAATACTGAGCAAAAAAGAAGAAGAAAACGGAGATACAGCCTTCCATACTTAAAAAAAAAAAAGCCTTAAAAAAGAAAGGAAGGAAGGAAGGAAGGAGGAAAGGAAGGAAGGAAGGAAGGAAAGAAAGAAAGAAAGAAAGAAAGAAAGAAAGAAAGAAAGAAAGGAATGAAGGAAGGAAGGAAGAAAGAAAGAAAGAAAGGAAAGAAAGAAAGGAAAGAAAGAAAGAAAGAAAGACAAACCAGCTACAGATACAGACAGGAAAAAAAGGAAAGAAAGAAAGAAATAAAGACAAAACACGTATAAATACAACCCTGCCAAGACAGGCAAGAGAAGGTGCAGTCTTTGCGCACTAAGAACAAGCCTTAACAGACTTCTGAAGGACTTGGCATCCAAACCAAAAAGCCAAACAGCATCAATGAAACTGGCGTAGTGCCCCGTCTCACATATACCTACCTCCACCTCCCTGAATCCCCCCTCACTCCTTCCCATCCCCCACCCCTCTCCCTTCCTGTGTCTGTCTTCCTTACACACATTTCCATATTCAGACAAAGGGGAAATGGGGGGTTGGGGGATAATGATCCACTGGGAATTATTCAAAACAAAACGAAAATGTGTGTTACTTTTGTCCAAAATTCTCCTCAAATCGTCTCTTTATTATTTTTTTTAATATTCCCCCCCCCCCCCTCCTTAATCTGTCTTTATTATTATGTTTTTCTTTTCATGTTGTCTTCATTTTCCCCCCATTGTCTTAGTTTGTCTGTTTTCCTCTTTTGTTGAATCGCAATTTTGTAGTGTTTTCTTTAGTTTGTCTGTTTTTCTCCCTTTTTTGATTCGCAATTTTGTAGTTGTTTTTTTTTCTTCTTCTTTATCTTCGATCTAGTTTTTTTACTGTTTCCTCCCTCCCCCTCCCTCAATCCCTCCACCATCTTCTTCCCTCTCTTTTCAGTCACGTTACCTTTCGTTTTCCCCATCTCTGTTTTCCCTATCATCTTTATCATTTGTGATTGTTATTCCCAAAGTACTTAAAGGCATGTCACTTAAAGCGAATCCCAACACGCCCAAAGAAATCCTTTCAATTTTGTTTTCCTTACTTCTCTCTTTCAGCTCCCCTCCCCCCCCCCCACCCCACCCCCCCTACCACCCACACACACCACACCACACACACACACACACACACACACAGAGTTAAGCGCCCGTTCGCGGTACCCATGCAAGCTTACAGTCACGGTCCATGACTGTGAAACACAAAATAACAAGATTAATGACTTGTGTCAGTGTGTGATTTAGTCAGTTTATACCAACAAACCAACAATAACAAAAAGAATAGGGAAGCCCATAGCTGTATGTGTTGGCTTGGGTTGTTGTTGTTGTTGTTTTTAATGCGTTTTCTGTGCCAAAAAAAGAAAAGAATCCGATGACCATGGAGAAACATCCCACCTCACTCAGTTTGTTCCCCGGAGAGTATCCAGGTAATAAATAGCGTGATAAAAAACAACATTAACAGGTAGGGTGAACAGAGTGAAAAAATAAAAATAATAAACTAAAAAGGAACAATGTCTTGAGCTACACCTTTCTTCTCTCCTTCCATACCGGCACAATGCATGCAGGCTAACTAAAATAAATGTCCACACGATTCTCAAATGCCTCGTAAGGACACATTGTCTTTGCTGGCACTATGCATACCAGCTGCATAAAATACATGTCCATACGATTCTCAAATACCTCATAAGGACACATTCTGTAACAACAAGTATATGTTAAGAGGGGGGAAAAGCTGACAGACAAACCCAAAAATAAAATTACAAAAGATAAAAAATACAATCATTCTCAAACAATGTCCTCTTTCTTCCGTTATTTGTACTCGAGTTTACAGTTAACACATACTTTTTTGTGGTTTGGTTAACAGATCTATTGATCCCAATGAAATTCTGAAGGTTGGTCGGGAGGGGTTAGGGGGGGGGGGGTGTATATATCAAACACGTAGTGTACCATCACAGCATTAAAAAAGAAAACATATTCTGAAAGATAATGGAAGTAATAGGCTTCGATGCGTTAAATGCACTTATAAGTTGAGCTGACTTTTGTTTTTCCTTTTACAAGTTCTGCGTTTATTCAAGCACCATCAAGTGTGATACTAGAAGTAGCGAGATTTGTTTGTCCTTCATGAGCTAGAGCTCCCAGGTTCACCCCTGGTGACATTTTTGCCACTGGTGACATTTTTGCCACTGGTGACATTTTTGCCACTGGTGACATTTTTGCCCGTGCGCGCGACTATGAACCTGAGCTTTGTGTGCAAAGATACTACCTCTGAAAAGAGGAAGGAAAAGCGCTCTGTATGGATATTCTTTTTCTTCTTCTTCTTCTTCTTCTTCTTCTTCTTCTTCTTCTTTCTTCTTCTTTCTTTCTCTTTCTTCTTCTTCGTTCCATATCATATCATTATCAAATCCAAGCCAATCAACCTTTTTGCAAAAGATTATGCAAGTTATGGTAGATGACTTAAATAACCCAAACACATTCAAGCTTGCACTATTAGTTAAAAGAAAAAAGTTTTGGTAGATGTCTTGGATTACCCAAACACATTAAGCATGCAATATTTTTGCCAAAGATTAGGCCTGTTATGGTAGATGACTTCAATAACCTAAACAATTTAATCAAGCAATTTTCGTGAAAGACTAGGCCTGGTATTGTAGGAGGTGTGAATAACCTAAGCATGCAGTTTTTGTGAAAGGTTAGTTAGGCCTGTTCTATGGTAATTGGTACGTATGATATCAACACATTAAGCCTGCAATTTAAATGGAAAAAAAAAGGATTCTGACTGCTTCAACTTGCCAAAGGCACTCCTCGTGAAGTTTTCAGCCTGGTGCTTCATGACTCCTCAAGGAGTCAAGGGAGACAATAACTCAGATCACCATCAATACCTAGACTGAATGAAGAGGTCATCAAAAAAAATTGTTCTGGGGGATTGAAATGCAGGAGGTACCTGCCACTGCACTGCACCTCCTGACCGACACCACTTTCAGATAGTCAGTGAACACGGCACGTTCATGGAGAGTAACTAAGACTCGAACCCTAAACATTCAGAATCTCAGCTGTCAACCCAACCCACTATCATACACAACGTGACTGAGTGAAGTATGTCTGCGGGTACACTCTATGAATTATGACTAACGGTATTCAAGGCACAATGACGACTGTGTTTATGTACCAACCTCACGCAAGCACCATTCTTTCACAGAGCATTTCTTTATTTAGGGATGATATCGACATTATCTTTCATGATTCTCGATTGTCTTGGATTAAGGAGCAAAGTATGCATTAAAATCAAAACAAACACGTGCAATTATTCACATCGACTAATGATTCCTTTTCAGCCAATCAAACCACGCTTCTTATTTCTCCGTGAAAACACGTGGTCGTGTCATGGCGGCGGCACTCTCCTTACCCTTGCCTCTTCCTGTGAGAGGCCCGCTAGCAGCCCTGTGACAGCTGGTGATCATTTAGCTCACACAAAAACGAAGCCAAAGAAAATCCCTTTTTTCATCAGCCCTTTCCATGAAACCACTTGGCTGCATTGTCTCCCCTTGTGTGCAGATTACTTTCAAATTCTCATGATAAAGACACATAACTATGTGGCACATTGACTCCACCACATAGTCCATATTAATTCCTCCCCATTTCTTCTGCAATATAGTCCACATTGAACCCACATACATTTTGCTTAGACCAACAACAACAAAACGGGGAACAATTATGATAAACAAAATCAAATATGAGGGTCATGTCAAGATTCTTATGAAATCAACTGAGCAGACACATGATGATCATCATCAGTTTGGTTGCAAGTAGCACTCCCTCCCTCCATCACAGAACTAGCTGTACGTCCATCTATGTCTGGCTGCAGATGAAGAACTCAGTCCTCATAAAATACTGATCAGCTAAGAAAAACCAAAATGGCTTCCCTCTGAGTCACCTGACACTTGGGCTATGCGCAAGATGTCAACGCAACTTGGGAAACATGGCACCGACACGTGGATGAAGAAGAAAAGGGGTTTGTAAACGGTCTCCGGCCAGGTTTCAACGACAGCTCACAAATTCTTTGTTATATAATATCAATATGTACAGGTGCACGGTAATGTGAACACAACGTGTTCATGAACAAGATGGCAGTAAATCCTTGTGCATCAACGAAATTTGTGACAAATGTGATTTTGTTGTTCTGCTACTTCTTCTTATGTCAGGAGTGAAACCTGACCATAAGAAAAAAAAACTAAAAATAAACAAAGAAATAGTCAACTATTATGCATCAGCCAAAAACAGAAAAAAAATCCAACACTCAGACAAATTTCCACACACAAAAAAGGTTTAAGCCGTATTTTCCTTGGCTTTATATCTGCATACCACATAAACAGTTCATGTAAATAAGCACATTCAAAATCAGTCCCCGTGTCATTTTTTGTTTTGTTTTAGCTTGTCTGAGTTCAGGTACACAATTCTTCTGCTGCTTTTTTTATTTATTCATTCATTCATTCATTTTTTTTGTGGATGAAACTGTGAAAGTCTCTTCCTCCTCTGGCTGAAAAGTGTGGAAGTCCACTCTTGGTCTCCTTCACAGGTTGAATAAACGCAGTAGTGACATGGCCCATCATTATAGACATCATGATACCAAAGCAGAACGAAAAAACAGCCAAAATAACAAACCAACCAAAATCATGCAATGAATACAAAATTCTCGATTTTTCGTCCCTTAAAATGGAGTTATTTCTATGGACACGGCACACCCAAAAATATTTCGAAATGGCAAAAAAATATATATAGTATACAGAAAATATAGATATTCCGCTCAACGGCCGATGACCAGTCAAACTGTTAACCATGACTACCTCTAGCAGTGGGTTTCAGGCATACAGGAACAAAGTAATACGGGTGGTGGATGCCTTGAGACGGGGAATATGCATGGGTTTTTTTGCTGTCCATGTAAACTGGTTTGGGTACAGCAAAGGTCATACAATCATACGAATGACTAAAAGACAGCATTTGACTTGCTTGCAGCTCAAAGAGGAGGCTAAAAGGAGTACACTGTGATGCGCAGTACAAAGCTGTTAATCATACCTGGGGAATCGCCCACACAACAACAGAAAAATATTACCAAAAAAAAAGAAAAAAAAGCTTTTTAGCATATGATATCGTTTCATACTCAAAACACAAGTACAGTAGTCAATTTGTAACTGATAAATGAGTAGCTCAATTTCTATGCTGATCATAAAAAACGAAAATCAACAAAAAACAAACAAACAAAGACAAAAACAAAGCGATAAATTAATGCTTCGCTTTTTCGCGTATCAACATTCCTATAGTTTAAACCGTATCAGACTTGCACTCTCTCTCACTCTTCTGTTCTGTCTCTCCTCTGTCTCTTTCTCTCTTCTCTCTCTCTGTCTCTTTCTCTCTGTCTCTTTTCTCTGTCTCTCTTCTCTCTCTCTCTCTCTCTCTCTCTCTCTCTCTCTCTCTCTCTCTCCTCTCTCTCTCTCGCTCAACAGAGACCAGCGCAATATTAGTGTGCGCGGTTCGTACCCGTTTGGACCGAAATTTTCCCCCATCCATTAGACCATGAGTGGTGTCTGGCGCTAGTCTTTCGATGAGACGATAAACGAGGTCCGTGTGTTACGTGTATTATTTGCGCACGTAAAAAAACCCACGCAACAAGAGAGTTTCCCTGGCAAAATTCTTGAAAAAAGCCACTCTGTAGGGAAACAAATACAGCTGCAGAAAAAAAAAAAAAAAAAAAAGGCGAAAGGGTTGCGCAGCGCTAAGTGGCGACGCGTTCTCCCGCTCTCCCCGGGGAGAGCAGCCCGAATTTCACGGAGAGAAATCTGCCGTGACTTAAAAGTGGTATGAAATAAAATCTGAGCGCTTTGATTTGTTGCTTTACAAGATTCAGCGCTATATAAATTCCATACATTATTATTATTATTATTATTATTATGGATCCAAATTCTCTGATTAATACACACCTAAGACAAAGAGGAAAGGCTACAAATCTTTCCCTGGCTATGCTTCCCATCATTAAGCTGTTCAAAAGGTACAGGTGTCCCACAGCCTATGTGGTCCTGGAGGAGCGAGGCATCAGAGACCTCAGCTTCTCCAGGGGCCAGCATATTGAGGGCGGCGCCCATCTCCTCTCCCTCGCTGCTTTAACCTTCCCTTTCCCTAAAGAGGGCAGGTACCCATTTACAGCTGGGTGAACTAGGGAACAGTACTGAAGCCAATGTGCTCAAACGGTCACCCATCCAATTGGTAACTACGCTCTATACTGCTGAACATTGGCTTGGGGAAAGTGAGTGCTCTGACCACTGAGCTATCCCTTCCCCAAGCTGTTAATAAAGAGAGACAAACCAGCTTGTGGTATGCCTTGCTGGCGCTAGTGTCCACAGGGCATTTATGCATGTCTTTTGAGTAACTGACCAACGTTCTTGTCAGTGTATAATTATAAAATCGGCTTCTCTCTAACTTTCACCAAAGTCTAGTCGATAAAAGAGAAAAAGAAAACTAAGCAGTTGTAGAGGTCAAAAATAGATTTTAAAGGCATTTCGAAAACATAAAAATGCCATATAAATAAAATCCTTTGTTATTAGCCTATGTTTATAATACCTCAGCTTCTCTAGGGGCCAGCATATTGAGGGCGGCGCCCATCTCCTCTCCCTCGCTGCTATACCTTCCCTGACACTAAAGAGGCAGGTACCCTTTTACACCTAGGTTTAGCCTTTCCAAATAGCTAACTCGTTCCATCACTAAAAAAAAAACCTTCTAAATATTACAAGCAAACAGAAATGTGTCAATAGAAATTATCCCTTTAGGACAATGACTCGAGCAACAACAATCTCCCCCCCCCCCACCCACCCTCCAGGATAAAAACAGAACAAAAACAGCTTAAGATGGGGTTCTTTCTCTTTATGTTTTGTTGTTGCTTTTCTTAGAGTTAACTTCGATAAACGCAAAGTTTGGCAAAAACAAACAAAGGAAAAACAAACGAAAAAAGATCGGGTAATCGTTGGGTTTCCAAATTGGTCAAACTAGTTGTTGCTTTAAGCAGCCAGGGAGATTGATCACACAGTTCATGCGAACACGATTGCTATTGTCTGTCATGCACACAAGCATGCGTGCGCACATGCATACGCAAGCACACACACACACACGCACGCACACACATAATGTCTATAAAAAAAATTTGGGGGGGGGGGGGATACAATATTCAAGAGATACACGCTTTGTGTGATACAGAGATAGGTGTGTGTATGTGTGTGTGTGTGTGTGTGCGTGCGCGCGTGTGTGTGCGTGCGCGCGTGTGTGTGCGTGAGAGAGAGAGAGAGAAAGAGAGGGAGAGAGAGTAAGAGAGAGAGAGATACAGAGAGACAGAGAGAGAGAGAGAGTGTGTGTGTGTGGTGTGTGTGTGTGTGTGTGTGTGTGTGTGTGTGTGTGTGTGTGTGTGTGTGTGTGTGTGTGTGTGTGTGTGTGTGTGTGTGTGTGTGTGTGTGTGTTGTGAGATAGAGATTAAAGCGAAAAACAAGTCTTAATGCTTTCCTTTTTCTGTGATTAAACAAACTTTTATTTTTAGATAAGAATAGAGATCGTGCAGAATGTTTTGTATTTATTTTTTTACGCAAAATCTCTCTCTCTCTCTCTCTCTCTCTCTCTCTCTCTCTCTCTCTCTCTCTCTCTCTCTCTCTCTCTCTCTCTCTCTCAGGCAAAGACATATTCCTTCTCAATCTTATTCGAATCTATCTTTATTTCGAGCAGTCTTGCTTATGTCACGTCAAAATGAATATTTACTCAAAGAATTTCTGCAATAAAAATTATTATGCCTGGGTAAAGTTTACAGAGCATGTTCTGAGAGTGTTAGGAATGACTAATACTCGTAACATCTACAATTTCTTTAAAGTGGAGTAAGAAGTGATGCTTATAAAATCTTTTTATTTCATATTTTGTGGCACCTGTATTTTTGTGTTACTTATTTGATGTCTATCTGTACCCCTATTCAGAAGGGGCTATGGCCTTATTCTGAATAAACTCCGTTTTTCTCTCTCTCTCTCTCTCTCTCTCTCTCTCTCTCTCTCTCTCTCTCTCTCTCTCTCTCTCTCTCTCTCTCACTCTCTCTCTCTCTCTCTCTCCTCTCTCTCTCTCTCTCTCTCTCTCTCTCTCTCTCTCTCTATCTATCTATCTCTCTCGCTCAGGCAAAGATATATTCGTTCTAAATGTTATTCGAAGCCATGTTCTCTCTCCTTCTACTCATACACACACACACACACACACACACACACACACACACACACACACACACACACACACAGAGGTAGAACATAGTACATAACCTTGTAAAGCATTGTATGTGTCTCAACTCTTTGGTCCCAAAGAATAACATTGAATCGTTACGAAAGCAGAACGATCAATAATAATAATAATATATATTAGTAAAAGCAGTACAAAGTCGGTCCATCATTTTTTTTCTTAGCTCAAACGACAATAAAGTTGGGTTTTTTTATATCATCATTTACAATTGTGACAATAAGCTGAATCTTTTGTGGATGTCCTAAATCTGACGCCCCCTTTAAAAACTTGAAAAATGTAATAAACAACGTGCTTTTCTAAACGCAATAAAAATAGAAACGGTGGGGGGGGGGGGGGGGGGGGGGGGGAGGAGGGGGGGGGGGGATCGTGACAGAGCGCTGAATAGATAAACTGAGCAGGATAAAATCACACGGACAATGATAAATGAAATACTGTCATTAGCACACACGGGATTATGGTTATTTGCACACGTTTACAGCTTCTACTATTTGATAAAGAAAAGAGGGGGGGGGAAGGAGTAGAGTTATTTGTGATCAACAAAAATTCGGAGTCACTCACAGAGAGAAGCGCATGAGTGCGCGCGCACGCGCGCGCGCGCGCACACACACACACACACACACACACACACTCGTCTAATAAGACGTTAAATCAAAAGAACAACAACAACACATACATACCTACATGCATACATACATACATACATACAAGCATACATACATACATACATACATGCATACATGCATACATACATACACGCATACATACATACATTCATATACATGCGTACGTACATAGATACATTTGTACATGCATTTTTACATGCACACACACACACACACACACACACACACACACACGAGCGTGCCCGTGAGCGCACCCAAGCATGCTGTTACTTGCACGCACGCACACACACACACACACACACACACACACACACACACACACACACACACACACACACACAGAGTTTCAAATCTATTTTTCAACGAGACATAAGGCTCAAACACAATCATTATACAGATTGCAAGGACGAAAGGGGAGGGGGGGGGTATTTTGTTGCTTTTTTTTTGGCGGGGGGGGGGGGGGGGGCGTTATAACCATTGCTCAAGAGAATGATAAACAAAAGAAAACAAAAACGTTATAAACAGAATGCGGGACCTTTTAGATGAGACATGTTTATGATAGAGTTTTGAAACCCGTGTCCAAAACAGAACATCAAACAAACAAACCAAAGCCAAAACAAAAACAGGAATAATCGTCATTATCATCATCATCATCATCATCATCATCATCATTATCACCACCATTTTAATCATCATCATCATCATCATCATCTTAATCATGATCATCATTGTCATCGTCACCACCACCACTACCATAACCGACATCACAACTTAACGAACAAAGCGATTTGGGATTTTTGCTTGAAGATCAGAGCATCATTATGAAAGAGGGACACTCCGGGAGAGAAATGTAGTTGTTGCGCAAAGAGAGAGAAAGAGACAGAGACAGACAGAGACAGAGAAAGAACGAGAAAGACAATTAAAGCGCACAGAGAGACGGAGAGAGAGAGAGAGAGAGAGAGAGAGAGAGAGAGAGAGAGAGAGAGAGAGAGAGAGTTGTAGCGCAAAGAGAGAAGAGACAGACAGACAGAGAGACAGACAGACAGACAGACGTAGTTTGTAGCGCAAAGAGATAGAAACAAACAGAGACACAGATAGACAGACAGGCAGGCAGGCAGACAGACAGACAGACAGACAGAGACGTAGCTGGTAGCGCAAAGAGAGACAGAAACACATTTGCTGATCCATTCAATATGCTTGACTTACTGGGCTTGATTCCAGTCATCCCTTCACTCAGGATAGACTATAAATAATATATCAGTTTATCAGTCAGTAACATTGCAGGTGGGAGCAGCTAAACAAATTGATGAGGAAGAAAACTGTCATGGCAATAATACTGCAAAGCCCTTCAACGATCATTATCATCAGCTCTAGCTTAATCTCTCTCTCTCTCTCTCTCTCTCTCTCTCTCCTCTCTCTCTCTCTCTCTCTCTCCTCTCTCTCTCTCCTCTCTCTTAGGATCTCCGAATTATATCATGAAATCCCACAATGGGGATCCCTTGTGACACGATCCGTAAACTGTACCGTAGGAAAAAAAGAAATAGAAAAAATACGAAAAAAAAACTGTACCATAGGGAAAAAAAAAAAAGAAGAAGACAAAACTGTACCATAGGATGCGTATGTTACATCGAGGATCCTTCAGTCATCATCATCACATGATGGCAAATAGAAGGAAACTGTTTCGAAGTCATAATTTAAAAAACCCAAACCTTACCGTAAAGTGCACGATGTAAAAATTGTACCGCAGGACCTCTAAGCCAGCAGAAACCGCTGAAGACTGACCAGCCTGGAGAAAACGAGTCTACCAACAGGCCCCTGGTCTCCCCCCCCCCCCCCCCCCCACTCCACCCCCCTCCTACCTCCCACACCCACACCCCCATCCCTCGACCATATACATCAAGGAACTGATGATGATAACAAAATGCTGAAGTCATACCATTCCATCACTTAATTTTACCATATTCTCCATAAAATGGAAGAATCACATGACCTTTACTTAAGTTATATTATAGGATCTGTAAATGATATCGTAAGATTCCCAACTAGTTTCACGGGATCTTTAAGCCGAATCAGATCTTCTATGAGTTGTGTACCATTATGTACAGTTGATTGTTTATGATGTCCTAAGTTCTCTAGGTTTTAGCGTACCTCCGAGCCTCTAGTTTATATTACACGATTTATGCGGTAAAAATCGTACGATCTTCATGCTTTATCACGCGATTTCTGGCTTATTTCTCACAATCCCTTACAATCCCAAGCTCACATCAGGCGATTCCTAGCTAAACCTCATAACCGCAAATTACATCGGAGAATCTTGAAGCTAGATTACACAATCCCTTGCGAATAGCATCCGATACGAATCAAATCACACAAACGGTAGATTGCATCACAGAAGCTTTACCTTGTGTCAAAAGATTCCTCGCTTACATCATACGATCCTTGGTTTATGTCATACAATATCTATCTTAAACCTCACAATCTCTAGTTTATATTGCATAAGCCCCACTTTAAATCGCTCAATCCCACCTTAAACCATAAAAATTCCTTTCTAATATGAAACAATCCATAGCTTACGTCGTACAACCCCTCGCTTTTTTGTGTGTTGCAATTTCTAGCTGATATCACACAGTCCCTAGCTTCTACCAGGGATTCCCAACTATCATAAATCCCTGGCTTGTATTATGCAATCCCTTGCTTACATCACACAATCCCTGGCTTATATCATACAATAACCTGGCTTATATCATACTATTCCTGGCTTATATCATACTTTTCCTGGCTTATATCATACTATTCCTGGCCTATATCATATTATTCCTGGCTTACATCGTACTATTCCTGGCTTATATTATACAATCCCTTTCGTATATCACACAATCCCTGGCTTATATCATACTATTCCTGGCTTATATCATACTATTCCTGGCGTATATCACACTATTCCCGGCTAATATCGTACTATTCCTGGCCTATATCATACTATTCCTGGCTTATATCATACAATCCCTTGCGTATATCACACATCCCGGACTTATATACTATTCCTGGCTTTTATCGTACTACTTCTGGCTTATATCATACTATTCCTGGCTTATATCACACTATTCTTGGCTTATGTCATACTATTCCTGGCTTATATCATACTATTCCTGGCTTATATCATACTATTCCTGGCTTATGTGTATAATTCCTGGCTTTTATCATACTATTCTTGGCTTATGTCAAACGATCCCTACCTTATGTCATACGATCCCTAGCTTATGTCACACGATCCCTACCTTATGTCATACGGTCCCTACCTTATGTCATACGATCCCTACCTTATGTCATACGATCCCTACCAGCGCCATACGATCCCGAGCTTATATATTACGCTCCCTAGTTTTTATCATAGTTACCATCCCTGGCTTATGTCATACGATCCCCAGCTGATGTCATATGATCTCTGGCTTATGTAAATCGATCCCTAAAATATGTCACACGATCCCTGGCTTATGTAACACGACTCTATTAATCATTAATTCCTGGCTTGTATCAAGTTTGTTACATACACACACGCGCGCGCGCGCGCACGCACACACACACACACACACACACACAATACACAAACACACACATAAATATACATGCACACACAACACAGACAGACAAGCAGACAGTCGGACAGACAGAAGCAGGGACTGTTTGTGCATCGAATCATAAAACTTCTGGTCAAAAACAAACAGATTAAAAGACAAAAGAGAAGATAGACAGACAAGGATTGAGATGTATTCGTTCTTTTGCAAAGGGATTTTCCTTTTAACTTGACAGAATATTGATTCATACATTCATGATATATTTTCACTTTTTGCAAAGCAATTCTTTTTCACTTGGATGCGTACTAAGTATATATATATATATATATATATATATATATATATATATATATATATATATATATATATATATCAGATAGTTTCACTTTTCGCAAAAGGATTTCTGCACTTGGATTCGTACTACATATGTATAGATTACGTAGTTTCACTTTTCGCAAAAGGATTTCTGCACTTGGATGCGTACTACATATGTATAGATTACTAGTTTTACTTTTCGCAAAAGGATTTCTGCACTTGGATAATTACTCATTTGTATAAGTCACACCGTTTTACATTTTGCAAATGGATTTCTTACCGTAGCTGAGTATCAGTTCAATTATACTTTTCGCAAAGAGACTTATTTTCAATTTCAGTTCCAGTTCATATACACTACATAATGATTATATGTCCTTTAGGGGGTAATCCCTTTTGGGTAAGGGATTTCTTATCTTAAACGAATATCAACTCATATACAATTGCACAATTACTTACTATGAAATCTTACTATGAAACATGCACAGCATCAATGTGCCTATCAGTTTTGTAATTGCCCTTCATGGGATAATTAACTTTACATGACTTGACTTGACTTGACTTAATATGGGGTGGGGGGGAGGCTGTCCTGTTCTCCTATGGTCGTTTGTTAATTAACTGCTTTCTTCTTCCTCTCTGAGAACTTTTCAGCCAGCTTGTATCAAAGAGCGAAGGGTCATGCCATCAAATCACTTTTGAGCAAGTCTTCGTTCCCTTCCAAATAAAATCTAACATTTCATAACTTGGACAGGGTATCAGCATGATTGTAGGTCTTCCACGATTTCAGTTTGAGACAACATTAAAAAGCAACCAGACATAAGTTTCAAGCTTGTAGTAGAATAATACATGAGAGTTCAGGAAGGAAACAAAAATGGGTGGCGCTGCTCTTGTGGCGACGCATTTTCCCCAAGGAGAGCAGCCCGAATTTCATGCAGAGATATCTGCCGTGACTTAAAAATGGTATACAATACAATACTTTTTACAAAGGCATTTTCTTAGCTCGTGTATCAGTTACTACATACTACACATTATCATCTGCTTTTCATAAAAGGGATTATGAGCCTTAGTACAAGTTTATATATAATACATTGTTTGACTTTACGCAAAAAAAATATGTTTGAGAATGAAAATCAGCTAATATTAACCATATCATATCTGCTCCATTTTTTTCAAAAATACAAAAAGTCTATTGCAAAAAGAAAGAAAGAAACAAAGAGAACAGATATGAACAAATGCGCAAGAGAAGTAAACAGAAAGCACAAACAGATACCAGACAGACAGACAGACAGGCAGACACACAGACAGACAGACAGATAGCCAAACACACAGACAAGCAGACAGACAGGCAGGCAGGCGGGCAAAAAAACAGGCAGACACACAGCAGACAGACAGACAGACAGGCAGGCAAACAGACAGGCAGACACACAGACAGGCAGCAGGCGGGCAACAGACAGGCAGACACACAGACAGGCAGACAAACAGACAGGCAGGCAGACACACAGGCAAAAAGACAGGCAAGCAGGCAGGCAGGCAGGCAGGCAGGCAGGCAGACACACAGACAAACAGACAGACAGATAGAGGAAAAACAGAGAGCGTTTTGCTTCTTTAGGCGTGTGGCGTTCCGTTAGCAGTTTTCCGTACTTATGATGTCTTATTTTAAATCATGACCCTTAAAACAGAAAAGAAAGACTTATTTTACGTACAGTCACATAGGTTGCTTAATCTTCAATGGTACCCCAACGGTTGATAAGACTACGGAATAGGCACAGGTAGACACCTACGTTCTGAAAGATGTGTTACAAGTTCCCTGCCGGAGTATAAAATATAAATATTTATAATGATGACCTTGATCACATAAGGAACTAGACGGCATGGCAGTTGTTTTTTTTAAAATATGTTGAAACAGTGTCCAAATATATTGGCGATTTCAACAGTTGTAGTCCTTGAATAGGTTTATTTTTTAGGGTTTTGTTTTCTTTCTTTTTGGTTTGTGTGGGGGGGGGGGGGGGGGGGGGGGTTAAGAAGAGAAATTTTGAAAAAGGCAATAATTAATGTGTGTGTGTGTGAAATCAAGTCAAACTTTTATTTTCCAGATGGTACACTGAGCACCGAGTAAGCAATTTGATTGTGTGTGTGTGTGTT
>CM054136.1:9273399-9303399 GCA_028751875.1 Rapana venosa | reverse complement strand
CTCCCTCCCCCTCCCCTATGTACCTATCTCCCTCACCCTCCCCACCCCTACTCCCTCACCCTCACCACCCCTACCCCCGCCCCCCTATGTACCTTTCCCCCTCCACCATCCGCCCTACCTTCTCCCCTCTCCCGCAACTATTTTGGCTGCCCTATTAATTTTACTGTGCATCTTCTTCTTTCTCCTTGTGTCAAGTTTCACTTTGGGAGGTGGAATTGGGTGGTGGGTAGCATTAGCCTAGACATGTCCAACACTTGGTCAGACAGTCCAGTACTTTTTTTCAGAACGTGCAACAGTCCCACACTTTTAAAGACTGTTCAACACTTTTCAAGGCAGTTCATTTTTTTTTAACTAGACTGGACGGTTTACTTATAATTAAGACTAATTTTGAAAACTTCTGTGCTTTTTATTTTATTGTGGGTGGGGGTTGTTTTGGTTGGTTTTTTGTTTGTTTGTTTGTTGTTTTTTTGCTTTTCTATCACTTTAAGCTTGTTTTTCTATGCTGTGTCTGTCTCTGTGTTTTTGCGCTCTCTCTCTCTCTCTCTCTCTCTCTTCCTCTCTCTCTCTCTCTCTCTCTCTCTCTCTTTCTCTCCCTGATAAAGACTATCATGACCAACTCTCTCTCTCTCCCCTGATAAAGACTATCATGACCAACATCTCTCTCTCTCTCTCCTCTTCTCCATCTCTCTCTCTCTGATAAAGACTATCATGCTCAACATCTCTCTCTCTCTCTCTCTCTCTCTCTCTCTCTCTTACTTCTACTCTCTCTCTCTCTCTCTCTTCCCTTCACTCCCTCCTTTATGGAAAATAACATTTCCGATAAAATGTTACCAACATCCTAATTGTGCAACTTTTTTTCACAGTCATTAATAGAATAATAAGGAATCCTGCGATAGTCATCATTTCAAACCTCAAAAAAAAAAAACTAAAACAAACTGATGGTTAATTAATTTGCTAAGAAATATTCTCTTCAACGACAAAAACAGCAGAAAATTGTCTCAATATGGCTATGAACAACTTGTTTCGCTTGCACGGGGAAGAAGACTTTGCAGGAGATTGCGAAAGTGTAAAGTCATTTAGATACAAAGGAAAAGACACACCTCTCTCTCTCTCACACACATACACACCCACCCTCTCTCTCTCTCTCTCTCTTACACGCACACTCTCATCTCCTCTCACATACACACACACACACACACACACACACACACACCAACAAATTGAAGATGTTTGTCACTTTTTACTTGTATGCCCAAAATATGCTGTACTGCGAAGAAAATGTATTCATCTGTATTATTACAGATTTCCATCGAATCTGAAAGTGCAGCTTCTTTGTATGAACACTAAACCTAGTTTGATGTTTAAAGTTGGATTATTTCTTACTAAATGTTTAGATATCAGAAGTAAGGATGTTCACCTTACATGAAAGTATATGATTAACTGTTGTTCCTATGGGCCATATGGCCTGCAAAAACTGAATTAAAATTATTGTTATTATTGTTATTATTTACACACACACACACACTCTCTCTCTCTCTCTCTCTCTCTCTCTCTCTGATACTCTCTCTCTCTCTCTTACACACACTCTCTCTCTTCAATTATTATTGATTATTACAAAAAAATGGAACATCTTTTTTTATTCAAAATCACCAAAAATAATTATGCCTCAAAACTGTGTCAGTAGAATAAAAGCTAATAATTGTTCATGGCAACGTTACTTAATAATTATGTTACTGCATGGTATCGATCTTAATATCATCCTTGTTATTAATTTTATAACAAATATATATATATATATATATATATATATATATATATATATATATATAAACTTCTGCTCCAGTGTTATTTTATCATTAAGCATAATTACAATCAAATAATACGCCACAAAAACGTTGATATTACTTTCTGACAAGTTTAACATCATGGGCGATCTAAACGGATCACTCCATCTGTGGTTAACAAGTGTGCAATGCGGTCCCTACATCGGAATTCTCCGCTGGGATTTTCAATAATCAAATCTTGCAACAACGTGAGGAGAGAATGAGCGAAAGAATGGGTGAGAACCAGAATCGGGTGAGAATGAAGTAGCAGTGACTAGCAGGCAAATCGATCAACAGGCAGACAGACAGACATACACACACAGACGGGCAGACAGACAGAAAGACGGGCATGTAAACAGATAGACAGAAACACAGACAGGCAGACAGAAACACAGACAGACAGACAGGCACGCATGCAGACAGACAGAAAGACAGACCTGTAGACAGATAGACAGACACTCAGACGGGCAGACAGACAGGTATACAGACAGAAAGTCAGGTAAACAGACGAACAGACAACCACAAAGGCAGACAGACAGACAGACAGATATGCAAATAAACAAAACCCGACTTGGGACAGTATCTCAAATAGATCAAATGGCATGCAGATGCATGGAGGGTCTTGTACAAGCAAGAAGGAACGAATACTTAGAATACACAGCAAGGGGCTTTTAAAAGAAAAATAAGGTCAGTACAGTACACAGTGTGTGTGTGCCCTATATATCCTTCAGAATTGAAGCAAAAGTTTGGCGCTTGTACTTAAGAAAAAAATATATAACGCCATTGGGAATACACACAAACACACACACACACACACACACACACACACACACACACACACACACAAGCGACAAACAAAATACAAAAAATAACAACATCATCATCGGTTTGGCTTTTTTTTCCATTTTCATTTTTTGTTCTTTTTATCAAACGCATATTCACTTTACAACAACAACAACCCCCAATCAATCAATCAATCAATCAATCAATTCATAGTTTTTCGTCCTGTTAATCGCAAAGGACGAAAACCAAATCTGAAAACGAAGAAACAATTCTCCCCTCTCCCTCCCCTTAAAAAAAACCCGAATAAACAAATAAACAAACAAACAAATACACAAAATCATGAGATCAAAATCCGACTCACGAGACCAGCTTGTAACACAATGTCCTAGCGTACTAAAGCCTAGTATTATTAGTATTGGTACAACATAAACAGTTGGTTTGTATGTATGTATATATCTATATATAATTATATACTATATATATATATATATCTATATATATATATATATATATATATATATATATATATAATTCATGAGCATATATGCCTCAAATAGTTATCATCTTCTCATATGTTTATCACGTCTTACTTGGTTATGTGTCTTCTTCTTCTTTGGGAGGGGAAAAAGGAAATCAGAATAATAATCCGTAATGAACAGAAAACCGACACCATTGCAAAAGATGGCGGTGGAAGGGGGGGGGGGGGGGGGGGGGGGGGTAATAGCGGATAATTTTTGTGTGTATAAAAAAAACTGACAAAAAAATTAAACAAACAAACAAACAAAACAAAAACAAAAACTTATGTCCGGTTGTCTTCTTGATAAAGTTTGAAGATTTCATGGCTTTTGTTGTTGTTGTTTTGTTTTGTTTTGTAAAGCAAATAAACATTACATGAGTTAACGTGCGGGTAAACCGTGTGTCAGTCTCTCTCTCTCTCTCTCTCTCTCTCTCTCTCTCTCTCTCTCTCTCTCTCTCTCTCTCTCTCTCTCTCTCTCTCTCAAGCATAAAGAGGCAATAAAATGTTCCGTTTTTCTGCGCCCACATATATATATATATATATAAAAGAACATCACAAACTTTACTTCCTTGTAATTCTTGCTATACAGATTCGGGTGGGGGAGGGGGTGGGTCCCTCTTCTATATAAGATGCCTACCTTACTGAGGTAGTGGTGGGGGGGGGGAGGGGGAGCCCAAAAATAATTGCAAGGAAGGGGGGGGGGCGAAGGAGGAGCATGAAGGGAGTATTAGACAGGGAGGAAAAGGGGAAGGGGGTGACATAGTCTTTTTTTTGGGGGGGTGGGGGGGGGGGGGTATGTGTCTTTTTTGGGGTTGTCTTTTTCTTCGTTTTTTGGTTGCAAACACAATAAATGATATTGACAACAATCTGGCTGAGTGGTCAATTTGCGTCCTTGAACCAATAAATCTTTTCATTAATTTTTTTTTTAAAGCAAACATATAAAAAAAAACCCAAACTATGACACTGTAGTCAAAAAAACAAAACGGCAGTGTCAAAAATACGCATTCAAAAACAAACAAAAAACAGTCATAAAATGCACACAACATAATAATGTCCTACATATGTATAAAGACAACCAAATCAAAAAACAAAAACAAACAAAAAATGTGGTTTAGGTCTTTGGCATAGCTCAGTTCTGCTATTTTTACACACACACAAAAATCTTCCTTGTTGTGTTGGGTTTTTTTTTAACACACATTAAAAAAAATAAGCTCAATATATGTCATGGTACAAGCTAATAATTATTGTTTATAACATGTGCGCCTAGCAGACGATATTAAAAATCAATAACACGCAGAAAAGCTGTGTTGCACTCTGCTAAACAATGTCCGAATCGTAACTGTACAAATGTAAAATGAAAATAGCGTAATACATTTTTTTTTATTTTTGGTAAAATCAGAGAAAAAACAAAACAGATATAAAATAACTAGCATTGACACCCGAAAAATGAAGGGACACTATTCTCATGGCTTCCTGTAATATATATATAATATATATAATTATTTATAAATATACATATTTTATATATATATATATCTATATATAAATATATAATTGTTTGATAAACCCCACAATTCTGCTGCAGAATATATATATATATATATATATATATATATATATATATATATATATATAATAAATATATATATACACGGGCACGTGGTGAATAAAACATCACAGAAACTACATTCGCTACTCTTGAGTTACCACTCTCGACCATGTGTAGTGTGTAGTGAAGTGTGTGTGTAGTGTGTGTGTGTAGTGTGTTGTTGTGTGTGTGTGTGTGTGTGTGTGTGTGTGTGTGTGTGTGTGTGTGTGTGTGTGTGTGTGTAATGTGTAGTGTGTGTGTGGTGTGTGTAGTGTGTGGTGTGTGTGTGTGTAGTGTGTAGTTTGTGTTGTGTGTGTGTGTGTGTAGTTTGTGTAGTTGTGTGGTGTGTAGTGTGTGGTGTGTGTGGTGTGTAGTTGTGTGTGTGTGTGGTGTTGTGTGTGTGTTTGTGTGTGTTGTGGTGTGTGTGTAGTGTGGTGTGTGGTTGTGTTGTGTGTGTGTGTGTGTGTGTGTGTGTGTTGGTGTGGTTGTTGTGTGTTGGTGTATGTGGTTAGTGTGTGGTTGTGTTGTGGGTGTGTGTGTTGTGTGTAGTGTGTGTGTTGTGTGTGTGTGGTGTGTGTGTGTGTTGTGTGTGTGTATGTGTGTGTGTGTGTGTGTGTGGTGTTGTGTGTGTGTGTGTGTGTTGTGTGTGTGTGTGTGTTTGTGTGTGTGTGTGTGTGTGTATGTGTGTTAGTTGTGTTGTGTTTGTTGTGTGTGTGTAGTGGTGTGTGTGTATGTGGTGTGTGTGTGTGTGTAGTGTTGTGTGGTGGTGTATGTGTGTGTGTGTGTGTGGGTGTAGTGTGTGTGGTGTGTGTGTATGTGTGTGTGTTGTTTGTGTGTGTGTGTTGTGTGTATGTTGTTGTTGTGTGTGTGGTTGTGTGGTGTAGTGTGTGTGTATTAGTGTTGTGTGTGTGTGTAGGTGGTGTGTGTGTTGTTGTTATGTGTGTGTGTGTAGGTGTGTAGTGTGGTGGTGTGTAGGTTGTGTGTGAGGTGTGTAGTGTGTGTGTATGTTGTGAGTGTGTGTGGTGTGTGTGTTAGTGTGTGTGGTAGGTTGGTTGTAGTTGTTTGGGTTATGTTTGGTTTGGCTTGGACTTAGTTCTTGTCTTGGTATTTGCTTGTATTCGTGCATCATCCTTACAATACTTGAACTCCCTCCCCCCCCCCCCCCCCAACCCCAACCCCTAACCATCCCACACTCCCTATCCCACCCACCACCCCACCCCACCCCACACCCTATGTTCAACCTACCGCCACCATCACCTTCCTCCCTCACCCCCCTGTCTCCAACCATCAATCAGTTTTCTCCTCTACAAATCACAGCAAATACCTTCCCCCCCCCCCTACCCCCACTCTTCCCCTTCCCTTGTTGTCTCCCCCCCCCTCTCCCCCCCCTTCCCCAAGCAGCTGATCCTCAAAGCGCAGATCATGTTGGACCAATGTGGGTAAAAAAGTAATAATAATAATAATAATAACAACAATACTGTCATCATGTTACGATATAACATCTTAATTCATTATCTATTTCGTATAGATCATTTATGGGCTTGTGCATCTTTCTATGTTGGTTTGTTTATATTTATATATATATATATATATCAAGATTCCGCGTGTGCCTAGACAATAACATAAATCAAGCATATAATATAACATAACATAACATAATTATAGTATACATATATCATAATTATCAGGAAGGAAAGGGGGAGAAAAAAATTCTATGTGAATGAATGACCTGCCAGCGTATGCATGTATTCTCCCAGTAGACATTCAAAATAAAACAACAAAACAAATCACATTGTTATCAAGCAATGATACGCACAGCATGCGAAATAGTTAGCAAGCTACCCCGCCCAAAGAAAGGGGAGGAGAGGTCGGGGGAGGGAGGGGGGGGGGGTGGAAGATAAAAACTCAGTAGCAAATCAAAACCAGTACATTTTCAACCCAATACTAGTAATACACACACATGAGTCTACAATTGGAATGAGCGCTTACGGATCTGGTGTGGAAACAAAAGATAGCATTGTTACTGAAACAGCAATAAGAAAACATCGTTACTGAAACAGCAAGTCTCTTCTCTGCTTTATCTTATATATAATATATATAAGATATATACAAGCAACACTGAATGTAATAGTTCTTGAAGGTACGCACACTGGTCAGGAACCACGTACACAAGCTAAGAGCTCCACCAGTCTCAGTCAGCGAAAATACCTTCTGGCGTTGGTTCTGTCACAGCCTCCCCCCCCCCCCCCCACCCCACACCCTACCTCCACCCCTCACCACAAACCCTTCCTGCTGTCTCCCCCCCCTCCCCCCCCCCCCCCCCCCCCCCCCCCCCCCCCCCCCACATTTCCGATCGAATCTGTCGCCGCTATCCCCCCAGAGTGGCTAAAACTCCCATTTCTGCGGCAATACTTCATCTGAGAGAAGAGCTAGTTACCAATAGTCTCACTTTCCAAATTCAAACAAAGAAAACCAAAAAAGACAATGACGTGGGTTGTGATCTTGGCTGTTTGTGAAACAGGTATTGATTTGTGTGTCTCCCTGTCTCTGTTGCTGTGTTCACCCGTTAGACTCTAGTAGAATAACTCGCCCCAACAAATAATTATATAACGCTTTGTTAATTTCGACATTTTCATAACATCGAAACCACTTCCTGTGAACTCCGGTTGGATTTTTAAAAAAAAAATAACACTGTGATTTTTTTTAAATATACATATATTATCTGGAAAAAGCATAAGACATTCCGAATCAAATACTTACATCAGTATGGACTTGATATCAAACTTAAAGTCTACGGAAGAACAAAATTGGGAAAGCTAACTGAAGACTTCAGGTTGGAATGCAAGCATGCTCAAATAAAAGCCCACCAAAAAACAAAAACAAAGAAGCTGGGGAGTAGACAGTGTCTTTAAAATTGCACTAAACAGCAAACAAACGATATATACCGCCAAAGGTAGCGTTGTGTGTATTCATCTACATCACTTACAAAATCATGACAATGTGGTATAGAACGTTTGACTATTTTTTCAAAAACTTAAGTCTTACACATTCTTATATTGATCCTGCACCAAAGAAAATATAACCAATAATCAAGACATTGTTATTTAAGTAATTTTTTAAAAAAAAACATCATGTCAGTAATGAAATAAACACTAGTCCTTGTCAACAGGTCCTTGAAGTGTAAAGATTAGTATTTACATTATCAACAGGTCCTGGAGTTCCTGTTTCTTGATAGAACTGTTATTTTGTGATTCTTTATTATATATATATATATATATATATATATATATATATATATATATATATATATATATATATATACGCGTCTTTGCTGCGAAAAAGAAGACATATTCAACGAAGGTGGATATTCTTTTCTTTTTTTTTTTCTTTGGAGGGAGAGGGGAGGGGGCGGAGAGGGCGGGGGGGGGGGGGGGGGGGTATAAAAATGGGTTATCAGTAGTATTAAAACAAGTAGGTATTTGTATGCTAAATAACAGCTGACAGAAAACAAATGTATATTCACAAATGCAGTATATTTCACCGTATATCCTACAAACACCTATAGATCTAGCGTTTAAAAAAAATCAAACAAATAACAAGAATTCATAAAATGTTGGGAAAAATGATTTGACAAGTTTTCTTCAACAGATAGGCCCGTGATAAGGGTCCATTCAATGGCGACATGTATTAAAATATATATATATATATATAATAATATAAAAAAAAGGAGAGAAGGAAAAGAAGGAAGGAAGACAACAAGAAAGAAATAGATACACGATTAACACCAGAATGAATAAATAAATCAGACAGAAGAAAGACAGAGACACCGAAGAAGGATTGAAGGACCCTAGAAGAGCAAAATTGCAGGCTAACACACACACACACACACACACACACACACACACACACACACACTCTTTGCGGGCATGAATCTCAATGGAAAATTGTAAATGGCTGGAGAAAACTAAGAGAGAGAAAGAGAGAGGGGAGAGAGAGGGGGGGGGGGGAGGAGGGGGGGAAGAGAGAGAGAGAGAGAGAGAGAGAGAGAGAGAGAGAGAGAGAGAGAGAGAGAGAGAGAGAGAGAAGAGAGAAAGAAGAGTAAGAAGAAGGGGGTTAAAACGTGTGTATGGTGTGGTGTGGTGTGGTGTGGTGTGGGTGTGTGTGTGGTGAGCGCGCGCGCGCGCGCGCAATGAAACAGATGTGTAGATAGGCAAAGAGACAGGCAAGAATTCAAGGCAGAAAGAGAGAGCTACACCCTGGGCATAGACAAATGGCAATTATCATATCTTCCTCTTATCATATCTGCTTTAAAAATAAAAAATTTAAAGATTTTTTTAACAGAAATATATTTGAAACTGTAGCAGGTTATCAGCTCTGAATATTGATAATAGTAATAACATGTTGTTGCAATGAAAACAAAATGATAAATGAAAATTAATAACGACGACGACGATGATTATGATGATGATGATTACTATCATGATAATCATAATAATAATAATAATGATAATAATAATAAAGTATTCAACGTGTAATCTTTATCCCCACCCCACCCCACTCCACCCTCCAAAAAGGAATGTTTCTATCCCAAAAAGAAAAAGTTTCAAATAATTCAAACTTTTGAGCAGCAAAATATGAATGCCCATGTTCCGAGCTATTGTCAGCTTGTCTTCTCCCCACACGGTGCACGGGAGAATCCATAATCGCTGCACCGTTTTCTGCTACACTGGAGCTTCTCACACACAAGAATAACGAAGAAAAAATTATATTGCTCCCCTCCCCCCCCCTCCCCAACCTCCACACCCTTCTCCTCTCCCACAGGAAAACGACACAGCATGTTTATGCGTAACTCTATACATATGCATGACGTCTTTTATTTTCTAACAAACAGCCATTCAACATGTTTATTTACCATCAAGTTTAGGCTTTTATTTTTCACGAAATACACTTGTTACGAGTATGTTACTCTAAAACCATGACCACAAAAATGACAAAACAGTTTTAATCCCATATATTTGTGACATGTGAACACGACTGATATCAAATTGATATCAATACACCCCTACCCCCCTCCCTCCTCTCCCCCACCAAAAAAAAAGAAAAGAAAAAAAAGCTTCATGATTTCACAGCAAAGATCACCACAAAGTTGCAATAAAAAAAAAAACCAAAACGTATGTGAACCGTATGAACGAGATAGAAGACAGTATGGTCCAATGTAAAATAATAATAATCAATATGTCGCACAGTTACGCTTATAAGCCAGTGTAAAACAGTAATATACCATATTCATAATATTGATACTGATAGCATCATGTAGAGCAGGGTCTGATCCGTTTTGGCTCATGTAAATAATCAAAAATTAATGATGTATAATCACAACAATAATATCTTTGATCCCTTTGTTCTGCAGCGTTTGTAACACCATTTGCACGGTCAGTATTTGATCTAGGGACAAACACAAGCTTCATCATCCAATTCAGGAATTTGTTGCAAAACTTTAACAGAGAGACAGACACAGAGAGAGAGAGAAGAAGAGAGAGAGAGACGAGAGAGAGAGAGAGAAGAGAGAGAGAGAAGAGAGAGAGAGAGGAGAGGGACAGAGAGAGAGAACAGAGAGAGAGAGAGAGAGAGAGAGAGAGAGAGAGAGAGAGAGAGAGAGAGAGAGAGAGAGAGAGAGAGAGAGAGAGAGAGAGGAGAGAGAGAGAGAGAGAAAATGACAAAGGATTTTAATTGCCCATACAGCATTACAATAAAGCCCTTCCCTTAGAGAGAGAGAGAGAGAGAGAGAGAGAGAGAGAGAGAGAGAGAGAGAGAGAGAGAGAGAGGAGGAGAGAGAGAGAGAGAGAGAGAGAGAATAAGGGAAAGGGAGAAAAGGGTATAGAGGAAGAGAGGGAGGGTGAGAGACAGACAGACAGACAGACAGACAGACAGACAGAGACAGAGAGACCTTACAGACAGATAATGGCTTCGACTAGGACTAAAAGCAATTAATTAATGTTAGGATAGATTCGTGTTCTTTGGTCAAAATGTTTGTAATGCGATGAGATTACGTAAACAGTTAAAAGATGCCTCATAACTTATGCGGTCATTGGGGAGCGAGGCGTCAGAGACCTCACTTCTCTAGGGGCCAGCTTTTCTCCAGCAGTTATTGAAGGCGGCGCCCATCTCCTCTCCCTCGCTACTTTACCTTCCCTGACCCTGAAGAGGCAGGTACCCATTTACTGCTGGATGAACTGGGATAACTGTACTGAAGCTAAGGTTTATTTCCAATATAATCGAATAAGAACTCATGCGCGTATTTACAGTCAGTCCCTGTGTGTACATGCGGTGTGTGTATATCTTTTCCTCCACTGTATTTCCCCAAATCTACGTATTATGTATAGACTATAATGACATATCTATTAGTATTTATTTATTTATCTATCATCTAATACATATCGTGCGGGCTTGTTGGAAGCACAAAACTTTGTCCTGCTGCCATCTTTGTTCTTCAGGCAAAAAAATCCTCTGTGAAAGAAAGAAAGAATGGATGAAAGAAAGAAAGAAAGAAAGAAAGAAAGAAGAAAGAAAGAAAGAAAAGAAAGAGAAAGAAAGAAAAAGAAAGAAAGGGACGAGAGAGGGAGCATGGAGAGACAGAGAGCTAGGAAGAGACAGATAGACAAACAAACAAACCAACTGTGAGACAGTCAAAGAAAAAAAATCTATGAAAAAAACAACAGAAAAAAGTTAACGATATAAATGACGCATTCAGAACAATAACAACAACAAAACCCAGCCCAAAACAAAATCCAGAAATCAAGGAACAGAAAGACAGGAAAACCAACACCTGGGGAGTTATGACGTATTGACACCAACACTTTTGTATGCCTTTTGGACAGAAAATAAACTATTGTGGGTCTCATCAACATTTTGATTGTCTTTCAATGTGCTAAAAATTAAAGAGTAAGAACAAAATACAGAGAAGTCGTTATTACTTTGCGCAGACATCTGAAACAGCAACCTTGACCATGAAAACCATACAAAGTTCATAATGGACCAAATAAAGTCAACAATCTGGAAAATATATAATGACACTTTTTTTTAAATCATAATAAACCCAACTACAAATACATAAAGTAAAGGGGTGTATGCGAAATATTTCATGCTGGTAACCCGCCCCCCCCCCCCTCCCACCCCCTAAAAAAAAAAATAAGGAGAAGAAGGAAAAAAATACGCACACAGTCTGAAATACAAACTATCCAAACTAACGCTAACCTAGTCATTCATTATATAAAGAGTTTTATCAATTTATCACAAAGGGAGAGAGAAATACATACACACAATAAAGAAAAAAGAAAAAAATATTGAAAACAGGCCTGAGACAAATCAAACAAAAAAGGACAAAAGTATGGGAAGTCTGGTGAAGAAACTGTAGTGGCTGCAGACATTGATTGTTTTAAGTATGTGATCAGATTATCGATTATTATGGCTTGTGGTACATTTCTTTCAGCTGGGTACAGTCAAAAGATCGAAAATATTGTCAAAAAGGGTGAGAGAGAGAGAGAGGAGAGAGAGAGAGAGAGAGGGGAGAGAGAGAGAGAGAGAGAGAGGAGAGAGAGAGAGAGAGAGAGAGAGAGGAGAGAGAGGAGGGAGAGAGAGAGAGAGAGGGAGAGGGAGAGGGAGAGAGAGAGAGAGAGAGAGAGAGAGAGAGAGAGAGAGAGAGAGAGAGGAGAGAGAGAGAGAGAGAGAGAGGGAGGGAGAGAGAGAGGGAGAGAGAGAGAGAGAGAGAGAGAGAGAGAGAGAGAGAGGCTGGGGAGGATGGTGGGGGGGGGGGGGGAATTAATGTCCAAAATCACGATGTCCAAAATCACGTATCTTTTAAAACATAAATATATATATGATAATATTTATGTCCTTGCATCTTCAGACCCGTGTTTAAGGTGAGTGACAAGAGAAAGATTCCAATTATTATCATTTTACAAAGATTCACACACGCACGCACGCACGCACTCACGCGAGCACACGCACGCACGCACGCACACACACACACACACACATAGAGGAAACCAAAGATGTCAAACAAAAAAAACCCAAACTGCGTGCCAAGTAGCTACGACTATCGAGTATTGGTTAAGAAGATCATAATGGCGTTGCTGCAGTAAGTACATCACTACATGCACCCAGCACTGCATGCAATCATAACGTTTATGGGGGTGGGGAGACATGTTTATGCGCTGCGAAACCAAACAGTCACGTAATGTATTCTCCTGACACTGTAAAATGGCATTTGCTTCTGAAGTGTGAGGTGTCAGCAACATCAGGTTGAATGCAATGATCGTACCTTGATTACGACTATGATATAAAGGAAAAAGATGTTATTTCGTGTAAAACTGGTAATAAAAAACGAATCATAACATGAATTATGCGCACAAAAAAGTATTACCATGCTCACCCCCACGGTAGGCAGTGAGTGGGATTAGGGTAGGGAGCGTGAGGCAATCATCATGATACGGACTTTATTCAAATTTGTGTGCGAGCGCAAACAACACACACACACACACACACACACACACACACACACAGGACCATGTTTTGACAAAGCATAGACTATCCAGCAAAAAAACAACAACCCTTCACTGCAGTAAAAAGATATTATAATGTCATCACCTCCGAAAGACCACCCAAAAAAACCCAACAAAACTCCAAAACATAAAGAAGAAACGTCAAGGTAACTGAATGATTTTACGAATAATAAACACCTGACCTTGTCACAGACACAAAATAAACACAACATTTACTGAAAACAAAAGGTAGTAATAGGTCCTTTCTAGAAATCACTATGTACCATATTACATGTTTAGGTCTTTGAGAGGTATTGCTGAATTGTTTGTTTTAAACGGCTCTGGATCTCTCAATATGCTTAATACAAACCTTTCGTGCTCCTTAAGGTCCAATCGTATCCAAAGCAGATTTCAGCTAGCAGGGAATACAAGCGCATACTATCGATACATCTACGCAAAAAAATAAAAAAAGAAATATATCATACCAAGAATGCGCAGAATCGCTCCAATGACATAACTTTTACGATTGTGTATACTAGATGATTCCGAAGAAGGCTGAGATAATAATTATGTACGAATGCTTGCCTAAAACAACTTAGCAACAAAACAGAAGAGCTTAACAACAAACTACATAAATAAAAACCAAATTGAGAGTCGTTGGGTTTCATTATTTTATTAGCATACACACTATCTGTTTTTGTGAGGCCATTAGAACAAGTTGTGTCCTTTTGTGTGTGTGTGTTTTACCCCTAAAGAAGAATACATTGATTGAATCACTTTTTTTTCCCCCGATTCATTGTTTTTCCTCTCTGTCTGGTGATTGGGCAGCTTGGTTTATCATATCAAAGATGAGATCGTTTATTATCTAAGAATAAAAGATAGGAGGAGGAGGAGGAAGAAGAAGAAGAAGAAGAAGAGGAAGAAGAAGAAGAAGAAGAAGAAGAAAGAAAACAAAGAAGAAGAAGAAGAAGAAGAAGAAAAGAAGAAGAAGAAGAAGAAGAAAACGAAGAAGAAGAAGAAGAAGAAGAAGAAGAAGAAAAGAGGTGGGGCCTTTATAATGCCTCTTTACCTTCATCATAACAGTATGACCCCATCGTAATGCCTTTTACATACATCGTAACAGTAGCTCCACAAATGGAAAGAAACGCACTTTGGCTTTCAAAAAAAAAGTTTGAAATACACTAGAATATGTCATGAAGAAAATGGGTGTCAAAAGCTGTTAGTTAAACAGGGTTCCCTCAGGGTTGAGGGTTCCGGGTTCCTTTCTCTTTCAGTATTTCTGTCCTGTCTGCTGAAGATAGATAGATAGACAGACAGACAGACAGACAGACAGACAGACAGACAGACAGATAGATAGATAGATAGATAGATATACTCTGTGTGTGTATGTGTGTGTGTGTGTGTGTGTATGTGTGTGTGTGTGTGATATGTGTGTGTGTGTATGTGTGTGTGTGTGTGTGTGTGTGTGTGTGTGTGTGTGTGTGTGTGTGTGTGTGTGTGTGTGTGTGTTTATATCAATTTCTTACCTTTATGACAGGCTCCATAACCGCAAAATAATTTCCATCCAAATACAGGTTAAAAAGTATCCACCCCCACCCCAAAATAAAGACCTGCAAACTTCTTTAGAGCAATCTTATGCACACCCCACCCCCGACCCCCAACCCTTCGCTCCTTCCTTCCCCCTCTTCCCCCTTCTCCTTTTAAAACTCCACCCTTTTTGTAAAAATTCTGACTAATAGATATAAATTCTGGCGAAAAGACAAAAATCATCTTCTTCTGTGTATCCGTTTCATGCGCACATTTTTACCAGAACAGAACAGAATGTGTATAGTAGTGTCTTATCACCTGATCTTTGTGCAGGGATGAAAATCTAGCTTGGTAGATAAAAATCTTCAACAAAATAAAGCAGCTAATAATAAAAATTAAAAATAATATATATAGATATATATATCTAGCAGCGGGGAAGATATATTCTTTGTGACTTAAGAAGGGGAACAAAATAAGATGAATTGATCGTTCGTTCCTGCGACATATCCAGGCTCAAACTCTGCATAATAGTTATGAGTCCTGCTTTCACTGCGCGTGTATATTGCGATTTCGTGATTATACACACAGCAGCTACAAGCAGTAGCAGGTATGCACGGGTCCTATATCCAAGTATTAAACAGAAAACCCAGACAGGAGGACACTATGTTCATATTAATAATGTTTCATAATAACGTACACTTGTCATGACTCAAATAGAGCTACAAACCCAGTTGTTGTTTTTTTAAAAAATATCCAGATATAAAACAAAAAATTAAAATACTATCTTTTGACTTGAAGAGTTCTTCATAACAATCATCGGAAGTGGCAATAATAATGTGTCAATAATGGGTAGTTTGGAGGGGGGGGGGGGGGGGGGGAGACAGCAAAAAAAAATCATATAATATTGGGTCGCTGCATAACATCACATCAATATGTTAGTACCTTGAATTCAGAACCGAGGTACCTTTGAAAAAAAGAAAAAAACTACGATAAAATCTAGCAATGGCGTGTGCTGTGTTTGAATATGTCTGTTGAAAATCCATAGGACTTTAGAACAGCTATCACCCGTAACAGACAAAAACAAAGAAAAAAAAAGTGTCAAATATTTTTTTTTAAATCATACCAATAAGATGAAAACGGGTGCACATATTTCAATTTCATCCACACACAAAAAAAATAATAATAATAATGTTCACACAAAATCATGTCCACGAATATTATCAAACTGGTCCTTCTGAAGAGTAGCATTTGTATTTGTCTCGACAACAAAAAAGCAGAAAGAGAGAACAGAACAAGGGTGGTGGGGGTGAGGAAGGGGGGGGGGGGGGGGTGGAGAGGGGGGGGGGGGGGGGGTGAGGGACGTGTGTCAGTAAAACGGTTTATGAAGCAGCCAATGTACATGTGTACACATACATAACACACACACACAACACAACACACAAACACACACACACACACAGCACACACACACAAACAACACACACACACACAACACACAACACACACACACACACACATACAACACAAACAACACACACACACACACATACACACACAACACACACACACACACACACACACACACACACACACACACACCACACACACACACACACACACACACACACATTCACCACAAAAGTTAACGAGACGGGTATAAATCCATTCCAAAACGGAAAAAAAACGATTCTGGATCTCATTTCCAGAAAAGGGTTTGATTTTTTTATATAACAAGTCTTCCGAGCTGTTCCAAAAAATTCCTGATAAAGATCTGGTCCCACAGATGATAAAGGTACTAATCATCAAAAACAAACACACAAAAACCCCAAACACTCTAAAGCATCGGTCCGCTCCAGCAAGATGTCCCAATAGATTGGAAAAGTATACGCACATACATAATTATACAGGCGCGCGCACAAACACACACACACAAAGGATGTACTACAGTTCTGAAAAACAAAAAACCAAAAAAACCCTCTGTATTACTGTAAGGTCCTTCTTCTTTTTTTTTTTTTTTGGCAGACGAGTTACTTAATATACGAGCAGGATACGTATCATTATATAATAAACCGTTCATCCTCACTTCAGTTTGCACCAAGGAAAAAAAAAAGTTAAAATAATAACCGTCTCCTTTAGGAAGGAGGATAATGTCCAACTCAAAACATGTTTACATACGCAAGAACAATAATCATCATCATCATAACAGGTGAATCACTGAGTCTTGAGAAGGATTTCTTTTCTTTATACATTAAAAAGAAACAGAAAGAAAGTCTCTGTATATCGCTGAGCTGGCGCGTATAGTACACAGACGTACATAGATACAATGCATGCGGACTTGTGTCAAACAAGGGATACAACAATGCACCCCCCAAAAAAGGTCAAGGAAAACATCTTATAAACGCAAGCTACCCATACACACACACACACACACACACACACACACACAAACCTAACCCCCACACAAGAACCACACGCTCTTTGAAGATAATCTTTGAAGATAATCTTTGAAGATAATCTTTGAAGATAATCCGTACTTCGCTGAGAGCAACCGCCAAGAGGCAATGATGAAGTCATGTGCCAATGACGTCATCACCCAGATATTGTTTTTGTTTTTTAAAAATCATGATTTCCAAAAAGAAAAGAAAAAAAAACCGTGCGCCCACACACAAACTGTTATCTTAGCGCGAAAATAGTCAAAAGCATTTTGAACACAGCGAAAACATGTCCCAAAAAAAACTCATAATAAACCAACACCCCCCTAACCTCCCCCCCCAAAAAAAAACAAAAAAAATCCGAAGAGTTGCTTCAATTCATGGCAATGGGACCAAGGACTGATTTTTTTTTTTGGGGGGGGGGGGTACACGAAGAAAAGTTGGGGTGGGGGAAAGGGAGGAGGGAGGGGGGGGGGATGTCGGTAAAAAAAAAAAAAAATCTCTGAGATGGCTTGTAGACTAGTTATAGTAGACGAAGACTGTGTTTGTTGCCCGGTCAGTCTCCTCTCTCACTTGACCGTGGCCTGGCTGGTCAAAGGACACAGAGTCCAGTGCAGTGCTGTCCAGTCCACGTAAGCGAATGTCGTGGGGCTTGTTTCCCTGAAGGTTTTTAAGGTTCGTTTAGTTAGTTTAGTCTTTTGTTCGTATGCGTGTGTGTGTCAATGCTCCACACAAACGAGCACTTAACCGCACCACACGAGCTGTACTTTTTCCATCCGAACATCCAGCGCTGTTTGGTCCAGCTTGATCCTGTCGTAAGCTCTCTCTCTCTCCTCTCTCTCTCTCTCTCTCTCCATCATCTCTCTCTCTCTCTCTCTCTCTCTCTCTCTCTCTCTCTCTCATCCTCTCTTTCTCTCCTCATACACACACACTCTCTCTCTCAATTGTTACTATTCCACCGCTTAAAAAAAAAATAGACCCCCCCCCAAAAAAAACCCAAAAAAACCACCAAAAAACCCACACTTTTACCGCAAATTTTGTCTTTTCGGTAGGCCTTGTTTAAAGCAGACAAGAGAAAAGAATTCTTTCTCTGACCAAAAAAAAAAAAAAAACAACCCAACCCAAACACACAAAAAAACACCACCACATGTAGCTGACGAGCGAAAAAGTTTTGCTTTGTTGTGGTTTTTTGTTTTGTTTTTATTTCTAACAGATCAAGTCTTCCCAGTTTCTCACACCCCTCTCCCATCCACCCTCCCACCCCCCTCTCTCTTCCCATTCCAACATGTCCACCTTCTGTCCTTCGTCCTTCCTCCCTCTTTTAGTCCTCCTCCTCCTCCACCACCACAATCACCACCACCACCGTCACCGTCATCATCATCATCCTCATCATCATCATCACCACCAGCCTCCTTCAACATCACACAGCGCCGTGAAGCGATCTCAAGGTGGACATATGCGGGTACGGGTGCGGGTAGCAGAGGCTGTTGAGGGAGGAGGACAGGGTAGGGGGAGAGGAGCTACTGGGTAGGCGCTCGGGGCGGGTGGAGCTGGGTGGGAAAGCCACCCCGCTGTCGTGGTACAGCACGGGGACTCGAACCATGCGGTGCGGGGAGCGCTGGGCCGACATGTTGGCTGCCTCCATTTCCGCCGCCAGCTGTCGCTTCCACTTGTTGCGGCGGTTCTGGAACCATATCTTGACCTGCAAAGCCCAGTGGAGTGGAGTGGAGTGGAGTGGAGGAGAGAGAGAGAGAGAGAGAGAGAGAGAGAGAGAGAGAGAGAGAGAGAGAGTAGAGAGAGAGGGAGAGAGAGGAGAGAGGGAGAGAGTAAGAGAGAGAGGTGATGATGGGGTTACAGTGATGGGGCCGTTTGTGACGAGAACAAACATGTCTGTTTATCAAAATGCTATGATTGTGCTTTATCAACAAAAAGATTGTTACAACATGGCAAGAACACCAAGCAACAACAGTTTCTTTTTTCTTATATTATCGTCTATCTTTTTAACAAAAAAAATACTGATGGGTTTTTGAAGTAGTTTTTGTGTGTGTGCATATTTAATGTGTGCAGAATTGTTCGCGTTTTTGTCTTGTGTTCGGGATTGGTTTTTGTGTGCATTTTCTGTTCTGGCTTTTTTTTGGTGGGGTTTTTAAATTGCTTGTTTTGAGTTTTTCTTTCTTTTTTTCCTTTTTTGTTGCTGATTATCCCAAACGTTATCAAACACTTTATCATTTATCATCAGCTGCAGAAGCAAAGCAACAATCAACATTCCACACTACCATCGTCATCCCCAAGCAAAAGTGGCATCCTTTTATCATGGTCGTTATCATCATCATCCGCATGCTTCTCATCCTCCATTGCCTCTGCTGCTCTGTACCACCACTTTCTTTTTCAGAAGCATCCTCACTATCATCATCATAATTAGCAGCACCTTTTCCATCATCATTATCACCATGATCATGATGTAATCATAATGGTCATCAGCAGCAGCAGCAGTAGCATCTTTTCATCATCATTATCACCATGATCATGATGTGATCATAATGGTCGTCATCATCATCAGCAGCAGCAGCAGTATCTTTTTCAACATCATTATCACCATGATCATGATGTAATCATAATGGTCATCAGCAGCAGCAGCAGTAGCATCTTTTCATCATCATTATCACCATGATCATGATGTGATCATAATGGTCGTCATCATCAGCAGCAGCAGCAGCAGTATCTTTTTCAACATCATTATCACCATGATCATGATGTAATCATAATGGTCATCAGCAGCAGCAGCAGTATCTTTTCATCATCATTATCACCATGATCATGATGTGATCATAATGGTCGTCAGCAGCAGCAGCAGCAGTATCTTTTTCAACATCATTATCACCATGATCATGATGTGATCATAATGGTCAGCAGCAGCAGCAGCATCTTCTTCATCATTATCATGATCTTGATCATGATCATCATTCACTGCCATCGTCGCCGAAATCACCACCATCTCTTCAATTATTACCATTGCTTTCACTCAAAATTGTGGTTGTCGTCATCACCACCAGTCGCCATCAACCATCAATAACTATTAACATCATCGTAGCTGTTGTGGTTATCCATCCATCCATCCATCCATCTCTCAATCCATTCATCCACCTATCGGTCCATCCATCCGTATCCTATCAATCCACCCATCTTCCTTCCATCCTCATCAATCAATTTTTAAAAAAACACAAAAAACCCACTATAACGGTCAACACGTTATCATAATCATCACCACCATTCCTCACCATCACCACCATTCCTCATCATCACTACCATCATCCTCAACACCCATCAACTCATCCATCATCTCCCCCCCCCCCCCCCCCACCCCATCCACGACCCTGTGTATCCCAACATCTCTCATCTATCTACCTGAGTTTCCGTGAGGTGCAGTGAGGCGGCCAGCCCCGCCCTTTCCGAGCTGGACAAATAACGCTTCATGTCGAAGGTGGACTCTAACTGAAACACCTGACTTCGCGAAAACACCGTCCTCGTCTTCTTCTTCCTCGCCTTCAACTTCTCGTCATCGTCATCATCCCCTCCTCCCCCTCCTCCTCCTCCTCCTCCTCCTCCTCCGCCGCGTCGACCGCTGTCGTCCCCGCGCAGGCTTCCAGAATCCTCTCTGGACAAGCCGTCAGCATCCTCATCGCCGGAGTCCACGCACAGATCTTTGCAGGAGCGTTTAGGTGAAGAGGGGCCCACCATGAGGTCCCGGCTCTCCCGCTCTCTGTCTCTGCTGTCTCTGTCTCTGTCCACTCGGTCTCCGTCACTGAAGGGGCTGGAGGGAGAGGAGGGGGAGAGGGGCTGTTTGGGGGAGAGAGGTCTGAGGCGAGGAGCGCCGGGCACTGGAAAAGAAACAGAAGGACAAGTGCAGGTCAGTCATTTGGAACAGAAGCATGATCCCACCCAAAAACAAAACAAGAAAAAAAGGGAATTCTGCATGTAAGCAAAAATAAAGAGTATGATTCCATCGCCAAGTGTAAGGTTTCATAATGGTAAGGTTTCTTTGATTTGTTGCTTTACAAGATTCAGCGCTATATAAATTCCATATATTATTATTATTATAATGGAAAAGCGAATCTGATGATTGCTGAAATGGGTGACTTTCATCTGGAATATATAGTACTGTAGCTCAGCCTGTTTCTCAACGACCAAAGAAAACACAACAACAACAACACAGCATGAACGTATTCAACAGAATTAAGCATTCTTGCAACCTTTTGCTTCAAAACCATTCGTCTGTCTGTCTGAATCTCTATCTACCCTGCAATGAACCAAACGAGTAAAAACGGCAAAACAACAACAGCAGTAGCAGTAGCAGCAAACAACAACAACAACAACAACAACAAAACTCTTCCTCTCTCCTTCTTACCATTTTCGTTCCATAATTAAAAAGAGAAAAAGAAAGAGAAAAAAAAACACCGATCTTTTAGATTTTTCCCCCTTCCTTTTTTCTAGTTTTCTCAATTGTTTTTTTTTTCCTTCTCGTTTAAAATGTGTGTTCAGATTTACTTTGAGTTAAGTGCATACTTCCATCACTTTGCTAGATGAGAAACTATAGAGTTGTTACGTGAGTTGTTCTGATCTTGGTGTGTGTGTGTGTGTGTGTGTGTGTGTGTGTGTGTGTGTGTGTGTGTGCGTGCGCGTGCGTGTATGTGTGTGTGCGTGCGTGTGTGTGTGTGGTGCGTGCGTGCGTGCGTGCGTGTGTGTGTGTTGTGAAAGTCAAAGTCAAATCAAAGTCAAACTTTTATTTTCAGAGAGTACATTGAAATTTATAAGCTACTTTTCATCAAGCCATCCGTCTAAGAAAAAAAAATCTAGCAACCATACAAACACACACAAAAAACCCCAATCACAAAGTATAAAAGAGCAATGCTTCACTAAAAACAAAATAGAAAAGATTACTCGGGGGGAAAAAGAAATATAATATGTGTATGTGTTCACATATGCGCAGGTACGTGCGTGCGTGCGTGCCAGCGAGCGAGCGAGCGAGGAGAGAGAGAGAGAGAGAGAGAGAGAGAGAGAGAGAGAGAGAGAGAGAGAGAGAGAGAGAACAGACAAGACAGACAGACAGACAGACAGACAGACAGACAGACAGACAGACAGACAGAGCTCTTAAAGCAATCTTTCAACTTGCGCGACTTCCCAGACAAAGATAAATGAAACCAATCTAGGCAGTGGTGGTACTCTCCCAGTATCCCCTCCCTCCCTCCCTCCCTCCATTCCCTCCCTCTCCCTCCCCTACCCGTCTTCCTCTATCCCCACTCCCCACCCTCAGTCTTTCCCCGATCCCCACCCCATCTCTTCCTTTTTTTTTTCCTTCTTCTTTTTCTTTTTTGTCTTTCCGACGTACCACTCTAACTTGCCTACCTTTCTATCAGTCCATTTTCCCAGTAATCGACCTCCCCTGCATGCAGGTTTCCGCCCGTCACCTCTCAAACCGGTTACAATTCCTTTTTTTGTCTTTTTACCTTCACCCAGCCAGATTTGTCCCCCCAGGCAGGTTTGGGTGGGTTGTTTTTCTTTTTTCTTCTTTTTTTTATCTTCTCTCGCATGGCTTTTTTTTCTGTTGGTTTTTTTGCTTTTGTTTTCGTTTTTAGATTTGGTTTTGTTTGTGACGATGTTGTTGGTATGTATTTTATAAAAAGAAAAAGAAAAAGAAAGAATATTATGGGTCAAGATGGCAGAGAAAGGTGTTTGTGAAGATATTGATTTTGATGAATGTTAAAAGCTTCTCTCTGTTTTTGTTGTGCTTTTTTTTTTAAGTCAAACAAATCAAAAACAGTTTGGGGATGTAGACTGTGTGACGACAAGAAGTTTCTAGAATTCTTTGTTCACCTGGACTTTTAAAGTTTTTGTTTTCTTTCTTTCTTTCTTTGTTCTGTCAACTTAGGCGTGGAGACACTGTAATGCTTCCATAAAACAGTAGTACCAGCATACTCTAACCCTCTTAAACTTCTGTACGACAAATATCCTCCCTCCTTCTCTCTCTCTCTCTCTCTCTCTCTCTCTCTCTCTCTCTCTCTCTCTCTCTCTTCTCTCTCTCTCTCCCAAAACACCAAGAACTTTCCAATCATTCAGAATAATCAGCACCATTGTAGCACCCAAGTTAATTCTAGATTATCTTTTATTCACTCAGGTTCACAATGACTTGAAACTCCCAAGTCAAAGATTTAGAGAAGAAGAAACGAAACCAAAAACAAACAAAAAATGTCAAAAGAATGATGGTAGCCATGGTCGGTGATAGTTTACACGCACGTGCGCGCATGAATGCGTGTGTCGAAGGATAAGGGAGAAGCTTGGAAGTGGGAGGAGGGGAGGGGAGGGAAGGGGAAGAGGGAGGTGGGAACTGAAATGAGGGATCTACTCAAATGAGGGATCTTCAAGTTTCCAAGAGCACGTGTCAAGCAAATGACATCAGGCGTGGTATCCACGATCGATGCTGCCAGTGCCGACAACACACCCCCCCCCCCCCCCCACCCCCACCCCTTACCCCCCCCCCCCCCCCCCCCCCTCCAACCTTTTGGTTCCAGAAGCAAGGCACATGGACACCTGCAAATTAAATGCCTTCGTCTGTCCCCCTAGTCACTATTAAGAGACTGCACTGCAGTTGAGTAGCTTACTTTAACCCTTCCACTTTCCCAGCCATCTCTCAGCTGCATCCTGTGCTCTTCCTTCCTTCCTCCTCCCTTCTCTCGTCTCGTTAAAAGTATGGAGCAGGCGTTCCTGTAATTCTTCTCTCGACACCTCCTATCATTTTAGCAGGGCTTGTTAACAAGTATAGGCCGTTTCCTTGCTTAAGAGTTCGCTTTTTGGTTTTTTTCCTGGTTTTGTTTTTTTTGTCTTTTTTTTTCTGTGGGGGGGGGGGGGGGGGGGGGGGGGGGGGGGGGGGGGGGGGGGGGGGGGGGGGGGTATTGTGCATGTTCGTCTTGTTAACTGATATAGATCGTTTCCCTGACTGGTCCTTATTACTGTTTTTTTAATCAGTTGTGTTAAGTATAGGACGTTCTCTCTCTCTCTCTCTCTCTCTCTCTCTCTCTCTCTCTCTCTCTCTCTCTCTCTCTCTCTCTCTCTCTTCAGACGTGGAGATTTTCAAAGAGTTTGATTGTTTTGCTTTGTTCTTTTTTTTTAAAGGTATTTTCTTTTTTTTCTTTTTTTTTTTGGGGGGGGGGAGGATTGAGGGATTGCTTAGTGGAGGTTTTTAACTGTCAGAAAATCGGGTGTACTCCATGGTGGTTTTTTTTTCTCTACTTTGAAGAGAGAGAGAGAGAAGAGAGAGAGAGAGAGAAGAAGAGAGAGAGAAGAGAGAGGTGAGTGTGTGTGTGTGTGTGTGTGTGGTGTGTTGTGGTGTGTGTGTGTGTGTGTTGTTCAATTTGTCTTCTTTTTTTAAAGTAATGTTAGCGTGTGTCAAAGTCAAATTTTAAAAAAATTTCCCGTTGGTAGTACATTGAAAAAGCAATGCGTTTGCTTTTTTCCAAAGCCACCTATGTAGGATCAACAATCTTTTCATCAATAAGTGTGTGTGTGGTGTGTGGTGTGTTGGCGGCGCGCGCGCGCGCGTGCTGGCGTGTGTATGCGCGCGTGCGAGTGTGGTGTGTGTGTGTGGTGTGTGTGTGTGTGTGTGTGTGTGTGTGTGTGTGTGTGTGTGTGTGTGTTGTCGTGTCTAACAAGGATAGCATGAACTTGCTTTTTTTTTTCAGATATAGAACAGGAGCAGACTGTGGGCTCTGTCGACGATGTTTTCAATTCATCTCACACGCTGTTTGTTTGTTTTGTTGTTGTTGTTTTTTAAATATCATGTTTTATAAGTAAACATGCAGCACTACGCTTTTGTTATAGATGATGCGTTGTTTCGTATAATTTTGCAGTCTTTGTCTAAGACTAAATGCCTGTAAACCATACCTTTTCACAGAGAGAGACAGAGAGAGACAGAGAGAGAGGGGGGTGGATGGAGAACAGGAGAGTATTATGTTGCTAGCAACAATGGTGTATGGTAGCATTAATTGACATGCGTCTTGATACTGTCTCTCTTTTCATGCACGGAATGAACTATTTAAAACGAGAAAGAAAGAGAGAGAGAGAGAGAGAGAGAGAGAGGAGAGAGAGAGAGAGAGAGAGAGAGAGAGAGAGAAGACGGGAACGGAATACTATGGCACAAACACAACGCTGGAATAGTAGAAAAGTCTACACATCTGACAAATGCTGAACCATGTGTTTGGTTGTTGTTGTTTTTTTAAAAGAAACAAGAAAGAAACAAACAAAAACCAAAAATCAGGTGACACATTTGTATTGTATTGCCCAAAAGCAATGGCAAATTGGTTGTGGTACATCTGTCACTAGATCTAATCTTGTTCATTGTTAACATCTAAATCGTCGTTGCTATTGCAAGTCAAGCTTTCTGCATCGTAGTGGGGATAGCTACTTATCAGATCTTAATAAATTGGATATTTTCAACACTGAAGACAAGGTCTAAAAAGAACAGAAAAATTGGATCAAAGGCATTCCCAGATTTTCACTGACAATGCAAACTAAATTGGCTTGCAATGAATAAAGGAGAAAAAAATCACAAACCGGGCTTGAACTCTCTCTCTCTCTCTCTCTCTCTCTCTCTCTCTCTCTCTAACTCACACACCACCACAACACACACACACAAAACACACACACACACACACTTACACTACACATCCGTTTGACCGACAAACAACAGCATGTCGTGACTTTTTTTTTTTTTTTTGCAGGGCATCTGCGTGATCGCCGCCATTCTGCCTCGTCCCTGCGCTCGACGGCTGCGCATGCGCCAGGCCGGGTCACAGGGGTCGCACGCGCATTATTCTGCGCGTGCTTGTAGCTATCGTTTGTCAAGAATCTCATCCCTTCCTTGAATGGACAGTGGTTTGGAGAGGGAGGGGGGGAGAGAGAGGTTATGAGAAGAAGGAGAAGGGGGGGGGGAAGCGTGAGGAAGAAGGAGGAGGAGGAGGGAGGCGGAACAACAGCTCACGAACGCTGCCCAAGAGCGCTATTGATCTGTGCACGAGGCCACGCCCACACGCGCGCGTGATTGACAGTGCCAGTTTCAGGCGGGGCGGGCGGTTGGCAGCAGACGACTTTTGCTGTTAAGCCATCGCCGGCGCGACAACCAGCAGACTCCGTCGTCCGTCACTCGCCGCCGACCGGATTCAACAGAATTTTTAAGAAACAGAAACGAGGCCAGCTTCGGCGGCGGCGGCAGAAACAAACAGAATTTTATTTATGCAGTTATTCATTTTATTTGTTTTTATTTATTTATTTATTTATTTATTTACTGGCCTGTTTGTTTGGCCCGATTCTTTCCGTTTGATGTCGGGTCGATCTTTATAGAGGTTTAAGGATTTATGATTTCACCCAAAAGTGGGATGTGCGAGGGAGGAAAGGGGAGTGGATGGAGAGGGTTGGGAGGGGAAGGAGGAGGAGAGGGGGTTGTATAAGTAGCCTGGTTTATACAGTGGAGACAGAGATAATAAAACACTTTGAAATAAATATGGAAACTTCCTTGATGACAGCAGCTGAGAAGCATTTAAATCTTTCTCCAGCATCTTTTTTTGTTTTTGTTTTGGTGTTGGTTTTTGTTCCAGTCTTATCTTTTCTCCACCACCACCCCCCACCCCACCCCCCACGCCCCTTCTCTCTCTCTCTCTTCTCTCTCTCTCTCTCTCTCTTCTCTCTCTCTCTCTCTCTCTCTCTCTCTCTCTCTTCTCTGTCTCTGTCTCTCTCTCTGTGTCTCTCTGTGTCTCTCTCTCTGTCTCTGTCTCTGTCTCTCTCTCTCTCTCTCTCTCTCTCTCTCTCTCTCTCTCTCTGGCCTGTCAAGGGGCCTGATCGGCCAGAAGGGTTGACGTCTGATCTAAGAGTTATGGGTTCGAGTCTCACCGTAGGCCGGTCGCCAGGTAAAATTGGAACGAGACAAGGTTTTCCTCTTCGGATTCAACATTCGTCCGTTCGTGTAGACTCCTTGAACCCTTCCATTGCTCCCGCCTTCAACTAAAACTTGAAACCGACTTCTCTCTCTCTCTCTCTCTCTCTCTCTCCTCTCTCTCTCTCTCCTCTCTCTCTCTCTCTCTCTCTCTCTCTCTCCTCTCTTCTGTCTGTCTGTCTGTCTGTGTCTCCTTCACTCAAACCGACATCTCTCTCTCTGTCCTTCCGTCTGTCCTCCTCCCTCTCCTCCCCCTCCTCCTCTCTCTCTCTCTCTCCTCCTCCTCTCTCTGTCCTTCTGTCTCTGTCTTCCTGTCGTGTGTCCCTCACTCCCCACCCCCTCTCCCCCCCACACACCCCCCCCCCCCCCCCCCCCACCTCCTATCTCTCTCTTCCCTCCCCCCTCTTCTCTCCTCCCCCCCTCCCCCCCCCCCCCCCCCCCCCCCCCCCCCCCCCCCCACCCCCCTGCGCGCGCACGACTACTACAGACCGCAGATGTTATTCCTACACCTAGCACCATTCTCTCTCTCTGTGTATAGCCTACCTGCAGACAGCACTCAAGAGGCCTGGCATATATAGGAAGACACTGCAGAACCTTAGCCCACGAGCCCAGCTACAGTATGGACGAGTGGTTCAGACCTTTCCATCTCTATCCCAGGGGCCCAGGATCATAGTCGTGGGTTCGAATCTCGGCGACGTCTAACGAATTAAGAGTGGAGATTTTTTTTTTTTACGATCTTCCAGGTCAACTTCAAGTGCAGACCTGCCAAGTGCTTGCCTTCTCTCTCTCTCTCTCTCTCTCTCTCTCTCTCTCTCTCTCTCTCTCTCTCTCTCCTCTCTCTCTCTCTCTCTCTCTCTCTCTCGTGTGTGTGTGTGTGTGTGTGTGTGTGTGTGTGTGTGTGTGTGCGTGCGTGCGTGCGTGCGTGCGTGCGTGCGTGCGTGCGTGCGTGTGTGTGTGTGTATACACACACACATGCAAAAGATCAAAATATGCCTGTTGTATACAGATCCCGTCATTCATGTCCGTGCCCAGTGGGTTGCGGAAACACGAACATGCTGCCCAGCATACTATTTTCCCGAAGTCAGTATGTGGCTACCTTCACGGTGGGGGGACAAAAAAAACTGTCGCGTACGTAAAATCTCATTATTTGGTTAATCGTGGAGCTCTAGCCGAGGAACAAAAAAAAAGGAAACAATCTCAGGGAAAAAAACACGTATCTATACAGTAATACACGCCTCACCTGTCTCCCTCCCCCCCCCCCCCCCCCCCCCCCTCCCCCCTCCCCAAAAGCTCGTCATACTATTAGGTGCTAACAATAAGAAATACTAAGAAATAGATTTGTTGATGTTAAAGGCTAAGTTATGAAAGATAGGACGGGGGGGACGGGATAGCCTAGTGGTTAGAACATTGCGCTCGCAATCTGACGACCCGGGTTCGATTCCCGTTCAAGGGAGATATATTTTCTTGTGGAGTTAACATCAGTGCAGACCCCACTCTCCCCAAAAGTCCTTCGGATGAGACTATAAACCGAGGCCCCGTGTGCGAACGCACGCAGAACATCTTGCACACACGTTAAATCCTGTTCCGCTTTTCGTAGGAGTAGGCCATGTGGGAACAGATGACAGAATTTACAAAACCGCATACACACGGGGACTGGATGTAAAAAAGCACATTAAGTGCTTATTCCATTATCCTCGATATAAAAAAAAATTTAATTTAAAAATTAAATAAAAATAAAAAAGATTTAAATAAGCAACTCATTCATCATCGCGCATTTCGCTCTGGAATTTTTTTTTTTTAAAGCACCAGAAATAATGACATGGCGGTGGCGTTGGAGAGGACAGGGGGAAAAAAAGCATTGTCCAGCTTTTGTTTTGCTTTTTTGTTGGGATTTTTTATTTGGTTGGGGTTTTTTTGTTGGGTTTTTTTTTTTGATGGAGGAAAACTGACACCTGTGCTAGGCTATTCTAGTGTGACCTGGCTGACTGGGTATTCTCGTCACAAGAGAAGATGGGTGGTGGTGGTGGTGGTGTATGAGTGCGTGTGTGTGTGCGTGTGTGTGTGCGTGTGTGTGTTGTGTGTGTGTGTGTGTGTGTGTGTGTGTGTGGTGTGTGTGTGTGTGTGTGTGTGTGTGGTGTGTGCGTGTGTGCGTGCCTGCGTGCAACAACAACACACACACACATAAACACACACACACACACACACACACACACACACACACACACACTCCAGAGCAGAGGATGAGTTTTGTCCTATGTGCAAGAAAGAAAAAACCAAAACGTCAACCGAAATATCGATACTGATCCCGGCAGTCACAATGCTGCTTGCTACCTTAATGGTGGGCTAAACCGGTCGCATACACACACGCAAACACAAAAAACCCCACCCCACCCTCACCAGCTGTATAGCCGAGGAACAAGAGGGCGGTGGGGAAAATCGATATTTGAGACAATAGCCCTTGGAAGAGTAAACGGCATGTGGTCACTTAAGAGCAGTTACCTGAGGCGGACGTCAGTCAATGACTGGTCCAGACTGCTGCTGCAGTGACTGACGAGAAAAGTAACACAGTCACCTAGTATGGTGGGAGTTTGTTTTTTTGTTGTTGTGGTGGTGGTGGTTGTATACTACTATGTCTAGGTGTGGAGATAGATCGTTGTGAGATAGATAGATAGATAGATAGATAGATAGATAGATAGATAGATAGATAGATAGATAGATAGATAGATAGATAGATAGATATAGACAGACAGGCAGGCAGGCAGGCAGGCAGGCAGATTGATAAGACACGCAAGTAGATAGATAGATGGATGG
>CM054136.1:9260899-9263399 GCA_028751875.1 Rapana venosa | reverse complement strand
TGTAAATTTCTTCCATAGAATTCGGAGTTAATTCCTTTGTCTTATCAACGGAACCAAACAAAACTAACGAACTAAAGTCGTAGTTTAGGCGAGCTTTTTAAAATAAAATAAAAAAATTAATCATACCATCGTTATACCGTATTTTAACGACTCACAGCGCTTTTTTCCCCCCTCTAGCCTATTATGTGACTGTTCAGAAAGTCACCGTATAATTACCTTCTTAAATCACGGAACCTCTCTCTCTCTCTCTCTCTCTCTCTCTCTCTCGTTCGTCTTCAAGACTAGGAAAGGAAAGGAAATGGAGAAGAAAAAGCAACAATGGAGAACATCTTTTTTATCTTGACATAGCCTGCATGCGGGTGAGACAGGCAGACAGACAGACAGAAAAAGACCCGCACAGAGAGAGACAGAGAGAGGGGAGAGAGAGAGAGAGAGAGAGAGAGAGAGAGAGAGCTCAGAGAAACAAACAGGTAGGGGCAGAGTAACTGAGAGGTCACAAACAAGACAGACAGAGACAGACACAAGAAACAGACAGACAACTACAGAGATAAATGGGGGGGAGGGGGGACAAAGACAGACAGACAGGCATACAGACAGACAGCGAAGGCGAGTGGATGGCGGTAGTCATGCCTTTAGAGACAGACAGACAGACAGAAACAGACGAACAAATACAGAGGCAGAAAGAAAAAAAGACAGACAGACAGACAGACAGAGGGTGAAGGTGAATAGGGTGCCTTCATCTAGAAACCCACAGACAGAAACAGACAAATACAGAGAGGGAAAGAAAAGAAAAACAACAGACAGACTAGACAGAGAGAGAGTGAGTGAATGTGGATGGATTGATATGATGCCTATCTATTCATCTATCTATCTATCTATCTTATCTATCTATCTAAATCTATCTATCTATATCTATCCATATCTCCATCTATCCATCCATCGATCCATCTATCTACCTACCTATCTATCATCTAACTATCTATCCATCTATCTATCCATCCATCACCGATCCATCTAACCATCTATCCATCCATCACCGATCCATCTATCTATCTATCCATCCATCTATCTATCCATCCATCATCTATCAATCCATCTATCTACCTATCTATCCATCCATCATCCATCTATCTATCTATCTATCTACCTATCCATCCATCTATCTATCTATAGTGTTGCGAATCAATGGCTTGCAGACAGATGAGAGAGGGAAGGAGGGAGGGAGGGAGCGATGATAAAAATGACCAAATTACCCTCATTGTCCCCTAATGACAGGCCGACGACACACCTCTCTACGTGACATCTGGCTGTCTGTCATGTCTGTCTGTCATGTCCGTCTGTCATGTCTGTCTGTCATGTCTGTCAGTGGACTGAGGGCCAGACACAGTCCCTACTATACGCCTTGCCCGTTTATTTATGTACTAGTAACTATTGTTTTTCCCCCCAGGGACCGAGTTTTGGTTTGGTTTGTTTTTTTTACTTTTTGTTTTGTTCGTCGTTTCTTAAGTTTTACTGGCGGGGATTTTTTTTATTTTCATTTTTTCTTTACTGTGGAGTGGTTTAATCACTTTGTCTCGTGTTTGTGTGTATAACTTTTTACTGCTGTTATTATTTTCTTTATGAACTGACTCGGTGTTATGAAAAGAAAAACAAAGAAGAGAGGAAGAAAGCAGCGGGGAGAGGGGAGGGGGCGGGTCGGGGGAGGGGGGGGGGGGGTGGAAGGTAGAAGACAAGAGGGGAAAAAAGAAGAATGACAGAAGTAAAGAAAAAAAAGAGAGAGATAAAAGAAAGAGCTGCAGAAAGAAAAAGTAGAAGAAAAAGGAAAAAAATACGATAAGAAGGAAAATCATTTAACGGAAAGAAAAAGAAACCAGCAAATTTTTTAGTCAAACATCTTAAAAACCTATATATCTATTCTCTTCATCATGAATAAAATAATTCGGCAGCTTCCTTTATTCTTTTTTCCCCCCCTTGATTCAAATAACTGACTGCTTGCTGTCTTGCTAGCCATGGATCGGTGGTCTAGAGGTAACCGCACTTGCCTAAAAAAGCGAAAAGTCCGGGTCGGAAGTGTGTGGTGGTTTGATCCCCGTTTGGGCCCGAAACTTTTCCCTCTTCCATTAGACCATAAATCTGGGTGTTAGTCTTTCGGATGAGATGACAAACCGAGGTCTCGTGTGCTACACATAATTTTTTTAGCGCACGTAAAAATAAAAAAAAGTTTAACCCACGGCAACAAGAGAGTTGTCCCTGAAAAAATTCTGTAAAAAAAAACAAAGCCTCTCTGATGGAGAATCAAATACAGTTGCAGACAAGGAAAAGGAAAACAAAAAAATGGGTGGCGCTGCTCTTGTGGCGACGCGTACGCGCTCTCCCCGGGTGAGAGAGCAGCCCGACTTTCACGCAGAGAAATTAATCTGCGGCGACTTAGAAGTGGTTAAAATAAAACTACAAATACAAATGAAATAAAATGGAAATTGACAAGCGCTGGTGGCTAACC
>CM054136.1:9250899-9255899 GCA_028751875.1 Rapana venosa | reverse complement strand
TTGACTGACGCCAAGTAATTGAAGGAAACAAAATCGCCATCAACATTCAACATTTTCCTAATGATGATATTGCTACTTATCGTTGAAACCAGCTCTCGATCATCTTTTCTATTCAATAAAATGTAGCTGACTTTTCCCCTACAAATTTTAAGTTATGTCAGCTATAGATTAAAAATAAATGCTCCCCCCCCCCCCCCCCCCCACCCAAAAAAAAAATCCCAGTGTAATACACAAACAGCTCCTCAAAAAAGTTTAGGGAAATATCAAGACAAGCTACATCTCCCTCCCAATTATATCTCTAATGTTCAAATTTCCTGAAGACTTTCAGACAAATCTTACAATCAAATGCAAGCAAGCAAACAAGTCTGTCCCACATACAACACACTCTTGAACCCTCTCCACTTTACAAAAAAAGCGATTCTTAAAAAAAGAAAAATTAAGAGTGTTGCTCGGCTGACTTGACCAACACTGCAGGTGTCTGCATCACTCAGGCCTGGTTGACACCAGGAAAACTATTATTAGGCCTATAGGAAGCCTAGAGAGCAGTTGCTATTAAGATGTTTCAGGGCTGTGTGCTTCTATAGTGTCTTCATTATATCATCACCTTTTGACTGTCCTGTATTACATACAATAAGGGCTGGATGGTATCAAGCACGTGAGCTATACAAAGCTATTTAGATACAGTACAAGTTACATTGGACTGACTCTCTCTCTCTCTCTCTCTCTCTCTCTCTCTCTCTCCCCGTTGGGGGGTGGGGAGGGGGGTGTTTGCTAGTGGTCAGAGAGAGAGAGGTTTAAGGTCCTTCTACTTAAAGATACATACATGCATACGCCTCTCTCTCTCTCTCTCTCTCTCTCTCTCTCTCTCTCTCTCTCTCTCTCTTCTCTCACACACACACACACACACACACACACACACACACACAAAAGCGAACAACTGAAAAATATTTACTTTTAACACACACACACACACACACACAGCTATTTTTTTCACAAACACATGAACACAACGCAACACAATACAACAATACAACACGCACTCACACACACACACATACACACACATACACACCACAACAACCCCCCAACTCACCACATCACACACACACACACACACACACACACACCACACCACCACACCCCCACCACCACCCCTTTCCACACACACACACAACACACCACACACCACAACCACCACCACCACCACCCCCCCCCCTACCCCCCCCCACCCCACCCACCACCACCACCACCAAAAAAAACACCACCAACCTAACACCACCACCACCACCAACACCACCAACCCACCACCACCACCAACAACCCACCACCACAACAAACACTCCCCCCCCCCACCCACCCCCACCCCCCCCCCCCTGTACTACATCCACCACCCTCCTCACCAGGGTAGTCCAAGGCCGGGTGGTGGAGCATGGCGGCAGCAGGGTACCACGGGTACCACTGGTTGAAAGCCCGGGCCGTCAGTCTGGAATCGGCGGCGGCAGCGTACACCTGGAACTTGGAGTAAATGTCCGCCAGGCTGAACACCACCGCATCCCGAGACCTGGGGGAGCTCAGGTCCCCACCCCCTCTCTCCTCCCCGGGACCCCCCTCCCCCTCGCTCCCGGAATCCTCCTCCTTGGAAGGTCCCAGGATGCTGCTGATGGAGAAGGAGGGCTTGGCCGGGGGCTGGTGGGGAGGGGGAGGAGGAGGGGGGAGAGGAGGGGGAGGGGTGATGGATGCCTTGCTGTCCGGCGTGTGTTCGTCGTCCGACATGTTGTTCTTGATGATGTTGATGATGATGGGGGCACATAGAACAGAGGGATTACTTAACCCCCAGAGAGAGAGAGGAGAGGCCGCGGCGCCAGTTAGGGACACAGCTGGTATGAGGATCGGAGCTTGCCAAGGTTGAGTTGGGTTAGGGCAGAGGGAGTTAGTAGTAGTAACTTGTGGGGAAGTTTCAGCAAGTCCCTAGTGTGGAGGAAGGAACAGGTAACATTTTCTAGGCGTTGGTGGATATCTGTTTCGAAATCAAAAGGTGGCTTGAAATATTTTGTTGTTGTCAAAAATACAGCTTTTTTGGGTTATTTTGGGGGGGGGTAAGCGTCAAGTAGGAAAAAAGAGGGGTTGGGGGGGGGGAAGTTTAGTAGTTGATCGCAATGTCTTGTGTCTTGTCCGTGTGTGTTTGTGGTAAAGTAACACACACAATACTAGGGTTACATTTCCAGCACAAAAAAGGAAATGATCCAATTTATGATTATGATGATGATTATGACCTCGGTTGAACTCACAGCACCATTGTGCAGATATAGGGGAAAAAAATAATGTACGACGTTGATTGAATGAAGAGAACAACAACAAACAAAAAAAGCAGTAAGCACAAACACGTGTGTGTCTCCTTGATTTCTTTCACGGGTTTTTAGAAAAAAAAATTACGAACCAAAAAAACAAACCAAAAAAGTTTCTGAAACGGTGACAAGTTTCATCAGCTCAGACCATAAACCGCACTAAGCTGCAGAAATACAAATTAATATTGTTCATTAAGGGTTAATAAACAACAACACACACAAACACACAAATAACAACTTGGACCGCAGAACTTCTTTCCCCCCCGCGCACGAAAATGTACACACTCACACACCAAAAAAGAAAACCCAAGCTTCCTTTTTTGTCCAGCTGAGAAAAATCAAAACAGGGACTTTCAGATCAAAGTGCAGAAGAAATCACCAAAACAGAGTTTCCAAACTTTCGAAACTGACAAGTTACCGCTGTAGGTGAAGAGGGGACGGTAGATGGACTACTGCAGTAAACAGGAGCCACTGTGTGTGTCACTGGAGCCAGGACTCCAAACCTTGTCATCAGCAGTATCAGTGGTAGAAGTTAGAAGTAGAAGTAGGACCATACTCGAAGCGGAGACCACTGGTGGTGTTGTGACACTTTCACCCTCTTCAACTGTCTCATGTCTATCACTTCCTCTTTCTTCTCTTTTCTTTTCTTTCTTTCTTTATTACTACAACTCTCGCCCGCCCTTTTTGGCTCTTCTCTCAAACCCTGCGTGGGTCGCACTGCTCTCTTGTACCGCTAGACCAAGTGCCATCCGTCTTTCTAATCGCGCAATCATCATTTCAGCGGGTATTAGGCCAGTGACAGGCGCGACAGGGCGCGCTGATTGGTGGGAGGTGGAGACTGTAATACGATTAATGAGTCGCCGGCTGTGACAGGCAGGCCACGCCCTCCCAATCAAAGCCCAGAGCAGGCAGAGGACAAGGGGAGGTGCCTGTCAACCGGCTAGGGGGAGGGGTGCCGGACAAGGCTGGAAAGAAAGTGACGTTTTCCCCAGCCACTGGTAGTATGTATATACCCGGCTGGCTTAGGCTAAAGCTGGAGAAGCAGACGACACACGACATGGACTCGTCCGGGTGGGGAAGAGGGTGGTGAGGGTGGTGGTGGTGGTGGTAGTAACGGGAGGTGGTTTGGAGTGACGACAATGGAAAAAAGATCTAACGACCGCTGACATAGAGTGGCGTGCGGTTTTAGTACATCGCCTAGATAGACATCGACTGGCTGCTGCGGCGTCGTCAGTGTGTGCTGCTAGAATAGGGATGGTGGTGGTGGTGGTGGTGGTGGTATAGTAGTAGTGGTAGTAGTATTAGTAGTAGTAGTCACAGTGGGGGAAACTGTCTCCGCGCCTAATTCTCTCTGAGAGCTTTATGAGCGAGACCAGACACCAATTCACGCTTGGTGACTGCCTGATGACTGTCAACAGCAACACACACAAAAAACCTCAGACCGGGGAAAAAACCTATCCCACACATAAAAAGAGGGCATGAATACTCAAGCGGTAAACAGTAGACTAAGTAATTTACTGTCAAAGAGAGAGAGAAGGGGAAGGGGGATCAAAAAGGGGGTGGGGGGAGGAAGGACAGAAAAAGATGAAGGCAATCCAGAGGCTGTTCTTGGTCTACTAGCTGTAGGTCCCATCATAAAAAAAATAAATATACAAGCCCTAGTTGATTTTACAACAAATAACGATGATGATGGTGGTGGTGGTTATGATGATGATGGTGGTGGCGGCGGTGGTGGTGATGATGATGATGATGATGATGATGACGGTGGTGGTGGTGGTGGTGGTGGTGGTGGTGGTGATGATGACGACGACGATGATGACGATGATAATAACTTAACAACAACAGATTCTTTAGGGGGGGGGGGGGGGGGGGGGGGGGGCAGCAACATTCTGTTTTTCCGCTTGTTTTTACATGATTAATTTTGTCATGTTAAAAATGTTCATGAAAAAAAAATATATAAAAAAAGCTTTTATTCGGGAGTGATGGGATAACTTGAAAACAATAGTCTCCATACTTATGGTGATTGACTGACTACTCCACCTTTTAGTTCCTTGAGGAGTCGTTACGCGTAGTACTGTGGGTTTGGGTTTGGGTGTTTTTTCTCTCAGTTTAGTTGAACCTTGAGGACCACGTGCCTCTCTAGGTAGCGGCAGGATGCATGCTGGGTATGCTCCTATCCTCTATACCACTGACCCAATCTACACAGCTGACCGACTCTTCTAGGGAAAGAGGGATAGTGTCTTCTTAGCTCCTACTGTGACACGTTCGTTATCTCTTCTTTGTTCCAAACTGTCATGTCAGTTATCTCTTCTTTGTTCCAACTGTCATGTCGATTATCTCTTCTTTGTTCCAAACTGTCATGTCAGTTATCTCTTCTTTGTTCCAAACTGTCATGTCAGTTATCTCTTCTTTGTTCAAACTGTCATCTTGGTTATCTCTTCTTTGTTCCAACTGTGCTCTCTGTCGCAATGCATGCTTATCTCTTCTTTTTGACCAAACTGTCGATTCAGTAAATATGTCTTCTTTGTTCCTACTGTGCACGTTCAGTTATCTCTTCTTTGTTCCAAACTGTCATCTTGATTATCTCTTCTTTGTTCCAACTGTCATGTCGATTATCTCTTCTTTGGAAACAAACTGTCATCTTGATTATCTCTT
>CM054136.1:9208399-9243399 GCA_028751875.1 Rapana venosa | reverse complement strand
CACACCACCACCACACCAACATACACAACACACCACCACCACCATCACCACCACCACACCACCACCACTAAAATACCACACACACCACCACCACCACCAACATACACACACACACACCAACACACACACACCACCACCACCACCAAAACACACACACACACAAACACAAACACCAACACCCACCACAATTAATAACCCCCCACCCCCACCACCCCCAAAAACTGCACATTGTGTTACCACATCCAGTGATGTCAAAAAAATAAAAATAAAAACCAGCACCTATCCACCAGAAATCATTTTGAATTACAAGGGGGAGATTATCAGGCACTAAGGTGACACTAAGGGGACAGAATAGCTCAGTGGTCGGAGCACTCGCTTTCCCCCAGCCAAGTTAAGCAGCGTCGAGCGTGGTTACCAGTTGGATGGGTGACTGTTTGAGCGCCTTGGCTTCAGTACAGTTCCCCCAATTCACCCAGATGTAAATGGGTACCTGCCCTCTTTAGGGTCAGGGAAGGTAAAGCAGCGAGGGAGAGGAGATGGGCGCCGCCCTCAACATGCTGGCCCTAGAGAAGTGAGGTCTCTGACGCCTTGCTCCCCGACGACCTTATAGGTTATGGGACACCTTTACCTTTTTTTTTTTTAAGGCGACGCAGGAAACGATTACCTCCCTGTAGGTGAACGTGCGCGCTTAATGACGTCACTCCCCCTCCCCTCCCCCCCCTCTTCCCAAACCTCCTGCTGTGTGTACGTCATTAAAATCTGCTTCCTTTGGGGGGGGGGGGGGGGGGGGAAATGACGTCTTGAAATAAATCTGCGTTATTCGAAAACAGGACAGATTTAGCTCTCCTCGTAATAATTATCTGAACAGATGATAACATTCTTCTGGAAGAAAAGGCCGTGTTTTTCCAAGGCTTGATTTCCTCAATGGTGGTTTTGTTGAGTGTAGGTGTCCTGGTACCTGCTCAACTGATGGATGATGGGGAAAATGGAGGAAAGAAAGGAGTGGAGAAGGAAGGAAAGGAGAAATAATGCTACAAGAAGGAAGAGAGTTAAACATCCAAGCACACATTCCAGTGATCTAGATCGGTGGTCTAGAGGTAACGCACCTGCCTAGAAAGCGAAAACTCCGGGTTCGGAGTGTGTGGTGGTGGTTCGATCCCTGTTTGTGCCTGAAATTGTTCCCCCATCCACAAGACGCTGAGTCTGAGTGCTAGTCTTTCGGAAACAGATGACAAAATTGACAAAACCGCATACACACGGGGACTGGATGTAAAAAAGCACATGAGTGCTTATTCCATTATCCTCGATATAAAAGAATAAATAAATAAATAGATGAGACGATAAACCGAGGTCCTGTGTGGAACGCACATTAGCCCACTTAAAAAGAAGCCAGAGTTGTCCCTGGCAAAATTCTGTAGAGAAAAGGCCACTGACAGGGAAACAGATACACATGCAGAAGCAAAAGAAAGGAATAGGTGGCGCCGATCTTGCGGCGACGAGCTCTCCCCTGAGGAGAGCATCCCGAATTCCACCCAGAGAAATCTGCGGTGACAAAGTGGTATGCAATACAATGCAATACAAAGTTATAGGAATGTTTCAATATTTCGAATGGACTGACTTTTTAACATGTTCGGGTTATCATCAGTTTTACCAGTGTTGTTTTAGACATCCTAAACGACGGGATCTGGGCGATTGGATGAAAGTGGAGGTGCCTTGCCCACAGTACATCCCCACTCTCTCAGCCAAGTGGGAGTAAGGACAGCGTTGGGCGTGTTAGGGAGTGTAGCAGGGTTTGTGCCTGAATATGCCTGTACATATGTGTGCTGTTAATGTCTAGGTGAATATACCGGAAAGTTCCGTGGTCAGAACGCTCGCTTTCCCCCAGCTAAGGTTAAGCAGCGTTGAGCGTGGTTACCAAAGTGGATGGGTGACCGTTTGCGCGCCTTGGCTTCAGAACAGTCCGCTGGTTCACCCAGCTGTAAATGCGTACCTGCCCTCTTTAGGGTCGGGGAAGGTAAAGCAGCGAGGGAGAGGAGATGGGCACCGCCCTCAATATGCTGGCCCTGGAAAAGTTCAAGTCTCTTACATCGCGCTCCCCAACAACCACATAGGTTGTGGGAAACACCTTTACCTTTATCTTTAACATCTTATGGTCAGGGCTTTGTTCGTTGTGAATATCTGCAGTAAACTAGTGATGGGATGTTGTCACTCACTCACTCACTCACTCACTCATCCCTTGGTCGGGACGACCGTTGGGGTACCCGCACGGACGTTGCAAGTGGACCGCCAAATGGTTCTGTCCTGGGCTGTTTTCAGGAGGTTTGGTACAGTGAGGCCGGTCCACTCCTTGATGTTGGATATCCAGCTTTTGCGTGGTCGTCCCTGCCTCCTGGGATGTTGTACAGAGTTTATATTGTGAGGGGGGGGGGGGGTTGCTACTGATTAGCCGTGATGTCTATTTTGATGTGATAATCAAAGTAGTTTCATCTCATCATTGGACCGGCCTTCACATAGCTGTGCTGTTAATAGCTGCCAAAGGCTAAAGACAGATCAGCCCGGAGTCAAGTGTCGACCAACGCGTCCTGCCTGCCTGTCCCCCCAACGACCATCTTGGTCAAAGGACTGCTGATGCTGAAGCTGATGATGACAACCAACCGTCTGTACATATGGGTTCAGACTGATTAGGAATGGGTTTTGAATACTTACTATAGCTGCTTGTGTTCAGTATTTTAGTATCTCCTCCTGTGATTTCATAGCACCTTATAATTATCACTTCTCTAAATGGGAAATGAAATTGTTCTTGAATGTTTAATCTTGTCATTTCCTCCATAATTATGCTGACGAAAACTGTTGCAGGTATAATACTAAAAGACTGAGACCCAACTCATGAAAAAAAAACCTACATAGAATCTGTGTGTGTGTGTGTGTTTATTCATTTTATTCTTTTATTTCCAGGATAATTGAATAAGCACTTATGTGCTTTTTTTTCATCCAGTCCCTGTGTGTATGCGATTTTGTCAGTTTTGTCATCCGTTCCCATCGGCACACAACGGCCTACTCTTCCGAAAAGCAGAACGGGGTTTAACGTGTGCGCAAGATGTTCTGCGTGCGTTCGCACACGGGACCTCAGTTTATAGTCTCATCCGAATGACTTTTGGGAAGAGTGGAGTCGGCATTGATGTTACCTCCAGAGGACCGTTGTGTGTGTGTGTGGGGGGGGGGGGGGGGGGGGAGGGGGGGAGAGTGTGTGCGTGCGTGCGTGCGTGCATGTGTGCGTATGTGTGCTAGCATGTGTGTGCGTGCCTGCGTTGTGTGTGTGGTCAACAGTTACTTCTAGATATGGTTTTCATCTCATGTCCTGTACTAGGGTCTACTCGCTGACTGTCAGGAACTACAGAAAGCAAGGTGGGAAGACATGGCAGGGGGCAGACAGGCAGATGAAGGAAGACCTGGATGATGCAGAGCTAGCATCACAGGCTGGACCGGCCTTCACCTGGCTGTGCTGGTGGTGCTGCTGTGGAAGGCTCAAGACAAGACAGACCTGCAGCCTGGGGGGAAATGTCCCCCGTTGCGTCCTGCGTGTCGCCCACACGACCATCTTGGTCAAAGGACTGCTGATGCTGATGATGAAAGAAAGGAAGGAAGGAAGGAAGAAAAGAAAGGAAGGAAGGAAGGAAAAATAAAGAAGGAAGGAAGGAAAGAAGGAAGGAAGAAAGAAAGAAAGGAATGAAGGAACAAAGAAGGAAGGAAAGAAAGAAAGAAAGGAAGGACGGAAGGAAAGGAAGAAAGAAAGGAAGGAAGGAATGAAGAGAGAAAGAAAGGAAAGAAGAAAGAAAGAAAAAAAGAAAGAAGGAATGAAGGAAGAAAGAAAGAAAGACACAAACAAACAAAGGAAGGGAGGAAAGAAGGAAGGAAGACAAAAAAGAAAGCAAGAAAGGAAAGAAGAAAGAAAGAAAGAAAAAATGAAGGAAGAAAGAAAGGAAAGAAAGAAAGACACAAACAAAGCAAGAAAAGAAGGAAGAAAGAAAGGAAGGAAGCAAGAAAGAAAGAAAGAAAAAAAGGGCAGCGTCTGCAATAGAAACAATCAGTGATAATCATAATGAACATACTGCATGGCAATGTTGTTCATCTGATTGATCCGGCTAGCCATAAAGTATCAATCATTGATACATCAACGCCTTTTTTGATAGCGCTTCCATATCAGCCTGATTGGTACATGTTTGTATTGTTGTTGTTGTGCTTAATATCGCAGCCGTAAAAAAATAAATCAAATACACAATTTCTATTTCCATCCCGTCTTCACTTATTCCTTTTTTCCTTCCTTCCTTCCTTCCTTCCATTCCTTTCTTTAATCATAAACGTTAATTGATCCTATACTGTACAGTCACGGTTTCTCAACGATCACATTAATTAAGCTTCAAACAGAAACAGTCACGGCATCTTCACGTGCCGATGATCATTTACATCTCCGCTTCGTCCTTTTTATGATAATGATGCACATGACTGCGGTTCATGTCAAACAAGTCACGTTTCCTCAACCATTGCAGTAGTAGGTTAGTCCTGGAAAACTCGCAGCATCTTCACATGGTCATTACATACAGTCCACACGCACGCCCTTGCTTTTACACGTCTTGGTACGTGTGGAGGAGTCCTTCGTCTCAAGTCACGATTTTAGTCCAATGCAGTATCGCCAATGCGTTTAGTTCGTCATGATTCCTCACTTCGTTTGAGTGCTTTTGTTTTTAAAACACTGAATAACTATCGCAGTAGTGTGCGTGCGTGTGTGTTGGGTGGCTGGGTGGCTGGGTGGGTGCGTGTGTGTGTGTGTGTGTGTTGGGTGTTGGGTGGGTGCGTGCGTGCGTGCGTGTGTGTGTGTGTTGGGTGGGTGGGTGCGTGCGTGCGTATGTGTGTGTGTGTGCTCTGTGTATGTTGTGTTTTATAATAACTATCGCAGTAGTGAGTGTGTGTGTACACGCGCGAGTGCGCGCGTGTGTGTGTGTATGTGCGTGTGTGTGTGCGTGTGCGTACGGCTATCAAACTGTGACAAACCGGTTCTAAATCTAATATTGTGTAAATATCACGATCTCATAAGCTACGAAATGATATTGAGGTGATAATAAACACGTCTTTTTCTTTTGGTTTTGTCTTTTTTCTCATTTCCCCTAAGTTCAAACCTGGATAAAAGCATGACAAAGCACAAACTTATCTATTTAAAAAGTCAGAGGGACATGACAACAAAACACCAATCTTGACTGGACGATCACCTCATGGAAAGAACTTGTATCATTATTGTATACCACTTTAAGTCACGACAAATTCTTCTGCGTGAAAATCGGGCTGCTCTTCCCGGGGAAGAGCGTGTCGCCACAAAGGCAGCGCCACCTTTTTTTTTCTTTTTCCTGTCTGCAACTGTATTTGTTTCCCAATCAGATTGAATGTTTTCTACAGAATTTTGCTAGGGCAGCTCTCTTGTGTGCCGTGGTATCTTTTACGTGAACTAAAATGTGTATTGCACACGGGACCTCGGGTTATCGTCTCATCCGAAAGACTAGCACCCAGACCACAACCTACGGTATAGTGGATAGTGAGGGGGGGGGGGGGGGGAAGAGTTGCGGGCACAGACGGGGATTAAACCACCACACTCTTGAAACCCGGACTTTTCGCTTTCTAGACAGGTGCGTTACCTCTAGACCACCATCCACCACCAGCGACTAGAACACAGACCACTTCTCGTGGCTTTGTGGTAAGCGTTTGCCTGCCAACAAGTAAACCGTGAGGTTCTGGGTTCGATTCCCAGCCTCGCCCTTTCTTCCTAGTTTGACCCCCCAAAAAATCGAACTGAATGTCAAAGTCCTTCCGATGAGACTATAAACCGAGGTCCCGTGTGCGAACGCATGCAGAACATCTTGCACACACGTTAAATCCTGTTCCGCTTTTCGAAAGAGTAGGCCATTGTGTGCCGGTGGGAACCGATGACAAAATTTACAAATCCGCATACACACGGGGACTGGATGTAAAAAAGCACATGAGTGCTTATTCCATTATCCTCGATATTTTTTTTTTTTTTAGTGGCTGGGACAGGTCCTATATTTGTATTGTGTATGTGTATAATTTGTGTTTGTGTGTTTTGCATAATGTGTATGCCATCTTTTAAGTCACAGTAGATTTCTCGGCGTGAATGAAATTCGGGCTGCTCTCTCCGATCCCGCAGGAAGATTTGAACCCAGACATCTACCGTTTTCTGAGACCGATGTGTTACTGCTAGTTGACTCGCCCACTGTACAGAGACTGTGACTTTTTTTTCGGGGGGGAGGTGCGATGTTGGGCGTTTCCTAGCCTAACAGTCTGAGAGTCATCCAGCATAAATTGCACTTTCTGACTCATCCCACCTGGGAATCACTTTGAGATCACTTAGTCCACATTGGGTCAGAAGGCGTATGTGTGTGTGTGTGTGTGTGTGTGTGTGTGTGTGTGTGTGTGTGTGTGTGTGTGCGTGTGTGTGCGTACGTGCGTGTGTGTGTGTGTGTGCGTGCGTGGTGTGTGTGTGTGTGCGTGCGTGTGTGTGCGTACGTGCGTGTGTGTGTGTGTTTTCAAGTACCTCGCTATAATCATAGGTAGCCATACTCCAGCTTCATAGGATTGTTTTCTCTCTCCTTTGATAAAGGAATATTAAAAAATTGTGTTGAAACCAAAGGGGAGTGTAGGTTATAGTGCTAAGAGGTTGTCATGGTAGAAAAAGACAACCTCAACATAGCATGTCAAAGCATAACCACCACTTTCTTCTTTCGTCTTCGTCCTTGAAAGCTCAGATAGCAACTATCGCTGTCCATCATATCAGCGACAATGCAATGCGCTACCGTTAAGAGCCTGACAAGTCAGGCCCAGCGCGTCAGACTTCGGCATGGGAGATAATTGTTAAGACTTTCTTGGGGGCAACAACAAAAGAAAAAAGCAGAAGAATGGACCAAGAAGGAAGAAAATAAGACAAGAAAGAGGTGACAGGAAGAAGAAATAAGGCAGAAACAAAGAGATGGATAGAAAAGAGGGAATTCCATGGACAGGATTTCCAGAAGGTGGGGATGCTGTTTATACTGACAGGCCCCTGGCATTCTTACAGGGGAATAACACCATCCTAATAATTATAAGGACTTGCAAAGACCATCTGCGAGGAACAGTCCAGGGGAAGAGAAGACGGGGCAGACAGAGGAGAAAGTGGGCCGACGACATCCGTGATTGGACAGGGGAGGACTTCAGTGTCACCCAGGCACTCGCCCACGACCGCGCTAAGTGGAGCCAGCTGGTCCACCGTTCGTTCACCATGCAGCGCCCCTACGACCCTGGCGGGTTACGGGACCAGTGAACAGTGAATAATTATAGTTCTCGGCGCTTTGCAGGTGGACAAAAAACTCGAACAGTCTTAGGTTCAATTCCACCCCAACACACACACACACACATACTCTCTCTCTGTCTGTCTGTCTCTGTCTCTCTCTCTCTCTCTCTCTCTCGTTCTCTCTCTCTCTCTCTCTCTCTCTTTTTATATATATATATATATATATATATATATACCCCTAAGGGCGGGTACTGGACGTAAAAAAAGCACATAGGTGCTTATTCATTATCCTCGAAATAAAAGAATGTGTCATTGTCATTGTCAATAAATAACTGACGAGGCTTTGGGCCTGTGCCACCTTGAAAGTTAGGAGACGAAGATAAGATCATCGATTGTGATGAAGACGATGATGAGTTGGGGGGGGGGGGGGGAGAAGTTTGTTTGAGAGCAGAAAGACCCACCCGGTGTTGATGAGCTGCACAGCCTTCAGTGCAGATGGTAATTAAATGATCTATTTATAATGATGCTGCTCTGGCGGCTCACAGCAAGCAGTCTGGTGCTACTTGTCTTCAGAAGGTAATTATTGTGGGAATTTTTTTTAAAAAGGATTTTGTTTCTGTTTGTTTTAATTTGGTTTGGCTTGTTTTATTTAGGTTGTTTATTATCATTGTGCGTGCATTATATATATATATATATATATATATATAGAGAGAGAGAGAGAGAGAGAGAGAGAGAGAGAGAGAGATGGATACATAGATAGATAGATGGGTGACCTTTTTTTTATATAGATTGCACTGTTTACTCAATGTACCATCTGGAAATAAAAGCTTGACTTATGAAGTCTGAAGACATCATTGTGCTCTCTCTCTCTCTCTCTCTCTCTCTCTCTCTCTCTCTCTCTCTCTCTCTCTCTCTCTCTCTCTCTCTCTCTCTCTCTCTCAGCAGGACTCCGACAGACAGAGAGAGACAGACAGAGACAATGGAAGACAGAAACAGAGAAAGGCAGACAGACAAAGAAAAGACACAACAACAGTACAACGAATATAACCATTTGAGTCAAGGATTTAGTGAGAAAGGCATTTATAATCATACTAACGACTTTCCCCGTAATTCGAATCTTTGATTTTGATGATGTTAACATTGTCAACGTGTGATCTGGAGGGTTATTATTCATTTCTGTTATGTGTACTTATAGATAGACAAAGATTACAGTTACACAGAAAACTGGCGACAGTGTGATGATATCACATGGGGGCTGTGGTGGTCTTTTGCTAACTGGCGAGTTTAACCTGAAGAGAAAGCAGACACTGTGTCTTTAGTGGTGACTCACGGGGACAGGTGTGTGTGTATGTGTGTTGTTGTTGTTGTGTTGTTTGTGTGTGTCTGTCTGTCTGTCTGTCTGTGTCTGTGTCTATATGTGCTGTCAAAATATCAACGAATAGACCACTCTGCCAGAAAACTGTTACAGTCAAGGATAAACTCGTTCAATACATTTCCTGAGCAAATCTGGCTGTCGTTCTGTTCTGTCAATCGAAATAGAAATCTTTCAGATCAGTATTGTGTGTACCGTCTAGCCTACGTCTCGACTGTCATGATGTACATGTGTATGTATGCCTTTGATAGGATCAGGTCTGGGTGCAAGAGACTTAAGGGATTCTACACCTTGGAGCTCGTGTTCTTCCTTTTTAGCCTTTCTTTTATGACATTAGCAATCGAGGATTTTAACAGAGCAGTTGGCGCCAACAAAGCCTCTATATGAATCTGCTTTAAGGACTAAGTCCCTCTCCACAAACCTTGTCTCTTTTTTTGTTTCTTCTTGTAATCGAAGAACTAGTTGACTGAAGCAAAAAGTAGAGCCGACATGAGATCAGTCTGCCCCAGACTTTGTGTACGTAAGCCTTCAGTTCTCAAAACGCCTATTATGTTATCTAAAGCTAAAACAGAAGTGGCGGTACAATGTGAGACACACAACTATATAATTACTTTGTTATTTTTCTTCTTCTATCAATTGCGGGGAGTCATCTAGGCGCCACATTGAAAAGCTGTCCATGAAATTGTTCAGTAGGGGGAAGGGGCCAGGATAGCCATATGTCCCACAAAAGAAATTAATTTTGTTTACCGCTAGAATCCAGACAAGGGTGTGCCAACTGGGCTGTTTGGGTCTGCTACCAACGGACTTATTCCAGGCTGCTGCCAGTTGGGGACGCGATAGCTCAGTGGTCGGAGCACTCGCTTTCCCCCAGCCAAGTTAAGCAGCATCGAGCGTGGTTACCAGTTGGATGGGTGACCGTTTGCGCGCCTTGGCATCAGTACAGTCTCCCAGTTCACCCAGCTGTAAATGGGTACCTGCCTCTTTAGGTCAGGGAAGAAAGCAGCGAGGAGAGAATGGGCGCCGCCCTCAGTATGCAGCCCTAGGAGGGAGGTCTTGGACCCCGTCCCCTGCCTTGGGGAGCCTTACCTTTTTCCCAGTTAAAGTAATATTATTTTTTTCCGCAGACCCAAACAGGGTGGTGCGAAGTGGCTAATTCAGTTGCTCCAAGGAGTATTAAGGCGGCGCCCTTTCCGCGTGCTTAACCTCCCTGCCTAAGAGCATCCTTTACCAGTGTGAAATGGGGATGATGAAGCAAGCTCGATCGAGTTACACTTCGGCACTGGGTGACCGTTTGCGGCCTTGACATCACGTACAGTCACCCAGTTACCTACCTCTTTAGGGTCAGGGAAAGGTAAAGCAGGAGGAGGAAGGAGAGGGCACGCCTCAGTATGCTGGCCTAGAGATGTGAGGTCCTGACGCCTGCTCCCCTAGACCTATTATGGGACAGCTTTGTTTTATGCTTTTTTTTGGCTAAGCTGAAAAATTATTTATAACAGTTATACCCATAACATATCGGTCGTCGGGGAGCGAGATGTCACAGACCTCGGCATATCAAGGGGCAGTTTTTAAGTGCGGCGCCCTTCTCCTGCTCGAATTTTACTTCCGTTACCCTAGAAGAGGCAGGCTACCCATTTACGTGGGATGAAGGATGTACTGTGACAGAAGTCTATGCACATCACAGGAACACAAACGGTTCGCCCATCTACAGAGGAGCCACGTTCAGTGCTGCGAGGAGTCGATTTTTGTGTAGTGTGTCAAAGACGGTGTGTATGATGAGCTAGTGTGTGTTGTTAAGGCATGAATAAACACAACTAACACTTCCCAAAAAAATAACTTGAAAATTAATCCGCACAATCGGAACATAGTGATGCATTATAACAGCGCAAAGTACACGAACTTTTAAAAAGAAAGAAGAAATAAAGACCAACAGAGCAGAAACAGGGGGCTGTTCTATCGCTGTAGACAGACCAGTTCTATACATAACTGGGTAATTCTGCTCTCCTACTGTCTCAGAATTTCCCATCTCGACCTCTTATTGGCTCTGTGTCTATAAGGATCGCCATTACTGACCAGTGTGTCTATATCAGCCTAACTTGAGATTGCCAAGTCACATTGTACGATCGTGACTATCATTTGATTCGTGGGTTTAGAAATTGCAAACGTTCCGTCCTTAACGGGGCTGTTGTCGCTAACGGGTAAAGCCTGGTATTTAGAAGCTTCACCTGGAAGGCTCTGTACTGTATTTGGAATAAGAAACGCACGGGTTCAGCCTGAAATGCGTCATCCGCAGCCTTGATACCAATCGATCAGGATGTTGATTTTATTTGGATTACAATACCCCTTGCTGTGAATCCCTACCAGTGGAGTATATCTTTGTCTTTTCGGGTGAATATTTTCACCTCTCCCACATTATTTTTTTCTGGCGAACTTCAAACTCAATAGAATTTTTAAAGTTCGGAAGTACTCATTTTATGTTCGAGGTCTCGAGGTCTTTTTTTATGTAGTTATTCTTGTTCTGTTTCGTCATGTTTTGTATCTTTTCTTGAAATAAACACTATGTGCTAAGCAGTTCAAAAATAAACTCTGGTTAGGGGCCTACCAAAGGATCGAATTTTGCGCAGCTTAATGCTTAATACCCATTAACGACATCACTCACGCGTGGAAAAAGTGCCTTAGGTCGTGAGCTATGATCTTCGTGGGAGAGTGATAAGGAGAACTGATGTTTCTCCAAAACACTCTATTTGCAGCCAGCAATTATTAGACAGATCATGATTTCCCCCAACCCCCACCCCCAACCCTCTCTCTCTCTCTGTCTCTGTCTGTCTGTCTGTCTGTCTCTCTCTCTCTCTCTCTCTCTCTCTCTCTCTCTCTCTCTCTCTCTCTCTCTCCTCTCTCTCTCTCTCTCTCTCTCTCTCTCTCTCTCTCTCTCTCTCTCTCTTCGATTGTGTTGTTTCTGCAGTTGTGGCTTTTCAAACATAAGTTGTTTCATGTATAGGGGGGGGGCAGGATAGCCTAGTGTAGTGGTCAGAGCCTTGCCACTGTTGCTAGAGAAGTGCATGGACTTTGAGACTGCTTGACAACAGGGCGGTTCTCTACCCTTCCTGTCATACAATGTTATCCCAGTGTCAACCGGGCCCTGAGAGATACAGACACCTGCAGTGTTGGTCAGGTAATTTGAGCAACACTCTCAAACTCGCACATAATAATTATCAAGTCGATGAAGCTCGACCCTGTAGTCTCCCCAATGACCCCACAGCACACTCACTCTGGATAGGACCCGACCAGAGTCCGAAAAATCCCTACGACTATGGGACTCGAACCCAAGACCTTCCAGTCCCTAACCCGAGACGCTAACCACTGCGCCATGACAGATGATCTTGTTGCACAGTGTTAATTTGAGATTCAAACTGTAACGGGGATGCAGTTCTGATATGACCTCTGTGATCGGCAGCGCAGGGCTACAAACATGTTGTTTACAACCCTGCCGATCACAGACGTCGTAACAGGGCTGCATCCAATCATGCTCACTGGATTAGATTGCAACTGGAAAATTAGGCAGGTAAAAAGTGAAGGTAGCAACACCCTCAAACTGAACTGAACAAATCGTCCTAGATATCACCAACCATCACTTCAACAAGGGAACCAAAAAAAAGCAGAAGAAAACAACAACAAGCACGAGAGCTTGATAGCAATCCCCACAACGGCCCAGATCAGCGATACAGTGAGGCTTTCATGCTCCCCGCTTTCACCCGGTCATTATTATTATCTAGCTCGACCCTGTACTGCTGTTCATTATGTGTAGCTGGTCAATTAGTCATGGGTGGTCACTGCACGAGGCGGCAGTAGGCTAGTGTGGGAGATGTACCTGAAACGTGTGTGTAATCTGATTGGCGATTCATTATTCCAAGTGGGGGATATGCCTTCTGTTCCCCGTGGTCGGCCATCATCGCGCGTGTGACCTCTTTGGTAAAGTAAAGCTGCTGTGCATGCAGCTTTAATCACAGCCATCACGACAGCCTAGCCTAGCCTAGCGCTGCTGCGTCCCTGCCAATGGACACACGTTCAGGTACGCGCGTGTGTGCGCGCTTCCAGTGTGATACACGCACACACATGACCGTGCTGTCGGGCAGAGCATGCATGCGCGCGCGCACACCCGCGCACACGCTACACCTGTCTGTACACTTTCCACCACCACCAAGCTTTTAAAAAAAAACCTCCATCATCCTTCCACCTCCCTACTATTAAAACCTTCATCCTCATCATCTCTAACCCTCCCCCCCCACCCCCCCCCCCCAACTTTCTTCTTCAACCACCTCCATCATCCCCTCCCATCTCCCATCCCAGACACCCTTCCCCTCCCCCCCCCTAAACCTTCTCAGTACTTTAACATGGGTTTACGGTGATCGTGAGACTGATTGCATGCGGTTGTAAGCTAATTGCTACAGCTCCACGTAATCGGCCTAGGCCAGATTAAGCCTTTGTCACCCTTGTCACTCTGCATCTCACACTCGCTGCCTCCCTATCTGCTCCTCCCTCCCCCCCTCCCTCCAGTCCGTCCTCTCTACTCCCCCTTTCCCCTCCCCTCCTCTCCTCTACCCTCTCTCTGCCGGCTGCTAGTGATTGTGACACAACACACAGGGCTGTAGCTAGCTAGCTAGCTGTAGGTATGGTGGCCCAGGCACTGCACGAGATGTCATGCCTCTGTGAGGTGATGAAACAAAGAGACCTGGGTGGCACAAATGGTTTAAATAGTCATGAGGGGAATATAAGAGGAGTGATGTTGAAAAGAGTTAAGTTAAGCCCCCCCCCCCCCCCCTCACACACGTAACACTATAATTATACATGCGTGCAAGACTGGTGTGTGTGTGTGTGTGCGCGCGCGCGCGCGGGTGTGTGTGTGAATGCATGTTCCTATGTATAAACATATAAAACATGTATGAGTGTATACATGGGGGTGCATGTACGTGCGAGCGCAGGCACACACACACACACACACACACACACACACACGTACGCACGCACGCACCCACGCACGCACACAAATAACGTACCTACATAGAAAGTGAAAACTGGAGTCTGATCCAGGTCCATGTGCGATCCCTTTTTTGTACCTGGAACTTTTTCCCCAATCGACTAGACCATGAGTTGGTGGTCTGGGTGCTAGTCTTTTAGTTGAGTTAATCATCCCATCCAAAAGACTAGCACCCTGACTACCACTGACAGTCCTGTCGATGTGGGGCACACAATGAGATCAAAACCAGACCTTTTTTTTTTCTTTCGAGGCAGGCTTTTGGGGACGGGATAGCTCGGTGGTCAGAGCACTCGCCTTCCCCCAGCCGAGTTAAGCAGCGTCGAGCGTGGTTACCACTTGGATGGGTGATCGTTTATGCGCCTTGGCTTCAGTTCAGCTTCCCCAGTTCATCCAGCTGTAAATGGGTACCTGCCTCTTTAGGGTCAGGGAAGGTTAAAGCAGCGAGGAAGAGGAGATGGGCGTCGCCCTCAATATGCTGGCCCCTAGAGAAGCTGTGGTCTCTGACGCCTCGCTCCCCTACGACCTTATAGGTTATGGGACACCTTTACCTTTTTAAGCAGGTGTGTTACCTCTAGACCACCGATCCACATCAAAGGGGGCTGGCTATAACTAATGGCATGGATGGCACGAATATACCCAGCATGCTTCCTGCTACCTGGATATTGGACAGGATCTGCCAAGTTCAACAAAGCCAAGAAACCCTACCTGGGGAAAAAAAAACCCAGCGCAATGCAGTGCCCCGAACGACATTTCAGAGATGTCATGTCAAGTCAAGTCAAGTCAAGTCAAGTCAAGTCACTGTCTGCCGACTTATGGCCGGAGCAGTCATTCAGCCAGTGGCGACAACAAGCGTGTACACGCACACAGAGACCTGCATAAACGCCCAGGGGGGACAGATTTCACTGGGGTACCTTTATTTGGACTGAGCCACCGCTGTGCTACATGTCACTGTCGCGTCAGGAGCGTGCGGCACGTGCGTGGCAGTGCCCAGTGTAGCGACTTAATTAGGTCATTACGTGTAAGTCCTCCTCCACACACATGGTAGCTAACAGCCGCACGCGATCACACATCCACGAGGAGGATGATGATGATGATGGTGATGGTGGATGGGGGTAGGGGGTGGTGGAGAAGGATTAAGAAATTAATGGAATTGGTTCTTCATTGAAACTCGAGCGATGATGATGATGATGACGATGACAGCGACGACAATGACGTTAATGATCATATCATCATCTCCCCCCCCCCCCCCCCCCCCCCCCCCCCCCCCCCCCCCCCCCCTTCCCCTCCCGTGGTAAAATAGTTTTAACACTTTAAGGCGTTTTGTTAGTAAATAGTTTAAACATTCTAAGGTGTGTTGTTAGTTGTTCGCCTTGGTTGTTGTTTCTGGTTGTTGTTGGGTTTTTTTATGGGTAGGTTTTCTGTTTAAGGGGGGAGGTCGTGGCACAGACAGATTTATACCCAAAGACAAGCTTAGATCTACAAATTCTGGGTTTGATTCATCTTTCCCTAGAATTCTTGAGAACTAGACAGAAACTGGTATGTAGTTGCCGAGCGTTTTCTGCCATAATTATCTAATTCTATTCTTTAATTATCCTGGTTTTTAAGACATCACACCTAGGAATCACCGTTAGACCGGAAGTATACTCTACAAGGCTACACACCGGTATTAATTTGGGGGTCACGTAGTATCTTGTCTAGAGTGCGAGTGGGAAAAAATGTTGGTGATTTTCACAGATTTTTTTTTTTTAAGCATGGAAAAATGGACTGTGCACTTGTTTTTTGGAATTGAGGACATAGAGCAATACCAGGTAGTCACGAGAAAGTTGGAAATAACCGTCAAATGAGGTTTGCCTTTATTCCTACAGCGTTGACCCCGCGCATGCATATTGTGGTAAGGAAGCTAGCAGACGACAAAGGACTGAGGGGGTACAGTGTTTGCTGAAAAATTAAAAAATTTCAAACCTACCAAATTTGTTCAAAATCACATGAGTTTTGAGTCAGAGGCTAGTCTTTCACAAAAAGTGGTTTTTATTTCTGTGGATGCCTTAGTACGTTCGGTATGAATATAAGAGTTACATAGAAAAACAGAAGGAAAAGAGTGATTTTTTAATACAGGTGAGCAGCCCAAGAAAAGATTGCCTGTGTGGCATGTCATGGTTATCATTGACCCCATGCAATCGACTTCAGATGAGTTTTCTTCGTCATCTTGCATTTCAGTAACGGACAACTTAAGGTTACTGTGACAAGAGCCCCCCATACATGGAGGCAATCCCCCACATACCGTTTTCATGTAGGCCTTGGTACTTTGCTCACATCGACAGCTTCATGTTCATATCTAATGCTTTAAAGTTCTTATATAAAAGTATGTTCTTTCGAGCCAGAAGGCCCATAGAGCCGGAGCTTATCCCGATTTCTGTAGCGTTAAGCGAACTGATGGTTTTTCACCACCCCTGTGACAGGACGCTAGTCTGTCGCCAGATACTTCCCCAGCAGAGCTGGTACCCACTTGTACACCTGGGTGGAGTGAGGAAAATAGGAGTAAAGTGTCTTTCCCAGGACAAACACACGAGCGGGATCGAACCGCAACCTCTGGATCACGATGAACGCCTAAACCCACTCGACCACGGTGCCTCCCCTAAAGTTCTTATATATAAACACAAATACCGTACGTGCGGCCGCGCGTGGTATGAAAAGAGAGAGAGAGAGAGAGAGAGAGAGAGAGAGAGAGAGATGTGTGTGTGTGTTTAAAGTCTAAAATACTCGTGTGTCATTCTTACGACACGAAAACAACTTTAAAAAAATATTTTAAAAAAACAACACACCCCCTCCCTCCCCTTAACAAAAAAAGAAATAAATAAAAACGAAAGGGAAAAAAATCACAGAAATCTACAATAACTACCCAAAGAGGTACTGGGTAACTCTCCAATATCTATGGTTCTGATCACTCAAGATAGAATCTCAAGCAGTAAAAACGACGTCACAAAATGTCTCAGCTTAGGTTATAATATCACTTTCGTTAACAGCTTCCGTGGCATCATTTATCCAGTTCTGAGAGAGAGAGAGAGAGAGAGCAGGCAGGCGGGTGATCGTTCCAAGGGAAAGTACACATCATCTCGGGACCGCTTCTGTTATTGTCAGTAGTTCCCTCCCTTTATCATGGCTGTGTCCGCTACTGTTCGAGCTGAGAACAGAGCCGATGGAAATTTGAGCAGAAATCCAGTAGGTTTGGACGCAAAACCATTTTGAATATACACGGTTATTTATTGTCTAATGGGGGTGGGGGGCAGCTTCTTTCAGAACTGGAATTATTGTTGTTGTTACCATCAGCATTTTGTGATAAATTACAAATACTTGAATAGCAGCAGTTTATCCTGCTTTTCGTGAATGCTAATGTGTTCTGTGTGATCGTGTTAAGTTTTTGTTAATTTCAAGATCTTTGCCTTGTTTAATTCATGGCTTCAGCTGGGTTCTTTTTTTGTTGTTGGGGGGGGGGGGGGGGGGGGGGGTCTTTTTTGTTGTGTGGTCATTGATGCTTGTTAGGTTGGTTTCTTTGGTTTTTGATTGCTTCTTGTTTGAACTCATTGTTGCAATGGAAGGAGTTGGGTGGGGGGGGAGGGGGATTTGTGTGTTTGCATTGTTAAAGTTTCTGTTATATGGTCTAAGGTTGTTTGTAATGTTGATGTTTTTGTGTGTGTTTTTTCTTTTGTGTTGGTTTTTGTGGTGGTTTTTTTGGGGGGGGGGGGGTTGGTGGGGGGGGGGGGGGGGGGAGGGCATATTTGCTTTTGTTGTTGATAGTTAAAATGAGGAGGAGGGTAGCTATGTGGTTGGAGAGTTGAGCTCATTATTTTTTTTTAATGAGGTAGGTTCAAGCCACCACCCCCCAAAAGCCCATTTGAGAGTCCCCCACCCCCACCCCCTCCTCCACCCCCACCCCTGGAGTTAACATCAGTACCCATTCCACTCTTCTGACGGGTTAGCCTGATGGTTATAGTGATGCACATTGCGCTCATGATCTGCTGACCTGAGTTTGAATCTCTTTCAAGAGGAATTTTCCTCTGGAGTTAACATCAGTGCCAACTTCACTCCCCCCGCAAAAGTCCTTCAGGATGAGACTTTAAACCGAGGTCCCATGTGCGAACACAAGCAGAACAGCTTGCGCACACATTAAAACCTGTTCCGCTTTTCTTCCCAATGGATTTAAATAATTCTGTCTTCCCGATACATAGCAAATAATTCTGCCTTCCCTTCCTGATAGCAAATAATTCTGCCTTTTTCTGTGGATGGTAAACAATCCCTTCTTCCTAAAAGGAAGGGAACAATTCACTTTATTTTAGCGGATCTGAATGATACACAGATTGGTACTATGAATGTTTTGCACCAACTCCAAAAACAAAAAGAACACAACAAAAAGCACACAACAGAGTGATTGTTTGGAATTTATACAAATTTATTCCTTTAAAACAGTATGAATTTATTCCTTTAAAACAGTATCATCATGTACCCACACACACACATGCATGCAACCTAAGCATGTATGCACATTCACACACACATGCGCGCGCACACACACACTAATAACCCACTTACATATATACTATGGAATCCTTGAAGCTTATTAATGAAATTAATTCTTCCTCAAAGTCAGGAATTTGTTTGTTATAGTTTTCTGAAATGAATACAACTGTACCTTTAAAAAAAAGAAGAAATTATTATACTGCAAGTGTGTTTATATTGCACTGAAAGTTTCATGATATGTAGACACTGACCTCCCATTAAGGTAAAGGAAAGGTAAAGGAGTCCCATAACCTATAAGGTCGTAGCTCACTTCTGCCTTTTTTCTGTGAGCCTATAAGCTCACTTCTCTAGGGCCAGCATATTGAGGGCGGCGCCCATCTCCTCTCCCTCGCTGCTTTACCTTCCCTGACCCTAAAGAGGGCAGGTACCCATTTACAGCTGGGTGAACTGGGGCAACTGTACTGAAGCCAAGGCGCGCAAACGGTCACCCATCCAACTGGTAACCACGCTCGACGCTGCTTAACTTGGCTGGGGTAAAGCGAGTGCTCCGACCACTGAGCTATCCGTCCCCATGACATCCCATTACACACATTTATTCATTGTGCATTTTCCTACTCATACTGGCTAGATGGCCTGCAAAACCTGAATACAGCATTATAGTTGCTGTGGTTATTATTGATACTGTCACACACACACACACACACACACACAAATGCACACACACACACACACACACACACACGCATGCACACACACACAAATGCACACACACACATGCTCGCACCCATACACACACACATATACACACACACATTATTGACAAATATATACAGTCACAGAAGATGTCTCATGCATCTATCATTCTATCAATGACCCAGAAACATTTTACACAGTTCTTTGTTTCCTTTGACTCCTCTTAAACTTCCTTTGCCTCACGTTCAATAGTCTTTAGCACACTTCTCCACTCTTCTCTAGGGCTACACACACACACACACACACACACACACACACACACACACTGGTCTAAAATTCTTGATTCCCTCCCTGCTTCTTTACAATACAACACACACAATTCCCACAAACCCTTTTTTCACATCTTAAGACTTTGATCACACCTGTACTTATACATATGTTTCAAGAAATATTTCTCACAGGTGTGAATATACCAAAATCTCCACAGATACATTAGGTACCTATTTCTAACAGACCAGCTGCCACGGTGCAGTGGTTAGAACCTTGAGTTACCAGCTGGAACGACACAGGTTCCAATCCCAAAAGAATCATAAGGTTTCTTTTTTTTACTGATACAGCACCAATGCAGGGCTTCTCTGGCTGGTTGCTCCACAGCGACCTCACACTGGTAAGCTCCTTGTGGATTTCTGACCCTGAGGATGCAACATGATGAACCTGGGTATAGTTGCGGCTGACAGATCAAAATGAGTGGCATGAGAGCAGCAGGACAGGAATGTCACAAAAAACGAGGCATCAAACCAAAGGAATCAACAAAACCAGAAAACCCTAACAGGTGAACGAGCACATGCTGCAGGATGCAGGGTTCAGAAGTACTCTGATAAAGAAAGACGCAGTACAGATTACAGAAAGTGTCTTCTAAGCAGCAACAGGGACATGACTGAATAAAGACAGAAATTCTGAACCACAACGTTTGTTTGGATTTGCATGGCCTTGTCCACATCCATCTCAAATGCCCAAAGCACTGGCAGCAAGGACTGCTTGACCCCAGCAGGTGGAGGTGGCAGAGCTCATGACCGACCAGAGGTCTGACAGCGTCCACTGTGGTCAGAAGTAAGGCACCCAGTTGCTTTCGTCCACAGGAATGAGTTGGCCGGTCACCAGCAGCACGATGTCGATCAGCCACCAGATTCCTACACCCCCCAGGGTTAGCAGCTTGCCCACCGCTGTCCCTGCACACACACACACACACACACACACACATATATATTGTGTATTGAGAAAAGGTGTATATATATATATATATATATATATATATATATATATATATATATATATATATACACACACACACATACACACACACACTGGTCTTACATGTGCGGATTATAAAACTCTCTAGTCCGGTTATTGTTGACACACTGACATATCTATACAACTTGTGTATTGAGAAAAGGTGTTTTCCTCTCAAGTTTAAAAAGGCAAAAGTTATACCAGTCAATAAATCAGGCGACTGTTCTTCTCCTTCAAATTACAGGCCAATTTCAATTCTCTCTGTACTATTTAAACCCATTGAAAAACACATACAAACATCCTTAAATTCTTACTTTATAAAAAAACAGTCTATTACACGAGGATCAATCAGGGTTTCGTAAAAAATATTCCTGTCACCCTGCTCTAACTCAGCTCACTGACAGTCTCCTACACAATATAAATGACAATAAGTTTACTGGCCTCCTTTTTGTTGACTTTGAAAAAGCATTTGATGTGATCAATCACTCTTTGTTATTGTGCAAATTAGAATTGTACAAACTGTCTCCTGAAGTTATCCAACTACTACAAAATTTTCTGTCTAATACTAGTAATAGGCAGCAGCTTGTATCTGTAAAAAATCAAGCATCAGAACTACTACCCATTAGATATAGGGTACCTCAAGGCTCAGTATTGGGACCACTCTTGTTTTCAGTCTATGTAAATGATTTACCCTGTTTTATTAAATGTAGCTGTGAAATGTTTGCTGACAATACCACTCTCTTCTGTATGATTCAGACTCCTGCAGGTTAACTCGCAAACTTCAATACAGTATTGACAGATTGATTATTTGGACTCAATTAAACCATGTGTCCTTAAATGCACAAAAAACAAAGTGTATGTACGTATCAGCAAGACAGAAAAGGCAAATAATGAACGATAGGTTTCAACCTGTTATTGGATAACGGAATAGTTGAAGAAGTTGACTCTCATAAAATATTAGATGTTACCATTGACGAAAATATGACTTGGACTGATCACATAATGTCACTAGGTAAACGCCTAGCTCACAGCCTACTTCAATTATCCAAAATAAAACACTTTCTAAATAATCATTCTCAAAAACTATTTTTTTGCAGTCACATTTTACCAATCATTGACTATGCGTCAACTATTTGAGATACCTGCAGTGGAACGAACTTGAAATTCATTCATCATTTATATAAAAGAGCAGTAAAACTTGTATTGTTAAAAACAAGCACCCTGACAATTGAGGATTATAAGCAAATAAATGTCCTGACATTTTGAAACCAACTTTTATTCAATAAAGCTGTGTTTATGCAAAAAGTTGTTAATCAAAATGCACCTCCGAAGATTACCAAAGCTTTCAAAGTTAACCAACATAGACACAACCATTTGCTAACATTTCCAAGACCCAGAAATAACCTATATAAATCGAGCCTCTTGTATTCAGGCAGTGACCTATGGAATAAACTCCTCAAAAATTTGAAATCTATTAAAAGGCAAAAATCAGTATAAAACACATCTAAAAAGATATTTCATGAATAAAAGTTCAGAGCACTTGTAAACTTATGAGAGTGTCACTGACGTCATTCTTGCCATTAAAATTAGATATGACTCAAGTTTTCATATTCATATAGAGTACATGTGTAAGCATTGATCTACATATGGATTGATATGATATTGACCCCAACACGCTTTGAATCTGGTGTGTGTGTGTGTGTGTGTGTGCGTGTGTGCGTGTGTGTGTGTGGACACGTGTGTGAGTGCGTGTGTGTTGTGTAATTGGTTCGGTTTTGGAATTTTACTTTCTTTTGTTTGGGGCTTTTTACGTTTTGGGTTACACAAAAATAATGCTGATTTATTTTATTTTGTCGCTGTTTATTTTCTTTTTCATTGTATTAGATGACCTAAATTGTTATTGCTGATGTTAGTATTGCTGAGCAGGTTTATATTGCCTGAATTTATTCTTTGATGGAAGGATTAACATTGTTCTGCCTTAATTCAAAAAGCACATGTACATGTGTGTATATGACCAGGGGAATGAATGTCTTTGTTTTACTTTTTTGCTCTGAATCCAATGTCTGGTTATTTCTTGTTTTCCTTTATATATGAGTATATGTGGTGAAGGGGATATGGGTGAGAGTGTGTACGTGTATGTAAGTGTTTAAATGATTTAAAAGGAAACTATACATCAGTTTCCTCTGTTTATATCCATTTGGTTGTTGTTGTTGTTGTTGTTGTTGTTGTTAATGTTGGTGGGGGGTGGAGTTCTGGTTTATTTTGCTTTTGTTTGTTTGTTTTGGGTTTTAGGGAGGTTTTCTTGGGGAGGGGCAGGGGGTATTTTGGACTCTTTTTTCGTATTTTATTAGTTCTATATTGTTCTTCATTTGTTTTGGCTGTTATTTTTGTTTTAGGTTAGTTATTGTCACTGTTGTTGTTTGTGTTTGTTTGTTTGTTTATTTTCTTGTTGTGGTTGTTTTGTTGGTTTATCTTTTTTGTTTGTTTCATTCAGTTGTTTCTATGGTTGAAGGTTTTTGTGTGTATGTGTGTGAGGGGGGGGGGGGGGGGGGGGGGGGGTAGCAGTTAGTGTGTCTTTTTTATTTTGTTTTGTCTTCTTTGTTTGTTTTGGTTTGGTTTTTCTTTGTTGCTTGTTTGTTTGTATTATGGTGGATATATTTTCAAGATTTTTTAAAAACTATTTGAATTGTATAGTTTAACATTGTTCAGGGGTTTTTTGTTTTGTTTTTAATTCCATGTATGCATATATTATTGTCTAATCTTGTTTGATTTGTATGGTTTATCATTGATCAGGTTTTTTATTCTATGTCTGCATATAATCATTTTTTCTCTCTCTTTCTTTAGATAGATGGCTTGATGAAAAAAAGCAAATGCACTGCTTATTAAATGTACCATCTGAAAATAAAAGTTTGACTTTGACTTTGACTCTGACTTTGGTCTAAAATCATTAAATATGAATAGATGTTAAACTGAAAATATCACACACCCACATTATTTTACAGTTTCCATAAATAATATGTATGAGTTCAAGTAAGTAGGTAGGCAGTCTGCACACACACATATGAATGTACACGTATGCACGCACGCACGCCCGCGCGCGCGCACACACACACACACACACACTGGTCTAAAATCACTAAATATGAATAAATATTAAACCAAAGATATCACACACCCACATTATTTTACAGTTTCCAAAAACATTCTTTCACAGTGTCGAAAGTTTCCAAATGAAATAAAATGATACTCTTGATTCAGAAAAAAATCAACAACAACAAAAAGATGTTGAATAAAAAAAATACAGGTATCTGGAGAATGACATTACTGAACTCCTTGAAAAGTCACTTCAGTTCGGTACTGCACAGAATTGTTCAAGGCAAGTTGAACTTTGCAGAGCTCATCCCTCTTTGGGGCACATGTGCATGCTGGGTATGTATGTTTGTGTCATCCATACACACTGGCCTTAGCTGGCCTACTCTCATGTATGTATGTTTGTCCATCATGTTCGACGATGACCTCCAAAACAGCAGAGGAGGCAGCTGCTCTCATGACTGCAAGAGGAATGAGTATGAAATTTGTTGGCAAGGTTATGTGCATGAGTTCATAAACAAGACTTTGGTAAATAGTCTCAGTTGAAGGATTTGCAAGGGGGTGGGGCTCAAACCGATAACCCCTGAGGAATAATTCCCTTGACCAGACAGCTCTGCAAATAATGAAGTCCTGCCTTCAGTTACTGACAGATCATGAGTTTGACATTCTTACCACAACAAACTCTCCCACCACCTCCACCCACCACAATGGCCCATTGCAGTGTGGCAATGTTGTAGTATAAAACGCACACACAAAAAGATGATGGTGCACACCTGTATGGCCCAAACAGAAGCGGTCCATTCCTAGAAAGCCGAGAAGAACAGAATACAGCAGTGTGGTGACAAAGTGATGCCCATTGTACCTGCAACAAAGAACACTGCAGTCAATTCTTCTTCCTTTTTTTTTTCACTTTTCAGATTACAGTTCATCTGTTTGATGCTTGGTTGTTTGAGGTTCCCCCCCCCCCCCCCCCCCCCATCCCTTCCAATTCTTTTTTTCTTTTACATTTTTTCTGGGTTGTTTTTGTTGTTGTTGTTGTGTTTTTTTTGGGGGGAGGGGAACTATTCATTTCCTTTTATCCTTTCAATCTACACTCTGTACAGACTCAATTATATATAAATCTAAAACTGCCCTACACTGAAGCGACATAAAACTAATGATCATTCATTGACAGCCTGTTCTGTGCTGTGCCAGATAAAGACAATTTTACCTTCTGCACAATACTGAAATAAACAGTTACATGACATCCATTGTAAGTCTGCTCCAAATTGCATCATTCAAAGATAGATAATATCTTCTTCAGAATTCTGAAACAATCTACAAAATGTACTTACGCCTTTTATATCAGACTGAGATAAATAAATAGCTACAAGACATCTATAGCATATCTGTTCCAAATTATATCATTCAATGACAAGAATCTTCTTCAACATTGAAAAGACAGAAATAACAAAAGCAACAAAAAACAAACAATTTTTTTCTGTCTTTTTATTCCACCATTTAGGTAGCTGCATTCAGGCTTCTGGAATGGTGTCTAAATGTGACACCTGTGTACATGCCTTTTTTAAAATGTTGTCATCCGTTTCTATCAGCACATAACGGCTTACTCTTCTGCAAAAAGCAGAACAGATTTTTAGTGTGTGGGCAAGATGTTCTGCGTGTGTTTGTACATAGGGCCTCAGTTTGACTTACAGTCCCATCCACAGGACTTTGACGTTCAGTTCAATTTTTTTGTCAAACTGGGCAGAAAGGGCAAGGCTGGGAATCAAACCCAGAACATGTTATAGTATTAAAAAAAACTTGTTAGGCAAGTGAATATATCTTAACCATCCTGCAGCTTTCTTCTTAAAAACAAGTATGTATTAACCTTTTCCCTACGGGTAACCCGCTATTGGGCAACCAGCCATCTACCAACCCTTCCCTACATATCACCCACTACTGGTTTACGGCAGCATACAAATGCACACAGTACTCGTGTGCTGGGAAAGACAGGTTCTCTCCCTTAACATTGGGATAGCGTTAAAGAATTTCAAAAGATGATGGTACTGCTCTGAAGTATTCCTTATCAAACACCAAGAGACATCTACAAAGCAAACAACTGCTGTATTACTATTAATGACCAACATTACTGATGAAACAAACACAGTGACAAGAAGATAGGCGACACTCCACCACATAGTGAGTTGCAATGAACCTGTGGCCACTTTTCAGTTACTGACATGTTACTTTACTTTAATCTGCAATAAAAAGGGCTATTCAATATATAAAAAAAAAACGATTGAAAATTGGATGATTCTATGAAAAGATATTAGTTATTACAAACTGAAAGGATAAACTGCAGTAAGTGTAAAAATGAGAAATTGACAAATTTAGCATTGCAGTAGGTGGTCAGAATGAGGGTTTGGGTATTTTTAAAACACATTTAAAAGCAAAAGGAAATAAAAGTATGCCTTGCCATTTCATTACAAGGTAGAATAATGGCTATAGATTTATAATCAATCAAAATCTAAAAATCAACAACCTGACCCCCACCTGCCTAAAATGGTCCCTAGAGGAAAGAGTGGGTCAGGTGCTAAATGACTCTTTTTGTGATGGAGCGTCACATAATTATATTAAGTACTACTAATTACCAACATAACAGATGAAACAAACACAGTGACAAGAAGACATGAGGCCTTACTTGATGCAGGGTATGCCCCCTCTGAGAAAGGTTCTGTTGCCGAAACACTCTATGCCAGGCAGCACCGTGCACACAACCTTGGTTTTCTGCACTGATTCATACTTGTCTCCACCCCACTGCAAGGGACACACACACACACAAAAAAGAAAAATATACTTCCAAGAAGAAGAAGAAGAAGAAAAATGGCATAAAAATTAGTATTATATGTGTTTCTCAAAATATACTCATGTGTATGTGAAAAATATTCAATAAGACATTTATGTGTGCATGTATGCATGCATACATTGAACGCAAACAGATAATCTCACACACACACACAAACATGTGCGCGCACACACACACACGCACGCACACACATGTGCGCGTGTGCACACACACACACACTAACACTAAAAGCCAGGTTTAACATATTGCAATTGCTCATGGTGCAATGCAGGACAACCTCTGTAAAGTCACAGAAAGCTACATAATCTACAAAATTTAACTAGGTTCAAACAATCATAAAGACTGAGATGTCACTTTTTAAATATCATATTAGCTGTAAAGTAAAAAAAATGTTCAAAGTAAAAAAATGTTCATCTTTTTTTCTGCCTTACTTTCAACTTTTTCCTTGTTTCTGAGTTTCTCATTTTGTTTGTTTGTTGTTTTTTCTGTTATGTTTACAGTCATAGACTGCTTTTTTCACATCATCAATCTGGGAACAGGTATGCATGCAGTAACTGAGTAACGAGTTAAAGCATAATGATGGATTCCAAGTGTGTGAAGAATAATCACCATTTTCAAACTTCATAGCACCTTGGAATATTAATTCAGGTTTATTTTCACTAGTTTCAGAGATTTTCTGCTGATCACTGTCCTGGAAATGTTTGGACTTTGGGTTTGGGTGGGGGGGATTTGCTGTAGATTGGTTGGGTTTTTTTTTATGATTTAGAGGGGAGGGGGGTTGCTTTTGTTTTCTTTTTGGTTTGTTTGGCTTGGTTTGGTTTGGTTTGGAGCAGTTGCTTCTACATAAATCTGATCATTTAAAAAAAAAACAAATCAAAGGGGAACAAAAATGATAAGGATTAGTCCCCAACAGACTGTGTACTTACTTTAGTGCATCCATATCCTTTGATCTGCTGTTCTGTGGCATTTTCCTTCAGGTCTACAGGGTCACTGCAGTTTAGGAATTCCATTGGCCTGAAACAAAATAAAGTGTCATTTAAAAATTACATTCCCACCCATTTTCTTGTTATTCTTTGGTGTTGGTGTTGTTTTTGTTGTTGTTCTTGAAATGCATCTTTCCTTTTTCTGTGGAGATTGCTAAAACCACAAATAAAACCCTAATCTTTGTTTTAATACAATTGGTTTCTCTTGGCATTTCCATCCTTTATATCAATGATATCATTCTTGAGGACACTGACCTTTAGATAGATCTGTATGTTTGATTTCTCACATGTATTATGATCTTTTTTCTCATGATCTACAAAACTTTAGACATCTGTATAAACTGTGTGTATAGTCTTTAATGAAACTGATAATGTTAATATTAACAATAATCAATTGGTAATTTTTCAAAAGATAGATCATAACTCTTTTTTGAAAAAACAAACAAAAAAACAGTAGTTCTTCTGTATTAGACTTAGAGTTTGAGGTTCAAGTAATCATGAATCAAAACAAAGTGGTTGTGTGGTGATCTTTCAGGAGACACTCAACTCAGACAGTAAATTGAGTAATGAAATATCAGTGCTATTTTAATTTTGTGTGCTTCATTTTCAAAGTGTAAAATACTAAATAGATTATAATTATGTATGGTTATAAATCCCTAGATTTTTTTCCCGTTTCCTTGACATGAGCTTCAAGGTGCACGAGTGATGCAACATCTGCATACATGCAACTGTTCCCCCAACCCACCACTTAGGTAGCATTATGGCATTGGGATGGTCTAAACATAACATCTGTGTGTGTTTTTTTATGATATATACTATTTAGTCATCTGTTCCTACTCGCCTACTCTTTTGAAAGGCATGTTGTGTTGAAACAGAAAGATATACCGGAAGTATCTTCATTGAAGAAGTCATAAAATTATTATCATTATTTTAATTAAGGCATCCCAGACTGCACTTGGTTAACGACCAATAAACAACCACCATCTCAACAACTTTCATCCGAGTTATCTGATTTCTATTGAGCATAGAACAAACATAAAAAGGCAGAATGGGTATTTTATGTATGTGCAAGATGAATCTTTAGATGATTTGCATACATTCGCACACTGGACCTCAGCTTACAGTCTCATCCGAAGGGCAACATTCAGTTTGATTTTTCATCAAACTTGGAAGAAAAGGCAAGGCCAGGGATCAAATCAAACCCAGAACTTCATAAATTACTTGTTAGGCAAGTGAACATCTGAACTGTCCTGCCACTTTCCTTCTTGATCCCTTGATGATTTCAAGATAAGATTATCATTAGGTTAATATTTTTTGCCCATTTCTTCCTCTTTTTTTTTGGTTTTGGTGTTGTAAGGAAATGGAACATAGAGCACACTTTTTTTTTCTCTTTTCAGAGATTTAATTAAGGTCATACACTACATAGCACTACTGATACAGACTTGATCATAAGCTTTTACTATAATGCACTTTCCAACACAATCAACAATGTTGCTCTGTCTAGCTTCTCCAATAAAAATTTTAAAAATACAACAGCAAAACATGCCCATAAGCCATCTGCAAGGGCTGAGTGAAGACAATCACTGGTACACATCCAATAGTCAAGGAGCTGTTGCACCTGTCTCTGCACAGCTAGACAGCATACATCCATAGATATCATACAGTATCATAGTTGTCCTGAGCATTCTAGAGAGTGCTTTCTTGATACACTCGAAGTCATAACAAATACATGTAGGCTATACATGTAATGTGTACCATAAACACACACACACACGCACATACGCACACACGCACGCACGCACGCACGCACGCACGCACTCACATCACTCACCACTCACTCACTCACTCACTCACATCATTTCACCACCACTCACTCACACAACACACACACACACACACACACACACACACACACACACCAAGAAACACATAAACTTAAAAGTATGATAGTAATTTGGTCACTAAAAGTAAGCCTTCTGAAAAAGAAGCCAATCATCTCTGTTTCAATTTCTTTTCTTCTAATTCTTCTTCTTCTTGTCATCATTATTATTATTAGATTATATTTTTTGTTTTATTTACACAACTCTATGATTGTGTGTGTGTTTTGGGGGGGGGGTAATGTTTCATGCAAGCACTTTATTTGACTAGTCAAAAGCTTTGCACACACCACAGAAATCCTGTCATAAACTGTTACCCAGCACTGGCACACACACACACACACACACACACACACACGTGTATTTTGAAACAATATAACCTTTAGCTTACAGATAACTGAGTTCACCAAGTTCCATAGGGAAAACAAATATGATTGTAGTTTCATTCATTGTATAGTCCAGATCCAGAGGTGGTCCCACAAACTGACAACCACACATCAAAACAATTGACCCAACCGAAACCAACATGCAAATCGCAAACGTCGTTTTGCAAAACATGGTGGACCTCACAAACTCCTGAAGCCAAGACTGGACAGGCCTCAACTATAACAAACAATTATCGTTTGTGATCATTTTCAATTCACAAAAACAGTAGAGTCAGAGTCAAAGTGACTGCTCCAAATACAACCCTGTCAGCCACATTTTCCTAGTTCTTCCTTTGAATTACTTAGAGTTATCTTTCCATGAAATATGGGAAAATCACTGTCTCAAACTACAATCCCCCGTCCCCCTCTTTTTTTCCACACACAAAAAAATGAAGGGAAAAGGGAGGAGGGGGGTGGGGGGTTGCAAAATGAAGAGAATTTAAAAAAAAAAAAAAGGAAAGAATAATGGCTTCTTAGTTGTTGTTTTTTCTTCAAGATTTTTTTTTACACTTCTCATTTTTGCCAAAGTGTTGCTTGATACAAGTTGACTGGTTTCTTCAAGTGTCAGGATCAGTGGTTCATTCATTTTAATGCAGGTAGAAGTCTTAAAATCATAATCATAACCGGTCCCCTGTGGAGAGATTCGGGGGGAAAGAGAATGAAGCACATTATTTTAATTTTTAATGCTGTTTGAACGATTTGAAAGTTTTTATTGATCGAAATTATACCTAGCTCTATGTGATGTTCATTCATTTATGATTTGATCGGCTATGCTGTTTTTGATAACATTTATTTATCCCATTCATTCAAATTCTTATGTTTTCGAGGATGATTAATAAGCACTTGGGTGCTTCTTTTATTACATCTAGTCCCCGCGTGCGTGCAGTTGTGTAAACTCATGCGCGCACGTGTGGGTGGGTGGGTGTGTGGGTGTTGTTGTTGTTGTTGTTTTGTGGTTTTTGTGTATCGGTAGGGGGTATTTAGTTGTTAGCTAGAAGCTGTTTATCTTTTTTTTTTCTAGGCTAGAACTCCAAGGTTCACCAATGGTGAGATTTTGCATATGCCACTGTTTTTGCCCATCAGTAAGGTAGCCACATTCCGATTTCGAGGGTGATGTCTAAACATCACACCAGTGTGCATAGGTTTCGTTGGGTGGTTGTTTTTAATTCTGTCATCCCTTTCTACCCCATGCAATGGCCTACTGTGTTGAATGGTTTTAAAGAGGCCACAAGATGTCAGAGACAGTCTCAGCTTCTTTGGGGCCCAGCATGTTGTGGGAGGCGCCCATCTCCTCTCCCTGGCTGCTTTATTTTCCCTGACTCTAAAGAGGGCAGGTACCCATTTACAGCTGGATGAACTAGGGGACTGTACTGAAGCAAAGGGGCGGGGCTAAACATCCACTTGATAACCAGCTGATGCTGCTTAACCTTAGCTTGGGCAAAGAACAGCTCTGACCACAGAGATAGCCCATCTCTTCCCCAATTAAAGCAGATTTAAACTGCACTGCTATCATCACTCCTGTGTGGTCTAGTGGTTAGGATTCCTGGCTTTCACCCAGGCGGCCCGGGTTCAATTCCCGGCACAGGAATTTTTTTCTCCTTTTTTTTCTGAGAAGAGTAGGCCTAAGCTATATAGATGAAAAGACATTTGACATTAATTTTCGTGGGGCAACTTCACCTCATAGACCATCCTACTGCTACCTCCTCAGAACCCCCGCGCGCGCGCGCGCGCGCGTGTGTGTGTGTGTGTTTTGTGTGTGTGGGGTGGTGTGTGGGGCGCACACACGCGAGTGTGCAGGGAGGGTGTGTGTGTGTGTGTGTGTGTGTGTGTGTGGTTTTTGTTTTGTTTTGTTTTTTGTGTGGGGTGCGTTCATTCAGTTGCTTTTAACTGGAGAGTGTGTCTAATTATTTTGTTACTGTTCCTCAGCTAGAGCTCCAAGGTTCATCAATGGTGAAATTGTGTATGTGCCACTCATTTTGATAAGCCCCAAGGGATGAGGTCAAAACACCACACTAGTACAGTGTGCATACATTTTGTTGTTGTTTTATAAACTGTTATCATCCTTTTCGAATGGCATGCATTGGTCTACTCTGTTGAAGGGGTTTTAAAGAGTTCACAGAATTCCTCATGAAATCCCTAAATCCGAAATCTCCTCTGGGACGTTAATATAATCACAAGAACCTCATGAACGTAGACCAATTTAAAGCAGATTTAAACTAGACTGCTGTCATCACTCCTGTGTAGTCTAGTGGTTAGGATTCCTGGCTTTCACCCAGGCGGCCCGGGTTCAATTCCCGGCACAGGAATTTTTCAGGGGTTGTTTTTTAAGAAGAGTAACCTGCACACAAGACATTTCGTAAGACAGCCCCATCCCACAGACCATCTTACTGCCACCTGCTCAGAATCACCCCCCCCCCCCCCCCCCCCCCCACCCCTTTTTTTTTACTTCTTTTTTTTTACTTTGTGGTTTTCTTTATTTTTGTTTCTTGTAGACACTAAGACACCTCTCACAGCCCTATATGGGAGATCTCCACTGGGACGTAAATATAACCACATCAAAAACATCCCTTGAAGGGTTGCATCAGCTGGATCCCAGTGGTCAGATCAGGAGCTCAACACTGTAACAGCTTGGCTGTCCACCTGTTGATAATAATTATTGAATAATTATTGTTGATAAGTACTGTATGTTTTAGCCTCCACTGTACATGTGAATTATATAATTTAGTGTGTGTTGTGTGTGTGTGTGTGTGTTGTGTGTGTGTGTGTGTTGGGGTGTGTTGTGTGTGTGTGTGTGTGTGTTGGTGTGTGTGTGTGTGTGTGTGTGGGGTGTGGTATTCTTCAGTTTAACGTCCTTCCACTAAATTTTGTGATATCAGAAGGGAAAGTGGTTGTGTGTGTGTGTGTGTGTGTGTGTGTGTGTGTGTGTGTGTGTGTGTGTGTGTGTGTGTGAGTGTGTGTGTGTGTGTGTGTGTGTGTGTGTGTGTTCTTCAGTTTAACGTCCTTCCACTAGTTAGTGATATCAGAAGGGAAAGTGGTGTGTGTGTGTGTGTGTGTGTGTTGTGTGTGTGTGTGTGTGTGTGTGTGTGTGTGTGTGTGTGTGTTGTGTGTGTGTGTGTGTGTGTTTCCATTTAGTCTTTTACTTTAAAATGATATTAGACGATGGAGGGGTGGGAGGAGGAGGGGGGCATAATGAGATGAAGGTTTTAAGTAAAATAGATGCTTGTTGGTATTAATGCACATTAAAAGACTATTCCAAACTATATAAACAGTATGTTGCAAAAACAAGGTAAAGAAATACAAAAATTAACAAAAACACAGAACAATTGAAAAATACTTTAAATTTGGAAAAGTATGCTGGGGATAACCAGCTTCTTCCTGTTTCTTTTTTTTTTTTTATACATTTTTTTACATGTTTCCAGGAAATATTTTGAAGCAAAGTGTAACCTTCATGAAGAGAAAGAGGATTATCTAAAACAGTTGAATAGCTATAATGTTTTGCTGCCTTTTGGCAGCTTTGTCAACCTTTTCACTAAAATGGATACCGCAGGGAGATGGAACCCAGCAGAAGGTAGCATTCGAACCCCTCAAAATTAGAAAATGTACCAACAAATTGGGGACGGGATAGCTCAGTGGTCGGAAGCACTCGCTTTCCCCAGCCAAGTTAAGCAGCGTCGAGTGTGGTTACCAGTTGAATGGGTGACCGTTTGCGCGCCTTGGCTTCAGTACAATTCCCCCAGTTCACCCAGCTGTAAATGGGTACCTGCCCTCTTTAGGGTCAGGGAAGGTAAAGCAGCGAGGGAGAGGAGATGGGCGCCGCCCTCAATATGCTGGCCCTAGAGAAGTGAGGTCTCTGACGCCTCGCTCCCCTACGACCATAGGTTATGGGACTCCTTTACCTTTACCTTTTACCTACCAACAAATTAATTTCATTAATAAGATTCTGCTTATCAGTCGATGTCGAGTTACTGAGAGACTCTGTGTGTGTGTGTGTGTGTGTGTGGGGGGGGGGGTGCGTGCGTGCGTGCGTGCGTGTGTGTGTGTGTGTGATTTTGTTTCTATTTTTATTTTGTATTTTGTCTTGATTTGGGTTTGTTTGTTGTTGTTTGTTGTTGGTTTTTTTGGGAGGGGAGGGAGGAGGGGAGGTATCCAGTTGCTTTTAACTAGAAAGATGTCTTTTGTTGTTGTTTTTTGATTGTTTGTTTGTTTGTCTGCTTTTGGTTCCTTGGCTGGACCTCCAAGATTCATCAGAGGTGAAAGTTTCCATATGGGAACGTTTTCACCCACCATTAAGGTAGCGTCATTCCGCTTTCCCGGGAGTTGTCTAAACACCACACCAGTGTGCATACACTTTGTTGTTGTTTTAGAAAATATTATCATCCATTTCTACCGTCATGCAATGACCTGCTCTGTTGAACTGGTTCTAAAGAGGGCACAGAATGTCCTCATCAACACTCACTCACTCACTCAGTCCCATGTCCCAAAGGATGTAGGAGGGGCATGAGAGAAGACGTAACGGAGATCCTTTTCCTGTGTGGCTAGTAGAAGGTGTTGCAGGGGTTGGGTGGTCCAGTCTTTGATGTTGTCAACTCATGATTTCTTTCTCATGAACACAGACCCATTAAAGAAGATTTAAACTGCTTGGCCATCATCACTCCTGTGTGGTCTAGTGGTTAGGATTCCTGGCTTTCACCCAGGCGGCCCGGGTTCAATTCCCGGCACAGGAATTTTTTTTATAAATAGTAACCTACACGCAAGACATTATTTTTGTAAGACAGCCCCATCCCACTGATCATCCTACTGCAACCTGCTCAGACCCCCCCCCCCCCCTCCACCCGCACCCCCTACGTGTGTGTGTGTGTGTGTGTGTGTGTGTGTGTGTGTGTGTGTGTGTGTGTGTGTGTTGTGTGTTTGTTGTTGTTGTTGTTGTTGTTGTTGTTGTTGTTGTTGTTGCTGCTGCTGTGCTGCTGCTGCTGCTGCTGTTGCTGTTGCTGTTGCTGTTGTTGTTGTTGTTGTTATCATCATCATTATTATTATTATTATTATTCGATGATAATGGAATCGGTACTCGTGTGCTTTTTTACATCCAGTCCTCGTGCGTATGCAGTTTTGTAAATGTTGTCATCCGTTCCCACCGGCACACAATGGCCTACTCTTCCATAAAGCGGAACGGGTTTTAACGTGTGCGCATGATGTTCTGAGTGTGTTCGCACAGGGGACCTCGGCTTATAGTTTCATCCGAAGGACTATTGGGGAGAGTGGAGTCTTGGCGAGAGTGGAGTTGGCGCTGATGATAACTCCAGAGGTAAAGTCCTCTTGAATGATTATTCCAACCCAGGTCAGCAGATCAAGAGTACATCACTCTAACCACCAGGCTATCCCAGTGTGTGTGTGTGTGTGTGTGTGTGTGTGTGTGTGTGTGTGTGTGTGTGTGTGTGTGTGTGTGTGTGTGTGTGTGTGTGTGTGTGTGTGTTTATTCATTTTTTTAATTTTACTCTTTTATTTCGAGGATAATGGAATAAGCACTCGTGCGCTTTTTTTCATCCAGTCC
>CM054136.1:9200899-9203399 GCA_028751875.1 Rapana venosa | reverse complement strand
ACCACCACTCATGGTCTAATGGATGGGGGAAAAATTTCCGGTCCAAACGGGGTACGAACCGCCGCACACTTCAGACCCGGACTTTTTCGCTTTCTAGACAGGCGCGTTACCTCTAGACCACCGATCCACCACCACATATAGGCAGGAAGTTCTGTGTGCAGTCGCACATGGCCACAAGACTTCGATATAATTTATAGTCTCCTCTGAAGGACTTTCGGAGGAGTGGAGTGGTAACTAATGTTACTCTAGAAGATAAGTCCTCTGGAACAGGTGTCTCCGTGATGGCTCGAACCTGGTGTGTCAGATCACCAACTCAGGGCTATCTATCTATCTATCTATCTATCTATCTATCTGTCTGTCTGTCTGTCTATCTATCTATCTATCTATCTATCCTTTTATCAGTTTTATTGTTGTTCATGAGTTGTTCATGAGTTGTTATGTGACATATTTTATTATGTTAATGTACTGAGTTATTTTGTAACAAAAAACCGAGTTTATTCATTTAAAAATAATCCTACTAGTCATCCTAGGAGCTCTGACCTCGTCAGCAGTTCAGCTGGGCTTGAGTTATAACTTGATTGGACATGACTCCTCCTTTAACCACGCCCTGAGGAGTTCTTCAGTGGACCACTCCACGGAATTGAGACAGTGTGCGCCTCTCCCAGTGGTAGGATGCATGCAGGGGGATTTTGTATTCCGTGCCCACAGGCCATAGGCCTATGCTCAACTGTTAGGCTACCTCTTGGATTTGTCTTTAATTAACATGAGCAAAAGATGCTCTACATGGGACCTGGGTTAGTAGTGTTATAGTTGTGATTGTATTTATGTTATTGCGGAAATTTCCGATTTGGGGACTGTGCGATTGGGAACTGTGCGAAAGTAATAATAATAATAATAATAATAATAATGTATGGAATTTATATAGCGGCTTGGTATCCAGAAAAGGTGGTTTTTAGTCTCAATGAAAGAACTTGTATACGTAGATGTAGAATCGGGGAGGGGTCAGTTGTCGGTGCCAATGTTAGTCCTAGGAATGGGGACATCAGCAGAGACAATGGGCAAACCCCTCATCCTCAGTTCCCGTCAGATCACAAGGTCAAAGCTCCAACCACCTGAGATTCCTGCCCCCCCCCCCCCCCCCCCCCCCCCTCCCTGTTGTCAGAGTTATGATGATATCAATTTTGAGTCTTTCTAATGTACCAACACACACACCCCCCCGTGGGACTCCCGGGGTATGCTTACAAAGCGAGCATTGCAAGAATAGGATCCCTGCCCTCCAACCAGGCATGTCGTAAGAGGCGACTAAGGTGGAACCCTTCCTCCAGGTTGGGGGTTGGGCACAGGGCTAACAACCCTGTCCCGTAAAAAAAGAGCAGTTACAGAAACAGCAACAAAGAAAACTTATACTTTTGCGTGCGAAGGACCTCCCGAGTCCAGTGAGACTCGTATGAATGCTGTTGGCCAAAGCCGAGAGGAAGCTACCAGCAGGATAAGGGAAGACCTGAACACCACCAAAACTAAGATCAGACTAGGACATTGGAACGTGAGGACGATGTATGAGACGGGCAAGCTGGCACAGGTAACATTAGAGATGAGAAGATTCAACCTCCATGTCCTAGGAGTAAGCGAGAGTAGATGGACTGGATCTGGGAGAATGAGAACCACCACCGGAGAAACCGTCCTCTACTCTGGGAGAGATGACGACCAGCACCACGAGGGAGTTGCCATCATCCTCAAGAAAGGCGTTGAGCGATGCCTTATGGAGTGGAAGCCCATCAACAGCAGACTAATGAGTGCGAGACTGAAGGGAAGGCACATCAACATCACCATCATCCAGTGCTACGCACCAACCAACAACAGCAACGATGAGAGCAAAGATGACTTCTACCACCAGCTGCAGACAGAGACAGAGAAAGCCCCACGCCATGACCTCATCGTCATCATGGGGGACCTCAATGCCAAGGTCGGAAGTGACAACACCGACTATGAGAGAGTCATGGGAAAACATGGGGTGGGGAACAGAAATGACAACAGGGAGAGACTGGTGGAGTTCTGCGCCATGAACAACTTAGTGATAGGAGGGACCCTATTTACGCACCGGGACATCCACAAGCTGACTTGGGCGTCGCCGAATGGGAGAGATATGAACCAGATTGACCATCTGATGATCAATGGTAAGTGGAGAAGATCTCTTCTGGATGTGAGAACCAAGCGAAGTGCGGATGTCGGGAGCAATCATCACCTGGTGACAGCACACATCCAGATGAAACTGAAAAAAAACACAAGACCATCCACTCAAGCGCGATTTGATACCCAGCGATTGAGAGACACCAACGTGAAGTCTGCATTCGTCAACGATCTGAGGAACAGATTCCACATCCTGCAGAACATGACAGAACAGCATGACATAGATACGACATGATAGCAGATCTGTAAACTGTACACTGAGAGCAGCAAGGACCAACATCGGCCCCTCAAAGAAGAAGACCAAAAATGACTG
>CM054136.1:9135264-9200399 GCA_028751875.1 Rapana venosa | reverse complement strand
CATTAATCTGTACACTCCTTCACGTTCCTTGCCGCTCTACCTGCAGAATTACCTTGTGCCTATGTATATAATAGATTCAACCATATCTCACGTGGGCCGCGATCATTGCTCTATTCTCTGGGTCTTCGACCATGGAATGGCGTCCCTTCGTGTCTTCGCCTGAAACCTGTAGGACACTTGTTTAATATCCAGCTCAAGACATATTTATTTCAAACCTCAAGACTTTCCCCCTCTGATTTCATATCTAACCAGGTCTATCACCCTGCTAAAGTATACGTGCCTTGTGCCAGAGTGTGTGTGTGCTTTTGAAAAACATTTGGGCTTATCGTAATTTATTCATAGATTTTTTTCTGGCGCATGCGCACACATATTTGTAAATATCTGTCGTTTTAAACTTTGATTATTATCTTGATGCGCGTATGATGTGTTAAGATTAGATTGATATGCATGCTGCTTTGAAATTGTGTCGCGTCTTTTCGCTAAGATGATAGCAGCTTATAATGTAGTTCATTTGTTATTACTTATTATTACTACGCCCATGAGAGGTCTTCTAAATATCATTAGATATTCTTACTTATCGTGTGTGTGCTGATAACAATGAATATTATATGTTGATCAAACTAATGATAAGTACAAAATATTATTGGGATGTTTGAGGATAGGGAGGGTTTCTGTTGGTCGACATGGAAATGGTTTTATAAGTGTGGCTAGGTATTAGACCTAGTAAATGGTGATACAAGATGTAATCTTATTTAGATTCATTTTTCACCACTAAGATTAGGCTAAAGAGGGGTATCTAGGATCATTTGTAGTCAATTAACGAAAGTGAAAGCTAGTAATGCAATCTACATAGAGTGTTCCACAAATAGTAAGGAAAATGAGCCGCAAGTGTATTCTTGTAAAAATCTTTCTTGACATAAAAAGCCAACAAGTTTTGTTATATGCATTCTGAGCGTGTGGTGGCATTGTAGACTACGGATCACATTGAAAAAGTACAGTATTTAACCAGCCTATGTAAAGATTTCCTTATGTGTGTTCCAGTGGCAGGACACGCAGAATGAAAACGATGGGTTATGGAGATTCTCCAAGTTTAATAGATTAGATAAACTTTCATATGTTGCTGTAATATAGAGATTGACGTGAGCTTGACAATTAGGTTCTATAAATGGATAATTCGTTAGATTAGCCTCCTGACAGGGAGGCACTTATATTAGTGGTTTTGTAAGTTTGGACAGGTGCTATGTAATATGTGTGCTGGAGGTTAACAATATGTGAGTATGAGATGCTCTATGTGCTTGAGACTGGTGTTGGCATTGTTTGGTCCCTGGCAGCAAAGGTGTGGTGAGATATAAAGACATTTTTTGAGGTTGCTACACTCTACGTTCTAGACAACTCAAGCTACGGTTGATAACTGGTTTGAGTCCTGAATGGTCGATCTATTGGAGGCTACAAATGAGAAAGATATATCATGAATATGAATTCATTTATAAAACAGTTTTTGATAGATGAAAAAATACTTCGTAAGAATGATGCTGTGGAGTTTTTTGTGCCTTCTCCTGTGTCTGCTGTTCTACCTGCTAAGGACTTTGGATTGCTCTTTTCAATAATATAATAAAGTTACATAAGTTTTAGTGAATTCTGTCCAGGACAGAAATATTTGGTTATCTTGATTGTGGATACATCAGATTGGAGGTATTGAACGATCACCTTCGTTAGTTGAATCTGCTAGCCTATGTTCACAGGACCTTAGGGAGAAAAATTCTATTAGGAGATCCATCTAAAAGAGGGTATCTTGTTTATGTATTATTTGATTTAGGTCATCACATGTTATATACAAAGGAACTTAATTGTATCTATATATGTATTTTAATGCATGTCAATTAGAAGGAAGATGATACTTGGTTTTATTAATGATAAGGCAGCTTAATACTTGATCTTTGGCATTGGTAAATCATATCATTTGATTGCAAAATGGAAATGTACTGCGTTAGTACTTTGTGACCGTATACTTGTGTCTAATTTTCTTGTGTGGAAAAGGCCGTAAACATGATTTTCACTTTTGTATCATTTTTTATTTTATAATGGATGTTTTGAAGCGGACAGCAAGATCATTGTATTCCATGAGCAGTTACCCGATAGTTCTCTCCCCTTCCAATTCCTTTCATTACTCTATATAAACACTTGTGTTAATGAAGATTTTGTGTGACTATCTTTTGTGAAGTTAAACATGAGTGGGGTTATAATTACGATAACCAATGATGATATCATGTTGTTTAATTGCCTCAGTATAAGGATAGTTGTTTAAAAAAATTAACCAGGTTGTAGAGTATCCACCTAGTTCAATGAGAATATAATGCTTGAAAGGTTGTTTTGAGGAGGGAAAATGAATGGTCATATGTGAACGCGGATCTGACACCCGACATTTAGTTTATGTCATGATTTTGAAGTCTCTTGATGCATGTGGATGTGGAATACGCATTATGAAATCTTATGATACGCAACTGTACCACATGGGGATGGACTTGAGAATTGTGTATAAATGAGAGTTAATTTATGATTGACAGTAATTGATTTTGAAACGTTTCTATGTTAATGTTCATGCCCTTCACCCCCCCCTCCGTAACCCTCCCCCCCCTCATTTTGTCGGTGTTTTGTGGTCCGTAAGGCCGCACAGATGGCGGCCATTATAGATAACATAGTGTCTTGTCTAAGCTTGGTGGGGTAGAGTCGGAGGAGTGTTGCTTCCTAGGAGAGTCTTGTGTACTCGCTCTGATGCTTCCTTCAAATTTAGTGTGTTGTTTGTTTGTGTGATTTGGGTTTATTATGTTAGGTTACGTTGATGTATTCGGTTTTTATTGTTCGTTGGTTTTTTTTTTCTTTTCGTGTTGACAATTAAATTAGTTAGTGCGCTGCTTCTGTTGGCGTTTGTGAGTATGCTGATTATGTTCTAGTATTTAACTTATTTTTTTTTAGAGACTTGCGTTTCAAATTGAGTTGTAGACAGCTGTATATTGAGATAGTTTTGAGATCTTGAGTTGTTGTTGTATGTGTTTGATCCTTAGATTTTGTTTTGATGCCGGTGTAACAATTATGTATAGCTAATTCCATAAAGTGACAGATGTCCTTTTTTATACATGATATTTTATAAAGATCTGTGATGTTGGCATTGATGCATGTGTAGTGATGTCGTGTGATCTTTTCATACTATGTGCGGCTTTAGCGCGCGCTGTGATGTGTACGTGTGTGTGGGTGTGTGTGGGTGTGTCATTTTTTTTGTGTGTACGTGTAGACATGGGGATGCAATTGCTTTATACAAGTTTGTTGCATGTAGTTTACCTATTGCTGTATGCCTTCCCATAAAAAGCACAAAGAATTTTGACGTTTCTTTCTGTTAGCCACAAAAGTGATACTGATTTTACATGTTTGTTCTCCTTTATCTTTATGGAGGTTTTGCTTTCTTGGTTCGTTTTTGGGTATGGAGTTTGGTGTTTGTTTTGGGTAAAGGGGTGCTTATTCGGTTGTCTGCTCCTCAACCTTTGTGTGCTTGCCGCCTTTGTTTGTTTGCTCTTGGCTTCTTTGCTATTTTTTCGTGTTGTTTCCTTGTTGTTTTCTGTTTGCTTTCTTTTTTACCTTGTTGTTATTCTCCGCTCTCTCTTGTCTCTTCTCTCCTTCTCTCCTCGTCTCCTCATCTCTCTCTCGACTCTCTCTCTCATCTCGTCTCTCGTGTGTGCCTTCTCTCTATTCGGTGATGTTTTGTCGGGGACTTTGTTGGGTAGATATTTTCCCCCTTATACTTGTGTGGAGGTGTATTGCTTATGGGATTTATTTTATTTTTTATCATTATATAATTATATTCCCTTAAGGGTCTGGGAATCTGCGTTGTAATAAAACGACCATGGCAGTTGCTATATTCATTAGCTCTCTGATAATAAAGGAAGTTTGTCAATTGTCATTGTCATGTCCATCTCTGAATCTCTGACCTCTCTGTCTTACTTAAAAATGAGGTGTGAAAGGGGAAATAGGTGAAATGAGTGACACGTCATTCACTCAATGTAGCCTGCCTATCTTCACCACACACTTCGCACCAAAACAAAAGTATGATAACAGCACAGACAAGCTACGCACCAATCGGACATGCAATAGCGCAACAGACCCCCACACCACCAACATCCTACTACATCACAGCACAGACACAGACACACACACACACACACACACACACACACACACACAACACCCACACACCACCACACACACTCACACACACACTGTGTTCTATGTACCATCTGAATTAAAAGTTTTGACTATGGACAACCCACTCACACACACACACACACCACACACGCACACCATGCACACACACACACACATGCAACGCATTACATCACAGAGAAAAGAGCGTAACCGGAGGATATATGAACAAAAAAAACCAAACCCAAGTCGATACATCAGTGAAATGCCTGGGAAAGGGGAAGATGCTCTGATCGACAGCCAGTTTTTATTGTCATTACTAAAGAACAGGAAGAAAGATACCAGAGATGGTGGAAAGGCACTACTTGCTACTCGTGACACTGATTATGTAGAATGATATACATGTCAGCCAATTATTTGAGATGTAATCATCTCTTTTGATCGTTCAGTGATCAGTAGCTGACGAACTGTCGAACCTCTGCTCATCTTATTTGTCCGTGCGCTATATGTACGTTAAGTGTAGCAGACTATCTCTGCACACTCCGGTAATAGCACGCTGGTTCCGCTTTTCAGGGAAGAGTAGGCCATTGTGTGCTGGTGGGATGTGGGGTGATCGAGCTCTGGAAAGGGGTCATGAATACGCTCAGATCAGGACGAGGGACTGGATGTAAAGAGAAGTAAACGATTACTTATTCCATTATCCTGGGATAATTTATGAAGGAAGAAATAAAATGGGTTAGATTACCAGGTCTGTCAGAACGTTGTTCTGGTCTTCACTCAATTTCCTTTCTCTATTATCAGTGATTTTTTTGGGGGGGGGGCAATGGAAGTGGGTGGGTGGGGGTCTTGTTCTGCCGTTTGCCACTTGGATTACAACGCTCGTTAGATAATGACAGTGCTGGAAGTGGAGTTGGATGGGAATGTCTTGTTTGTGTGTGTGGAGGGTTTTGGGGATGTTGTGGAGTAGGCGTGGTGAGGCTCGTGTGGGTGTGAGTATATGTATGCAAAGATGGAGATGAGGTGTGAGTGTGTGTGCATGCATGCATGTCGGGCTCACGTGTGTGTTTGTTTGTTGGTGTGTGCATACATGCAAGTTGTTGTGTTTTTGTGGTGTTATTAGATGCATGTCATTATTTTATGTGTTTGCATATTGTTTGCCTTCATGGCACACTGTTAGGGTGGTGGGGAGGACGGGGGGTGGTCAGACTGCTGGACAGGAAGACAGTATCACTTGTCGATGCTCTGGGATAGGGGGGGGGGGAAGGAAGGAGGAGGGAAGGGGTTGCGTGGATAGGTCCCGAAAAATCGCATGAAACACCCCATTTGGAGACAGAATTGGCCAAATTGTGGTAGTAAGGGGAGTGATTTATCAAGCTTCAGTAGTAAAAGGGGGGGGGGGGGGGGGTTGAGGGCGGGTGGGGGGGGGGGGTCGTAGAGGTGGAGGGGGAGGGGGAGATGATGGAGTTGAGTGTGAAAGGAGGTTTGTTATTCTGTGGAGGGGAGATGGGGGGGGGGAGATGAGTGTGAAAGGAGAGTGTTATTCTGTCTTGTGAGATTCACTGACTGTGTGGTTTTTTCTTTTCCAGATGGAGTTTTTGTGTTTGTAAAGGAAGGGTAAGGAGAAGGTTCTGGTTGTAGGTATTCTTGAATAGTGGTCGGAATAGCGCTGTCACTTTTTGTTTCTTCCTGGCTTGGCGTGTATGAGTTGTTTTTTTCTTCCACCCCAAATACCCTGTGCTCGCCTCAAGTTGTGCACATTGCTTCTATATGCACACATACAAGGCAAGTCACACATGCATGAATCCACTCTCTTCACCCAGCCTCCCCCCCATCATATATACTCACATGCATTAGCATAACACATCATCTCTGCGGCCTCAGATTGATTGTTTTGCAAATCAGGTATTGGCAGCTTAAAGAGTCATTGCACTCACGATACACAACAACACACAACCACACACACGTTTAAACTGAAGAACTAACACACAACAACATCACACGTTTTAAAACTGGAAGACAAAGCTAACTAAACACACACCACACTCCACACTAACACACACATTCACACACACTACACACACACACCACACACACACATTTTATTGCTACACTTATTGGTAAGGTTTGTATAGTAGTACTTCAGTATTATCGATTATAAGAAATTTTCTTAGAAAGATGGCTTGATGCACACGCATATTACATAAGTGAGATTGTCATTTATACGTCTTAGATGTTGTTCTACTAGTAGTTTGTCTGGTGTATCACTCGCATGTGCTGTCTCATGTTCGAGTTACGAATATAGATTGATATGTGAGAAGTATTGATCGTAATTTGCAGGTTAGGTTGTATAGGCTGATATTAGATTAGGTTGCTTGAATGAACATAGCAGCTATTCTAGTATCGATTTGTATATCTTTGCAAGATTATAGACGGCTATATAAGTTCCATTTATTATTATTATTTTTGTCAATGATACCATCTGGAAATTATAGAAATATCGACTTGACGTTGACTTGAACGCACAACACCTAATATGTGTATAGTTCATCAGATCTGAGCTCTTGAGACATCAGAGCACGCCTCTCCTAACATAGAGAATGTATGTAAATCTAGTTAACGGCACAGAGACCACAGACAGTCCTCTATCTATAACTTATTGTAGTCTGCTAGTGAGATAAGGGTCTCACACAGTGAAACGTTCGAAGTCAACCTTCCGCTAGGGCAAGGGAAGTGGAGACGTTACGACTCGGTGCGTGAATGAATAGGAGACGGTGTGAGTTTACTAGGAAAGATATAGGTTAGTTATCTAGTGAATCGCAGTTTTGATTGCGCATCTACGCACTCAACCTGATCTAGATTTGATCTTCGTGCTTGAGTGGTCCGACTCAATGTCAAGAGTGATCCATGAGCGCTGCCAATCACGCTGGCACAGCAAATAAATGTCGTGCATTGATCTGTGATATGATTGTAGATATGGATAGAGTATGGATCGGGTACCTATAACTAATACTTTACAATTCTGATAATGAAATTGACTTTTGTCGTTGAATGATAATGTTGCATACACGAATAGTCAGTCGTTGAGGCCTCACTCATAGTCAGTCAGTAGGCTTATGAGTGGCATAGCACATGGAGGTTTTTGATAAATTTTGTAGATTGGTTGGCCTGGATCATTGTGAGATGCATGTATAAAGAAGAAGCTATTAAATGAATAAGAAAGATTGAAAAATTGGACAATTCTGGAAATGTGTGTAATTACAAATGTGAAAATACTAGACTACTAAGAAGTGAAACATTGAGACATTGATGATTGGTTCAATTAGATAATGGGTCGAGGATAAGAGTTGGTGTTCAACGGGACATGGTATTCAACGGGCTATCACAAGCCAAAAGGAAACAACATTCTGCCATGATACTGCAGTACAGGTAGAACAGAACTTACAGTTTAACCAATGCAGTCGCTAATTAAGCCGACTCAACCTGACCCCACGCTATAGTCAAACTCTGGCTGCTGTCTTGAACTAGCGTTCTACTTTACGTTGGTTGCGTCCGGGCATGTTGCCGTCATGAACTGACTCCATAAGTTTCGCTGACCGCGCTGTATTGTGCGTGACAGTCGACTCACACGCGCGCGCATTATGGATGTGTGTGTGAATGACTCGATGTGCATGATGTGCGTGAGTACGATTCCTTTGGAACATATTTATACTACTCTCTCTATCTCGCGTGTGCAGATCCACATCGACCTCGCTCATTAGCCGTCTGTCATAGTGGAGGCAAGAAAATGATAGAGATTCCTGCATGCTGTGGACATCGCAGCTCGGACGAATTTCGGTTCTCATTTGACTGCTCATGTTTGACACACGTGCTATTCTGCTGAAATGTTTGCCTCCTTGAGATGTGCCAGTTTTGTGCACGTCGTTTCGTTTGTGTAATGAACTAGTTATACTGGCTGGCTGGCGTAGACTTCCTTACTTACTGGTGAGCAACTACGCTTGTTGAATCTCCTTATGGTATCGAGCTGGTGGTTAACATGGTTGCATTTGGTAGTGGGTTAAAAACGCAGTGGCGCGGTGTGGCGAGGGAATGACTGTTTGGAGGAAGGTGGGGAGAGTAGTGATGTGATAAACATTCTCGTCGAGCGTGCTGTGTGAGTAGATGGTGTTTTAGTGGTTGCTGGTGTGAGGATGCCCATCACTACCCCTCTCTCCCTTCCCCCCCCCCGTTATCCCCCTTCCCCGTATATGAGACATGCTAGAGATGGAGAGGACCATGAGAATGACAGTATGTGAAGAGATAGCGAGAACGAGGATTGAATCTGTAGAGAGAGTCTAGAGACAGATTTATTGTAAAGAGATTATAAGAGTAGACTGGATAATCACGCAGTTACACATAGCAGCTATGCAACATCTATAATTCAAGTATGGATTTTTTTTGAAATTATGAATATACATATTGCACTTTTATTGTGTATGTATTTCTCGATTTTTAGTTTGAACAAAATTCTGGCGTAGTCACAGAAATCTTGGCAAAGTGGCTCACAGTCTATATCAAGTCGCAAGCGAGAATAAATACAGTGCCTATAGGACTGTACCCCTCTACTCTCACCTACCGTTTGGTGTGAATGTGTTTCACACGTCTATTCAGGGTGATGGACGATAAGACTAGGTCCTGTCTGGAAAAGATAAGGCTGAGCAGAATAATGCTGTTAGTCGATGTAGTATTGTTGGTAGGTATTAGCTCCTCTATGCCTGCGCCTCTATTGGAAGAAGAAGCTTAGCCAGCTCGCTGTGTTTGTATCCAAGGGCGATGTTAGGAATGTATGGATGATCAATACAGGGCGTTGTTTCTATATAAAAAAAACACAACGTCCCCACCCTCCGCCCCCCCCGCCCATGCATTGTAGGATTGTCAGGATGTAGAAAATCATGTTCAATCCCGAAGCCTCTTGATGCAGCTGCCTCAATTAGTTGTGAACTTCTACCAGTTAGGTAGAAAGCAAATTCAATCACCACTTGGCGTCATGAAGTGTAACCTTCTGAGCTGTAACAGGAGCGAAAAAACCAACCCACCCGACCAAACAAAAGACGCATTCAGCAGTAGAGGCCCAACAGCAGTGTATTATCATGCTGCGCGCGTTTGATGGCCGCGCAAATATATGAATGAGTATAGTGGTAAAGATGTGAAGAACTTTACGAGACCGTGCTGGCCAGATTGCCCTCCTGATCTGACCCAAGAGGACAATTAGGTTCTGAGGTGTGCAGGCAACCGTGTATTGTTCTCCCCTGTGTGCCCGTTGTTATTTTTATATATACTAGTTATGCCCCGTTTTCTGTTCTGTTCTGTATGGCTGTTGATATTTTTGCCTTAATATATTCGCCACGTCTTTTGTGTTTTATTTCTTACTAAAATTACCTCGTCCCTTATTATTGCTACGCTGAATATTAAATATGTTTAATTGTTTTTATGTAATTATATATTATATTTTATTTCGTTCCTCACCTTTTCTGTACTTCGATTACTTCTTTATGGTTACATAGACTTACCTGTGAGTTATCCGGGTATCCTTTGGTGTACATGGTTCTTATGCTTTGGGGGGGGGGGGGGGGGGGGGGGGGGGATGCGGTTGTTGTTAACTTAGAGTATGGGGAAAGTGTATATTGTAGGGTGGTTTTGTTGGTATGCGGTCTGTGTTGTGTGTGGTAGGAGGGGGGTTGTGGAAGGAGTGTTTCGGTAGTGTGTCTGTGTGGTTATGAAATAAAAGACAGACAGTGTGTTTTTTATCATCATGTATAATACCTGAGAACCATAATTACACCAAAAGCAACAGTCAGAGTAGCGAGATAGTGGTATTTGGCAAGAAAACCGATGACACTGTATACTCATGTGCATGCTATGCCAACAGGCATGTAGTGATGTGTGTGTGTTCATGTTTGCTTTGTTTATTCCACATAATTATTTCAAGATTGACTTTACCTAGGCTCAAAAGTGGCCAGTACATTCCATTTTGCTGACTTAATGATGCACTGTTTGTTGTGATATGTTGCAGATTGGTGAGCCCAGGTGAAGCTGGGAAAATGAAACTATCATTGAATACCATCATCGTCACAAACAGGTATGGTTTTATGATATGATTATCGCACCGCTTGTGTTTTCTGTAATTAGCTGTCCTCATAATATTATTGTATATTGTTCTTTCTTCATTAATTTAATGTTGTTTGATGGATGGTAAGGTAAGTCATTATATTATATGGAAAAACAAGGTTTATTGATCCCACTGTATTAACAGTCTGATAGTTGATCTTCTGGTGCCATAATTGTTTATCATTATTGATTAACCTAGTTATAATAAGTCTGATTATGCTTATCTTTGATTAGAATGCTGTCATTATAATCTGATATTTTAGAGTACTATTCAGGCATCCGAGGTTAGCTAGGTTATTGAGTAACTGTCATGTCTCTGGGGTTTTGTTGCTTCAGGAAGAAGAGAAGAGTACTAGTGTGTATATGTATCTATTTCATCGTGTACGCGACACAGATCCTGTTCCATCATGGGGAGGCAAATGTTGGACATCGGCGGATGTGCGATTGCAGGTAATGGCAGCATTGCCTGTGTTATTCTTTTACACTTTTTGAATGATCTGCACCACTTGATTATCATCGTATTTCCTCTACTGCTTGAGATATAATAGGTCAGGAATTTATACCTGGGCAGGTATAATGTGCTTGGGCGGAAGACCATCACTCTCCAATGGTGAGCAGGATGCATGCTGGGTATGTGTGTCGCCCATTCCACCAGCCATAGTGGCTTACTTTTTTTTCAAATATATATGGATGGGGGTTTGATGCCTTGCTGCCAAAATGTTAAGTGAACTTTCACAACGGATTTAGGGATGGGGAGGTCATTGTTTTGGAGGTTTTATGATTCCGTGGCTAGAGGCTCTGAGTGCTTTACCAATGGTGCGATTTTTGCGTGATGCAGCCGTTTTTGCAGTGTTAAGGTAGCTGCATGTCCTGACTTTGGGGGATGGGGTCTGATATGAAACCAGGATCATGTGTTTTCTAAAGACCAAATTTGTCACCATTCTTTGGCACAAATTGCCTGCCTCATACTAAATGTGGAATGGGCTGTTTAAATGTTTGCGCCTAGATGTTTTATATGTGCACTCACACATGGGACCTATGTTAGTCTCATCCAAGGACTTGCTGAGTAATGGGAGTTGGAGTCCTTTGTGTAATCACAGCAGGAATAAATCCTCTCCGACACCTTAAAGAGATTTGGAAATTGACCATTAGTTATTGTTAGATCAGGAGTTCATGGCTCTACCCACCCGTGCCTTTCCACCCCCCCCTCTTACCTATGCTGTGTAATGTCGTGTATTGGTTTAGGCAGCCTAACTGGGGTCCTGTGGACATGGATACCACCACTGCTGAAGCCGATCACCCGCAGAAACTTCTTGTCCAAGTCCTAGCAGCAGAGAAACAGTGAAGTCCTCTAACTTCTACTTCTTCTGCTTCAAATGGAGAAAAACCCGCTGAAAGTATGGGCATTGACCGTTACCTGGCTTGGGCTTGGATTGGCTGATTTTGTTCTTTTTATTAGTTTTGTTGGATTGTCGTGTGTGGTTGTAATGTGGTGTATAGCGTGTCTGTGTGTCGGTCATTGTAGCATGTTTGAGGGATTGCTTTTTGCGCTTGTCTTGTTATTGTTGTGGGTATCTAGTAGTGGGTTTGTTTTCTGTTTTTTTGGTTTCTGTTGTGGTCTCGTTTCTTGTAAGGTCTTGATCTATGGGTTTCTGTATGTATAATTTGGGTGAGATGTTTAAAATGGAATAGTTTTCTTTTGCTTCTCTCAAGCAATGTAACATGTCACTTGTATATGAGTTCTCGTTCAAATTATCAGAACTTATGGAGTTGTTTGATATGCCCTTGCGGGAGATGTAGAGGGCTGTGTGGTGTTCGTTTTGTTTCGAGCCACTAACTATTTTGTGTTTTCAAGTCATATTATAATGTGTCAGTTAGTTAGCTGATGACGTCTGTAGATAAAGGTGCAAACATGGTTTTAGATCTGACTAATTATAGTTGCAGAACTTACGCTTTATTCATATTGTTTGCATGGGGATGTATAGCTTTGACTTTCGTCAACTACAATATTGTGGTTGGCCTTTGCGACTGGAGGCGCAGCCTTGGGTATGTTCTCTGTGTTTGAGTGTTGTGTTTTGTCTTTTTTTCTCCGAATAGAGTTAGTCCAAATACGCCAAAATTTTTGAATATTACGTTGTTTGTGATTTTCACGGTGCATTGACTGGTCAGATTAGTTTTTTTTCGTTGATTAATATATCGTATTTACATTTCAAAGTTTATGTGTAATTTATAACTTTCATTTTCCGTATAAGATTTTTGTAAGAATGTCACCTGACTGTATGATTTGTTCAAGTTCAGCTGGACATTTAGCTGGTCCTTGTGACCCATTTTACTAGAGATAACCACTGACTGCCCATGTGAGAAAAATTGTCATTGTGAAACACCAATCAGATCTGCCACCACACACAACCTGTTACCCCTCTAGTACTCTCTACTGTTCTCTACGATATGACACTAAACTGCGTGATAGACAATGAGAGCTCATTGCTCTACATGGGTTTTTGACTCTAGACATACTCATACGATCTTATTAACGCAGAACATTTCTACCTTAGGAATCAACCGGCCACATAATCTTAGAGAGGATTTACCAGTTTAATAATTATGTTCCTTGATCTGGGTTTGCTTGTCCGCTTGTCTACGCAGTCTTGAGGAGTAGAGGATGAGGAGAGTGGGTGTAGACCAAAGAGAAATGAGACAGACGTTTGACATCAGACGTCAATTTCACCCTGCCCCTACATCTGCTCTCTAGCCTCATTTCTGACGTCCGACTACCGCTACTCCACCTAAAACTAAGGTGCTCAATTACACTTGCCTGTCGCTTCCCCTACTGATCCACCTGCTTCTTCCTGTGTTTTAGACGACTTTGATGTTAAACCAGTCTATGTTCTGATAATGAACCCCCACCAAACTTCCCAGTTCTTGCACACAGATTTACACCTGATCCTTAATCAACTTTTGTTACTGCTCTTCCTTCCAACAATCTTTACCTCATCCCTTCATCGATTCCCACTTGTACAGTCATGCTCTATTCACACACAGAGCTTATTCTGAGGTACGCAACCTCTCTGCCTCTCTCTTCTAACCATCCTTCACATGTGCTGGTTTCAACGTGCAATCTGTCTGCCCAGAAGAGGTAAAAGCTGATATCATTTCTGATATTCATCTCCGTGAAAAGAACATGACTAAACATTTCTTGATATATATAAACAACTGAGACGCCACCTCTGGTTATAACCTCTTTCTCTTCCCCGACTCTTCCGTGGGAGGTGGCAATTGCCATCGTTTATTAGAATGACTACACTCCACTACTGCTCTTTCTTTTCTGTTCAACTTACTCTTCCTTTCTCACATGAATCTTTCGAAGTCGCTGTGAATCAAACCTCACACACCTGGCCCACTACTATTCTTTACTGCTGTCTGTGACCACCTCAAGCTGTATAGAAAAAACTGACTCTTCCATTTTCCATCAAAGAGTTTCGCTGTCACTCCTGCGTTTTCACTACAGCCTTCTCGCCCAGATATGCTCATTATTCCCTCGGCTGACCATAACATTCTATTTGATAACCAGTTATCATCTGATTGTCAAAACGTCTGACTCTTTCTTTGTCAAACCAGAGACTCTCTCTGCTCCTCAGCTTGGTAAAACGATAGCAACGCTCACAGATCAGGACATTTGTTAGCTGCTTGTTACTGTTGGTTTCCCAAGGATCTGTTTACATCGCTGTATACCTATCTAATGTGAATACTTTCTGATCATATTCACGCTAGTTCTTTTCTCTCTAGAAGTTATTGGTAAAGGTCCAGTCTAGATAAAAGCAAAAGTAAAAGTATGTCACCGATCGCATACCGTGAAAGGCCCATTGATATTTCAAAACTTTTTTCTCTCACAAGGTCCGTTGCTGAACGCCCTTATTCACTAAAAACATTCTGACACAACAATAAGCCCTCTCTAAACTCTACTACATATGTTCTCAAGCCAACTGCTGGATGAGCATTGAGCTCTCTCCCACGCTGACCGATAGCTCTTGTATCTTACTCCAGGCCTGATACGGCCTCAAATGTGACTACCATGCTTACACTCATGGACTATCCGATGGTGCAAATGCGCAAATTACCATGGCAACAGATGCTCGGCCAGTGGCGAAAATCAAAACGGACAAATTAATAAGTAGACTCTTCGCGAAAACTAAGCGTGGTAAACAAAGTCTAAATCTTTAATCCCTTTTCAGAAAAAACAAAGGTATTCTGTCTCTTCTCATAGTTCTTGATGCGCTATCGTCTGTATGAAATCTCTCTTTTCCTCTCACGCATTCTACTACTTTTTCGGATCTGTGGTGGCAAGCACCCTCTGCCTATCCATCACAAACACTTCTGAAGTCTTCGCTTCTATTTTTCTGCATTTTTGTTTGAAAATGGTCGATCAACATTCGCATTCCATACTGGGTTCAGGACTCCTTTACCAGACCTGCACTTCCTGTATCTCAAGTCTATGGCACTCCCTCTCCTTTTTTCATCACAAGTGAGAATAAGAAATGATGACAATTTGTGAAAGCAAATGACTTGATAAAATTCAGGTGATATTGATAGCTCATACCTGATGTCTCTTTCACCACAGTGCCTACCAGCAACTTATACACCCGCTATCACGCTAAATAGTATAAACTCATCTCTTGTTTCAGGATTTGTTCCAATCAGCTCTACAAAACGTGCTATAGTCACACCTCTACTCAATAAAGCCATGGACTTGACTCCTAAGCATTCTGAAGAATATAGACCTTGTTTCCAATCTACCATTTCTTGCTATTTCTAAGACGTACTATGAAAGTAGTTTCTCTAAACGCAGGAGACTCAATAGACAACCACCTTCTCTCTCAACAAAATACTTCTTTCATGAGTTTCAGATCTGCCATATCCCATGGAAACCACTCTAGCACTGGAAACCGACCCTTAGTTCTCACACTTTATAACGCTTACTACTCGCTTTCTGACTCAAGGCAAAATCTCCCTTCTCACTTACTCGACTCTTTTCTGCAGCCTTCCGATACTATTAGACCATCTAATTCTGCTCTCCTCCGTGGCAAGAACACGTTCTGGTCGTGTATAACTGGCACAGCACCTCACCTGGTTTAATTCATACTCGGTTACTGACCGATTCCAGTCAGTGTGCAGTAAACAAGATTCAAATCATACCTGCCAAAACTGGAATGCTCGGAGTCCCACAGGGATTCATGTGTCTAGGCCTGTTCTTTTCACTCATTTTATAACGGATCCCCTGCTGTCACTTATAATAATACCGGTTCCCTTTATCAAATCAACCATCATTTTTACGAGATGACCTCTCAGATTCAAGCAGTGGTTACCTCGAACTGCATAATCTGCCTCTCTCCGGGGCACAAGATTATGGCCCGCTGCACCTTGAAGATTATATCTCAAAAATGTGGATGATCACAGAACAAGTTTACAGGCTCGTAAGAAATGGCAGATGAAAAACGACCGAAGCCTTGCTGTAGGGGACCAAACACAAACTGTCTTCTTCCATGACAACAGCTTCAAATAGAACTCTCAGCAATACATCAGTCCTTTCTAGCCACTGCTGTGAAAGGTATCGTTCGGTGTCGTTATCGACAACACACTCTCTATTGAAAAAAATAATCACCCAGACACGGTCAGTCGTGACTTACTATCAATTGTGCGCAAGTTCGAAGTACCTGTCCATCTGATGCAACATGCCAAAACTTGTAGAATTTCTCTCTTCTGTTCTACGTAGGGGGACTGATTTGCATATTCTGCGTTTTGTTTCTGGTCTGTCCTCAGCATGTCATATATCCAGACTCCCTTGTCATGACGTACTATATACTATATAACTTCGCAGCTATCGACCTGTTCTCAGAAGAGAAAATACAATTCTCGAGCAAATAACCCTTCTTTGCGTAATCTATCCTCCACTGGCTGCCTGTGCCACTTGCAGAGAAGATTATATGATCAGTATCCCTCTGTTACAAATTGTCTCACAAACTGCCACCTCTCACCGTCCTATAGTGAATGTCATTAATCTGTACACTCCTTCACGTTCCTTGCCGCTCTACCTGCAGAATTACCTTGTGCCTATGTATATAATAGATTCAACCATATCTCACGTGGGCCGCGATCATTGCTCTATTCTCTGGGTCTTCGACCATGGAATGGCGTCCCTTCGTGTCTTCGCCTGAAACCTGTAGGACACTTGTTTAATATCCAGCTCAAGACATATTTATTTCAAACCTCAAGACTTTCCCCCTCTGATTTCATATCTAACCAGGTCTATCACCCTGCTAAAGTATACGTGCCTTGTGCCAGAGTGTGTGTGTGCTTTTGAAAAACATTTGGGCTTATCGTAATTTATTCATAGATTTTTTTCTGGCGCATGCGCACACATATTTGTAAATATCTGTCGTTTTAAACTTTGATTATTATCTTGATGCGCGTATGATGTGTTAAGATTAGATTGATATGCATGCTGCTTTGAAATTGTGTCGCGTCTTTTCGCTAAGATGATAGCAGCTTATAATGTAGTTCATTTGTTATTACTTATTATTACTACGCCCATGAGAGGTCTTCTAAATATCATTAGATATTCTTACTTATCGTGTGTGTGCTGATAACAATGAATATTATATGTTGATCAAACTAATGATAAGTACAAAATATTATTGGGATGTTTGAGGATAGGGAGGGTTTCTGTTGGTCGACATGGAAATGGTTTTATAAGTGTGGCTAGGTATTAGACCTAGTAAATGGTGATACAAGATGTAATCTTATTTAGATTCATTTTTCACCACTAAGATTAGGCTAAAGAGGGGTATCTAGGATCATTTGTAGTCAATTAACGAAAGTGAAAGCTAGTAATGCAATCTACATAGAGTGTTCCACAAATAGTAAGGAAAATGAGCCGCAAGTGTATTCTTGTAAAAATCTTTCTTGACATAAAAAGCCAACAAGTTTTGTTATATGCATTCTGAGCGTGTGGTGGCATTGTAGACTACGGATCACATTGAAAAAGTACAGTATTTAACCAGCCTATGTAAAGATTTCCTTATGTGTGTTCCAGTGGCAGGACACGCAGAATGAAAACGATGGGTTATGGAGATTCTCCAAGTTTAATAGATTAGATAAACTTTCATATGTTGCTGTAATATAGAGATTGACGTGAGCTTGACAATTAGGTTCTATAAATGGATAATTCGTTAGATTAGCCTCCTGACAGGGAGGCACTTATATTAGTGGTTTTGTAAGTTTGGACAGGTGCTATGTAATATGTGTGCTGGAGGTTAACAATATGTGAGTATGAGATGCTCTATGTGCTTGAGACTGGTGTTGGCATTGTTTGGTCCCTGGCAGCAAAGGTGTGGTGAGATATAAAGACATTTTTTGAGGTTGCTACACTCTACGTTCTAGACAACTCAAGCTACGGTTGATAACTGGTTTGAGTCCTGAATGGTCGATCTATTGGAGGCTACAAATGAGAAAGATATATCATGAATATGAATTCATTTATAAAACAGTTTTTGATAGATGAAAAAATACTTCGTAAGAATGATGCTGTGGAGTTTTTTGTGCCTTCTCCTGTGTCTGCTGTTCTACCTGCTAAGGACTTTGGATTGCTCTTTTCAATAATATAATAAAGTTACATAAGTTTTAGTGAATTCTGTCCAGGACAGAAATATTTGGTTATCTTGATTGTGGATACATCAGATTGGAGGTATTGAACGATCACCTTCGTTAGTTGAATCTGCTAGCCTATGTTCACAGGACCTTAGGGAGAAAAATTCTATTAGGAGATCCATCTAAAAGAGGGTATCTTGTTTATGTATTATTTGATTTAGGTCATCACATGTTATATACAAAGGAACTTAATTGTATCTATATATGTATTTTAATGCATGTCAATTAGAAGGAAGATGATACTTGGTTTTATTAATGATAAGGCAGCTTAATACTTGATCTTTGGCATTGGTAAATCATATCATTTGATTGCAAAATGGAAATGTACTGCGTTAGTACTTTGTGACCGTATACTTGTGTCTAATTTTCTTGTGTGGAAAAGGCCGTAAACATGATTTTCACTTTTGTATCATTTTTTATTTTATAATGGATGTTTTGAAGCGGACAGCAAGATCATTGTATTCCATGAGCAGTTACCCGATAGTTCTCTCCCCTTCCAATTCCTTTCATTACTCTATATAAACACTTGTGTTAATGAAGATTTTGTGTGACTATCTTTTGTGAAGTTAAACATGAGTGGGGTTATAATTACGATAACCAATGATGATATCATGTTGTTTAATTGCCTCAGTATAAGGATAGTTGTTTAAAAAAATTAACCAGGTTGTAGAGTATCCACCTAGTTCAATGAGAATATAATGCTTGAAAGGTTGTTTTGAGGAGGGAAAATGAATGGTCATATGTGAACGCGGATCTGACACCCGACATTTAGTTTATGTCATGATTTTGAAGTCTCTTGATGCATGTGGATGTGGAATACGCATTATGAAATCTTATGATACGCAACTGTACCACATGGGGATGGACTTGAGAATTGTGTATAAATGAGAGTTAATTTATGATTGACAGTAATTGATTTTGAAACGTTTCTATGTTAATGTTCATGCCCTTCACCCCCCCCTCCGTAACCCTCCCCCCCCTCATTTTGTCGGTGTTTTGTGGTCCGTAAGGCCGCACAGATGGCGGCCATTATAGATAACATAGTGTCTTGTCTAAGCTTGGTGGGGTAGAGTCGGAGGAGTGTTGCTTCCTAGGAGAGTCTTGTGTACTCGCTCTGATGCTTCCTTCAAATTTAGTGTGTTGTTTGTTTGTGTGATTTGGGTTTATTATGTTAGGTTACGTTGATGTATTCGGTTTTTATTGTTCGTTGGTTTTTTTTTTCTTTTCGTGTTGACAATTAAATTAGTTAGTGCGCTGCTTCTGTTGGCGTTTGTGAGTATGCTGATTATGTTCTAGTATTTAACTTATTTTTTTTTAGAGACTTGCGTTTCAAATTGAGTTGTAGACAGCTGTATATTGAGATAGTTTTGAGATCTTGAGTTGTTGTTGTATGTGTTTGATCCTTAGATTTTGTTTTGATGCCGGTGTAACAATTATGTATAGCTAATTCCATAAAGTGACAGATGTCCTTTTTTATACATGATATTTTATAAAGATCTGTGATGTTGGCATTGATGCATGTGTAGTGATGTCGTGTGATCTTTTCATACTATGTGCGGCTTTAGCGCGCGCTGTGATGTGTACGTGTGTGTGGGTGTGTGTGGGTGTGTCATTTTTTTTGTGTGTACGTGTAGACATGGGGATGCAATTGCTTTATACAAGTTTGTTGCATGTAGTTTACCTATTGCTGTATGCCTTCCCATAAAAAGCACAAAGAATTTTGACGTTTCTTTCTGTTAGCCACAAAAGTGATACTGATTTTACATGTTTGTTCTCCTTTATCTTTATGGAGGTTTTGCTTTCTTGGTTCGTTTTTGGGTATGGAGTTTGGTGTTTGTTTTGGGTAAAGGGGTGCTTATTCGGTTGTCTGCTCCTCAACCTTTGTGTGCTTGCCGCCTTTGTTTGTTTGCTCTTGGCTTCTTTGCTATTTTTTCGTGTTGTTTCCTTGTTGTTTTCTGTTTGCTTTCTTTTTTACCTTGTTGTTATTCTCCGCTCTCTCTTGTCTCTTCTCTCCTTCTCTCCTCGTCTCCTCATCTCTCTCTCGACTCTCTCTCTCATCTCGTCTCTCGTGTGTGCCTTCTCTCTATTCGGTGATGTTTTGTCGGGGACTTTGTTGGGTAGATATTTTCCCCCTTATACTTGTGTGGAGGTGTATTGCTTATGGGATTTATTTTATTTTTTATCATTATATAATTATATTCCCTTAAGGGTCTGGGAATCTGCGTTGTAATAAAACGACCATGGCAGTTGCTATATTCATTAGCTCTCTGATAATAAAGGAAGTTTGTCAATTGTCATTGTCATGTCCATCTCTGAATCTCTGACCTCTCTGTCTTACTTAAAAATGAGGTGTGAAAGGGGAAATAGGTGAAATGAGTGACACGTCATTCACTCAATGTAGCCTGCCTATCTTCACCACACACTTCGCACCAAAACAAAAGTATGATAACAGCACAGACAAGCTACGCACCAATCGGACATGCAATAGCGCAACAGACCCCCACACCACCAACATCCTACTACATCACAGCACAGACACAGACACACACACACACACACACACACACACACACACACAACACCCACACACCACCACACACACTCACACACACACTGTGTTCTATGTACCATCTGAATTAAAAGTTTTGACTATGGACAACCCACTCACACACACACACACACCACACACGCACACCATGCACACACACACACACATGCAACGCATTACATCACAGAGAAAAGAGCGTAACCGGAGGATATATGAACAAAAAAAACCAAACCCAAGTCGATACATCAGTGAAATGCCTGGGAAAGGGGAAGATGCTCTGATCGACAGCCAGTTTTTATTGTCATTACTAAAGAACAGGAAGAAAGATACCAGAGATGGTGGAAAGGCACTACTTGCTACTCGTGACACTGATTATGTAGAATGATATACATGTCAGCCAATTATTTGAGATGTAATCATCTCTTTTGATCGTTCAGTGATCAGTAGCTGACGAACTGTCGAACCTCTGCTCATCTTATTTGTCCGTGCGCTATATGTACGTTAAGTGTAGCAGACTATCTCTGCACACTCCGGTAATAGCACGCTGGTTCCGCTTTTCAGGGAAGAGTAGGCCATTGTGTGCTGGTGGGATGTGGGGTGATCGAGCTCTGGAAAGGGGTCATGAATACGCTCAGATCAGGACGAGGGACTGGATGTAAAGAGAAGTAAACGATTACTTATTCCATTATCCTGGGATAATTTATGAAGGAAGAAATAAAATGGGTTAGATTACCAGGTCTGTCAGAACGTTGTTCTGGTCTTCACTCAATTTCCTTTCTCTATTATCAGTGATTTTTTTGGGGGGGGGGCAATGGAAGTGGGTGGGTGGGGGTCTTGTTCTGCCGTTTGCCACTTGGATTACAACGCTCGTTAGATAATGACAGTGCTGGAAGTGGAGTTGGATGGGAATGTCTTGTTTGTGTGTGTGGAGGGTTTTGGGGATGTTGTGGAGTAGGCGTGGTGAGGCTCGTGTGGGTGTGAGTATATGTATGCAAAGATGGAGATGAGGTGTGAGTGTGTGTGCATGCATGCATGTCGGGCTCACGTGTGTGTTTGTTTGTTGGTGTGTGCATACATGCAAGTTGTTGTGTTTTTGTGGTGTTATTAGATGCATGTCATTATTTTATGTGTTTGCATATTGTTTGCCTTCATGGCACACTGTTAGGGTGGTGGGGAGGACGGGGGGTGGTCAGACTGCTGGACAGGAAGACAGTATCACTTGTCGATGCTCTGGGATAGGGGGGGGGGGAAGGAAGGAGGAGGGAAGGGGTTGCGTGGATAGGTCCCGAAAAATCGCATGAAACACCCCATTTGGAGACAGAATTGGCCAAATTGTGGTAGTAAGGGGAGTGATTTATCAAGCTTCAGTAGTAAAAGGGGGGGGGGGGGGGGGTTGAGGGCGGGTGGGGGGGGGGGGTCGTAGAGGTGGAGGGGGAGGGGGAGATGATGGAGTTGAGTGTGAAAGGAGGTTTGTTATTCTGTGGAGGGGAGATGGGGGGGGGGAGATGAGTGTGAAAGGAGAGTGTTATTCTGTCTTGTGAGATTCACTGACTGTGTGGTTTTTTCTTTTCCAGATGGAGTTTTTGTGTTTGTAAAGGAAGGGTAAGGAGAAGGTTCTGGTTGTAGGTATTCTTGAATAGTGGTCGGAATAGCGCTGTCACTTTTTGTTTCTTCCTGGCTTGGCGTGTATGAGTTGTTTTTTTCTTCCACCCCAAATACCCTGTGCTCGCCTCAAGTTGTGCACATTGCTTCTATATGCACACATACAAGGCAAGTCACACATGCATGAATCCACTCTCTTCACCCAGCCTCCCCCCCATCATATATACTCACATGCATTAGCATAACACATCATCTCTGCGGCCTCAGATTGATTGTTTTGCAAATCAGGTATTGGCAGCTTAAAGAGTCATTGCACTCACGATACACAACAACACACAACCACACACACGTTTAAACTGAAGAACTAACACACAACAACATCACACGTTTTAAAACTGGAAGACAAAGCTAACTAAACACACACCACACTCCACACTAACACACACATTCACACACACTACACACACACACCACACACACACATTTTATTGCTACACTTATTGGTAAGGTTTGTATAGTAGTACTTCAGTATTATCGATTATAAGAAATTTTCTTAGAAAGATGGCTTGATGCACACGCATATTACATAAGTGAGATTGTCATTTATACGTCTTAGATGTTGTTCTACTAGTAGTTTGTCTGGTGTATCACTCGCATGTGCTGTCTCATGTTCGAGTTACGAATATAGATTGATATGTGAGAAGTATTGATCGTAATTTGCAGGTTAGGTTGTATAGGCTGATATTAGATTAGGTTGCTTGAATGAACATAGCAGCTATTCTAGTATCGATTTGTATATCTTTGCAAGATTATAGACGGCTATATAAGTTCCATTTATTATTATTATTTTTGTCAATGATACCATCTGGAAATTATAGAAATATCGACTTGACGTTGACTTGAACGCACAACACCTAATATGTGTATAGTTCATCAGATCTGAGCTCTTGAGACATCAGAGCACGCCTCTCCTAACATAGAGAATGTATGTAAATCTAGTTAACGGCACAGAGACCACAGACAGTCCTCTATCTATAACTTATTGTAGTCTGCTAGTGAGATAAGGGTCTCACACAGTGAAACGTTCGAAGTCAACCTTCCGCTAGGGCAAGGGAAGTGGAGACGTTACGACTCGGTGCGTGAATGAATAGGAGACGGTGTGAGTTTACTAGGAAAGATATAGGTTAGTTATCTAGTGAATCGCAGTTTTGATTGCGCATCTACGCACTCAACCTGATCTAGATTTGATCTTCGTGCTTGAGTGGTCCGACTCAATGTCAAGAGTGATCCATGAGCGCTGCCAATCACGCTGGCACAGCAAATAAATGTCGTGCATTGATCTGTGATATGATTGTAGATATGGATAGAGTATGGATCGGGTACCTATAACTAATACTTTACAATTCTGATAATGAAATTGACTTTTGTCGTTGAATGATAATGTTGCATACACGAATAGTCAGTCGTTGAGGCCTCACTCATAGTCAGTCAGTAGGCTTATGAGTGGCATAGCACATGGAGGTTTTTGATAAATTTTGTAGATTGGTTGGCCTGGATCATTGTGAGATGCATGTATAAAGAAGAAGCTATTAAATGAATAAGAAAGATTGAAAAATTGGACAATTCTGGAAATGTGTGTAATTACAAATGTGAAAATACTAGACTACTAAGAAGTGAAACATTGAGACATTGATGATTGGTTCAATTAGATAATGGGTCGAGGATAAGAGTTGGTGTTCAACGGGACATGGTATTCAACGGGCTATCACAAGCCAAAAGGAAACAACATTCTGCCATGATACTGCAGTACAGGTAGAACAGAACTTACAGTTTAACCAATGCAGTCGCTAATTAAGCCGACTCAACCTGACCCCACGCTATAGTCAAACTCTGGCTGCTGTCTTGAACTAGCGTTCTACTTTACGTTGGTTGCGTCCGGGCATGTTGCCGTCATGAACTGACTCCATAAGTTTCGCTGACCGCGCTGTATTGTGCGTGACAGTCGACTCACACGCGCGCGCATTATGGATGTGTGTGTGAATGACTCGATGTGCATGATGTGCGTGAGTACGATTCCTTTGGAACATATTTATACTACTCTCTCTATCTCGCGTGTGCAGATCCACATCGACCTCGCTCATTAGCCGTCTGTCATAGTGGAGGCAAGAAAATGATAGAGATTCCTGCATGCTGTGGACATCGCAGCTCGGACGAATTTCGGTTCTCATTTGACTGCTCATGTTTGACACACGTGCTATTCTGCTGAAATGTTTGCCTCCTTGAGATGTGCCAGTTTTGTGCACGTCGTTTCGTTTGTGTAATGAACTAGTTATACTGGCTGGCTGGCGTAGACTTCCTTACTTACTGGTGAGCAACTACGCTTGTTGAATCTCCTTATGGTATCGAGCTGGTGGTTAACATGGTTGCATTTGGTAGTGGGTTAAAAACGCAGTGGCGCGGTGTGGCGAGGGAATGACTGTTTGGAGGAAGGTGGGGAGAGTAGTGATGTGATAAACATTCTCGTCGAGCGTGCTGTGTGAGTAGATGGTGTTTTAGTGGTTGCTGGTGTGAGGATGCCCATCACTACCCCTCTCTCCCTTCCCCCCCCCCGTTATCCCCCTTCCCCGTATATGAGACATGCTAGAGATGGAGAGGACCATGAGAATGACAGTATGTGAAGAGATAGCGAGAACGAGGATTGAATCTGTAGAGAGAGTCTAGAGACAGATTTATTGTAAAGAGATTATAAGAGTAGACTGGATAATCACGCAGTTACACATAGCAGCTATGCAACATCTATAATTCAAGTATGGATTTTTTTTGAAATTATGAATATACATATTGCACTTTTATTGTGTATGTATTTCTCGATTTTTAGTTTGAACAAAATTCTGGCGTAGTCACAGAAATCTTGGCAAAGTGGCTCACAGTCTATATCAAGTCGCAAGCGAGAATAAATACAGTGCCTATAGGACTGTACCCCTCTACTCTCACCTACCGTTTGGTGTGAATGTGTTTCACACGTCTATTCAGGGTGATGGACGATAAGACTAGGTCCTGTCTGGAAAAGATAAGGCTGAGCAGAATAATGCTGTTAGTCGATGTAGTATTGTTGGTAGGTATTAGCTCCTCTATGCCTGCGCCTCTATTGGAAGAAGAAGCTTAGCCAGCTCGCTGTGTTTGTATCCAAGGGCGATGTTAGGAATGTATGGATGATCAATACAGGGCGTTGTTTCTATATAAAAAAAACACAACGTCCCCACCCTCCGCCCCCCCCGCCCATGCATTGTAGGATTGTCAGGATGTAGAAAATCATGTTCAATCCCGAAGCCTCTTGATGCAGCTGCCTCAATTAGTTGTGAACTTCTACCAGTTAGGTAGAAAGCAAATTCAATCACCACTTGGCGTCATGAAGTGTAACCTTCTGAGCTGTAACAGGAGCGAAAAAACCAACCCACCCGACCAAACAAAAGACGCATTCAGCAGTAGAGGCCCAACAGCAGTGTATTATCATGCTGCGCGCGTTTGATGGCCGCGCAAATATATGAATGAGTATAGTGGTAAAGATGTGAAGAACTTTACGAGACCGTGCTGGCCAGATTGCCCTCCTGATCTGACCCAAGAGGACAATTAGGTTCTGAGGTGTGCAGGCAACCGTGTATTGTTCTCCCCTGTGTGCCCGTTGTTATTTTTATATATACTAGTTATGCCCCGTTTTCTGTTCTGTTCTGTATGGCTGTTGATATTTTTGCCTTAATATATTCGCCACGTCTTTTGTGTTTTATTTCTTACTAAAATTACCTCGTCCCTTATTATTGCTACGCTGAATATTAAATATGTTTAATTGTTTTTATGTAATTATATATTATATTTTATTTCGTTCCTCACCTTTTCTGTACTTCGATTACTTCTTTATGGTTACATAGACTTACCTGTGAGTTATCCGGGTATCCTTTGGTGTACATGGTTCTTATGCTTTGGGGGGGGGGGGGGGGGGGGGGGGGGGATGCGGTTGTTGTTAACTTAGAGTATGGGGAAAGTGTATATTGTAGGGTGGTTTTGTTGGTATGCGGTCTGTGTTGTGTGTGGTAGGAGGGGGGTTGTGGAAGGAGTGTTTCGGTAGTGTGTCTGTGTGGTTATGAAATAAAAGACAGACAGTGTGTTTTTTATCATCATGTATAATACCTGAGAACCATAATTACACCAAAAGCAACAGTCAGAGTAGCGAGATAGTGGTATTTGGCAAGAAAACCGATGACACTGTATACTCATGTGCATGCTATGCCAACAGGCATGTAGTGATGTGTGTGTGTTCATGTTTGCTTTGTTTATTCCACATAATTATTTCAAGATTGACTTTACCTAGGCTCAAAAGTGGCCAGTACATTCCATTTTGCTGACTTAATGATGCACTGTTTGTTGTGATATGTTGCAGATTGGTGAGCCCAGGTGAAGCTGGGAAAATGAAACTATCATTGAATACCATCATCGTCACAAACAGGTATGGTTTTATGATATGATTATCGCACCGCTTGTGTTTTCTGTAATTAGCTGTCCTCATAATATTATTGTATATTGTTCTTTCTTCATTAATTTAATGTTGTTTGATGGATGGTAAGGTAAGTCATTATATTATATGGAAAAACAAGGTTTATTGATCCCACTGTATTAACAGTCTGATAGTTGATCTTCTGGTGCCATAATTGTTTATCATTATTGATTAACCTAGTTATAATAAGTCTGATTATGCTTATCTTTGATTAGAATGCTGTCATTATAATCTGATATTTTAGAGTACTATTCAGGCATCCGAGGTTAGCTAGGTTATTGAGTAACTGTCATGTCTCTGGGGTTTTGTTGCTTCAGGAAGAAGAGAAGAGTACTAGTGTGTATATGTATCTATTTCATCGTGTACGCGACACAGATCCTGTTCCATCATGGGGAGGCAAATGTTGGACATCGGCGGATGTGCGATTGCAGGTAATGGCAGCATTGCCTGTGTTATTCTTTTACACTTTTTGAATGATCTGCACCACTTGATTATCATCGTATTTCCTCTACTGCTTGAGATATAATAGGTCAGGAATTTATACCTGGGCAGGTATAATGTGCTTGGGCGGAAGACCATCACTCTCCAATGGTGAGCAGGATGCATGCTGGGTATGTGTGTCGCCCATTCCACCAGCCATAGTGGCTTACTTTTTTTTCAAATATATATGGATGGGGGTTTGATGCCTTGCTGCCAAAATGTTAAGTGAACTTTCACAACGGATTTAGGGATGGGGAGGTCATTGTTTTGGAGGTTTTATGATTCCGTGGCTAGAGGCTCTGAGTGCTTTACCAATGGTGCGATTTTTGCGTGATGCAGCCGTTTTTGCAGTGTTAAGGTAGCTGCATGTCCTGACTTTGGGGGATGGGGTCTGATATGAAACCAGGATCATGTGTTTTCTAAAGACCAAATTTGTCACCATTCTTTGGCACAAATTGCCTGCCTCATACTAAATGTGGAATGGGCTGTTTAAATGTTTGCGCCTAGATGTTTTATATGTGCACTCACACATGGGACCTATGTTAGTCTCATCCAAGGACTTGCTGAGTAATGGGAGTTGGAGTCCTTTGTGTAATCACAGCAGGAATAAATCCTCTCCGACACCTTAAAGAGATTTGGAAATTGACCATTAGTTATTGTTAGATCAGGAGTTCATGGCTCTACCCACCCGTGCCTTTCCACCCCCCCCTCTTACCTATGCTGTGTAATGTCGTGTATTGGTTTAGGCAGCCTAACTGGGGTCCTGTGGACATGGATACCACCACTGCTGAAGCCGATCACCCGCAGAAACTTCTTGTCCAAGTCCTAGCAGCAGAGAAACAGTGAAGTCCTCTAACTTCTACTTCTTCTGCTTCAAATGGAGAAAAACCCGCTGAAAGTATGGGCATTGACCGTTACCTGGCTTGGGCTTGGATTGGCTTGTGTGTGTGTGTGTGCAGTAGTTTGTTTTACTGTTCTGCCTCATTTTTGTGTTTTGTTTGTTTAACTGTTTTGTTTTTTTCCCCATGTAATAAACTGGTGCTCATATTCTTGGTCATTTTTATCCTACAGTTCTGAACAAAACGGCAACTCTCATGCATTCATGACTCTGTTGTGCGTACATGTCTAGACACATGCATCGGCATGCACACACACACACACACATGACACGACACGACATGAATGACACGACACGACACTACCCTACCCTACCCTACCCTACCCTACACTACACTACACTACACTACACTACACTACACTACACTACACTACCCTACCCTAACCTACCCTACCCTACCCTATCCTACCCTACCCTAGCCTACCCTATCCTACCCTATCCTACCCTACCCTAGCCTACCCTAGCCTACCCTATCCTACCCTACCCTACCCTACCCTAGCCTACTCTACCCTACCCTACCCTCAGTATAGTACTTGATCACCCCACAGACTGAACACTTGACTGGAATAGCACGATACAGAACACACCCACTTCAGTGTCATGCACAGCTGCATGGCATTAGGGTTTGAAAAATGAAGAGCACGCAGGAAGGCAGTGATGAATGAGACAGACTGATAATATGTGTACCATGGTTGAGTTGCACCCATGATGTGTGTGAAGGCTGAAGGCCTTACAGGCAGTGTGATATCATCCGAGAACAGTGGGCCCACACAGTGACATTGCTTCACTGTCAATCGCAAGTGGTGTGTTTGTGTGTTGATCTCAATCTGGGTGGGATTTTTGTTGTTTTCAGTGATAAAGGTGACTGTAGTGTGAGCAGTTTGAAATGTAGATTAGATTAGGTTGTTGCTTTTCTTGGTTTTTCTTGTAACTTGGGTTTTTTTCCCTGATTCTTCGGCTGGAGCTTCAGGGTTCTCCAGTGGTGAGGTTTTGTGAATGTAGCCGTTTTTGTCCACCATGATGATAGCCATGTTCTGTCTAGGGTTGTAAATCATTACTCTCTTGGGGGGTTGGGGGGGGGGGCTGCAGTGTGTACATAGAAGTGGGCTGTCATAGATCATTGGTTTGGGTGTTTGGCCACCCACTGTGAATGTACATGTGTGTGGGTCTGGGTGTGATGTTGGTTGTTTTTTTTCAGTGGGAAAGGTGACTGTAGTATGAGCAGTTAGGATATATAAGAAGATCAGTTTGTTGAATTTTTCTGAGTGTTTGGGTGTGTGTGTGTGTGTAAACAACCCTCACAGTGTCACACACACACATACATACACACACACATGAATGCAAGCATGTGCACGCACATGAACACACACACATGCATACACACATACATATATGCACGCACCCACACATGCACAAACACACACGCAGTCACACATGCACGCACACACGCATGCATGCACGCATGCACAAACACACACACACACACCCCCCTCCCTCTCTCCCACCTTTCCTCCATCCCTCTCTTACTCCCCCCCCCCCCCTTCCCCCTCAGAACATGTATCCACCTCAGCTTTCTATACCGCCACTGTCATACAAAAACCATCACGTTCTGTTTGTTCACAGGATTGGACCCCCCACCCCACCCTGCAAAACCCATCAACTTACAGAAACAAGTTTTGGACAGAGGCGAGATAACTCCGCAGAAACAACATGTCCGCCAAGGCGATCAGCGAGGCCAAGGGCAAGGAACTCTTGAACAAGTTCCTGGCAAACACAGCCATGCACAACAAAGTGGCCTCCGTCACAGAGAGCGTCAACTGGAATCAGCTGGTGGCCGACAATACCTGGCTGAATGAACAGGTACTGGGGAGGGGGTGTGAAGAGGAAGCAGAGGGAGAGGAGGGGATGTTAGTGGTTGCATGACTGTGTAAGAATAGGTTGAATGATGCAAGCGCTTTGATTTGTCTTTGCAAGATATAGCGCTATATGAATTCCATTTATTATTATGTGTTTACATGTGATTGTGTGTGTGTGTAGTCAATGTCGTCCTCACCTGGTGCTAGTACTTTCACAATCATCACCTCTATTACCGTCATCATTATCATCATCACCACCATCACCATGGTCATCATCTCCACTGTCATCACTGTGGCACCATCACCACCCTCATCCACATCATCATCACCATCATGACAACCACCATCACCACCATCATCATCAATCACCGTCATCAACATCATCATCACCACCACAATCACCATCATCACCATCGTAAGCTAAGATATGTGTCTGTCAAGTCAAAATTTTATTTCCAGATGGTACATTGAATAAGCAATGAATTTGCTTTTTTTCATCAAGCCATCTATCTAAGAACAAATTTGGTAATGACTATACTAAGACACTACATTATTGCATCATTTACCATTAAATTAAACCAGCCAAAAAAGAGGAAAGAATCGATAAGGAAATACATTGAAAATACAAATTACCACATATACATATACACGCACACACATACTCTATAGGTGTGTGTGGTTACAGAAGTTGATGGTGAATCCAGGCCAGCTGATCATTTTCATCATCACCATTATCATTATCACTGTCATCATTACCATGATCATCAGTATCATCATCGTCATCATCATCATCATCATCATAAGCTAAGATGCGTGTCTATGTGTGTGTGTTTGTGTGTGTGTGGTTACAGAAGTTGGTGGTGAAGCCATAACAGCTGATCACCATCACCATCATTACCACCACCACCATCACCATCATAAGCTGAGATGTGTGTCTATGTCAATGTGTCTGCGTGTGTGTGTGTGTGTGTGTGTGTGTGTGTGTGTGTGTGTATGTATGTGTGTGTGTATATGTACAGAAGCTGGTGGTGAAACTTGACCAGCTGATCCCAATCTTCATCACCATCATAAGCTGAGATGTGTATCTATGTCAATGTTTCTGTATGTATGTGTGTGTGTGTGTGTGTGCATGTACAGAAGCTGGTTATGAAACCTGACCAGCTGATCACCATCACCATCATAAGCTAAGCTGTGTGTCTATGTCAATGTGTCTACAGTATGTGTGTGTGTGTGTGTGATGTACAGAAGCTGGTGGTGAAACCTGACCAGCTGATCACAGTCACCATCATCACCATCATAAGCTAAGCTGTGTGTCTATGTCAATGTGTCTACAGTATGTGTGTGTGTGTGTGTGTGTATGTGTGTGTATGTGCATGTACAGAAGGTAGTTGTGAAACCTGACCAGCTGATCACCATCACCATCATCACCATCATAAGCTAAGCTGTGTGTCTATGTCAATGTGTCTACAGTATGTCTGTATGTGTGTGCATGTACAGAAGCTGGTGGTGAAGCCTGACCAGCTGATCAAGAGGCGAGGCAAACTGGGGCTGATCAAGGCTGGGGTGGACCTGGCCGGTGTTAAAGAATGGCTGCAGAACAAACTGGGGAAGGACTTCCAGGTATCCACCCTTTTTCGTTTCTTTTTCTTTTGTGTGTTTTGTTGTTGTTGTTATGTATTCCCCATTTGGACTTCTTGGGATCACTGAGAATGATCACACGCTCTTGTCTCATTTATCAGGGTAAGGGTTGAAGGAAAGACAGTATGTCAGTGGTTATCTGTAGCTCTTGGAAAGAAAGATTATCGATCAGTCATCACACCTTATTTTTGCTGTTGTTGTGATTGTGGTTGTGCACCCTCCCCCCCCCTCTCTCTCTCTCAACCATCTCATCCCCCTTCCTACCCTTCCTCTTCCCATTCCTTTTCCTACCCCTCTTCCCATCCTTCTTCATCCATCTTCCTAACCTTCCCATCCTTTTATCAACCCACCCATCTCTCTACCCTCCTTCTTCCCATCCTTTTATCAACCCACCCATCTCTCTACAATCCTTCTTCCCATCCTTTTATCAACCCACCCATCTCTCTACAATCCTTCTTCCCATCCTTTTATCAACCCACCCATCTCTCTACAATCCTTCTTCCCATCCTTTTATCAACACACCCATCTCTCTGCCCTTCTTCTTCCCATCCTTTTATCTTCCCATTCACCTTCCTACTTTTCTTCCCATTGTTTAGTCTCCCCATTCTTCCTCTTTATATGATTCCTTGTTCTGCCTGTCTGTTTTTGTTTTCGTTTTGGGGGGTTTTTGGTTGTTGTTTTGTGTGCGGTTTATTATCTTTTACCATCTCTCTAGCAGTCTCCTTCTCCCTCCTGAATCATATTCCCAGGTGTGTGTTTTGGAAGACTGACTGCAGAGAAGTGAAGAGGAGCATGACAAGCAAATCCACAACTCACTTAACCGCTGCAGACAGCCCCCTGATTGAATCAGGAGGGCGGCAGCCATTTCCCTGGCTTGCATCTTTTTGCCTCTTGCTGCTGGCAATCTAACCCCCCTCCACCCCTCCCTCCACCCCCTCCCCCCAGCCCCCTCCCCCTCCAGCCCCCCTTACCCTCCTCCTAAGTGGGAGTGGGGTGCGGCTGGTGAGGTCCCACGGGTAAAATGGAGGAACTGGGTATTGATTTGGGGCTCTCGGTTCGATATTCGCTACCCCTCCTTACCCCTCCCACGCGCTCTTTCCCAAACACTGGGCTAGCTGTCTTCTGCCAGATTGATTCTTGGGGCCGTCGGTAAAATTTTGGCCGTTTTCCATTGTTTATAAAAGGCAGAAGAGAGAGACAGAGAGGGAGAGACAGAGAGAGAAAGTTAAGAGATGTACTGCGCAGAAAGACAGAGGAATAGAAAGACACATAATAAAATTACATTGCTGGAAGAGAGAGGTAGACAGCCATACACATATGAGAAACTTGAGAGGAGGGAAAGAGATAGATTTATATTCATGCACACACATGTATACAAGCACACACACAAACACAGACACACACTCTCTATCTCTGTATCTATCTATCTGTCTGTCTGTCTGTATCTATCCATCCATCTGTCTGTCTAACTGTCTATCTCTATCTCTCCCCCTCCCTGTTATGTGTGCACTATAGATCGGTCAATAGACCAGGGTAGTATGTCCCTGCCCTGTGTTCAAATGTGTGTGTAAGATATATCACATTTCTTTGAAAATCAGTGATGGGACATAAGAATTCAGACTTACGCTTGTCTGTGTTATGATTGTAGTGGAGATAATATGTGAATGGAAAAAAGGCCAACAAGAGAGAGGAGAGAGAGAGTGATGGAGACTGATAGCGATAAGATCATGGCCATGGCAGATATTGCTGATTTGTATCAAATGTACAGTTGGTACTTTTGTCTTTTTATCTTTTACCATGACTTCATTTCTAAATAAAACCAAGCAAAGAAGGAACGTTTGTATTTTGTAAGTGCGCAGTCATATGCACAAAGAAAAAAGCCAATAGATATAAACTGTATGACAAACCACACACACACACACACACATGAACTATTTGACCTTGTCTGCCAACTTTCCAAATCCCGTCGAGATTGCTACCCCCCCCCCCAATGGAAGAATTTGAACCAAAACAAAATGGGCACTCATTCATTCCTCCCATCCTCACACACACTCGCACCAAAACCAAAAGTATACATGCACAGACACACACAGACGGGACACACACACACACACAACACACACACAGACACAGCACACACACACACACACACACCACACACACACACACACACACACACACACACACACACACGTTACACACAATAAAGGAGAACAACAAGAGTAAACAACGAAACATGAACCCCAAAATAACCCCAAACCCAAAGCGAACATCAGTAATGCATGGGAAAGGGCACAGATGCTTCTGATCGACAGCCAGTTTTATTGTCATTAATAAAAGAAAAGGAAGAAAGAAACCCAGGAAGCCTACTTGCTCTGGCAAATTATTTTGATATTACTTTGTCTTCATTCAGATCGAGACTATGAACCTCTCTTGTGCCAATGCATGCAGAACATCTTGCACACAGGTTAAAGCCTGTTCCGCTTTTCAGAAGAGTAGGCCATTGTGTGCTGGTGGGAGTGGGTGACAAAATGTACAAAACCGCACACACACGGGGACTGGATGTAAAAAAAAAGTACACAGAGACTTATTCCATTATCCTGGAAATATATGAATGAAAAAATAAAATGGGTTATATTACCATGTCTGTCAGACGATGTCTGGTCTTTCCACTGCAGATCTTCCTTTCTCTAGTATCAGTGATTTTTTTGGGGGGGGGGATGGGTGGGTGGGTGGGGGTCTCGTTCCTGCCGTTTTCCACTTGATTACAACGCTCGATAGATAATAACAGTGCTGGAGTGGCTGTTGGATGGGAATGTTTGTTTGTGTGTGTGGAGGGTTGGGGATGTTGTGGGGGTGGGTGGTTGTTGGGTGGGGAGGGTGTGGGTGTGAGTATATGTATGCAAAGATGGAGATAGAGGTGTGTGTGTGTGTGCATGCATGCATGTGTGGTGTGTGTGTATGTTTGTGTGTGTGCATACATGCATGTGTGTTTTTGTGTGTGTTATATATGCATGCATTATTTTATGTGTTTGCATATTGTTTGCCTTCATGCGCAACTGTTAGGGTGGTGGGGAGGAGGGGGGAGGTCAGACTGCTGGACAGGAAACAGATCACTTGTCGATGCTCTGGGAAAGGGGGGGGGGGGGTAGGGAAGGAGGAGGGAGGGGTTGCGTGATAGGAGGGAAAAATCGATGAAACCACCCCCATTTGGACAGAATTGGCCAAATTGTGGAGAAGGGGAGTGATTTATACAGTTCAGAGTAAAGGGGGGGGGGGGGGGGGGGGGTCGTAGAGTGGAGGGGAGGGGGAGATGATGGAGACTGAGTGTGAAAGGAGGTTGTTATTCTGTGGAGGGGAGATGGGGGGGGGAGATGAGTGTGAAAGGAGAGTGTTATTCTGTCTGTTAGATTCACTGCTGTGTGGTTTTTTCTTCCAGAATGGGTTTTGTTGTTTGTAAAGGAAGGGAAGGAAGGATCTGGTTGTAGTATTCTTGGAATAGGGGAGCTGTCACTTTTTGTTTCTTCACTGGCTTGGCTGTGTAATGTGTTGTTTTTTTCACAAATACATGTGCATACAAGTGCACATGCATATCTTTGCACACATACAAGCAAGCACACATGCATGTATCCACTCTCTCCACCCAGCCCCTCCCCCCCACATATATACACATGCAGAGCATAACACATCATCTCTGCGGCTCAGATTGATTAGTTTTCAATCAGGTATTGTGCAGCCTCAGCAGTCATGCACTCACGTACACACACACACACACACACACACACGTTAAACTGAAGAACTAACACACACACACACACGTTAAACTGAAGAACTAACACACACACACACACTACACACACTACACACACACTACACACACACACCACACACACACATTTTTATTGCTACACTTTATTGGTAAAGGTTGTAATAATGTAGTACTTCAGTATTATCATTATAAGAAATTTCTTAGAAAGATGGCTTGATGCACACAAAAAAAGCAAACGCATTGTTCTACATAGATTTGGTCTGCAGCGTACCATGTTTGTAATATCTGTTTAAACTATTGATTATTTGTCATTGGTTGTATGGCTGTAAGATTAGGTTGAATGCATGCGCTTTGATTTGTCTTTGCAAGATATAGCGCTATATAAGTTCCATTTATTATTATTATTATTCAATGTACCATCTGGAAATATAAATTTGACTTGACTTGACTTGACGCACACACACACTAATATGTGTATAATCATCAGAAACAGAACCAACAAACTGTATTAATACAAACACACACAGACCCACACACACTTAATTATATTCTCTCTAAATAATCTCACAGTAAACGTCCAGTCACTCAGCATGTGCAGGTCTGTGTAGAGCAAACACTACATGAAAGATGGTTGTTATCATCATCACACTCTGACACAACCTTCATTTACTTCTGCTTGAGGTGACAGCCAGGTCATGATCTCTCGCTCCAACAACTGTGGATGTTGTGAATATTGTGTATTGTTTATAGAGGGAATAACAATCTTTACACCGAATGGATGCTTTTCGTCAATGGAAATTGCAACACGAATGTGTGAGCCTCCATCACAGAATGAGTGGCATAGCACTGGAGGTTTTTAAAATTTTTATTGTTGGCATGATATTGACATGCAATATAAAGAAAGCTATTAAATGAAAAGAAAGATTGAAAATTGGACAATTCTGGGAAAATTAATTACAAATTGAAATACTAGACTACTAAGAAGTGAAAACATTGAGAAATTGATGAATTTGGTATTGTAATGGACGGTCAGGATAAGGAGTTGGGTGTTCAACGGACATCGGGTATTCAACGGGCTTTCAAAGCAAAAGGAAACAACATTATGCCTTGATACTGCAGTACAAGGTAGAACAGAACTTACAGTTTAACAATCAGTCAAAATCGACAACCTGACCCCCACCTGCCTAAAATGGCTTCTGGCAGAAAACAAGGTCAGGTGCAGTGCAACTCCCTTTGTGCTGGACGCGTCACCTGCCTGACACTGTGAATTCTGAGAGTGAAAGAAATGTCTGCATGGGAACATTTATCACCCTCTGGTAATACCGCCCATTGCCTCTGTCCACAAGAAAAAAGAAATCCTCTGCCTGCCAAGAGGACAATTAGGTTCCTTTGTGTCAGGCACCGTGTATTGATTTCTCCCTTGTGGCCCGTTACGGCCGTTTCTTTCTTTCTTTCTGTCTGGCTGGCTGCTCGTTACTTCTGGTTACACTACCTGTGATTATCCGGTTCCTGCGGTGTTCATGGTTCTTTGGAGGGGTGGGGTGTGTAAGGGATGTTGGAGAGGTGGGGAAGTGATGTTGTGGGGTGGTTTTTGTTGTTGCGGTTTGTGTGTGTGTATGTATGTATGTGTGTGTATGTGAGAGAGATAGAGAGAGAGGGAGAAAGAGAGAGAGAGAACGAGAGAGAGTCAGAAAATTGGAAATAACAGTTACACACAAGCAGGCATACACATACATAGTCCTTTTTTTTGTTATACATATTCCTTTTTTTGTTATTCTTTTAAAAAAAAAAATTCTTGCCATCCATTGGTCAGGTCTGTCAACAGTACTGACTCCACACCCCTGAAAGTCCCCTTCAGATGAGACTATAAGCTGAGGTCCTGTGTCTGAATGCCTGCAGAACATCTTGTGCACGTTAAATCCCAAACTGCCTTATGGAAGAGTAGGCCATTGTGTGGCAGTAGGAATGGATGACAAAATGTTTGTTTTTTAAAACCAACTCCACCCCCTTCTCCCTGCCATGCACTGTGGTGTCGCGTGTAAACATCACCCCCGAAGCCTGAATGCAGCTGCCTCAATGAGGGAAAACGGTGGTAGAAGCAAATTCTCACCATTGGCGAGTGAACCTCTGAGCTTTAACCAAGGAGCAATAACAAAAAAAACCCTCCCAACCCCAAACAAAAAAGACGCCAGCAGTAGAGGCCCAACATCAGTGAAAAATGCTGCGCACGTTTGATGCCAAAAATGAAAGTGGAATGTGTGAAAATTTACGAGCCTCTGGCCAGATTGCCATCTGTCTGCCAAGAGGACAATTAGGTTCCTTTGTGTCAGGCACCGTGTATTGATTTCTCCCCTGTGGCCCGTTACGGCCGTTTTGTTCTTTCTTTCTGTCTGTCTGTGTGGCTGGCTGGCTGGCTGGCTGCTCGATTACTTCTGGTGACACTACCTGTGATTATCCGGTTCCTGCGGTGTACATGGTTCTTTGCTTGGGGGGTTGTTAACCTTAGAGGTGGGGAAGTGATATTGTAGGGTGGTTTTTGTTGTTGCGGTTGGTGTGTGTGGAGGAGGTAGGGGGGTGGGGGTGGGGAGAGGGGTAGTGTGTCTGTGTGTGTGTAAGAATAGAATGAGTTTTTATCATCATTAAACCTGAGAACATTATTACACACAAAGGAAACAGTTCAGATTAGCTGGAGTGGTATTTGGCAAGAACCTACTGTATACTCTCGGTGTGCATGCATGCAAACAGGCATGTGTGTGTGTGTGTGCTCATGTCTGCTGTTTTATTCACATAATTATTCAAGATTGACTTTACCTATGGCCTCAAAGTGGCCAGTACTTCCAGTTTGCTGACTAGCTGCACTGTTGTTGTAATGTTGCAGATTGGTGCAGCCACAGGGAAGCTGAAGAACTTCATCATTGAACCATTCATCGCTCACAAACAGGTATGGTTATTATATGATATCGCACCTTTTTTTCTGTTAGCTGTCCTCATAATATTATTGATTTGTTCTTCTTCATTATTTAATGTTGTTTGATGGATGGTAAGGTAAGTTTTATATTACTGGAAAACAAGTTTTTATGATCCCACTGTATTAACAGTCTGATAGTTGATCTTCAGGTGCCATAAGTAGTTACATTATTGATTAACCTGTTATAATATCTGATATTCTATCTTTGATTAAGCTGTCATTATATCTGATATTTGATCTTCAGGCATCATAGGTAGCTAGGTTATTGATTAACCTGTCATGTCTCTGGTGTTTTGTTGCTTCAGGAAGAAGAGTACTACGTGTGTATCTATTCTCATCGTTACGCCGACACAATCCTGTTCCATCATGAGGGAGGCGTGGACATCGGCGATGTGGATGCCAAGGTATGGCTGCATGCCTTGTTTTCTTTTCCCTTTGAATGACTGCACCACTTGATTTCACTTTTTCCTCTACTGCTTGAGAATTTGTCAGGAATGTATCCTGGGCAGGTTAAAGTGGCAGAGCCCATCCCTCTCCAGGTAGCAGGATGCATGCTGGGTATGTGTGTCACCCATTCCACAATCTGTAGTTGGCTTACTTTTTTTTCAAATAATGGATGGGTGTTTGATGTGCGACACAATGTTATGTGAACATTCACACACAGGATTAGGATTAGGGTCATTTTGGAGGTTTTTGTTCCTCGGCTAGAGCTCTGAGGTTTACCAATGGTAATATTTTTGCTTATGCAGCCGTTTTTGCCCAGCATTAAGGTAGCTGATTTCCAACTTTGGGGATGGTGTCTGAATATGAAACCAGTGTCCATATGTTTTCTAAAGTCCAAATTTGTCACCCATTCCTTTTGGCACAAAATGGCCTGCTCATCTAAATGTGGAATGGGCTTTAAAATTTGCGCCAGATGTTTTTTATGTGCACTCACACATGGGACCTCAGTTAAAGTCTCATCCAAAGGACGTGCAGAGAAATGGAGTTGGAGTCATTGTTAATCCCAGCAGAAGTAAATCCTCTCAAACACCTTAAAGGAGATTTGAACTTGCACCATTAGTTATTGTTACATCAGGAGTTCATGGCTCTACCCACCCAGCCTTTCAACCCCCCTTACCTGTGCTGTACTGTGTGTGGTTTAGGCAGCCAAACTGGAGGTTCCTGTGGACACGGACACCACTGCTGAAGCCATCACCCAGAAACTCTTGTCCAAGGTCCCAGCAGCAGAGAAACAGTAAGTCCTCTATACATGTACATTCTTCTGCTTCATAATGGAGAAAACCCTGAAGTATGGGCTTGACCTAACCTGGCTTGGCTTGGATTGGCCTGACCTGGGTTGACTTGACCTGATTTGGCTTGGTTTGGCTTGACTTGACTTTACCTGACCTGACTTGATCTGACCTGACCTGACCTGGCTTAACCTGGTTGGGCTTGGCCTGACTTGACTTGAGGTCTCTCTTCTCTCCTTGAGGAGTCGTTGCGGCTCTGCACTGAATTATTCAGGCAGTGTGTGGTGGGAAGGTTGAACCTGGTGCAGCCAGTCCCTCCCTGTCTCCCTCTCTGCAGGAAGCAGGCTGCATGTTGAGGATGTTCGTACTGTCCTGTCTGTCGACCATAGCTGGCATATTGTTCTGTGTTTGCGCAAGTTGCTTTTTGTGTATTATCACATGTATGTTCTTTTTGAGCCAGAAGGCCCAAAGAGCCGGAGCTTATCCCGGTTTCTGTAGCGTTAAGCGAACTGATGGTTTTTCACCACCCCTGTGACAGGACGCTAGTCTGTCGCCAGATACTTCCCCAGCAGAACTGGTACCCACTTGTACACCTGGGTGGAGTGAGGAAAATAGGAGTAAAGTGTCTTTCCCAAGGACACAACACCGAGCCGAGCGGGGATCGAACCCGCGACCTCTGGATCACGAGTTGACCGCCTAAACCACTCGACCACGGTGCCTCCCTATTATCACATGAGACCTAGGTTTATAGTCTCATCTGAGAGACTTTTTGGGGAATGGAATTAGTACTTATGTTTACTTCAAGGGATCCTGCATGCTTTGCAGACTTCATTTTCTGCCATCAGAGATCATGAGTAAGATGCTCTAACTTCCAGTTTTTCCTGCTCCTGTATCTTGTATGTCATGGTCATGAAGAAGAAGAAATATCATGGTAATAAAGAAGGAAAACTAATCTTGGTAATAAAGAAGAAAAACTGTTATACTGTAGAAGATTTTTTTTTTAAAATCATAGAAATAAGAAAACAAAATCTTTGTAGAAAAGGAGAAGTATCTTCTCTGAACTTTTGAGACCAGTCTTTTCTGTATTGCTTCTTCATTTTCTATTTTAGCTTAATGTACAAAATATATTGGCATATACTGTCAAAGTTCTGATATCTTGTATACAGATAACTTTGTCATTTAGCAACTTGTAAATTAGCTGGTCTTTCAGAAACTTAATGAAATGCATATTTTGTTATTGCTTTGTCAGCGTTCCAGTCTCTTGCAAGTATAAATGCTTCGTTCCTTCCCGACATTCATTGAGCTAGAACAGTAACCGAGTAACTGCAGATACATGAATGTAAATCTGTGCAGGGTGCTGACCACCTTCATCCTGACCCTGTACAAGGCCTACAAAGACCTGTACTTCACCTACCTGGAGATCAACCCCTTAGGTCAGTAGTGCTTTGCTGTAGACAGTATACAGCGCACAACAGTACAAAATAACCTAACACAAGTGACACAACACAATACAGCGAATGGGAAGCAGTACTGTAAAAAACAAGAATGTAACACAAAACAACACAGCACAACACACCGGGATAGCCTGGTGGTTAGAATGACATTTTCGTGATCTGCTGTCCCAGGTTCGATTCTTGTTCAAGAGCAGTTTTCTTCTGGAGTTAACATCAGTGCTGACTCCACTCTCCCCAAAAGTCCTTCAGATGAGACTATAAACCGAGGTCCTGTGTGCAAACACTCGCAGAACGTCTTGCGCACATGTTTAAATCCGTTCCACTTTTTGGAAGAGTAGGCCATTGTGTGCCGGTGAGAATGGATGACAAAATTTACAAAACTGCAAACACACGGGGACAGGATGAAAAAAGCATATGAATGCTTATTCCATTATCTTAAAAATAAAAGAATAAATAAATAAACAATATAGCACAACATAGAACAGCACAATAATAATAATAGTAATAATAATAATGTATGGAATTTATATAGCGCTGAATCCTGTAAAGCAACAAATCAAAGCGCTCAGATGACATTAAAATTTTTTTTTTATCGAGGATAATGGAATAAGCACTCATGTGCTTTTTTACATCAGTCCCCGTATGTATGCGGTTTTGTAAATTTTGTCACCTGTTACTACCGGCACACAATGGTCTACTCTTTCGAAAAGCGGAACAGGATTTAACGTGTGTGCAAGATGTTCTGCATGCGTTCACACACAGGGCCTCGGTTTATAGTCTCATCCGAAGGCACAAGCACAGCTTGTGTTTGGAGTGGTGAAAGAAGGGAAGGTCAACAGTATCTTGGCTCTTGTGAATACAGGGCAGCACAGTTCATCACAGCACACTGCTGTGCAGTGCAGAGCAATACAATACGGTGCAGTACAGCCGCTGTTTGTGTGTGAAGGGGGAAGATGTATATCTGGGATATGGTGTACATAACACGCTGCAGTGCAGTGTAAATGCAGTGTAATATGGTCACTCTGTGTGTGTGTGTGTGTGTGTGTGTGTGTGTGATGGTGAAAGTGAGAAAGATCTATATCTTGGATCTGGTGAACACAACAATAATACAGCACAACACGACACACTGCAGTTGTTGCTGTTGACTTCAATTTTACGTCTGTTCACTTCTAGTAATATTAGACGAGGGGGGAAAAAATGGAGGGGTGGATGTCTTATTAAAAAAAACAAAAAACTAAACCCCCCCAAAACACCAACCATGTTTTTAAATTAAAAAAAAAATCACATAAAGACGAGACATTAACGTTAATGCAACTATAACAAATGTCCTAAGGCACTGCGATAAAGACCTTTCACAATTTCAAATGCTAGTTTTAAATTATTGAATATGCTGGTGAGGGAGTTTTCAGAAAAAAATGGGGCATGAAAGGTTTTACACTCTGGCAGTCAAAAAGTATAGGAGTATTGGTGATATTCTCACCACATAGACATTTACCATTTTTGCTGAATTTGGTTATCAGTGCATTTAGTTTCATTCTATAAAATAAAGCAGTAATTCTTCTTGATGTAAAAACATTTACACAAGCTTTTGAATGGTTCACCATTGTTAAATTATCGGTATTGATTGCAGTTCTAGTTAAAAGTCTCTCATTTTGCTGATTAGTTTCTGTGACCTTTCTCCATGATTTTTGTCCTAGTAAGCTGTACCCCTCCTTCGGATGAGACTGTAAACCGAGGCCCTGTGTGCGAACACATGCAGAACATCTGCGCACATGTTAAATCCTGTTCCGCTTTTCGAAAGAATAGGCCATTGTGTGCCGATGGGAACAGATGACAGAATTTACAAAACCGCATACACACGGGGGCTGGATGTAAAAAAGCACATGAGTGCTTATTCCATTATCCTCGATATTAAAAAAAATAAATAAATAAAATAAAAAATAAGGATAGAGGCACATGCAATTCCATTGAATCCCGTCCATGTTTTGCACCTTTTTTGGCAGCTCTATCCGCCCACTCATTTGGAAAGAATCCAAACACATTGCAGTACAAGACAACACAATGCAGCACTTAATTGTGTGTGTGTTTAGTGGTGAGAGAAGGGAAGATCTATATCTTAGATCTGGTGAACACAACACAATGCACCACAACACAATATAACATATTAAAACTGCAGTACAACACAATACAATACAGTGCAGTACAGCGCAATACAGTACAACACAGTAAGTGTATGTATGTGTGTGTGCAGTGGTGAGAGAAGGGAAGATCTATATCTTAGATCTGGTGAACACAACACAATGCACCACAACACAATATAACATATTAAAACTGCAGTACAACACAATACAATACAGTGCAGTACAGCGCAATACAGTACAACACAGTAAGTGTATGTATGTGTGTGTGCAGTGGTGAGAGAAGGAAGATCTATATCTTGATCTGGTGAACAACAATGCACAAAAAATATAACTATTAAAACTGAGTACAGTACAATACAATAAGTGTAGTACAGCCAATACAGTCACACAGTGTGATGTTGTGTGTTGTGTGGTGTGTGTGAGTTGTGTCAGTGGTGTGGAAGGAATGTCAACATTTTGTCTGGCGCCAATGATCAGTGTGTGAGTTCTCTGTAAGGCAAGTGTTAGTGATGTGTGTGTACTTTCCCTTGATGTGCAGTGTGCCCTGCTGAGGTCTTGTGATGGGAGGCCGTGACTGTGTGTGTGTGATAGGCCTGTGTGTGTGTGTGTGTGGTGTGTGTGAGGCTGTGTGATGTGTGACTGTGTAGGCTGTGTTGTGTGTGATGAGGCTGTTGTGACTGTGTTGTGTGTATGTGTGAGCTGTGTGTGTGTGTGTAGTGTTGTGTGTGTGTGTGTGTGTGTGAGCTGTGTGCTTTTGTGTGTGTTGAGGCATGGTTGTGTGTGTGTTGGGCTGTGACTGTGTGTGTGTGTGTGTGTGTGAGGCTGTGTGTTTTGTGTTGTGTGTGTGAGTGAGCTGTGCTGTGTTGTGTGTGTGTGAGTGCTGTGTGTAGTGTGTGTGTGAGGCTGTGTGTTGTGTGTGTGTGGCTGTGTGTGAGTGGTGTGAGGTTGTTGTGTGGTTGAGCTGTGTGTGAGTGTGGTGGCGTGGTTTGTGTGTGTGTAGGCTGTGTGTGTGGTGAGGTTGTTGTGTGTGTGAGGCTGTGTGTGTGTGTGTGTGAGCTGTGTGTGTGTGTGTGAGTCGTGTGTTGTGTGTGTGTAGTGTGTGTGTGTGTGTGTGTGTTGAGGCTGTGTGTTGTGTGGCTGTGTGTTGTGTGTGTAGGCTGTGTGTGTGTGTTGTGTGAGGCTTGTTGGGGCTGTGTGGTGTGTGGTGTGTGAGCTGTGTGTGTGTGTGTGTGTGTTGTGTGTGGAGGCGTGTGTGTTGTGTGGATGTGAGGCTGTGTGTGTGTGTGTGTGTTGTGAGGCGTGTGTGTGGTGTGTGTGTGAGGTGTGTGTGTAGTGTGTGTGTGTGTTGTAGTGTGAGGCTGTGGTGTTGTGTGTTGTGTGTGTGTGTGAGGCTGTGTGTGTGTGTGTTGTGTGTGTGAGGCTGTGTGTTGTGTGTGTGTTGAGGCTGTGTGTGTGTGTTGTGTGTTTGTGTGAGGCTGTGTGTGTGTGTTGTGTGTGTGTGTGAGGCTGTGTGTGTGTGTTGTTGTGTGTGTTGAGGCTGTGTGTGTGTGTTGTGTGTAGTGTGTGGCTGTGTGTTGTGTGTGTGAGGCTGTGTGTGTTGTGTGTTGGTGTTTGTGTGTGAGGCTTTTGTGTGTGTGAGGCTGTGTGTGTGTGTGTGTGTGTGTGAGGCTGTGTGTGTTGTTGTGTGTGTGTGTTGTGTGTGTGAGGCTGTGTTTGTGTGTTGTGTGTGTGTGAGGCTGTGTGTTTGTGTGTGTGTGAGGTTGGGGTGTTGTGAGGCTGTGTGTTGTGTGTGTGGTGTGTGTTGTGTGTGCTGTGTGTGTGTGGTGTAGGCTGTTGTGTTGTGTTGTGTGAGGCTGTGTTTGTGTGAGGCTGTGTGTTGTGTGGTGTGTGAGGCTGTGTGTTGTGTTTTTGTGTGAGGCTGTGTGTGTTGTGTGTGTGTGAGGCTGTTGTGTGTGTGGTTTGTGTGTGTGGGGTGAGGCTGTGTTGTGTGTGTGTGAGGCTGTGTTGTGTGTGTGTGTGTGTGTGTGTGAGGCTTGTTGTGTGTGTGTGTGTAGTGTGTGTGTGTGTGAGCTGTGTGGGTGTGTGTGTGTGAGGCTGTGTGTGTGTGAGGCTTGTGGTGTGTGTGTTGTGTGTGTGGTGAGGCTGTGTGTGTGTGAGGCTGTGTGTGTGTGAGGCTGTGTGTGTGTGTGAGGCTGTGTGTGTGTGTTGTGTGTGTGTGAGGCTGTGTGTTGGTGTGTGTGTGTGTGGGCTGTGTGTGTGTGAGGCTGTGTGTTGTGTTGTTGTGTGTGTTTTGAGGCTGTGTGTGTGTTGTGTGTGAGGTGTGTGTGGTGAGGCTGTGTGTGTGTGTGTGTGAGGCTGTGTGTGTGTGTGTGTGGAGGCTGTGTGTGTGTGTGTGTGAGGCTGTGTGTGTGTGTGTGAGGCTGTGTGTGTGTGTTGTGTGTGTGTGGGCTGTGTGTGTGTGTGTGAGGCTGTGTGTGTGTGTGTTGTGTGTATGTATGTGTGTTTCGTGTGTGACTGTGTGTATATGTATGAGACTCTATGGTGTGTGTGTGTGCTCGCGCGCGTGTGTGTGTGTGTGTGTGCTCACTTGCTCTTAATATCTAGTTTCAAATGTGTATGTGAATATACATGTGTGCATGTGAATACGTTTTACTGTCGGTAATGCAGTCATTAACATTGACAACTTGAATATATACACGCAAATGACCAGTCATACTAACAGAATCCTCTGTAACTATGACGATTCTCCAGGAGGCGTACATCGCAGACCTGGACTCCAAGAGCGGAGCGTCGCTGAAGCTGACGGTGCTGAACAAGAAAGGCAGGATCTGGACCATGGTGGCTGGCGGCGGCGCCTCCGTCATCTACGCGTAAGTTGTCTGCCCCTGCCCGTGAAATACTGACACTTTTGTGTGCATGCATTATTCTGGTCCTTGATTATTGTGTGTGGACAAATAGAGACAAGACTGTGTATGGGGAAGATGTTTGGCTTTACTTTGTCATAGCTGACATATTCCGGTGATCGCCACGCCACACATAAGTAATGAGTAACACAGAGTTACGGGACTTGAATCATCTGTTACTGATATAGACAATATCGGATAATGCATCTTTTAAAAAAACATTTAAAAAAAAAATTGTCTGTTACTGTTTACATGAAATAGCCAACTTTCGAAAGTTGGAACAGAATTTTAGTGTGTGCAAGATGTTCTGTGTGCATTCACACATGGGGCCTCTGTTGATGGTCTCGTCTGAAGGACTGTGACATTCAGTCTGATTTTTTTTAGTCAAACTGGGAAGAATGAAGGCTTGGAAACGAACCCAGAACCTCACGGTTGTTAGGCAGGTGAAGGTCTTAACCATGCTGCCACCTTCCTTCTTGATGTCCTTTCTTTTACTGTGTTTTGATGTAGGTTATTCTGTAAACACTGCTATATACACTTCACAACATGGTATAACTTTACGCTGCACTACAGAGCAGTACACTATACTGCACTGCACTGTTTTGCACAACACAAAACTTAACTATTCTACACGACTCTTTCTACCTTTCACCACACCACCCTACCCATCCTTACCTTACACCATACCACACCACCCACACGCTACCACACCTCACCACTTCATAATGCACCTCACCACACCACAACCACCTCACACCACTTCACACTACCCCACATCACCACACATTACCACACTACACCTCACCAAACCACACCACATCACACCACACTGTACCATACCACACCCCACCACATCACATCACACCAACATCTCACCTCACCACACCACACCACACTTCACCACACCTCACCACACCACACTTCACCACACCTCACCACACCACACTTCACCACACCTCACCACACTACACCACACCACACCACACCACACCTCACCTCACCACACCTCACCACACCACACCTCACCACACCTCACCACACCATTCACCACACCTCACCACACCACACCTTCACCACACCACACCACACCTCACCACACCACCACACCACACCACACTCACCACACCTCACCACACCACACCTCACCACACCACACCACACCACACCTCACCTCACCACACCACACCTCACCCACCACACCACACCTCACCTCACCCACACCACAACCACACACCTCACCACACCACACCTCACCACACCTCACCACACCACACCTCACCACACCACACCACACCTCACCTCACCACACCACACCTCACCTACACCACACCCACACCACACCACACCTCACCACACCTCACCACACCTCACACTCACCACACCACACCACACTCACATACCACACACCTCACCTCACCAACCCACACACCACACACCAACTCACCACACCCACCACACCACACATACCCATACCCACACCACACCACCACTCACACCACACCCAACTAACCAACCACACCACCACCACCACCACACCACACCACACCACACACCCACACCACACCACATCATACCACACCACACCACACCACACCACACCTCACCAGTCCTTTAATCACAAGCCATCAATGGGCCACTGCACTAACCAAAAAACCACCCCATCTTCCTCAATTCATAGCAGTCATGCACCATTGCCTGGGTCTCTCTACACAAGGCTTACAAAAACGCCTTCCTTCTCTGTGTGAATCTGTGCAGAGACACCATCTGTGACCTGGGTGGAGCAGCAGAGCTGGCGAATTACGGAGAATACTCCGGGGCTCCCAGTGAACAGCAGACGTACGAGTACGCCAAGACTGTCCTCAGTCTGATGACCGAACAGAACGACCCCAGGGGTGAGGGTCTGCCCGTTATGTTGAATATCACTGTCAGTCGTGGCAGGTAAATCTGCATGAAATCTGGGCTGCTCTCCTTGGGGAGAGCGCGTCACCACAAGAGCAGCACCACCCATAGTTTACATTTTATTTTGCCTGTCTGCAAAATCTCACCATTGGTGAACCTCAGAGGTCTAATCCAGGAACAAGAACCCCCCAAAAAGCTCTCTCTCAAACACACACATGCAATACATGCACACAGACATATACATAAACACCCATGCGCGTGCATGCACTCATTCATTTATGCACACATACCCCTCATGTTCTCCCCACCCCCACCTCCCAGGTTCCAGCATTTAAAAAAAAAAAGTATATTACTCGCCTGTGATATCCATGGTTGTACATATATTACAACAACAAAAAGTCACAAATTTGTGATTGAATCTTTTCTCCTTGGCACATTCGGAAATTGTTGAAAAATACTTTTCAAAACAGTGTTCAGCTGTTTGTTGGGCTTTTCAATATTTTCATTCATGGAACACCTTTAACACTATCTCTACATTTAAGAGAAAGAACCCCCCCTTTCCCAGTACACGTGCACTGCACGCATGTGTATGCTATTGTAACCCAGTAGGGGCTGATACAGAGGGAAGGACTAGTAGATGGTTGGTTACCCTATAGCGGGTTACCCGTAGGGAAAAGGTTAACCTTCAGAGAGCTGTTTTATTTCATTAAAAAAATGTTGTTTTTTATTTTGTTGTTTCAGGCAAAATCCTGATCATCGGCGGGGGCATCGCCAACTTCACCAACGTGGCCACGACCTTCAAGGGCATCGTGCGGGCGCTGCAGGAGTTCCAGATGAAGCTGATCGAGGGCCAGGTCATGGTCTACGTCCGCCGGGCCGGACCCAACTACCAGGAGGGACTGCGCATCATGAGAGAACTCGGTCAGTGCTGAGCCGTGCTGGGAAAGTGCGGGGAGGGGGAGGTGAGGGTGCGTGTGGGGGTGGGTGGGATGGGGGGTGGTGGTTGGGGGTTGTGTGCATGTGTGTGAGTTGTGTATGTGTGCATGCATGTGCATGTAAATTTATGTCTGCATGCGTTTATATCGGTGGAAAATCAGTGATCTAGTGGTAAAATAGCCATGTAAAAATGGAGCAGTCTCAGGTTCTGTCCTTGTTGACTGCTGGATTTAACCCGCATCCACCACACTTTGAGCGGTGGATTTGATGATGATCCTCTTTTGAATGGAATGATAAATCAAGGTCCCATGTGTGACATGTTTTTAGTGCATGTAAAAGAGTCTGTGGCAACATAAGAGTTGTCCCTAGTACGACGTTGCAGAAAAGGACTGGATTTCTCCTCAGCTACAGTCAAGGAAGGCATGAGGCTTCCCAGTCCAAGTGCGGTCAGTTCCTGCTGTAATTAGCACCCACTGGCACAAGCTGGGCTGGGATGGAATGGAATGGATAGCAGCTGAGAGCAGCTGACAGTGGGGGAAAGTGACAGCTAGCTGTGTCAAGGGAGGACGGGATAGCCCAGTGGTTAGAGCATTGCGCATTGCGCTTGTGATCTGCTGACTCGGGTTCAAATCCCGTTCAAGGGGAGATTTTCTCCTGGAATTACATCAGTGCTGTCTCCACTTCCCCACAAAACCCTTCGGATGAGACGATAAACAGAGGTTCCGTATGTGAACGCACACAGAAATCTTGCGCATATGTTAAAACCTGTTCTGCTTTTCGGAAGAAGAGGTCATTGTGTGCCAGTGGGAATGGATTACAAAATTAACAAAACTGCATCCACACAGGGACTTGGCGGTAAAAAAAAGCACCCGAGTGCTTATTCATTTATCCTCAAAATAAAAGAACAAAAAATTTGTTGTTTTTTTAAAAGGTCATGAGAAGTAAGTCGTCATGGTTTTAAAGCCTGGTGTGGGTTGCAGGCAGCAGTCTGGGGGTGCCGATCCACGTGTTTGGGCCGGAGACCCACATGACGGCCATCGTCAGCATGGCGCTGGGCAAGAGGGAGATCCCCGCCAACCCCAAGGCTCTGCCCACCACCGCCAACTTCCTCCTGCCGGGCAGCTCCGTAAGTGTTCAGCGTTCAGTGTTGCTATCGTCCATTGTCTATGCTAGGAGGATCACAAACAGTTTGAATGGAAAAGCAAACCAGAAGAGCAGTTCAGCTAAAAATGTTGTGAGGCTTAGTTAACTGCTAGAGCTGTGTGATTTCATCATGAATTTTTCTCTCTGTGTGTATATCTGTTTGTCTTTCTCTCTGTCTGTCTTTCTCTCTCCCATTTCTATTTCTCTCTTTCTCAGACATACTCACAAATGCACACACAGGCACATATGCACATGCGCATGCACGCACACATGCACACACGCACACACTTACTCAATCCCCCTCCACACACACACACACACACACACACTCAACCCCCACGCCACCCCACCCCACAAACACACAGTTCAACAGAACACAAATAAACAATAACAAGTCAAAAACAAACCAACAACGACTTTAAAAAAAAAAAATCCACACAAAAAACCCAGCAACAACAACAAAATCGCTTTTAAAAATTTTTTAAATAAACTACCCAAAAACCTCCCAACAAAACCCACATCATCCATCCATCCATCCATCCATCCATCCATTCATTCGTTCATGCATTCCCCCAGCAATCGCCCAGCTCCAGTCGCCGCGGATCGACAGAGCTGCGGCCCGACGCCCAGGCCAACAACAACCGCGCTGCCTCCCCGACGCCGCGCGCCCCCACAGAGCAGAACGGCGGCAAGGCGGCGGCGGCGCCAGTGGCGCTGTTCACCAAGGCCACCAAGGCCGTCATCTGGGGCATGCAGGCCCGCGCCGTGCAGGGCATGCTGGACTTCGACTACGTCTGCTCGCGCAAAGAGCCCTCCGTCGTGGCCATGATCTATCCTTTTGTGTGAGTGGCGGGGGTAATAATAATAATGATAAATGGAACTTGTATAGCGCTATATCTTGCAAAGACAAATCAAAGCGCATGCATTCGACCTAATCTTACACAGTCATGCAATCAATGATAAATAATCAATAGTTTAAACAAACAGATATTTGCAATCATGGTGCGCTGCAGACAAAATCTATGAAATAAAATTTCAATAGTCAAATATTTTACAAAAGCACACACACACTCACAAAGGTCGTATACTTTAGCAGGGTGATAGGACATGGGTTAGTGAAGGTGGGATAGCTCTGATATGAAACAGGAGGGGGGAAATCTTAGGTTTGAAATAAATATGTCTTGAGGCTGGATTTAAAAGTGTCATAACTAGGTTTCTGGCGAAGAGAGAGAGGGAGCTCATTCCAGGTCGATGGACCCGAAATAGAGAAAGAGCAGCGGCCAACAGTGGATTGGTTGAATCTAGGTATTCCTAGGCACAAGGTATCTGCAGTAGAGCGGAGGGAACGTGAAGGAGATAGGAGGGTTCAGTTTTGTGGAGACATTTGTAACAGAGGGTACTGATCTTATAATTTACTCTCTGTGGCACAGGCAGCCAGTGGAGAGATCGCAAGAGAGGGGTAATGTGCTCAGACTTTTTCTTTCTGAGAACTAGGCGAGCTGCGGAGTTTTGTATACGTTGAAGGGTAGTGGGGGGGGGGCTCGGTGTTGGTAGTGTGTGTAATGGGAGGGTGGGGGAGGGGGCAGTTGGAAAAGAATCAGAAGTTATTTATTGTTGTGTGAATGAGTGTATGTGTGTGTTTATCTTAATTTACTTTAAAAAAAAAATTCTTTTATTTTGAGGATAATGGAATAAACACTTGCATGCTTTTTTACATCAGTCCCCATATGTGGTTTTTTTAATCTGCTCCCACCAGCACACAGTGCCCTACTCTTTTGAAAGCAGAACAGGTTTTAAGGTGTGCACAAGATGTTCCGCATGTATTCACGTACAGAACCTTGGTTTAGAGTCTCATCTGAAGAACTCGTGAAAAGATATTGGTAAAGTTAAGTAAAAGTATGAGTGAGTCGGCATGAAATTGTTAACAAAGCTGACTGCATTTATATTTCTTTTGAGTGTGTGTGTGTGTGAGGGTAAAGAGCCCACTGTCATTGCCATAATCTATCTTGTTGTGGGGAGGTGGGTGCTGACAGAAGAAATCTTATTTCTCCACACAACCAGTGCAGCAATACTGATGTGCTAGGCGTATTTGAGATTGAGCAGACTGGCTGTGTGAATAGTGTTGAATGTATTACAGAAGTAAAGACATTGTATTATGGATTCAATTTTTTTTTCTTTTTTATCATTTTGACTTTTATATTTCATGTTGCAACTTCCAAGATTGACTACATGAGCATGAAGAATTTAAAGTATTCTTAGTCCAGATATTGATAAATGAATGGTAAATTGAACAAAGAGTTTGTATTAGTTTTACAAAGCTTTGTAGAATGAGTAGGCTTAGATTGGTGAACTTTACAGTAAGATGAGTTGTCTGGTGTCTCTGTTTTTTTCAGGGGTGATCACAAGCAGAAGTTTTACTGGGGTCACAAAGAAATACTGATACCTGGTGAGTTTGAGCAGCTGTCACCTTGTGGTTCATTTGTTTCTTTGTGTCTTTCTTTCTCATAGGCATGTCTGTGTGGGTTGAATGCAGTATCTGCACACAGACACAGACCTGCAAAATTGTACACACATCACAGGCAGGCACATTCCTGCACACACACACACACACACACACACACACACGTACTCTCTCTCTTTCTCAAACAAAATCAATTTGCTAAATTGAATTCCAAAGCTGACACAAAAATAACACAAAGTTACAGAATCATGCTAATGATAGGTACTGTAATCATATATTTGATTATATTGTAATCATATGTAATCCTATGTAATTTGTGTGCGACAGTGTTCAAGAATATGGATGACTGCATGAAGAAACACCCAGAGGCAGACGTTCTCATCAGCTTTGCCTCGCTGCGTTCTGCTTATGAAAGCACCATGGAGACCCTCAACTACAAACAGGTCAGCGGAATGGTTGATGGTTTGTTAGCGTTTTTTTCCCATCGTTTTGTGATGTTACAGTTTAGACCCTGAAACCTACACAGACTTGTTTTGTGAAAACAACAGATTTTTTAAAGCTATGGTTTTGAGGTTTTATTACACCTTTACATAAATACAAGCATGAATGAGAAAAATTTGTATTGAATGTAAAGGATTTTTTTTTTATAGATTGTTTTGTTAACCGAGATTCCCAGATTGCTCTGATGTATTTTGTTAACGAAGATTCCAAAATTATACTAGATGAACAATCATGATGATTTTTTTTGGTTTACAACCCAGTACAGACACTTTATTGTTGAAAAAAAACAATCGAGATGACTTGATTTGTTGTTTTTGTTTTGTTTTGTTGTTGTTGTTTTTCAGCTAGAGCTCTGTGGTTCACCAATGGTGAGATTTTGCGTATGCGACCTTTTTTTTTTTTAACTTCCATTAAGGTAGCCACATTCTGACTTCAGGAATGTTGTTACATTATTGTTGAAGTGGAAGAATTTTCGTTGCGCAGATCCGCACCATTGCCATCATTGCTGAGGGAATCCCGGAGAATCTGACCCGTCATCTGATCCACGTGGCCCAGGACAAAGGGGTGGCCATCATCGGTCCTGCCACCGTAAGTGGCTCTGCTCTACGTAGACACTGGATGCTAGTGCAGTTGTGTGGTCAAAACTCGGTCACTTTTCTTTGTTTGATGGGATTGTGTGTGTGCGTGTGAGCTTTATACCATGCATTCTTAACCCTTTGCTGGGCACAGCAAAATCATTTGTTCACTTCCTGCTGGGCAAGCAAAATGGAGGTGGATGGCCTCTGAGTGGGTGGGTGTATTTAACATGCAATAACTCCACAATGGCTTAATGGATTGTAATGAAATAAAAACAGCAAAATGCAGAAATGAATAAAGAAACTGCTATTTGCTATTGTGTGTTGTTGTTATTTTTTTTAAAAAAGAATTATAATGCATAAAACACAAAGGTCATTGATCGGTTTGTATGTGTCACAGTTAGTGTTGCAATAGCTTTGGAATGCATGCATGGATTTTGATAAAATAAAAAGTAAAACATTCAGAAACAATTACAGAAGAAAAGTTTTCAACCCATGTTGTGTTTTTAGGGTTTTTTTATGAATGATGCACGAAAACATGAAAAAATTCGACGGTCGCCATTTTGTTTGCCAACGATCGCCGACGATCGCGATGCATGTTAACTTTACAGTTCGAGCCGCTACCATAACAAAAGTCCCAAATAGCAATCAGTTCACAAAATATATCAAGTTGTGAACCATTGCCAAACTCGAAATCCGCGATAATTTCCCCAATTCTATGAGCAGAATTCAAAACGCGCATCGGCTGAGTTAGATTTGACAATCGATTTACGTCTCGAACTTCGTTGTTGTCAAAGCCGGTCTTTCTCACTTCAATCAACAAAGTCAGAAGCGCACACACTACTCAGATCGCTTACATCGATATTTGAGCCTGGATACACATCTCACAGCGTCATATTTTCGGCATGAAAGCCATAAAAACGATCATACATGTCGGATTCAAAGATAGCGTCCATCTTGGGAAAAATTGTGATTTTTTTCCTCCAAAACTTGCCACAAACACATTCCAACCGCCGCCATTTGCAATGTACATGCGGAAGTCACGTGGGCTGTCTCGTTGCTTTTATTTTGACGAGATTTGAAGCGAGATTGGCGGGAATTTCGAATGTATGAACGCACTGAAGTGACGGTCACGACGCCGGCCGTTTTTGGCCGTTGTGCCCAAGGATAGGTTCGGACGTTTTGGGACGCTATGCCCAGCAAAGGGTTAAACCTTCCATACAGACATTGTGTGTGTATGTGTGTTCAGCTTATACCATACATTCTCCTGTCTAATGTTTAACTGGATAAGAATGTCTCTCCAGATAATTATGATATAAGTGCTCTTAACTCGGCTTAACTGGTCTTGACCTTTACCAACACTGTTGAAGGGTGGGAAAAGTTTCCACAGTTGTAAAAAAACAAAACAAATGATGTTCATCAGGGGTGGTGTGACTGTTGAGGGGAGGTGTGACTGTTGAGGGGAGGTGTGACTGTTGGGGGGAGGTGTGACTGTTGAGGGGAGGTGTGACTGTTGCGGGGAGGTGTGGCTGTTGAGGGGGGAGGTGTGGCTGTTGAGGGGGAGGTGTGACTGTTGAGGGGGGAGGTGTGGCTGTTGCGGGGAGGTGTGACTGTTGAGGGGAGGTGTGACCTGGGGTGTGTGTGTTGCGACTGTCGAGGGGATGGTGTGACTGTTGGGGGTGGGGTGGGGTGACTGTTGGGGGAGGTGTGTGACTGTGGAGGGGTGGTGTGACTGTGGAGGGGTGGGGGTGGCTGTTGGGTGTGTGTGTGGTGTGACTGTTGGCAGGGGGGGGGGGGGGGGGGGTGACTGTTGAGGGGCGGTGTGACTGTCGAAGGGCAGTAGAAGTTGCCCCAGTTGAAGAACTATACATGCTATTGCTGGTGGGTGGTGTGCAGGTGGGAGGGGTGAAGCCCGGCTGCTTCAAGATCGGCAACACGGGGGGCATGCTGGACAACATCCTGTCCTCCAAGCTGTACAGGCCCGGCAGGTAGGCCTCTCCTCCTCCTCCTTCCTCCTTCTTCCCTCTCCCTGTGTCAGTGCTACTTGTCTTCTCTGTGTCTGGCTGGTATTTTATTTATTTATTTATTTTATTTATTTTATTCCCCGTGTGTATGCGGATTTGTGAATTCTGTCATCTGTTCCCACCGGCACACAATGGCCTACTCTTACGAAAAGTGGAACAGGATTTTAACGTGTGCGCAAGATGTTCTTCGTGTGTTCGCACACGGGACCTCGGTTTATAGTCTCATCCAAAGGACTTTTGGGGAGAGTGGAGTCTGCACTAATGTTAACTCCAGGGGAAAATATCCCCTTGAACGGGAATCGAACCCGGGTCGTCAGAATGCGAGTGCAATGTTCTGACCACTAGGCTATCCCGTACCCCCTTGGTAAGCAAGGTAAGTTGAGTTTTTTAAAATATTTTTATGGCATAGCAGTTTGAATGAGCTCCTTCATTGATCTAGACTGAGTGAGACATCCACCTATAGTAACAACCATGTCTTCTTCTTCGTCGAATGCTCAGCCAGCAACTATTGTTGTCTGTTCTATGAGCGAAAACACATCGCGCTGCTAGGAAGCATCTCACAGGTCAGGCCCATCACATCCAACATTGGTGTGGGAGAGAATGTTTATGTTTTAAGTCTTTCTGTGGAAAATAGTCGAGAGAATGGACCAAGAATGCACAAAATAGGCAAGGAGGTGACAGGAAGAAGAGGAACAAGGCAGAAACAAAGAGAAGGGTTGAAAAGAGGGAATTCCTTGCACAGAATTACCAGAAGGTGGGGATGCTATTTAGACTGACAGGCCCCTGGCGTCCACATGGGGGTCAACCGTCATATCATCTCTCTAATGTTTTTCTCCCATGAATCGCCAGATGCTGAGGGTTTTTAAATCGGCATTATGTTAATGCTTTTCAGTGTTCATAGAGCTGGTATATTGCTGTACGTTTGAGTGCTTTGATTTGTTGCTTTACAAGATTCAGTGCTATATAAATTCCATACATTATTATTATTATTATTATTTCTCTCATCAGCTCATGATGTGGTTTGGGTGAAACTGAACACGAAGTTAAATGAGTGTGGTGGTGTGTGTGTGGTGTGTATGTGTGGTGTGTGTGGTGTGTGTGTGTGGTGTATGTGTGGTGTGTGTGGTGTGTGTATGGTGTATGTGTGGTGTGGTGTGTGTGTTTCTCAGTGTGGCGTACGTGTCGCGCTCAGGAGGGATGTCCAATGAACTGAACAACATCATTGCTCTCAACACTGACGGAGTCTACGAAGGAGTGGCCATTGGGGGAGACAGGTAGGGACAGCTGTACACAGGCAGTTTTGTGTTGGGACTTTATACCATGTGGTGTTACTTTCATCAGTTTGGAATGGTCATATGTGGATTTTTATGTTAGAAGTCTTTATCTGTTGTTCTCTAGGGAATTTATATCTTGTGTTCTGTTTTTTTTTAAAATTAATTTTGTTTTATCTTTTATTTCGACGATAATGGAATAAGCACTTATGCGCTTTTTTACATCTAGTCCCCATGTGTATGTGGTTTTGTAAATTCTGACATCTGTTCCCACTGGCACACAATGGCCTACTCTTACAAAAAGCGGAACAGGATTTTATGTGTGCGTGCGTGTGTGTGTGTGTGAAAGAGAGAGAGAATATAAATATAAAATTTGATGCATATCTTTCTGTAATAGAATAGTTTACTCAGTTTCTTATTCTAGTCGCACACTTGTATTTTAGTTTAGTTGCACAGTTACGTATTTTAGCCCTCTGAATTATTTAACTGAACACAAAATGTACATACTAGGGTGCTAATTATTGAGGGGATGGGGGGAGAAGGAAGGAGGGGTACTTTGAATGGTGGGTGGATGGGTTAGCTAGTTTTCCAAAAAATGTTTGATTGATCATGATTTTTCTGTGCAGGTACCCGGGCACGACCTTCACGGACCACATCATGCGTTACCAGAACGACCCCAGCGTCAAGATGCTGGTGCTGCTGGGAGAGGTCAGTGTCGGCTAGGTCACTGCCTGCAGTGGGGCCACGGTAGCTCAGTGGTCAGACCATCACACTCCAACTCCAATCCAGTCTTGCTGTTTATAGTCTCGCCAACCACAGAGGCCATATGGGGTGGGGGGGGCTATCCTCTTGTCGTGATTCGACCTTGTGCTGGAAGGTGTGAGGTCTGAGTCTTTGCCATGTGATCTGGCTTAGCAGGACTTTCTCTTTTGCATGTGTAGATATCAGTTGTGACTCCGTACACACATGTGAATTCTACCGTGTGTTTTAGACAAGCTTGACTTGAGGAACTTTTTCCTATGCAGGTCATATTGCCTTTGGATGAGTTGACTCTTCTGGAAGATAAAATGCTGGGTATGTGTGTGTGTGTGTCATCCATACCTCTGCCTACAGTTGGTTTGCTCTTTGATGAAAGATGAATGAGTGTTTAACCTATGCACTTGATGTTACACATAAGTTTGCACATGGGATCTCACTTTAAAGTCTTAAATGAACAGAGGAAGGCAGTTAGAACATGTGTTCATTTTAGGGGAATAATTTCCTGAAACAGACTGCTCACTGGCAAGCAGAATCTGTGCCGTCAATCTGCTGACCGACAGAATCTGTGCCGTCAATCTGCTGACCGACAGAATCTGTGCCGTCAATCTGCTGACCGACAGAATCTGTGCCGTCAATCTGCTGACCAGAATTTGTGCCATCAATCTGCTGACCGACAGAATCTGTGCCGTCAATCTGCTGACCTACAGAATCTGTGCCGTCAATCTGCTGACGACAGAATCTGTGCGTCAGTTGCTGACTGACAGAATCCTGAAAGTGAGGCACACTGTTGGCACAGATTACACCACCACACACACCACTACACCACACAACACACACACACACACACACACACACACACACACACTCACACATACAACACACACATACACACACACCACACACACACACAGGGATCTGTAAGACAAAATGAATCTTGCATTCACGCATATATGTCACCAGGTTGGAGGAGTGGAAGAATACCGCATCGTGGAAGCTATGAAAGATGGCCGCCTGACCAAACCCCTCATTGCCTGGTGCATTGGAACCTGCGCCAAGATGTTCTCCTCTGAGGTAAGGCTGTCACCGTCATTGTGTGTGTGTGTGTATGTATGAGTGAGTGTGTGTGTGTGTGTGTGCGCATGCACTCCATGTGTGTGAGAGAGTGTGTGTGCGTGAGAGAGAGAGTGTGCTTGAGAGAGAGAGAGTGTGTGAGAGAGAGAGAGAGAGAGATACTGCCAGGAAAGTATTCTCTGTTTTTTATTCATTTTCCAACATAAATCATGTACACCATTGATGGCTTCCATTGTGAAATACATGGTTGACCAAGATCAGTTGAAATTTGACTGGTTTTTTTTTTCTTTCCTCGGGTAGAGCTCTGAATTTGACCAGTGATGAGATTTTGCATATGCAGATCCCTCCAACTTCAGGATTGTCTGACCATGACACTAGTGTGCATGCATTGTTCAAATTTTTGTACTTGGGATCTTGGTTTATAGTCTCATCTGAAGGACTTTTCAGGGTAGTGGAGTCAGCACTGATTTTACCTCCAGGGGAGAAATCCCCTTGAAGGGGTGCCTCAGTTGTGGCTCGAACCCGGGCCTTCAGATCATGAGCTGAATGCTCTAACCACCAGGGTATGCCATCCCTCAGATCATGACCATGATGCTTTGACTACTTACTATTCTGCCCCTCTTTTTCCCTCTCCCCCTTCCTTCCTCTGTACCGTTCAAGGCTTGTTGAAAAACAAGGTTAATCTGACTCTGTTTCTGATGAAGGAAGGTGGCAGGATGATTAAGATATTTGCCTGCCAACAAGTAAACCGTGAGGTTCTGAGTTCGATTCCCAGCCTCGCCCTTTCTTCCCAGTTTGACAAAAAAATCGAACTGAATGTCAAAGTCCTTCGGATGAGACTATAAACCGAGGCCCCGTGTGCGAACACGTGCAAAACATCTTGCGCACGCGTTAAATCCTGTTCCGCTTTTCGAAAGAGTAGGCCATTGTGTGCCGGTGGGAACAGATAACAAAATTTACAATACCGCATACACACGGGGACTGGATGTAAAAGAGCACATAAGTGCTTATTCCATTATCCTCGATATAAAAGAATAAAATAAAATAAAATAAAAATTCATTGTTGTATTTTGGTTCAGATTTTCATATTATACTATACATGTTGAAGTGTATGGCTGATGCCCATTCATCATCTCTATATTCAGGCTTCAGTTCATCCTTACTGTATCATACATGCTGGAGAAGTGATCTTATCACTTTGTAGCTGTACAATGCCAAAACTGAAAATCTGATTTTTTAAAAAAATGCTGAAGAGTACAACTGATGTCCATTCATCATTGTATTCAGGATTCATTTAGGCCATACTGTACAACACATGCTGAAGTATATAACTGACATCCATTCATCACTGTTGTATTCAGGTTTCAGTGCTGAAGAATACAAGTGATGTCCATTCATCATCATCATCATCATCATCGTTGCTGTGTTGAGGTGTCAGTGCTGAAGAATACAAGTGATGTATGTCCATTCATCATCATCATCATCATCATCGTTGCTGTATTCAGGTTCAGTGCTGAAGAATACAAGTGATGTCCATTCAATCATCATCATCGTTGCTGTATTCAGGTGTCAGTGCTGAAGAATACAAGTGATGTGTGTCCATTGATCATCATCATCATCATCATCGTTGCTGTATTCAGGTTCAGTGCTGAAGAATTCATCATCATCGTTGTTGCTGTATTCAGGTGTCAGTTCTAAGGAATACAAGTGATGTATGTCCATTGATCATCATCATCATCGTCGTCGTCGTTGTTGCTGTATACAGGTGTCAGTGCTGAAGAATACAAGTGATGTATGTCCATTGATCATCATCATCATCATCATCATCGTTTTTGCTGTATTCAGGTGTCAGTGCTGAAGAATACAAGTGATGTGTGTCCATTGATCATCATCATCATCATCGTTGTTGCTGTGTTCAGGTGTCAGTATTGAAGAATACAAGTGATGTGTGTCCATTGATCATCATCATCATCATCATCGTTGTTGCTGTGTTCAGGTGTCAGTGCTGAAGAATACAAGTGATGTCCATTGATCATCATCATCATCATCGTTGTTGCTGTGTTCAGGTGTCAGTGCTGAAGAATACAAGTGATGTGTGTCCATTGATCATCATCATCATCATCATCATCGTTGTTGCTGTGTTCAGGTGTCAGTGCTGAAGAATACAAGTGATGTCCATTGATCATCATCATCATCATCATCACCATCATCATCATCATCATCATCGTCGTTGCTGTGTTCAGGTGTCAGTGCTGAAGAAAACAAGTGATGTATGTCCATTGATCATCATCATCATCATCATCCTCATCATCGTCGTTTGCTGTGTTCAGGTTCAGTTTGGCCATGCAGGCTCCTGCGCTAGCGCTGATGCAGAAACAGCTGACGCCAAGAACAGGCGCTGTAGTGTGGTGTCAGTTGTGTGGTGTGTCGCGCTAGCTTTGATGATGTGGAGATGGCGTTAGTGTAGTTTGTGTGTGTGTAGTTTGTGTGTGTGTAGTGTGTTTGTAGTGTGTGTGTGTAGTTGGTGTGTGTGTGTGTGTGTGTATATGTGCAGTGTGTGTGTATGTGTGTGTGTGTATATGTGTGTATGTGTTTGTGTGTGTATGTGTAGTGTGTGTGATTGTGAGTGTGTGTGTATGTGTGTGTGGTGATTAGTTTGTGTGTGTTGTGTGTGTCATGTGTGTGATGTGTATGTGTGTGTGTGTGTGTGTGTGTGTGTAATTGTGTGCAGTTTTGTGTGTGTGTGTGGTGTGTGCGCGTGTGTGTGTGCATGTGTCTGGTGTGTGAGAGTCTGGACAGAGAGGTGTGTCAAATTTTAGTACAAAATGAACTGTCAAATGCACGCGCACACACACACACCACACACACTACACTACACACACACTCACACACAATTCACACAACCACACACTTCCACACCGGCAGGTAACAACAACAACAACAACAAGACCAGTGAGCGTGAGACAGAAGGTTCAGTGGTGGCTGGCTGTGTGTGTGCAGAGAATGTGTACCAAGTGGTGGCGGACGCGCCATTCGCCCCAGCTGAGTGGCTCCTCCAACTGTGCCATGGTTTACTGGGCAGGCGTGTGTGATGGTTTCTCAGTTCTGACAGAGTGTGTGTGTATGTCTGAATGTAAAGTGTGCGTGCATGCGTGTGAGCATACACACAACATGCACGCACGCACACATTCCTGCCATGCATGATTATATTTATTTTATTTATTCTTTTATATCAAGTAATGGAATACAGCATTGAGTGCTTTTTTACATCCAGTCCCGTTGTATGCGATTTGTAAATTCTGTCTTCTGTTCCCACCGGCAACAATGGCCTAGTCCTACGAAAGGCGGATCAGGATTTAACGTGGTGTCGCCAAGTTCGTGCCGACTTCGCACACGGGCCAGGTTTCTAGTCTCATTTGAGACTTTTGGGGAAGTGGGTCTGCATGATGTTAACTTAGGGAATATCCTGAAGGGTTGAACCTGTCATCAGATTGCGAGTGTCAATGTTCTAACTACATAGGCTATCCCTGCCCCCCTTAGCAGTAAGGCAACTTTACAACTTCACAACCAAATTTCTGTCTTTTGAGATAACAAAATATTTGGAATTGGATTGCCAAGTGTGAATAGTTTGGGGTTTTTTGTTTTTATTGAAGACAGGAAATCAGTTTGTCTGAGTTATTGAATTTGAATTGTACTATTACCTATAGATGTACGATTTTCTGTATGACTTGTAACTTGCGATGAATTGAATTTCTTTGTTTTTAATAGTCATAGTCATGTGTATCTGTGTAGTGTCATATGCACGTGTGCTTACTTACTTGTGTATGATGGGCTTGTGTTTATGCAAGCAATTGAAAAGAAAGAGTTCTCTAAAATTGTAAACTTTATCACAAATGAAATGAATAGTTCTGTTTCCCCGGTTGTTTTTCAGCCGTGATTTTTTTCAGAAAGAAATAAGTGATAGTGTGTGATGGTGTGTACTGCTGGTGTGATAGGCCAGAGTCAAAAATGATTTTTTAAAAATTATTATCAAGATTTGTGTTTGGATATCGGGGTTTGGTGATTTGGGGTTGTTTCGTTTTTTTACTAAAAGGTTCAGCAAATCAGGCCAGTCCAGTGAATTGTTTGTGTCGGTTGTTCAGGAGCTTGGCCTCATTCGCAAACCGGCGTCCTTCATGACCAGTATTTGTGACGAGCGAGGTCAGGAACTGTTGTATGCTGGGATACCAATCACCGACATCTTCAAAGAGGACATGGGCATAGGCGGAGTGCTGTCCCTTCTCTGGTTCCAGCGCAGGTGAATTATGGGTGTTCTTGTATGCTGTGTTGTGTTTAGAATGTATTGTTGTTTTCCTTCCTTGGCTATGCCTGAGCTTCACCACTGGCAAGGTTTTGTGTATGCACCCATTTTTGCCCACCATGAAGATAGCCGCATTCCAACTTCAGGGCATGTATGCTGGGTATGTTTGTGTTTCTGTAACACACCGAACGCTGACATGAATTACAGGATCTTTGGCGTGCATGTTTGATCTTGTGTATCTTTCAAAATTCAAATTCAAAAGCTTTATTATCTCAAAGACAGAGAAATTTTACATGAAGGGAATTAAGGCACTGGCAGGCCTGCACTTGAAGTTGACCTGGGAGATGGTAAAAATCCCCGTTCGAAATTCACCAGACGCTGCTGAGATTTGAACCACAACTTCGTGGACCCGTGGTGTTGAAGTTGAACGGTCTGAACAATTTGGCTGTAGCATCCATTGCTTGTTATATAAAACCTACAGTTATGGTTGTGTGTTTTTGTAGTTGAGTTTATTTTGTTTGTTTGGATTTTTTTTTTTTACAAGTAAGTAAGTACTTGAGCTTGAAGTGTATTTGGAAGAATGTTTCTGTGTGTAGTGTATACACAATGTAAATATTGTGTTTTTGTAGTTGAGTTTTTGGTTTTGGTTTTGTTTATTTGGTGTGTTTTTTTACAAGAAGTAAGTACTTGCTTGAAGTGTGTTTGGAAGAATGTTTCTGTGTGTAGTGTATACACACATGTAAACATTGTGTTTTGGTGGTTTCTCTTCCCTGTGGACACGCAGGCTGCCTCGCTACGCCACCAAGTTCATCGAGATGTGTCTGATGGTGACGGCGGACCACGGGCCGGCAGTGTCAGGGGCGCACAACACCATCGTCTGCGCCCGGGCCGGCAAAGACCTCATCTCCTGTCTGGCCTCCGGTCTGCTGACCATCGTGAGTGAGGGCAGCTGAGAGTGTTGGGGCAGACGTGTCATCCTGAAGTGTGAATTCATTAATTACTTACTTAATTATAATTTACTGGAAATTCGTTATTTCCCAGGCTTCCATAACCCTTCTAAAAAAAATACTGTAACAATCTTTATTATGTACGTTGCACAAGTTATTTGCCTTCCTTTATTAAAGTATTGTGAATGTTTGTGTTTCGACGAGTTTGTCTTTTTTTAGTTTTGTTGTGTCTCGATGTCTGTTGTGTGTCCACTTTCTTCTTTTTGTCTGTTTGTCTCTGTCTGTCTGTCTGTCACTCTCTCTGTCTGTCTGTCTGTCTTTTCTTTCTTTCTCTGCCCCCTCCTCCTCCCCTTTTCATATTTTGCTACTCAATGACAATGACAAATTCTTTTATTTCAAGGATAATGAATAAGCATGTATTTTTTTGTATCTCCTGTTAGATATAAATGTGCATAATGTTTTGGTTCTTCTTTAAAAACATACATTATTGTTTACGTGATTGTTCTTTTTCTGTTTGTGTCTGTCTCTTTTCTTTCTCGGAGGTTGGATGAATGAATTTGCCTCTGTTAGTACTGTGACGCTTGGCAGAGCCCATAAGTTCATCAATTGCGAGATTCTGCATACGGACCATTTTTCCCAATAGAAAGAAATCCATATTCCGACGTCGGGGATAATGTCCAAACATAACACCAGTATGCATGCATTAAAATAAAAATTGTCACCCATTCCTACCAGCACGCAATGGCCTACTCTTCCAAAAGGTGGAACAGATTCTAACACATGCGCAAGATATTCTGTGTGCGTTTGCACTTGAGACCTTGGTTTATGGTCTCCTTCGAGGGACTTTTTGGGGAAGTGAAGTCAGTACTGTTGTTAACTCCATCATCCTCACAATGAAAGAATATAATAAATGAATAAATAACTCCAAGAGAAAAATTGCCTCGAAAGGGTGCCTTGGTGGGGGCTCGATCCTGGACTGTCAGATCAGGAGCTCAACACTTTAACCACTAGGCTACCCCCCCCCTCCCCCCCATCCCCCAGCAGTCCTGCCTGTTGCTGCAGTGTGCTGTGCTGTGCTGTCTGCAGGGAGACAGGTTTGGCGGGGCTCTGGATGCGGCAGCCAAGCAGTTCAGCGAGGCCTATGACTCCGGCCTCATCCCCATGGAGTTTG
>CM054136.1:9127764-9130264 GCA_028751875.1 Rapana venosa | reverse complement strand
CGGCTACCCACACAATAGCAATCTCAGACATATGTAAAACATTAAAATAGCAATCTCAGATATATATATATATAATATAAAATATAAAAATTATATATATCTGAGATTGCTATTTTAATGTTTAATATATATATATATATATATAAAAATATATATATATTAATATATATATATATATATATATATATATAAAATGAAAATAGCAATCTCAGACATATATAAAAACATAAAAATAGCAATCTCAGACATAAACAACCTGTCAGAATAGCAATCTCAGACATACATACATAGCCTGTTAGAATAGCAATCTCAAACATACACAGCCTGTCAAATAGCAATCTCAAACATACACAGCCTGTCAAATAGCAATCTCAAACATACACAGCCTGTCAAATAGCAATCTCAGACATACACAGCCTGTTAGAATAGCAATCTCAAACATACACAGCCTGTCAAATACAATCTCAAACATACACAGCCTGTCAAATAGCAATCTCAAACATACACAGCATGTAGAAAGCAATCTCAAACATACACAGCCTGTCAAATAGCAATCTCAAACATACACACCTGTCAAATAGCAATCTCAGACATACACAGCCTGTCAAATAGCAATCTCAGACATACACAGCCTGTCAAATAGCAATCTCTAGACATACACAAGCCTGTCAAATAGCAATCTCAAACATACACAGCCTGTCAAATAGCAATCTCAAACATACACAGCCTGTCAAATAGCAATCTCAGACATACACAGCCTGTCCAAATAGCAATCTCAGACATACACAGCCTGTCAAATAGCAATCTCAGACATACACAGCCTGTCAAATAGCAATCTCAGACATACACAGCCTGTCAATAGCAATCTCAGACATACACAGCCTGTCAAATAACAATCTCAGACATACACAGCCTGTCAGAATAGCAATCTCAGATATACACAGCCTGTCAGAATAGCAATCTCAGACATACACAGCCTGTCAGAATAGCAATCTCAGACATACACAGCCTGTCAAATAGAAATCTCAAACATACATAGCCTGTCAAATAGCAATCTCAAACAGACACAGCCTGTCAAATAGCAATCTCAAACATACACAGCCTGTCAAATAACAATATCAAACATACACAGCCTGTCAAATAGCAATCTCAAACATACACAGCCTGTCAAATAGCAATCTCAAACATACACAGCCTGTCAAAATAACAATCTCAAACATACACAGCCTGTCAAATAACAATCTCAAACATACACAGCCTGTCAAATAGCAATCTCAAACATACACAGCCTGTCAAATAGCAATCTCAGACATACACAGCCTGTCAAATAACAATCTCAGACATACACAGCCTCTCAGAAGAGCAATCTCAAACATACACAGCCTGTCAAATAGCAATCTCAAACATACACAGCCTGTCAAATAACAATCTCAAACATACACAGCCTGTCAAATAGCAATCTCAGACATACACAGCCTATCAAATAGCAATCTCAGACATACACAGCCTGTCAAATAGTAATCTCAAACATACACAGCCTGTCAGAAGAGCAATCTCAAACATACACAGCCTGTCAAATAGCAATATCAAACATACACAGCCTGTCAAATAGCAATCTCAAACATACACAGCCTGTCAAATAGCAATCTCAGACATACACAGCCTGTCAAATAGCAATCTCAGACATACACATCAACTCAACTCAACTCAACTGTCTCCATGGTCGCATTGTCGGTTGAAACTCCACGCAATGCCACCAGGTTTCGCCATCTCTCTCTGTCTCTGCTGAGTTCTACGATCTCCTGTAGCCCTCCTCCCAGACCACTGACCTCAGTGATGTTGGCAATGTAGGATGTTGGTGGTCTGCCTCTTTTCCTTCTGCCCTCAACCTGAACTTGGAGAACTGTCATCATCAGATGTGTGTCTGTGTGTGTCTGTTTGCATGACCAAGGCATCTCAGTTTGCGCGCATCAATTTCAGCCATCATACATGTTTAGCCCGTCAAGAGATCAGTCTCAAATGTGCATAGTCTCTCAAATATAGCAATCTCCACAATACATGGTCTCTCAAAAACAGCTATATTTAAAAAGAGCGAGATAAACAAAACATGCTTCCACACGGCATTAGAACATACTGCTGCCAGTCACTGTCACACATCCCTAACCAGCTTCTGTGATCCCGTTCATCAGTTCAAACCCTCATCAGCAAGAGACTCCAGCAGCAAAACACCGTGAAAATTCCACAGATAAAAATATATCATCATAGACGACTAACATAGCTTTAAAGCGAGGGGAAACTGCCACAGACACACGAACATACCCAGCATGCAATCAACTCCGATGACTTGTCTCAAGACCCTTGAGAGCTGGGGCTGTACAATACCCCACCCTCACCCCCAGCCGACCACGAGCAGCATTGCAGCAACTTCATCATGGCCCACACCCCCAAAAGCTTTGTGGATTTTTTTCTATGTAGATGACTCTGCTATGGTTTAAAATGA
>CM054136.1:9105264-9120264 GCA_028751875.1 Rapana venosa | reverse complement strand
CCCACAACCACAACACACCAACAACCAACACTCACAACCACACCCACAACACACCACCCACACCACGAACCAACAACCACACCAACACACAACCAACCCCCCACCACCCCCACACCAACACAACCCCCAAGTCAGTCTCCTCTTCTAAGAGCAGCGTGAAAAGTGAAGCAGAGGGCACAGTAAGGGGCAGTACGAGGGCACAGCACTGCAGGAAAGGCACATGACCTCCCCTCCCCCTCCCGCCTCGTCTTCCAGCTGAAGCCCTCCCACAGCGGCTGCAGCAGCATCCCCTGCAGCAGCATCACCAGCGTGGCCAGGGGGAGGTAAGGCGCCACCAGCAGACACACCCGGCACCGTTCCTTGTCTTCGTCGTCTTCTTCCTCCTCGTCTTGTTCTCTGCTGCCGCCTGTCTCAACAACTGGCAGGTATTGGGTTTCATTTCTCTTTTGTGAATGCTGAAGGCATGCCGCTGTTTGAGCTTCTTGGTCGGTGATGCGTTCAGGGTAGGCAAGGTTGTTTGTTTCACTGGTACGTTCAGGTTGGCTTCGTTCTTGGTGTCCCAGAACTCTGGTGTGGTTTTGTGCACGCCACTTGCCGTTTCTAAGGAGATTGGTTTTGCTTCGGTTACGGTTCTTGTTTCGTTGGGTTGCACGCCGTAAATTCGAACAATGCTTCTCCGCAAACGCCAGATTTGGAAGAGGGTGTACAGGAGCAGGGGAAAATAGAAAACACAGAGCTGCGCTTCGGAATAAAGCGTGAGAAATTTCCGCGTGTTACTGATGTCTCTCTGCAGACCGTTAAGTATCACGCCTCTTATGACAACAGGCTGTATTGCAGACGACACTTTGTGACGTAAGCCTACCAGTAATTCAGAAGTAGGGTTGGTTTCAGAAGGCGCCACCACGCTGAATTCATACCCAGAGGGCTTGACCTGGCTGAACTCAGGGTAGAAAACAAGATAGGGAGAAAGGACGCCACTCAAGAAGAAGCCCACCAACTCTCCTACAGCCACCGTCCACAAGTAGAACCAAACCAACGACATGGGAACCGTCATGGATTTCAACACACACTTCTCCGCCTTCTGTCGCAAGCTCTCCTTTTGGGCCGGTGCCTCGGGAGAAGTTCTCTGCTGAGCCTCTCTTGCCGCGGTGAGACCTCCGCAATCTTGACTCTGGAAATAGAGGATGGAGGCGCGGATGAGGAGTAGAGGGCAGAGCAGGTTGAGGAGGTGGTAGAGCAGCTGGTCCAGGAGGAGCCAGCTGAAGCCAGTCAGCAGGAAGAAGAGGAGGAGCTGCAGGCCGCCCTGACCCGACAGCAGCAGCAGCAGCAGCGCTCTACGCATCTCACGGGTCCAGGGGGCGGAGGATGGGGGGTGAGGTCGGCCCAGGTGCAGCACCACCTTCAGCCCCAGAGCCGCCAGAGCCAGCAGCAGCAGAGCCACTGCCCAGAGCATCAGGCTGGTGGCGTCCATCTGCACACAGGAAGGCGTGTGTCAGTCAGTGCTGTGTGGAGAAGCAGCAGGAGGAGGAGGAGGAGAAGGAGGAGGAGGACGAGAGGAGGAGGAGGAAGAAAAAGAAAATGATGACATTTTCAAATTCATGAGGTTTTCTTACAAACTAGGGGACGGGATAGCTCAGTGGTCAGAGCGCTGGCTTTCCCCAGCAGCGTCCAGCGTAGTTACAACCTGGATGGGTGACCGTTTGCGCGCCTTGGTGTGATTACAGTTCCCCGGTTCACCCAGTTGTAAAATTAATGGGTACCTGCCTCTTTAGGGTCAGGGAAGGTAAAGCAGCGAGGGTGAGGAGATGGACACCACCCTCAATATGCTGGCCTCTTGAGAAGCTGAGGTCTCTGATGCCTCGCTCCCCTACGACCACATAGGTTATGGGACACCTTTACCTTTCTTACAAACTAGGCAGCAAAATGTTTTGCTCATGGAACTTTTTGTCTATTATTTTTTTACCTGGAATGTGAAGACACATTGCTGTGGCACACTGTGGACTGCCTGAAGCAGAAGTAGACATATACTGCAGGTGTTTATCAAAAACAGTTGAAAAGAAGATCATTGAGGGGGGAATACAAAGCACGTAAAACATGTTGCTCATAACACTTTTGTTCTTGAATGAACTCCATCCATACCAGGCCTTACTTGGTGATGAACATTTAGTCTATGAATATCTGTTTAATTCCCTTTACTGTACTATGATCATGTTTCGTGTGGCATGACAGTCATAGCTGATCAGTTAGTTGGTGGATCGGTGGTCTAGAGGTAACGCGCCTGTCTAGAAAGCGAAAAGTCTGGGTCTGAAGTGTGCGGCGGTTCGTACCCCGTTTGGACCGGAAATTTTCCCCCCATCCATTAGACCATGAGTGGTGGTCTGGGCGCTAGTCTTTCGGATGAGACGATAAACCGAGGTCCCGTGTGTTACACGTAATTATTTAGCGCACGTAAAAAAACCCACGGCAACAAGAGAGTTGTCCCTGGCAAAATTCTTAGAAAAAAGCCACTCTGATAGGGAAACAAATACAGCTGCAGGAAAAAAAAAAAAAAAAAAAAGGGTGAAAGGGTGGCGCAGCGCTAAGTGGCGACGCGTTCTCCCGCTCTCCCCGGGGAGAGCAGCCCGAATTTCACGGAGAGAAATCTGCCGTGACTTAAAAGTGGTATGAAATAAAATCTGAGCGCTTTGATTTGTTGCTTTACAAGATTCAGCGCTATATAAATTCCATACATTATTATTATTATTATTATTATTATTATTAGTTATAGCACCTTCAGAGAAAAAAAAAGCATACTAACCCATGTAAAACATGCTATTTGTATTGAGACCTCTGTCTGTACGTTTTTCCCTTTCCTCTTCTATTTTATCCCTTACTTTGGTGTGTGTGTGTGTGTGTGTGTGTGTGTGTGTGTGTGTGGGTGTGTGTGTGTGTGTGTGTGTGTGTGTGTTGGTGTGTGTGTGTGGTGTGTGTGTGTGTTGTGTGTATGTGTGTAAACCGTTTTCATTATATATAACTACGTATAACATGATGAGATCGAATAAAAATGGTTTTACGAAAAAGAAAAGAAAGAATGATGATGATGTCGACTACGACAATTATGATGACAGTGACGACGACGACGACGATGATGATGACGATGATAATAATAATAATAATAATAATAATAATATTAATAATAATAATAATAATAATAATAATAATGATGATGATGATGATGATGATGATGATGATGATGATAAATAATAATAAAAATTTAAATTATTATTATTATTATTTATTATAATGATGGTAACAACCGGAAGATGTGAAAGATGACGACGATGTCGAATGAAACAAAGAAAAAAAAAAAGAAAGAACAAATCTGGAAGGAATAAAAAGCAATCGTTCAGTATCATTCTGGTGGAATGCTATTCACTGCACTTGTGCACACAACTTTCAGTCACAAATAATGACCAACGAATGATGCAACTAAGTTGAAACATTGGAGGAAAAGCCTTAGAGAGAGAGCATGGATTTGAATTTGTGCAAGATCAAAGGGTCATAGGAATGGGCAGGTGAAGAATTCAAACGATCAGTGCGGCAATGTTTGAAGAATGTTAACGGCAATGTTTGAAGAAAGTTAACGGCAATGTTTGAAGAAAGTTAACGGCAATGTTTGAAGAAAGTTAACGGCAATGTTTGACGAATGTTAACAGCAATGTTTGAAGAATGTTAACGGCAATGTTTGAAGAATGTTAACGACAATGTTTGAAGAATGTTAACAGCAATGTTTGAAGAATGTTAACGGCAATGTTTGAAGAAAGTGAACGGCAATGTTTGAAGAATGTTAACGGCAATGTTTGAAGAATGTTAACGGCAATGTTTGAAGAATGTTAACGGCAATGTTTGAAGAATGTTAACGGTAATGTTTGAAGAATGTTAACGGCAATGTTTGAAGAATGTTAACGGCAATGTTTGAAGAATGTTAACGGCAATGTTTGAAGAATGTTAACGGCAATGTTTGAAGAATGTTAACGGTAATGTTTGAAGAATGTTAACGGCAATGTTTGAAGAATGTTAACGGTAATGTTTGAAGAATGTTAACGGCAATGTTTGAAGAATGTTAACCCAACACATTAAAGTCTTTACAGTGATATCCCCCCTCCCCCCCCCCTCCCCCGACACTTACATTATTTGCAGAGGTTTCCTTCGCGTATGGCCAATATCATAACTTGGTTTAAAGTGGGGATCCGTCGAAATAATATGTGAAAGCCATTCTTTTCTAGAGATCAATTATTACATGTTAGATGCATAATGGTTATTGTGTTTGTGTCGCCATCACCCTTCAAGACACCAAACTGCCTACTTCTTAACATTTATACATGGTCGTCTCCAGGAACACTCGCGTATATTTTTTTTTCAAAAGAATTACTGCGGTTAAAGCGAGCTTGTAGGCCTACACAAGTTCTATCACTAGTGAGGAGATCGAACATTTCTTTCTTCCTTTCGTCAAGTAGCTCAGTTTCGATTCAAAACGTCGCATCTATTCGGCAGTTTCAACAGCGAGTTTTTGTTGCTGTTGTTGTTGTTGTTGCTGTTGTTGTTGTTGTTGTTGTTGTTTTGTTTTGCGTACTGATGTCAACATAATCCCTTCCACGCGTCTGCTTCCTATTACCTCAAGTAGCATACCGCGCCATCTGCCGGCAGGACAGGGGAAGACAATTTCTGTATTAACAACCAACTGTTTCAGCTCTTTTTCAAGAGATGAAGAAATATAGGCTTAACATCCTTGGAATCAGTGAGATGAGGTGGACGGACTCTGGCATCATGACCCTTGGCTCAGGAGAGACAGTGTGCTATTCTGGTCGCACGGATGGGCAACATCAGGACGGAGTGGGTATCATCATGGACAAGGAGGCCAGAAAGAGCTTAACGGGATGGGAGCCAGTCAACTCGAGAACCATCACAGCCAGATTCTTCTCCAAATATACCAAGACCACCATCATACAGTGTTACGCACCAACAGAGCAAGCCACGGAGGAGGAGAAAGACTTGTTCTACACCATCCTACAGGAACAAATAGACAAGACACCACAGCACGACATCCTACTTCTCATGGGAGACTTCAATGCGAAGGTTGGAGTGGAGAATACCGGGTACGAAACTTGCATGGGAGAGGAGGGAGTGGGAAATAGAAACGACAATGGACAGCGTTTTTTGCAGATACATGTCTTGAAAATGGTTTGGTGATAGGTGGTACCATCTTCCAACACAAAACCATCCATAAATTGACATGGGTATCACCAGACGGAAGAACTAGCAGCCAGATAGACCACATTGCCATCAACCAGAAGTGGAGGAGCTCCATGAAGGACGTGAGAGCCATTAGGGGAGCTGACGTTGGCAGCGATCACCATCTTGTGTTGTGCAGACTCCAGCTAAAGCTCAAGAGAACACAAAAAAATAAAAATGAGCAACTCTTTGACTCAAGGAAACTCAACAGTGAGGCAGTGAAAAGTCAGTTTACTGTTGAGCTTTCCAACAGATTTCAAGTCCTGGACAACACACCTGCAGATGACATCAACGCCCTATACGGTAACGTACAGATAGCTTTCATAGACACCAGAACAGTTGTACTGGGCTACAGAAGAAGAGAGAAGAAGGAGTGATTATCAGACACCACATGGCAACTCATAGAGGAGAGAAAGATCGCAAAACTTGGAATGCTCACTGGAACGGAAAACGAAAGACAAACATTCGCCGAAACATACAAAGAGAAAAACAAAGAAGTGAAGAAGAGCACAAGGAGAGACAAAAGACAGTTTGCAGACAACTTGGCAGCAGAGGCGCAAACCGCAGCAGAGAAAGGAGACTCTAGGACCGTCTACAAGATCACCAAGACCCTAACAGGTGGATTCACCAGCAAAACCACTGTAGTGAAGAACAAGACCGGGAAAGTTTTGACAAAGGACATAGACCAACTCAACAGATGGGCAGAACACTTTAGAGAGACTTTAAACAGACCGGACCCAGATGAGGAAGCAACCATCGAAGACATGGGTTTCAAGATAGAGATGAGACGTGGATGCATCACTCAGCAGGAAATTGTGGAGGCCATCAGGCAAACAAAGGGCAACAGGGCACCAGGTGAGGACAGAATCACGGCAGACATGTTGAAGGCAGACCCCAAGACGAGCGCAAAAGTCTTAACAAAATAATTCAACAAAGTTTGGGAAGAGGAGAAGGTTCCGGACACATGGAAGAAAGGCACCATAGTGAAACTTCCCAAGAAGGGCGACCTCTCAGAGTGCGGCAATTGGCGGGGAATCAACTTGCTCTCTGTCCCCGGGAAGATCTTTTGCCGTGTCCTTCTACAGCGTATGAGGCAAGCCATCGAGAGAACCCTACGAGAAGAGCAGGCAGGGTTCAGAAGCGGGAGAAGCTGCACAGATCAGATCTTTGTTCTACGAACAATTGTGGAACAGTCCATCAAATGGAATTCATCACTCTACGTCAACTATATCGATTTCCAAAAGGCTTTTGACAGCATCCATCACCCTTCGCTGTGGAAGATCTTGGAAGCCTATGGATTTCCTCTGAAAGTCATCAACATTCTACAGGACATGTACGCAGATAACCATGCTGTGTGCGACATGATGGACAGCAGAGCGAATGGTTCCACGTGCAGACAGGGGTCAGCCAAGGTTGCATGATTTCGCCCACAATTTTCCTTGTCGCATCGACTGGGTGATGAGGAGGGCCACCACGATAGGGCGAGAGGGCTGGTATGGGGACTGACAGCCAGGCTTGAAGACTGACTTTGCCGACGATATTGCACTGCTGTCGCATGCACAGAAAGACATCCAGGAAAAAACATCACGAGTTGACCAAATAGCCAGCAGCGTGGGACTCCAGATTCACCCCGACAAGACCAAGATCATGAAAGTGAAGACAAAGAGTGCAGAGAAGACCAGTGTGCGAGGCTCAGCTCTAGAGGAGTAGAACACTTCAAGTACCTCGGCAGCTACATCTCGGCCGACAGTAACATTGAGAAAGAAATTTCAAGCAGATAGGACTTGCAGCCCGGGCATTTAGTGGGTTGGAAAACATCTGGAGGTCAACTGTCCTGCAAACCAAAACCAAGTTGAAGATCTACAAGTCCAATGTGCGCTCAGTACTCCTATACGCCTTGGAGACATGGAGAACCAACAAGAAGATTGAGAGCAGGCTCAAAGGCTTTGAAGGAAGGTGTCTTCGCCGAATCCTGAAACTTCACTGGCAGCAGCATGTCACCAACAGGAAGTGTCAAAGCCACCGGCATTAACAACATTGTGGCCAAGGTAAAACAGCGGCGATGGAGGTGGCTGGGACACTCTCCGAATGGGCAAGAACAGACTCCCTCATACTGCGCAGAGAGGCACCACCAGGAAAGAAACGAGGCAGACCACTCGCACTTGGAGAGGACAGTAGAGGAGGAATGAGAGAGGCGGGCAAGACCGGGAATAATTGACTGGCTTCCCAAACAGAAAAGGCTGGGGGGATTTTGTCGGCGCCTTGTGCCCCGGGCACATGGATAAGAGGATTAATTAAGAAAGGGTTTCAGCTCTTTTTGCTTGCAGCCATACCACTGTAATCCCTTTTACTTCCCCTGTTGTCATTCTGCATGGAATGCATTTACAGAAGGAATAAGTAGTAAAACAAGCACTGCCCAAATTTAGTTGTTTATATTCGATATTGCTGGACATTTGAAATGACACGCAAAAGACGATAAGAAGAACTTTGTAATTTGTGTCAGTTGGCAACACAAGATGAAATACACGCTGTTTGGAAATGTCCAGTTTTTGGGAGACCTAAGAAAAAAACCTCTGTAAACATATTCGACTTACCATCATTGGTCAACTAGTTTCAACTTAAAGTCATCTAAGAATAATGAGCAAAGTTTTAAACAAAAAATCAGCACTATTTTCTGTACAAATCTTTGAACAATTAGTAAATAATAGGCTCATGTGAATTTTCAGCTCATGATAAATTTTCATCCAATTGATTTATATTTTCAACAAAGACTTGAAAGAAACCCGGGTTGTATACTAGCACTTATACGTATGTTTCACTCATTGTGGGGCTTTGAAGGGCTTTGACCTACTGACCAAGCCCATCTGAAAGTCTGAAGTCAGCACATCTCCGGTACGGGCCATGAACTTCTGAAAACCATCAACCGTCTTCCTTGTCTGTCGTCTTCTGTCTGTCTTCTGTCTGTTTGCCTGTTTGGGACTTCTGCCTCGAACTCCCCAAGAAGTTTTTGAGGCACTGCACCGAAACTTTCAGGCAGTGTGCCTGGAGAACGTTCAACTTGAACGGAGCCCATCTATCTCCAAATCGCAATTGCATGCGGGTATGTTTATCCCATCCGACCAACCGAAGACCGCATATCCTCATAACAAAAGATAGATAGATGGAAACTTGCTCCAAGAAATTATTGGGGACGGATAGCTTGGGTTAGAGTGATGCGCTCCGTATCGCTGACCCGGGTTCGAATCTTGGTTCAAGAGGATATCTTTCTGAGTTAACTCATTCCGAACCCCAACTCATCCAAAAGCCCTTCGGATGAGACTAAAACCGAAGGTCCGGTGTGCAAAGCCACGAACCAATTTGGCGCACATGTTAAAAAAAACCCGTTCCGACTTTTCGAAGAGTAGCATTGTGTGCCGGGGGAACCGATGAAAAATTTAACAAAAAACTGCGTACACCGGGACGGATGTAAAAAAGCCATGAGTGCTTTTTCCATATCCTCCTCCTCCTCCTTATTCCTAGCTCCTAGAAAAGGGCATGGGCCTCAACAGCATCCCTCCACCTTCTCCTGTCCTGCAAGGTCTTGGCCTCTCCCATGTCAGCTGGATCCTCAGCCACTAGGGCAGACTTCTCCTCCAGTCTTTTTGGGGCCCCTCCCCTTTTCCCCTGCGGTTCCACTCGAGCGCTTGTCTGGTGATGTTCAAGCTCCTTCCTAGGGTGGCCGACCCAACCCACTTTCGCCGCCTTACTGGACATCCTTTAGCTGTGGTTCGCCTCATCCACAGGTCGGTACTTGCACTCGGGTAAACCCAAATCTGAGATGAAGGATCTGCCGGAGACATCCGTTTGATGAAGGCTGGATCTTGGAGGAGCGGTGTTGATGACCCCGCCCAATTTCTGACCCTAGGAAGCACAACTTCACGTTGGAGTTGAAGATCCTACTTGTGGTTGCGGAGATCGCATTTGGGTTCTCCATACGGGTTCAAGATGCAAAGCTTGGCGTGCTTCTTATCTTGCCTTGATGCTTTGCTGTGCCTCCTGTCTGGGGAAATCTTACTGCCCAGGTACACAAATTCACTGACACCTCTACCTTTCCCGGGAAAAGGTAACAGAGCCTCTTGCGGGTTGTTGGTGCGCAGCTTGGTCTTCCTGACTGATCCTAGGCCAACACGTCTAGCTGTGGTATCTAGGCAGTGATTTTGCTTTGGATGGCTGCAGGCGGGGGAAATAGCAGAGCCGGGCCCAATCGGCAAATCGAGTCTTCCAGCTTTGCTAGGGTCCATTGGATACCTTTCCCCGGGAACTTCCCGGGGGGCCGTCTTGTCACCCACCAGCACCACAGGAAGAGGAGTGGAACACAAGCGGCCCTGTTGACCCCGGGAAAGATCCCGAACTGTCGAAGTCTTCCTCCCGGGATGACCTGGCAGGAAATCCCCCGTAAAGTTGTCTAAATGTACAAACTTGATGGCACAACCATATGAGGGGATGTTCCAGATTGATTGCTGTCCACGCTGTAAAAGCCTCTCAAAATCGATGAAGCGGGGCGAGAGAGTGACTACCATTCTATGGACTTCCACGATGAATCTGAGGTCGCAATCCGGGTCGGTACAGAACTTTCTTATTTCTAAAGCCTACCTGTTCATCTCGAAGAGTCTTGTCGGAGCAATCTTTCATTCGGTCCAGGTGACCTTGTGAGGACTTGCTGGGGATGGACAACAGGTTGATACATCGCCACTTTCCCACTGAAAGGTCGCCGTGCTTGGGACTTAAACAAGCAGCCCTTCTTCATTCTCTGCCCCCCCAAAGTGTCCAGACAGGTTGAACAATGGGTAACTCGTCAACGTGTCACTACCCCCTTCCTTCAAGGGCTTCTGCCGGAATGTTGTTAATGCCAGCACCTTGCCGTTCTTCAAGCTGCTGATGGCCCTTCGGATCTCTGCTTGGTATCTCTCCAATGTTGATGTCGAGAGGGTCCCCTGGCTCCAGCTGAGGTCGTCCTCTGGGCGGTCGATCAAGACCTCCTGAAAAGCTCTTTCCATCTTGTTAGCTGGCCCTTCAATAGAGGTGAGAACTCCCTTCCTTTGTCTCTGACAGGTCGTTTGGGTTGCTGCGACGCCCGCTAAAGAAGTCTGATGGTGGGCATACAGGTCTTGGGGTCTCCCTTGCCAAAAGCCTCTTCTGCTCATCCTGCGGATGCTTGATGCGAGCTCGTTGTCTGCTGGTACTCATTCTTGGCTTCTTTGGCAAGTATGGAGTACTTGGCTGTTGCTCGGCCGCTTCTGTTGGGGGGCCCCGTAACTGGGTTCAGCTCTTGTTTGGCTAGCCTTCTCTCCTCGCTTTCTTTCCCGGTCTCATCCTTGACCATGGCTTCCTATTCGTCCCGGGTTGTCCCAAAACATCATCACAGGCTCCACAATGGCGTCTTTGAAGGTGTCCATTTGTGTTTTCCCCCCTGTTTCTGTTTCTGTCTCCTCTGAAATGGGGCACTTGAAGCGGTTGTGAAGTGAGATCTGAAATGCCTGCTTCGTGTCTTCTTGTTTCAATCTTAAAAAAGTTGAACTTTTTCTTTGGATTCTGCAGATCTTTCTTCCGCAGAAAAGCGCATCTTGATCTTGGTGACCACAAGATGGTGGTCTGACCCTATGTCTGCTCCGCGTCTTTCTCTCAACGTCTTGTAGGGAGCTCCGGTAGCGTTGTCTCACCATGACGTGGTCTATCTGGTTCTCTGTCTGGTGGTCGGGGGGGAAACCCAGGTGGCTTTGTGGCAACGCTGGTGTGGAAAAAGCGGCCTCCAATCACAAGGGTGTTGGCAGCACACAAACAGCAAGCATTTCTCCATTTTCATTTATGTTTCCAAGCCCATGTCGTCCCATCTCCCGCTCTCTATCAGTGTTGTCAGTCCCGACCTTTGGCGTTCATGTCCCCTATGAGGAATTTAGCATGTCCCCGTCTCGGAATCTTGTTCTACCACCGACTGAGCGGGTTTTAGAAGTTGTCCTTGTCTTCCTCCTCCGCGGTGTTGGTAGGGCGTAAGCATATGACAAGGACACCTGAAGCGCGAATCAAACCGAGCGGTGATGATGCGGCTGAAACAGGGTCCCATTCCAGCAGGGTCTTGGCTGCATGCTTGGACAGCAGAGACCTACTCCAGCTTCGTGACGGTCTTCTTTACTTTTACCGAGTAAGCAAAGTTTCTCCTGACTGTAATCTTGTCACTCCTTGACCATTCCACCGGGCTTCAGACATGCCCAGGATGTGAGGCGATATCTGTTCATCTCCCTCACTGCCTACGCACACCGTCCGGTTTCCCAGAGGTCCTCACGTTCCATGTTCAAGTTTGGACCGGCCGACGTGACAACAACCCGGGACTTCATCAGGGCGTCTCCGGTTGATAGGGGTCGTCAGCCCTGCAAACTTCCGACGGGTTTGGCTGCAGCGCGTCCCTAGGTTTCCTTGAAGGATCCCCAGATCTCCCAAAGACTGAGTTGGCAAGAGTTTTTCTGTTTAAGGTTTCCGTAACAGAGATTTTTTACGGGGCAGGTTTTAGCCCTGTGTCCAACCCCCATTACCTAGGGGGGAAGGTGCCTCCTTAGTCGCCTTTTAAAGACATGCCTGGATGGCGGGCAGGGTTCCTATTCTTGCAATGCTCGCTTTGCAAGCATACCCCGGGGGACCCACGGGGGTTATCCATTATGCTCGAAATAAAAGGATAAATAAATAAATACATAAACAAGTAAATAATAAATTAATTTATTATTGGTGTGTGTGTTTGCAACAGGGATCTCAGTTTAGATTCTCCTCCGAAGGACATGCGAAAAATGGATTAGAACCAGAGTTTTTATTTGGAGACTTGCCTCTGAACCAACAGCTAGCGGAGATTTGAACCCTGGCCTTCAGATTACCCTCAGGCTACGAGTCAGTCCCATGCTCCAACAACAAACCATGACCATCATCAGTCCCCTGACGTCATGTTTTTAAAAAAAAGGTAAAGGAGTCCCATACTCTATAAAGGTCGTAGGGGAGCGAGGCGTCAGAGACCTCACTTCTCTAGGGCCAGCATATTTTAGGGGGGCGCCCATCTCCTCTCCCTCGCTGCTGTACCTTCCCTGACCCTAAAGAGGCACGTACCCTTTTACAGTTGGGTGAACTGGGGGAACTGTACTGAAACCAAGGGGTTTCAAACGGTCACCCATCCAAGTGGTAACCAAACTCAACGCTGCTTAACTTGGCTGGGCAAGCGAGTGTTCCGACCACTGAGCTATCCCAAAAAACACACTCAACCCATGCTGGCAATCACGGCCAGATGGAGCCCCAGGTTCCCATCCAGCCCCCGAGTTTACATCAGTTCTGACTCCACTCCCCAAACCCCCTTCCGATGAGACTATAAACCGAGGCCCCCCCACATGCAAAACGCAGAATTCTTTTCGCACACGTTAAAACCCCGTTCTGCCTTTTTGAAGAGCCGGGAAGAGTGGATGACACACACAAAAATTTGTAAAAAACCGCATGCACACTGGGGTTTCGTGTTTAGACAAACACCCTGAAGTCGGAACGCGGCAACCTTAAGATGGCAAAAAACCCAAACACATCAGCAAAAAATTCAACATTGGAAACCTGAAGCTCTACCCCCAAAAGAAAAAACCCAAAACACATAACCCCCCAAAAACCCTTCCTTCAGGTAAAGCACTTATTCACATTATCGTTATCTAAAAAAAAATCTATCACCCTTTTGATGAATGGTTAATAAAATTTTTTATAAAATTCGTTTACAACTTCCCCAGCTCAGGTGTAATAATAATAATAATAATAATTATACTAAAACGGTACTCGCCTTTTTAGGTTTTTCAGGCCTTCTGATGTTTTTTCATACAACTTGGATCCGTCTCCTTCTTCAGTTGAGGCTGAAACAAAAAGAATGTATCGTTTCTCCTCCGTTTGAAAACAGCGCACGCATACATGCATGCATGGGGGTGCAATAGAGGACGGCTGTTTCTGTACAACAAGCAAACAGAGAGCGACAGACCGCCAGCGCTCCGCTAGCTAGGCCTACCGCTGTTCATGCAACCCAGCGAGTCACGGGGGATAGATGGATGGATAATGGATGGATGGATGGATGGTGTATGTGAGACAGAACGCGATGATATATATATTTTTTATTATCTGATCGATGTTTGTCTCCCCCTTAAACCCCCCACCCGGACTGGGGCAGTTTGTGACGAGGCTGTTGGTCAAAACCGCTAGTTCTTCTTTGTTTTACTGAGTGGAATTGATAGAGGGACTGAGACAGGGAGGGGGGGGGGCAGAGAGATTTATTTACTTATTTATTTATTGCGAGGATATAGAATAAGCACTCTTTTTTTACATCCACCCCTCCCCCCTCAACCCCCCATCCCCCCCCCTCCCCCCCCCCCCCCCCCCCCCCCGTGTGTATGTAGTTTTGTAAATGTATTTTGTCACCCGTTCCCACCGACTCACAATGACCTTCTCTTACGAAACGCGGAACGGATTTTAACGAGAGCGCAAGATTTTCTGCGTGCGTTCGCACACGGGACCTCGGTTTATAGTCTCATCCGAAAGACTTTTTTTTGGGAATGGAGTCGGCACTGATGTTAACTCTAGGGAAAATATCCCTTAAACCCGAGATTTGAACCAGAGAGAGAGAGAGAGAGAGAGTAGTAGTAGTAGTAGTATAGTACTAGTATAGTATATAGTAGTAGTAGTAGTACTAGTAGTAGTAGTACTACTAGTAGTAGTAGTTGTTGTTGGTATTGTTGTTGTTGTAGTAGTACAACGCACACAGGCAGGAAAACAGACACACAGATAGGAGGCATAATTATAAATAAGAAAACTTGAACCATACCTTATCCAACATGGCCGCAAATCGCAATTTATCAAGCTTAGCCAGTAAGTAAATTGGTAATAATGAAGTAGAATGAGAGATTTTCTTTGTGCGATGGAGAATATCTCACTCAAGTCCAAACAAGTTAACATCAGTGTCGACTCCACTCCCCTCAAAAGTCCTTCGGATGAGACTATAAACCGAGGCCCCGTGTGAGAACGCACACAGAACATCATTGCGCACACGTTAAAACCTGTTCCGCTTTTCGGAGGACTAGGCCATTTTGTGCCGGTGGGAACGGATAACAAAATTTACAAAACCGCATACACACGAGGACTGGATGTTAAAAAAAAAAAGCACATAAGCGCTTATTTCATTATAATCGAAATAAAAGAATAAATAAAATGAAATAAAAATTGAGGTTTGGGGGGAAAAGTATGATTAAGTTCTGCACTTCATTTTCTCTTCAAGTCGATGACATTGGTTGACAAGTTTGTTTGTTATTAAAAAAGGTAAAGGTAAAGGAGTCCCATAACCTATAAGGTCGTAGGGAGCGAGGCGTCAGAGCCTCACTTCTCTAGGGCCAGCATATTGAGGCGGCGCCCCTCTCCTCTCCCTCGCTGCTTTAACCTTCCCTGACCCTAAAGAAGGCAGGTACCCATTTATACAGCTGGGTGAACTGGGGAACTGTACTGAAGCCAAGGCGCGCAAACGGTCACCCATCCAACTGGTAACCACGCTCGACGCTGCTTAACTTGGCTGGGGGAAAGCGAGCGCTCCGACCACTGAGCTATCCCGTCCCCATTGTTTGTTATTAGAGTGGGTTTATTTCGTTCTTTGGATAGAGCTCCGACGTTCACCAATGTACGTTTGCGTATCGACCATTTTTTTTC
>CM054136.1:9063137-9103137 GCA_028751875.1 Rapana venosa | reverse complement strand
AACGGCTACCCACACAATAGCAATCTCAGACATATGTAAAACATTAAAATAGCAATCTCAGATATATATATATATATATATATAATATATATATATATATATACTGAGATTGCTATTTAATGTTTAATATATATATATATATATATATATATATATATAATATATATATATATAATATATATATATATATATATATATATATATGAAAATAGCAATCTCAGACATATATAAAACATAAAAATAGCAATCTCAGACATAAACAACCTGTCAGAATAGCAATCTCAGACATACATACATAGCCTGTTAGAATAGCAATCTCAAACATACACAGCCTGTCAAATAGCAATCTCAAACATACACAGCCTGTCAAATAGCAATCTCAAACATACACAGCCTGTCAAATAGCAATCTCAAACATACACAGCATGTTAGAATAGCAATCTCAAACATACACAGCCTGTCAAATAGCAATCTCAAACATACACAGCCTGTCAAATAGCAATCTCAAACATACACAGCATGTTAGAATAGCAATCTCAAACATACACAGCCTGTCAAATAGCAATCTCAAACATACACAGCCTGTCAAATAGCAATCTCAGACATACACAGCCTGTCAAATAGCAATCTCAGACATACACAGCCTGTCAAATAGCAATCTCAGACATACACAGCCTGTCAAATAGCAATCTCAAACATACACAGCCTGTCAAATAGCAATCTCAAACATACACAGCCTGTCAAATAGCAATCTCAGACATACACAGCCTGTCAAATAGCAATCTCAGACATACACAGCCTGTCAAATAGCAATCTCAGACATACACAGCCTGTCAAATAGCAATCTCAGACATACACAGCCTGTCAAATAGCAATCTCAGACATACACAGCCTGTCAGAATAACAATCTCAGACATACACAGCCTGTCAGAATAGCAATCTCAGATATACACAGCCTGTCAGAATAGCAATCTCAGACATACACAGCCTGTCAGAATAGCAATCTCAGACATACACAGCCTGTCAAATAGAAATCTCAAACATACATAGCCTGTCAAATAGCAATCTCAAACATACACAGCCTGTCAAATAGCAATCTCAAACATACACAGCCTGTCAAATAACAATATCAAACATACACAGCCTGTCAAATAGCAATCTCAAACATACACAGCCTGTCAAATAGCAATCTCAAACATACACAGCCTGTCAAAATAACAATCTCAAACATACACAGTCTGTCAAATAACAATCTCAAACATACACAGCCTGTCAAATAGCAATCTCAAACATACACAGCCTGTCAAATAGCAATCTCAGACATACACAGCCTGTCAAATAACAATCTCAGACATACACAGCCTCTCAGAAGAGCAATCTCAAACATACACAGCCTGTCAAATAGCAATCTCAAACATACACAGCCTGTCAAATAACAATCTCAAACATACACAGCCTGTCAAATAGCAATCTCAGACATACACAGCCTATCAAATAGCAATCTCAGACATACACAGCCTGTCAAATAGTAATCTCAAACATACACAGCCTGTCAGAAGAGCAATCTCAAACATACACAGCCTGTCAAATAGCAATATCAAACATACACAGCCTGTCAAATAGCAATCTCAAACATACACAGCCTGTCAAATAGCAATCTCAGACATACACAGCCTGTCAAATAGCAATCTCAGACATACACATCAACTCAACTCAACTGTCTCCATGGTCGCATTGTCGGTTGAAACTCCACGCAATGCCACCAGGTTTCGCCATCTCTCTCTGTCTCTGCTAAGTTCTACGATCTCCTGTAGTAGCCCTCCTCCCAGACCACTGACCTCAGTGATGTTGGCAATGTAGGATGTTGGTGACGGTCTGCCTCTTTTCCTTCTGCCCTCAACCTTAACTTGGAGAACTGTCATCATCAGATGTGTGTCTGTGTGTGTCTGTTTGCATGACCAAGGCATCTCAGTTTGCGCGCATCAATTTCAGCCATCATGCATGTTTAGCCTCTCAAGAGATCAGTCTCAAATGTGCATAGTCTCTCAAATATAGCAATCTCCACAATACATGGTCTCTCAAAAACAGCTATATTTAAAAAGAGCGAGATAAACAAAACATGCTTCCACACGGCATTAGAACATACTGCTGCCAGTCACTGTCACACATCCCTAACCAGCTTCTGTGATCCCGTTCATCAGTTCAAACCCTCATCAGCAAGAGACTCCAGCAGCAAAACACCGTGAAAATTCCACACATAAAAATATATCATCATAGACGACTAACATAGCTTTAAAGCGAGGGGAAACTGCCACAGACACACGAACATACCCAGCATGCAATCAACTCCGATGACTTGTCTCAAGACCCTTGAGAGCTGGGGCTGTACAATACCCCACCCCTCACCCCCAGCCGACCACGAGCAGCATTGCAGCAACTTCATCATGGCCCACACTCCCAAAAGCTTTGTGGATTTTTTTCTATGTAGATGACTCTGCTATGGTTTAAAATGAAATAATCTGTTTTAAAATACTGTCTGGGATTGTATTTATCCATATTTAAGTTGACACTACCACAAGGTTCTTTCTTCACCTTTCTTCATAAAGGGGCAAATGTATCTTCTTAAGTCGTAGTGTTGTTGCTGGTATTGCGAGGTAATGTGAAAATTGCCGTGGTACACGCTCTTCTCATGCATTTCATGCTAGTGGTTTCACTGTCATTCTCAGGAAGGCCTTTCATGGTGAGACAGAATGGATTGTCTGGGTGACCCCCACATTTCAAAGCTGGGAAATGCCGAGCAACAAAGCAACATCAAACTTCAACGGCAGGGCCAAAACCACTGTAATCATTTTGGACTTTTCCAAGGCTTTTGATACAGTTCAACACGAGCATCACAGACCATCGACAAGTATAGCAGCTCATAACAAGTATGGTGCAAAACTAGATTTCAGCCTTGTTCTACAACCACACGCACTGAAGCACGGTAGTGAATACGGTCCACAATTTGACCCAGGCCTGTAATAAGTGGTGTCCCATATGGTGCAGTTTGGAGCCCTCTTCTTCTCTCCCTCTTTAATTTAAGGAAAAAATAATCTCCCAAGTAGACTTCACGCACACATTCTGCCAACTCCTAACGCCAGAGAATTAATCAAGGCACTCTACAAAGGATAACAGATTGACCCCCCCCCCCCCCCCCCCCGTCTCCACAAACACACACACACACACACACACATACACACACACACACACACACACACACACACACACACGCACGCACGCATACACACACACACACACACACACCACGCACACGCACACACACACACACACACACACAGAGAAGATTATTCAGCATGATTCTCAGTGTAAAGCCAGTGGTGGTTAAAGTAAGGTACATACGGTGAAGATTGCACAAGACTTTTGGTAACTTTACAGGCGAAGAAGAAAATTCATCAAACAGTTTTCGGAATGACGATTAAAAAAATAAATTTTGAAAAAAATCCACAAAATTAGCAATATAGTTCTCACGTTTCACGAAACTACTCTTTTAAAAGAAATTAACGGGTAAAAGAAGATAGGCATGGAGGGAGGGGGGTGGGGGGCACAGATAAAAAAAAAAAAGTAATATAAACGACAAGATATTGAGGTAGAGCTGTGAAGGGGGATGGGAAGTGGGTCACGCCTGGAATGTATCTGTGTCCCTGACCTCAACTGAAAACAAAACAAGCAAACATAACAACAATCTAATATCTGGGGTTTCCAAGAGCGCCCAGGGTAAAAAGCCCCTAAGGCATCAATCAAATTGAAAATGCCTTTTTCAAAGAATATTCACGTCAGCACACACTAGCGTGCGCACAATCTCATTCAGACAGACAGACAGACAAACACTCTCTCTTTCTCTCTCCCTCTCTCTCTCTCTCCCACACGCGCACACTCATACACACGCTTCACACACTCAAACACGCACACACACACACACACACACACAAACGCACGCGCGCACGTTCAAAACCAAACTGAGGCGTGGAAGGGCAAACGCCAACATCAACAAAGTTCTTGATATTAAGATTTACCTTTGCAATCTCCTCCATCAGTCATATACTTGATTAATGAATCGCACACACACACCACCACCACCACCACCACCATCACCACCACACAACTTACCACACCACAATCACACACACACACACACACTACCACCACCACCACAACCACAACCTAACTACACCACACACAACCACAACCATCACCACCAACACCTTACCACACCACATCATACACACACACACCATCCCCCCCCCCCTCCACACACACACACACACACACACAACCACACATACACACACTCACACACACGCAGCCCCCCCCCTCCCACCTCCCCCTCCCCCCCCGCCGCCCTCCCCCCCCACCCCCCCCCCCCCCCCCCCCCCCCCCGCCTCCCCCACACACACACTTGATAGTGGAGTCACCAAAACGCTAGAAATACAAACGAAACACTCATCTCAGTACCTAAGGCACAGCAAGATGGGAAGATAGCACTCACACACTGATGGCTTCAGTTCCTCTTCCCTGGGGGTCTAAGTACGTAGAACATTTTTCATCAGCACTAAGTCTTGTTCCTTCTTTGATCGTAGTGGTAGGGTTTTTGTATTTTTTAACTGATACATGTTGTTCTGAAGTCTGCTTGAAAAGAAAGCTTAAGTCTGACTATAGGTAAATGAGGAGATTAAAAAAATATATAAATGTGTAGTTTTAGCATGTGTGTGTGTGTGTGGTGTGTGTGGTGTGTGTGTGTGTGTGTGTGTGTGGTGTGTGTAGTGTGTATGTATGTTTTTGTATGTGTGTGTATGTGTGTAGGGGTACAGTTTGTGATTTTTTTTCTTTCTTTAAAGCAGTGTTGCTAAATCAAATATTGTTGAAAAAAAGAATTTTGGTAAATTAGTGTACATTTTTAAAAATTACAAATACACACACATACACACACGCACACACACACACACACACGCACACACACACACACACACACACACACACACATTTTTAATGATAAAAATCCCAGATAAGCAGAGGCATTATAAACCTGATGTGTACATCACATCTTGACTCAAACGTATTGAAGCATCTCAAAACCCAATGCAGGCATCAAGTTTGCTGACATGACAGCGAGTGACTGCAGTACCCCCTTTTGCTTGACACAACATGCTGCATTGGTTGGTTCATGTCTCAAAGGGATCAATCCGTCAGCAACTCTTCATTCTTGATGCGCCTTTGATTTGCCTTTCATTAAAACAACAACTGATGATGAAACATTGAAGAAGAAAAACAGTTCAACAATCTTTGCATTAAAAAATGGAGGGAAAAAAACCCACCCCAAAACTCAGCACGGAAGCTCTTGCTCATAAGACTTTGGAGATATGGAGATGTTTTAGAGATAATTATGGATATGGAGATGCTGCCCCCCCCCCCCCCTCCTCACCCCCCCCCCCCCCCCCCCCCTTTCCCATTTTTAAATCCTTGGTTGGAGTACTGCGGCTTACCAATGATGACATTTTGCGTGTGCGACCTTTCTGTCATCCACCTCCACCAAGGCAGCGGCATTCTGACCTGAGGGGTACAGTTGGGAATTTAATCCACTCATTTTGCATGGACGGACGGTCTGGAATTCCAGTACCCCCTTGCTCTTTCCAACGTTCAACTGTCCTGGGGATTCTTTTGACTTTGCACAAGTCTGTGTGATAGTGCGGTAATTAGATTACCTCCCATGCGAACAGAGCGAGTGTGATAGTGCGGTAATTAGATTACCTCCCATGCGAACAGAGCGAGTGTGATAGTGCGGTAATTAGATTACCTCCCATGCGAACAGAGCGAGTGTGATAGTGCGGTAATTAGATTACCTCCCATGCGAACAGAGCGAGTGTGATAGTGCGGTAATTAGATTACCTCCCATGCGAACAGAGCGAGTGTGATAGTGCGGTAATTAGATTACCTCCCATGCGAACAGAGCGATGTGTTACTATTTTGGGAAACGCCTGCAAATTGTGCAGCGCTCTGTTTCCTTGGTGGTAGTTGAACGCCGTCCGTTGCATGCACTTCGCCTACATGGTGAAATGTAGAAGTTATAACACTTCTTTACAGAGGCCACATCGTAATTGTGAAACTGTACTAGAGGTTTTGTCCTAAAGATGGGGCATCGATATGTCCCCTGGTTACACATGTAACCACACGGGAGTTGGTTTAGAGTCTACTCCGCAGGCTCGATGTTTAGTTCAAACAAAAAAAGAAGGGCAAGGCTGGGAATGAAACAGATGCTAGTTTTGAAGCGAGCTAAATTTCTGCCCAATGGTGCAGAAAAGCCGAGTTGATATTTAAAAAAAAAAATCTACTGTGTTCCGATGTTAACATGTATTACGTATTAAATTGAGGTTGTTTAGTGTGTTGGCGTTTCTTGTTCAGTTGATTCTCTTTCATTTAGCCCTGGGCAAAAACCACTCTAGTGCAACTTGTAACAGAGCGAATCGGTTATGGCTGAGTGAGTGATGGTTATCTATACAGATACATCATTTTGTGACAGCAGACAATAAATAAGACAAAGGAATGACCCAAAAACAAACAGAAAACGAAAGGCTCCTCTCTCTTTCCTCCCCCTTTTCCTTCCTCTCCTCCCCTTCACTCTCCTCTTCCCTCTCTCCCTCTCCACCAAAACACACTACCCCCACCAAAAGAGCACCCCCACCCCCACCCCCCCCCTTCCCATCTTAAGTTTTAAGCTAATATCATTTTTTTTTTTGACGCTAAAGTGGGGGAAAAAAAATTTACACAAACCCCCAAATACCACAACACACACAAACACAAAAACCCCCCACACACACACACAACAACACCAAAAAAATTACCACACACACAAACACACCACAACCAAAACACCCCTTACACAAAACCCCCACACCAAAACACCACAAACCACACTTACACACCAAACACACACTTCCACACCACCACCACCACACTTACACCAAAACACAAACATACCACACACACAACACACACACACAAACACACACAACACCACACACAAACAAAAAAATAAAAGGCCCTCCCCCCCTCCCCCCCCCTTACGTCCTTTTTTTGGTTGGGGGGGCGAAGGCACGTTATGGCGAATAGACGTAAAAACAACAACAACAACAAAACAACACACACACACACACCACCACCACACACCCCCAAAAACACACACACACCACACACACACACAAACAAAAAAACACACACACCTGCGTATGCTTCAATGTGAAGTAGTAATGATAACGTGTCCCCACACTGCAAAACATCACAATACTCCAAACATAAACATACAACCAAAACACACATACATACAAAAATTCCCAAAACACCTCACTTTCCCCTCCGATTAATTTTTTCCCCCCCCATCGCATATCTCATAAAGGAAAGTGGTTATTCAATTATCCTCTATAAAAGAATAAAATAAAATTAAAAAAAAATAAAACATAGGTTTTTGTATTTTTTTAAAAACAAAATCTAAAAGATAAAAATGCATATTATTTTTTACAAGCCAGAGGAAAGCATCTAGAAAAACAACCGACAAAATTTTTTAAAACAAATTACTGCGAAAAAATCCTTTAATTTTAAAAAACAAAATGTTTTTCGGGTGTTTTTTTAAAAATTAAAGCCCCCTTTTTAAAAAATTACACATTTTTGCTTAAAAACAACAAGCATTCCCCAAATATACTACCGGCACAACAGTAAAAATAAATAACAAAAGAAATAAATCAAAACACACAAAAAGGGAAAACAATCGAAAAAAACAAACTATATTGAAATTTTTTGTCCGTTGTGTTCGACGATGACCTACAAAACAGGAGAGGAAGCTGCGTTTTGGGGAAATGGCAGAAAATTTTTATTTATGGGGAAACCTTGCCCACATACATCCCCACTCTCCGGCCAATGGGCAAAAGGACAGCAGCGTTGGAGTTCCCAAAGGCCCAAAACCCCCCGGGTGCAGCACAAAGGACGTGCGAGTCAAGCCCCCTGTCAGAGAGTTGTGATCCCAAAGCTAGCTGTAAAGTCCCTTTAGCGTCAATGGTTTCATCAAGTACTGTGATAAAGCCCAGGCGCTGGAGGCATGCAAACAATAAGAGCACTAGACATAACTCACACGTACAGATACCTTTTGGGAATTTAGCGTCCCACTTGCCATGTGTTTTCCATAAACATTCATGGGTACTTTAGTCTTTGTTTCAAAGAACTGGGCCCAAGTCACAGCTGCACAGTTTTATTATGTGACTTTAAGTTTACCAGGTGACCCAACCCCCAAATTTGGGACAGGGTTGCCTGCTTGGTTAGAGAGGTTGCGCATTGCCATCGTGATCTGCAGACCCAGGTTCGATCCATGTTCAAGCGGATATTTTCCCTTAAACTTAACATCAGTGCCGACTCCACTCCCCTCAAAAGTCCTTCAGATAAGACTATAAACCGAGGTCTCGCGTGCGAACGCACGCAGAACATCTTAAGCATACGTTAAGTCCTGTTTTGCTTTTTGGAAGAGTAGACCATTGTGTGCCAGTGGGAACACAATAAAATTTACAAAAGTACATACACACAGGAACTGGATGTAAAAAAAAAAGAGCAATGAGTGCTTATTCCATTATTCCCGAACTAAAAGAATAAGTAAATAGATACATAAATAAATAGACAGGGCCACTGTGGTGGGAGGGGCTGTCAACAAAACCATCAGATGGGATTGGACCATGTGGTGGTGCAAGTGGCTGCTGAGCTTCTTTCCCTTCATGGCGAAAACCACACACACCAAAACAAAGACATGGGGATTACAGACACACAGCGTTTTCCATAACTGGGCCACAGTGCACACTTGACAAAGCTGATGTTTGAGTGCCTTTCTTGGTAGAAGGGTGTTTGTGTTGATATAACACGATATTCCGCTCACACACACACACACACACACACACACACACACACAACACACACACACACACACACACACACACACATACACGCACATACACACACACACACACAGCACACACCACACACACGCACACACGCGCACACACACACACACACACACACACAACACACACACACGCACGCACGCACGCATACACACACATGTTCCGCACACAAAGACTGCACGGTAATTTTCACGCATTGTGTTATGGGAAAACCGAAAACCTGATGGAGCCCATCTCTCGCCAGGTCGGGAGCTGCATGCTGGGTATGTTCCTGTCATCCATACCACTGGCCATGGACAGCCTAGTCTTTTACAAAAAATGATTGAGGTTTAACGAGTGCGGAAAATGATCCGTTTGCGCCTTCATCCACACGACACCACGTCACACCACACCACACCACGTCACACCACACCCTGTAGGGGCCTAGGCCTATCACACCACACCCTATAGGCCTAAGACAGCACAGCACAGCACACCAAATCACACTATACCATACCACACCACACTACATCCAATACAAATGCAGTTTCAAATCCAATTCACAGCACACCCAATAGTCTATCACACCACACCACATATAAAATAATGAATAAAATCAAGCACACAAAATGACATCACAACCACCACACAAACAACCACACCACAACTGACCAACTACACACACCACACCACACCACACACAACACCACACCACACCACACCCACCACACCACACCACACAACCACACCACAACCACACCAAACCACACCAACCACACACACACACCACAACCACACCACACCACACCACACCACAACCACACCACACCACACCACACCACACCACACACCAATACACCACACCACCACACCACACCACAACCACCCACACCACAACCACACACTACACAACACACCACACCACAACCACACCACACCCGACCAACACCACACCAACACCACAACCACACCCCCAAATCACAGTCTTCCTCTTCTAAGAGCAGCGTGAAAAGTGAAGCAGAGGGCACAGTAAGCGGGCAGTACGAGGGCACAGCACTGCAGGAAAGGCACATGACCCCCCTCCCCCTCCCGCCTCGTCTTCCAGCTGAAGCCCTCCCACAGCGGCTGCAGCAGCATCCCCTGCAGCAGCATCACCAGCGTGGCCAGGGGGAGGTAAGGCGCCACCAGCAGACACACCCGGCACCGTTCCTTGTCTTCGTCGTCTTCTTCCTCCTCGTCTTGTTCTCTGCTGCCGCCTGTCTCAACAACTGGCAGGTATTGGGTTTCATTTCTCTTTTGTGAATGCTGAAGGCATGCCGCTGTTTGAGCTTCTTGGTCGGTGATGCGTTCAGGGCTAGGCAAGGTTGTTTGTTTCACTGGTACGTTCAGGTTGGCTTCGTTCTTGGTGTCCCAGAACTCTGGTGTGGTTTTGTGCACGCCACTTGCCGTTTCTAAGGAGATTGGTTTTGCTTCGGTTACGGTTCTTGTTTCGTTGGGTTGCACGCCGTAAATTCGAACAATGCTTCTCCGCAAACGCCAGATTTGGAAGAGGGTGTACAGGAGCAGGGGAAAATAGAAAACACAGAGCTGCGCTTCGGAATAAAGCGTGAGAAATTTCCGCGTGTTACTGATGTCTCTCTGCAGACCGTTAAGTATCACGCCTCTTATGACAACAGGCTGTATTGCAGACGACACTTTGTGACGTAAGCCTACCAGTAATTCAGAAGTAGGGTTGGTTTCAGAAGGCGCCACCACGCTGAATTCATACCCAGAGGGCTTGACCTGGCTGAACTCAGGGTAGAAAACAAGATAGGGAGAAAGGACGCCACTCAAGAAGAAGCCCACCAACTCTCCTACAGCCACCGTCCACAAGTAGAACCAAACCAACGACATGGGAACCGTCATGGATTTCAACACACACTTCTCCGCCTTCTGTCGCAAGCTCTCCTTTTGGGCCGTGCCTCGGGAGAAGTTCTCTGCTGAGCCTCTCTTGCCGCGGTGAGACCTCCGCAATCTTGACTCTGGAAATAGAGGATGGAGGCGCGGATGAGGAGTAGAGGGCAGAGCAGGTTGAGGATGGTGGTAGAGCAGCTGGTCCAGGAGGAGCCAGCTGAAGCCAGTCAGCAGGAAGAAGAGGAGGAGCTGCAGGCCGCCCTGACCCGACAGCAGCAGCAGCAGCAGCGCTCTAACGCATCTCACGGGTCCAGGGGGCGGAGGATGGGGGGTGAGGTCGGCCCAGGTGCAGCACCACCTTCAGCCCCAGAGCCGCCAGAGCCAGCAGCAGCAGAGCCACTGCCCAGAGCATCAGGCTGGTGGCGTCCATCTGCACACAGGAAGGCGTGTGTCAGTCAGTGCTGTGTGGAGAAGCAGCAGGAGGAGGAGAGGAGAAGGAGGAGGAGGACGAGAGGAGGAGGAGGAAGAAAAAGAAAATGATGACATTTTCAAATTCATGAGGTTTTCTTACAAACTAGGGGACGGGATAGCTCAGTGGTCAGAGCGCTGGCTTTCCCCAGCAGCGTCCAGCGTAGTTACAACCTGGATGGGTGACCGTTTGCGCGCCTTGGTGTGATTACAGTTCCCCGGTTCACCCAGTTGTAAAATTAATGGGTACCTGCCTCTTTAGGGTCAGGGAAGGTAAAGCAGCGAGGGTGAGGAGATGGACACCACCCTCAATATGCTGGCCTCTTGAGAAGCTGAGGTCTCTGATGCCTCGCTCCCCTACGACCACATAGGTTATGGGACACCTTTACCTTTCTTACAAACTAGGCAGCAAAATGTTTTGCTCATGGAACTTTTGTCTATTATTTTTTTACCTGGAATGTGAAGACACATTGCTGTGGCACACTGTGGACTGCCTGAAGCAGAAGTAGACATATACTGCAGGTGTTTATCAAAAACAGTTGAAAAGAAGATCATTGAGGGGGAATACAAAGCACGTAAAAATGTTGCTCATAACACTTTTGTTCTTGAATGAACTCCATCCATACCAGGCCTTACTTGGTGATGAACATTTAGTCTATGAATATCTGTTTAATTCCCTTTACTGTACTATGATCATGTTTCGTGTGGCATGACAGTCATAGCTGATCAGTTAGTTGGTGGATCGGTGGTCTAGAGGTAACGCGCCTGTCTAGAAAGCGAAAAGTCTGGGTCTGAAGTGTGCGGCGGTTTCGTACCCCGTTTGGACCGGAAATTTTCCCCCCATCCATTAGACCATGAGTGGTGGTCTGGGCGCTAGTCTTTCGGATGAGACGATAAACCGAGGTCCCGTGTGTTACACGTAATTATTTAGCGCACGTAAAAAAACCCACGGCAACAAGAGAGTTGTCCCTGGCAAAATTCTTAGAAAAAAGCCACTCTGATAGGGAAACAAATACAGCTGCAGGAAAAAAAAAAAAAAAAAAAGGGTGAAAGGGTGGCGCAGCGCTAAGTGGCGACGCGTTCTCCCGCTCTCCCCGGGGAGAGCAGCCCGAATTTCACGGAGAGAAATCTGCCGTGACTTAAAGTGGTATGAAATAAAATCTGAGCGCTTTGATTTGTTGCTTTACAAGATTCAGCGCTATATAAATTCCATACATTATTATTATTATTATTATTATTATTATTAGTTATAGCACCTTCAGAGAAAAAAAAAGCATACTAACCCATGTAAAACATGCTATTTGTATTGAGACCTCTGTCTGTACGTCTTTCTCTTCCTCCTTCTATTTTTATCCCTTACTTGTGTGTGTGTGTGTGTGTGTGTGTTGTGTGTGTGTGTGTGTGTGTGTGTGTGTGTGTGTGTGTGTGTGTGTATGTGTGTGTGTGTGTGTGTGTGTGTGTGTGTGTGTGTGTGTATGTGTGTAAACCGTTTTTCATTATATATAACTACGTATAACATGATGAGATCGAATAAAAATGGTTTTTACGAAAAAGAAAAGAAAGAATGATGATGATGTCGACTACGACAATTATGATGACAGTGACGACGACGACGACGATGATGATGACGATGATAATAATAATAATAATAATAATAATAATAATAATAATAATAATAATAATAATAATAATGATGATGATGATGATGATGATGATGATGATGATGATAATAATAATAATAATTATTATTATTATTATTATTATTATAATGATGGTAACAACCGGAAGATGTGAAAGATGACGACGATGTCGAATGAAACAAAGAAGAAAAAAAAAGAAAGAACAAATCTGGAAGGAATAAAAAGCAATCGTTCAGTATCATTCTGGTGGAATGCTATTCACTGCACTTGTGCACACAACTTTCAGTCACAAATAATGACCAACGAATGATGCAACTAAGTTGAAACATTGGAGGAAAAGCCTTAGAGAGAGAGCATGGATTTGAATTTGTGCAAGATCAAAGGGTCATAGGAATGGGCAGGTGAAGAATTCAAACGATCAGTGCGGCAATGTTTGAAGAATGTTAACGGCAATGTTTGAAGAAAGTTAACGGCAATGTTTGAAGAAAGTTAACGGCAATGTTTGAAGAAAGTTAACGGCAATGTTGACGAATGTTAACAGCAATGTTTGAAGAATGTTAACGGCAATGTTTGAAGAATGTTAACGACAATGTTTGAAGAATGTTAACAGCAATGTTTGAAGAATGTTAACGGCAATGTTTGAAGAAAGTGAACGGCAATGTTTGAAGAATGTTAACGGCAATGTTTGAAGAATGTTAACGGCAATGTTTGAAGAATGTTAACGGCAATGTTTTGAAGAATGTTAACGGTAATGTTTGAAGAATGTTAACGGCAATGTTTGAAGAATGTTAACGGCAATGTTTGAAGAATGTTAACGGCAATGTTTGAAGAATGTTAACGGCAATGTTTGAAGAATGTTAACGGTAATGTTTGAAGAATGTTAACGGCAATGTTTGAAGAATGTTAACGGTAATGTTTGAAGAATGTTAACGGCAATGTTTGAAGAATGTTAACCCAACACATTAAAGTCTTTACAGTGATATCCCCCCTCCCCCCCCCTCCCCCGACACTTACATTATTTGCAGAGGTTTTCCTTCGCGTATGGCCAATATCATAACTTGGTTTAAAGTGGGGATCCGTCGAAATAATATGTGAAAGCCATTCTTTTCTAGAGATCAATTATTACATGTTAGATGCATAATGGTTATTGTGTTTGTGTCGCCATCACCCTTCAAGACACCAAACTGCCTACTTCTTAACATTTATACATGGTCGTCTCCAGGAACACTCGCGTATATTTTTTTTTCAAAAGAATTACTGCGGTTAAAGCGAGCTTGTAGGCCTACACAAGTTCTATCACTAGTGAGGAGATCGAACATTTCTTTCTTCCTTTCGTCAAGTAGCTCAGTTTCGATTCAAAACGTCGCATCTATTCGGCAGTTTCAACAGCGAGTTTTTGTTGCTGTTGTTGTTGTTGTTGCTGTTGTTGTTGTTGTTGTTGTTGTTTTGTTTTGCGTACTGATGTCAACATAATCCCTTCCACGCGTCTGCTTCCTATTACCTCAAGTAGCATACCGCGCCATCTGCCGGCAGGACAGGGGAAGACAATTTCTGTATTAACAACCAACTGTTTCAGCTCTTTTTCAAGAGATGAAGAAATATAGGCTTAACATCCTTGGAATCAGTGAGATGAGGTGGACGGACTCTGGCATCATGACCCTTGGCTCAGGAGAGACAGTGTGCTATTCTGGTCGCACGGATGGGCAACATCAGGACGGGAGTGGGTATCATCATGGACAAGGAGGCCAGAAAGAGCTTAACGGGATGGGAGCCAGTCAACTCGAGAACCATCACAGCCAGATTCTTCTCCAAATATACCAAGACCACCATCATACAGTGTTACGCACCAACAGAGCAAGCCACGGAGGAGGAGAAAGACTTGTTCTACACCATCCTACAGGAACAAATAGACAAGACACCACAGCACGACATCCTACTTCTCATGGGAGACTTCAATGCGAAGGTTGGAGTGGAGAATACCGGGTACGAAACTTGCATGGGAGAGGAGGGAGTGGGAAATAGAAACGACAATGGACAGCGTTTTTTGCAGATACATGTCTTGAAAATGGTTTGGTGATAGGTGGTACCATCTTCCAACACAAAACCATCCATAAATTGACATGGGTATCACCAGACGGAAGAACTAGCAGCCAGATAGACCACATTGCCATCAACCAGAAGTGGAGGAGCTCCATGAAGGACGTGAGAGCCATTAGGGGAGCTGACGTTGGCAGCGATCACCATCTTGTGTTGTGCAGACTCCAGCTAAAGCTCAAGAGAACACAAAAAAATAAAAATGAGCAACTCTTTGACTCAAGGAAACTCAACAGTGAGGCAGTGAAAAGTCAGTTTACTGTTGAGCTTTCCAACAGATTTCAAGTCCTGGACAACACACCTGCAGATGACATCAACGCCCTATACGGTAACGTACAGATAGCTTTCATAGACACCAGAACAGTTGTACTGGGCTACAGAAGAAGAGAGAAGAAGGGTGATTATCAGACACCACATGGCAACTCATAGAGGAGAGAAAGATCGCAAAACTTGGAATGCTCACTGGAACGGAAAACGAAAGACAAACATTCGCCGAAACATACAAAGAGAAAAACAAAGAAGTGAAGAAGAGCACAAGGAGAGACAAAAGACAGTTTGCAGACAACTTGGCAGCAGAGGCGCAAACCGCAGCAGAGAAAGGAGACTCTAGGACCGTCTACAAGATCACCAAGACCCTAACAGGTGGATTCACCAGCAAAACCACTGTAGTGAAGAACAAGACCGGGAAAGTTTTGACAAAGGACATAGACCAACTCAACAGATGGGCAGAACACTTTAGAGAGACTTTAAACAGACCGGACCCAGATGAGGAAGCAACCATCGAAGACATGGGTTTCAAGATAGAGATGAGACGTGGATGCATCACTCAGCAGGAAATTGTGGAGGCCATCAGGCAAACAAAGGGCAACAGGGCACCAGGTGAGGACAGAATCACGGCAGACATGTTGAAGGCAGACCCCAAGACGAGCGCAAAAGTCTTAACAAAATAATTCAACAAAGTTTGGGAAGAGGAGAAGGTTCCGGACACATGGAAGAAAGGCACCATAGTGAAACTTCCAAGAAGGGCGACCTCTCAGAGTGCGGCAATTGGCGGGAATCAACTTGCTCTCTGTCCCCGGGAAGATCTTTTGCCGTGTCCTTCTACAGCGTATGAGGCAAGCCATCGAGAGAACCCTACGAGAAGAGCAGGCAGGGTTCAGAAGCGGGAGAAGCTGCACAGATCAGATCTTTGTTCTACGAACAATTGTGGAACAGTCCATCAAATGGAATTCATCACTCTACGTCAACTATATCGATTTCCAAAAGGCTTTTGACAGCATCCATCACCCTTCGCTGTGGAAGATCTTGGAAGCCTATGGATTTCCTCTGAAAGTCATCAACATTCTACAGGACATGTACGCAGATAACCAGTGCTGTGTGCGACATGATGGACAGCAGAGCGAATGGTTCCACGTGCAGACAGGGGTCAGCCAAGGTTGCATGATTTCGCCGACAATTTTCCTTGTCGTCATCGACTGGGTGATGAGGAGGGCCACCAGCGATAGGGCGAGAGGGCTGGTATGGGGACTGACAGCCAGGCTTGAAGACTGACTTTGCCGACGATATTGCACTGCTGTCGCATGCACAGAAAGACATCCAGGAAAAAACATCACGAGTTGACCAAATAGCCAGCAGCGTGGGACTCCAGATTCACCCCGACAAGACCAAGATCATGAAAGTGAAGACAAAGAGTGCAGAGAAGACCAGTGTGCGAGGCTCAGCTCTAGAGGAGGTAGAACACTTCAAGTACCTCGGCAGCTACATCTCGGCCGACAGTAACATTGAGAAAGAAATTTCAAGCAGGATAGGACTTGCAGCCCGGGCATTTAGTGGGTTGGAAAACATCTGGAGGTCAACTGTCCTGCAAACCAAAACCAAGTTGAAGATCTACAAGTCCAATGTGCGCTCAGTACTCCTATACGCCTTGGAGACATGGAGAACCAACAAGAAGATTGAGAGCAGGCTCAAAGGCTTTGAAGGAAGGTGTCTTCGCCGAATCCTGAAACTTCACTGGCAGCAGCATGTCACCAACAGGGAAGTGTCAAAGCCCACCGGCATTAACAACATTGTGGCCAAGGTAAAACAGCGGCGATGGAGGTGGCTGGGACACTCTCCGAATGGGCAAGAACAGACTCCCTCATACTGCGCAGAGATGGGCACCACCAGGGAAGAGGAAACGAGGCAGACCACTCGGCACTTGGAGGAGGACAGTAGAGGAGGAGATGAGAGAGGCGGGCAAGACCTGGAATGAATTGAGCTGGCTTGCCCAAGACAGAAAAGGCTGGAGGGATTTTGTCGGCGCCTTGTGTCCCGGCACATGGGATGAAGAGGATTAAGTAAGTAAGTTTCAGCTCTTTTTGCTGTGCAGCCATACCACTGTAGATACCTTACTTCCCCTGTTGTCATTCTGCATGGAATGCATTTACAGAAAGGAATAAGTATGTAAAACAAGCACTGCCCAAATTTAGTTGTTGTATATTCGATATTGCTGGACATTTGAAATGACACGCAAAAGACGATAAGAAGAACTTTGTAATTTGTGTCAGTTGGCAACACAAGATGAAATACACGCTGTTTTGGAATGTCCAGTTCTTGGAGACCTAAGAAAAAAACCTCTGTAAACATATTCGACTTATCCATCATTGGTCAGACTAGTTCAACTTAAAGTCATCTGAAGAATAATGAGCAAAGTGTTACAAAAAATCTAGCACTATTTCTGTACAAATCTTTGAACAGATTAGTAAATAATAGGCTCATGTGAATTTTCAGCTCATGATAAATTTTCATCCAATTGATTTATATTTTCAACAAAGACTTGAAAGTAACCGGTTGTATACTAGCACTTATGACGTATGTTTTCACTCATTGTGGGGCTTTGAAGGGGCTTTGACCTAGCTGACCAAGTCATCTGAAGTCTGAAGTCAGCACATCTCCGGGTACTGGGCCAGTGAACTTCTGAGAACCATCAACCGTCTTCCTTGTCTGTCTGTCTGTCTGTCTGTCTGTCTGTCTGTTTGCCTGTTTGACTTCTGCCTCGAACTCCCCAAGAAGTCTTTGAGGCACTGCACCGAAACTTTCAGGCAGTGTGCCTGGAGAACGTTCAACTTGACGGAGCCCATCTATCTCCAAATCGCAGATTGCATGCTGGGTATGTTTATCCCATCCGTACCACCGGGAAGAGCCGGCATATCCTCATACGAAAGATAGATGAGATTGAAACTTGCTCAAGAAATTATTGGGGGGACGGGATAGCTTGGTGGTTAGAGTGATGCGCTCGTGATCTGCTGACCCGGGTTCGAATCTTGTTCAAGAGGATATTCTCTCTGGAGTTAACATCAGTGCCGACTCCACTCCATCCAAAAGTCCTTCGGATGAGACTATAAACCGAGGTCCGGTGTGCAAACGCACACAGAACATATTGCGCACATGTTAAAACCCGTTCCGCTTTTCGGAAGAGTAGGCGATTGTGTGCCGGTGGGAACCGATGACAAAATTTACAAAAAACTGCGTACACACGGGGACTGGATGTAAAAAAGCACATGAGTGCTTATTCCATTATCCTCCTCCTCCTCCTTATTCCTTATAGCTCCTAGCAAAGCATAGGGCCTCAACAGCATCCCTCCACCTTCTCCTGTCTCTGGCAAGGGTCTTGGCCTCTTCCCATGTCAGGCTGGAGTCTCTCAGCTCACTATGCAGACTTCTCCTCCAGGTCTGTTTGGGGCGCCCTCTCTTCCTTTTCCCCTGCGGGTTCCACTCGAGCGCTTGTCTGGTGATGTTGCAAGGCTCCTTCCGTAGGGTGTGGCCGACCCAACGCCACTTTCGCCGCCTTACTTGGACATCCATAGGCTGTTGGTTCGCCCTCATCCACAGGTCGGTACTTGGCACTCTGTCGAACCATCTGAGATGAAGGATCTGCCGGAGACATCCGTTGATGAAGGTCTGGATCTTGGAGGAGCTGGTGTTGATGACCCGCCAAGTTTCTGACCCGTAGAGAAGCACAGACTTCACGTTGGAGTTGAAGATCCTGAGCTTGGTGGTTGCGGAGATCGCATTTGTTCTCCATACGGGTTTCAAGATGGCAAATGCTTGGCGTGCTTTCTTTATTCTTGCCTTGATGTCTTTGTCTGTGCCTCCTGTCTGGCTGATCTTACTGCCAGGTACACAAATTCACTGACATCCTCTACTGCTTTCCCAGAGATGGTGACAGGAGCCTCTTGCTGGTTGTTGGTGCGCAGTAGCTTGGTCTTCTCTTGACTGATCCTGAGGCCAACACGTCTAGCTGTGGTATCTAGGGCAGTGATTTTGCTTTGGATGTGCTGCAGGCGGTGGAATAGCAGAGCCAGGTCATCGGCAAAATCGAGATCTTCCAGCTTTGTCATGAGGGTCCATTGGATACCTTTCCCGGAACTTGCGTAGGCCGTCCTTGTCACCCAGTCCAGCACCACAAGGAAGAGGAGTGGAGACAACAAGCAGCCCTGTCTGACGCCGGAAGAGATCCCGAAGCTGTCGGAGAGTCTTCCACCGTGGATGACCTGGCAGGAGAATCCTTCGTAAAGTTGTCTTATGATGTTGACAAACTCTGATGGCACACCATAGTGGAGAAGGATGTTCCAGATTGATTGTCTGTCCACGCTGTCAAAAGCCTTCTCAAAATCGATGAAGCAGGCGTAGAGAGGTGACTACCATTCTATGGACTGTTCCACGATGAATCTGAGGGTCGCAATCTGGTCGGTACAGGAACGTTCTTTTCTGAAGCCTACCTGTTCATCTCGAAGAGTCTTGTCGAGAGCATCTTTCATTCGGTCCAGGGTGACTCTTGTGAGGACTTTGCTGGGGATGGACAACAGGGTGATACATCGCCACTTTCCACACTGGAAGAGGTCGCCGTGCTTGGGGAGCTTCACAAGCAGGCCCTTCTTCCATTCTGCTGGCACCTCCCCAGTTGTCCAGATCAGGTTGAACAAGTGGTGTAACTCGTCAACGATGTCACTACCCCCTTCCTTCAAGGCTTCTGCCGGAATGTTGTTAATGCCAGCAGCCTTGCCGTTCTTCAAGCTGCTGATGGCCTTTCGGATCTCTGTCTTGGTGATCTCTCCAATGTTGATGTCGAGAGGGTCCCCTGGCTCCAGCTGAGGTCGTTCCTCTGGGGCTGGTCGATTCAAGACCTCCTGAAAATGCTCTTTCCATCTTGTTAGCTGGTCTTCAATAGAGGTGAGAAGCTTCCCTTCCTTTGTCTCTGACAGGTCTGTTTGGGTTGCTGCGACGCCCGCTAAGAAGTCTGATGGTGGCATACAGGGTCTTGAGGTCTCCCTTGCCAGCAGCCTCTTCTGCCTCATCTGCGATGGCATTGATGCGAGCTCGTTTGTCTGCTGGTAGCTCATTCTTGGCTTCTTTGGCAAGTATGGAGTACTTGGCTGTTGCTCGCCGCTTCTGTTGGCGGGCCCCGTAGCTCGGTTCAGCTCTTGTTTGGCTAGCCTTCTCTCCTCGACTTTCTTCCAGGTCTCATCCTTGATCCATGGCTTCCTATTCGTCTGTGGTTGTCCCAAAACATCATCACAGGCTCCCACAATGGCGTCTTTGAAGGTGGTCCATTTGTGTTCCACTGTTTCTGTTTCTGTCTCCTCTGACTGGAGCACTTGGAAGCGGTTGTGAAGTGAGATCTGAAATGCCTGCTTCGTGTCTTCTTGTTTCAATCTTAAAACGTTGAACTTTTTCTTTGGATTCTGCAGAGTCTTTCTCGCAGAAAAGCGCATCTTGATCTTGGTGACCACAAGATGGTGGTCTGACCCTATGTCTGCTCCGCGTCTTACTCTCACGTCTTGTAGGGAGCTCCGGTAGCGTTGTCTCACCATGACGTGGTCTATCTGGTTCTCTGTCTGGTGGTCGGGGGAGACCCAGGTGGCTTTGTGGCAACGCTGGTGTGGAAAAAGCGTGCCTCCAATCACAAGGCTGTTGGCAGCACACAAATCAGCAAGCATTTCTCCATTTTCATTTATGTTTCCAAGCCCATGTCGTCCCATCTCCCGCTCTCTATCAGTGTTGTCAGTCCCGACCTTGGCGTTCATGTCCCCTATGAGGATGAGCATGTCCCGTCTCGGAATCTTGTCTACCACCGACTGGAGCTGGGTGTAGAAGTTGTCCTTGTCTTCCTCCTCCGCGGTGTTGGTAGGGGCGTAGCATATGACAAGGGACACCTGGAAGCGCGAATCAAACCGAGCGGTGATGATGCGGTCTGAAACAGGCTCCCATTCCAGCAGGCTCTTGGCTGCATGCTTGGACAGCAGGAGACCTACTCCAGCTTCGTGACGGTCTTCTTCACTTTTACCGGAGTAGAGCAAAGTTTCTCCTGACTGTAATCTTGTCACTCCTTGACCATTCCACCGGACTTCAGACATGCCCAGGAGTGTGAGGCGATATCTGTTCATCTCCCTCACTGCCTACGCACACCGTCCGGTTTCCCAGAGGGTCCTCACGTTCCATGTTCCAAGTAGGACCGGCCGACGTGACAACAACCTCGGGGACTTCATCAGGGGCGTCTCCGGTTGATGAGGGGTCGTCAGCCCTGCAGCTTCCTGACGGGTTTGGCTGCAGCGCGTCATAGGTTTCCTTGAAGGATCCCCAGATCTCCCAAAGACTGAGTTGGCAAGAGTTTTTCTGTTTAAGGTTTCCGTAACAGGAGATTTTTTACGGAGCAGGGTTGTTAGCCCTGTGTCCAACCCCCATTACCTAGGGGGGAAGGTGCCTCCTTAGTCGCCTTTTACGACATGCCTGGATGGCGGGCAGGGTTCCTATTCTTGCAATGCTCGCTTTGCAAGCATACCCCGGGAGACCCACGGGGGTTATTCCATTATGCTCGAAATAAAAGGATAAATAAATAAATACATAAACAAGTAAATAATAAATTAATTTATTTATTGTGTGTGTGTGTTTGCACAGGGGATCTCAGTTTAGAGTCTCCTCCGAAGGACATGCGAAGAAATGGATTAGAACCAGAGTTTCATTTGGAGACTTGCCTCTGAACCAACAGCTAGCGGAGATTTGAACCCTGGCCTTCAGATGACCCTCAGGCTACGAGTCAGTCCCATGCTCCAACAACAAACCATGACCATCATCAGTCCCCTGACGTCATGTTTTTAAAAAAAGGTAAAGGAGTCCCATACTCTATAAGGTCGTAGGGGAGCGAGGCGTCAGAGACCTCACTTCTCTAGGGCCAGCATATTGAGGGCGGCGCCCATCTCCTCTCCCTCGCTGCTGTACCTTCCCTGACCCTAAAGAGGCACGTACCCTTTTACAGTTGGGTGAACTGGGTGAACTGTACTGAAGCCAAGGCGTGCAAACGGTCACCCATCCAAGTGGTAACCACACTCAACGCTGCTTAACTTGGCTGGGGGCAAGCGAGTGTTCCGACCACTGAGCTATCCCCAACAAAACACACTCAACCCCAAGTGCTGGCAATCTGACGGCCAGGGATGGAGCCCCAGGTTCCCATCCAGCCCCAGAGTTTACATCAGTTCTGACTCCACTCCCCAGAACTCCTTCCGATGAGACTATAAACCGAGGCCCCGCACATGCAAAAACGCAGAATTCTTGCGCACACGTTAAAACCTGTTCTGCCTTTTTGAAGAGCCGGTAAGAGTGGATGACACACACAAAAATATTGTAAAAAACCGCATGCACACTGGTGTCGTGTTTAGACATCATCCCTGAAGTCGGAACGCGGCTACCTTAATGATGGGCAAAAAACCCAAACACATCAGCAAAAAATTCAACATTGGAGAACCTGAAGCTCTAGCCCCAGAACGAAAAAACCCACACACACATAACCCCCCAAAAACCCTTCCTTCAGGTAAAGCACTTAATTCACATTATCGTTATCTAAAAAAAAATCTATCAGCCCTTTTGATGAATGGTTAATAATAATTTTCATAAAATTCGTTACAACTTCCTCAGCTCAGGTGTAATAATAATAATAATAATAATTATACTAATCGTGTACTCGCCTTTTAGTGGTTTGCAGGCCTTCTGATGTTGGTTCATACAACTTTGGATCCGTCTCCTTCTTCAGTTGAGGCTGAAACAAAAAGAATGTATCGTTCTCCTCCGTTTGAAAACAGCGCACGCATACATGCATGCATGGGGCTGCAGATAGAGGACGGCTGTTTCTGTACAACAAGCAAACAGAGAGCGACAGACGCCAGCTGCTCCGCTAGCTAGGCCTACCGCTGTTGCATGCAACCCAGCGAGTCACTGGTGGATAGATGGATGGATAGATGGATGGATGGATGGATGGTGTAGTGTGGAGACAGAACGCGATGATATATATATTTTTTATTATCTGATCGATGTTTGTCTCCCCTTACCCACCACCCGGACTGGGGCGAGTTTGTGACGAGGCTGTTATGGTCAAAACAGCTAGTTCTTCTTTGTTTTACTGAGTGGAATTGATAGAGGGACTGAGACAGGGAGGGGGGGGGGGGCAGGAGAGATTTATTTACTTATTTATTTATTGCGAGGATAATAGAATAAGCACTCATTTTTTTTACATCCAGCCCCTCCCCCCTCAACCCCCACCCCCCCCCCTCCCCCCCCCCCCCCCCCCCCCCCGTGTGTATGTAGTTTTGTAAATGTATTTTTGTCACCCGTTCCCACCGACTCACAATGACCTTCTCTTACGAAACGCGGAACGGATTTTAACGAGAGCGCAAGATATTCTGCGTGCGTTCGCACACGGGACCTCGGTTTATAGTCTCATCCGAAAGACTTTTTTTGGGAATGGAGTCGGCACTGATGTTAACTCTAGGGGAAAATATCCCTTCAACGAGATTTGAACCAGAGAGAGAGAGAGAGAGAGAGTAGTAGTAGTAGTAGTAGTAGTACTAGTAGTAGTAGTAGTAGTAGTAGTAGTAGTACTAGTAGTAGTAGTACTACTAGTAGTAGTAGTTGTTGTTGGTATTGTTGTTGTTGTAGTAGTACACGCACACAGGCAGGAAAACAGACACACAGATAGGAGGCATAATTATTAATATAGAAAACTTGAACCATACCTTATCCAACATGGCCGCAAATCGCAATTTATCAAGCTTAGCCAGTAAGTAAATTGGTAATAATGAAGTAGAATGAGAGATTTTCTTTGTGCGATGGAGAATATCTCACTCAAGTCCAAACAAGTTAACATCAGTGTCGACTCCACTCCCCTCAAAAGTCCTTCGGATGAGACTATAAACCGAGGCCCCGTGTGAGAACGCACACAGAACATCATTGCGCACACGTTAAAACCTGTTCCGCTTTTCGGAGGACTAGGCCATTTTGTGCCGGTGGGAACGGATAACAAAATTTACAAAACCGCATACACACGAGGACTGGATGTTAAAAAAAAAAAGCACATAAGCGCTTATTTCATTATAATCGAAATAAAAGAATAACTAAAATGAAATAAAAATTGAGGTTTGGGGGGGAAAAGTATGATTAAGTTCTGCACTTCATTTTCTCTTCAAGTCGATGACATTGGTTGACAAGTTGTTTGTTATTAAAAAAGGTAAAGGTAAAGGAGTCCCATAACCTATAAGGTCGTAGGGGAGCGAGGCGTCAGAGGCCTCACTTCTCTAGGGCCAGCATATTGAGGGCGGCGCCCATCTCCTCTCCCTCGCTGCTTTACCTTCCCTGACCCTAAAGAAGGCAGGTACCCATTTATACAGCTGGGTGAACTGGGGGAACTGTACTGAAGCCAAGGCGCGCAAACGGTCACCCATCCAACTGGTAACCACGCTCGACGCTGCTTAACTTGGCTGGGGGAAAGCGAGCGCTCCGACCACTGAGCTATCCCGTCCCCATTGTTTGTTATTAGAGTGGGTTTATTTCGTTCTTTGGATAGAGCTCCGACGTTCACCAATGGTACGATTTTGCGTATGCGACCATGTTTCTCCCATCTTTAAGGTAGCTGCTCTCCGACTTCGGGGAATAATGTCCAGACACAATACCAGTGCGCACGCGTTTTTATTTTTGTCAACCGTTCATACCGGCACGAGTGGCCGACTCTTCCGAAAGGCAGGACAGGTTTTTAACGTGTGGTCAAGATGTTCTGAGTGCGTTCGCACTCGGGATCTCGGTTTATAGTCTCATCCGAAGGACTTTTGGGGGGCGGCGGTGGATTCAGGACTGACGTTAACTCCAGAGGGTAAAAATCCTCTCGAACGGTAGTGGCTCAAACCTGGGCTCAATCCCGGGACGTCAAATCGTGATGGTAATGCTCTAACCACTAGGCTCCCCGCCCCCCACCTCCCTCCACCCCCTCATCCCGGTTACACTTTGAAAGAACATCACAACAGCTGATGCAGAATCCTCGTTTCTGACTGGTCAGTGAGTGACAATGCTAGAAATCTGCCAGATAATATAGTTCGGTTTTGCAACATCATTGTAACGTTCTCTGATGAGGGGGAAAAAAAAGTGTTTGGTTAACAATACGTGGGCACACAGTTCACCATCATCAGATCGATGATCTAATAAGTAATGTACTTATTTATTCAGTTATACCACTTTAAGTCACGGCAGATTTCTCTGCGTGCTATTCGGGCTGCTCTATTCAGGGAGAGCACGAGACCAGCGCCACCCATTATTTTTTTTCTTTTTCTTGTCTGCAACTGTATTTGTTTCCCTATCAGAGTGGCTTTTTCTACAGAATTATGTGACAACTCTATCGTTGCTGTGGGTTCTTTTACGTGCGCTAAATAATTATGTGTATCACACAGAACCTCGGTTTATCGTCTCATCCGGAAGACTAGCACCCAGACCACCACTCATGGTCTAATGGATGGGGGAAAAGTTTTGGGCCCAAACGGGAATCGAACCACTGCACACTTCCGACCCGGACTTTTCGCTTTCTAGGCAGGCGTGTTACCTCTAGACCACCGATCCACCTGCCTAGAAAGCGAAAAGTCCGGGTCGGAAGTGTGTGGTGGTTCGATCCCTGTTTACGTTTTTGCCCGAAACTTCCCCCCCCCCCTCCACTACTAGACCGTGAGTGGTGGTCTGGGTGCTAGTCTTTCGGATGAGATAATAAACCGAGGTCCCGTGTGTAATAATCATTTAGTGCACGTAGAAAAACAACCCACGGCAACAAGAGAGTTGTCCCCAGGTAAAATTCTGTTGAAAAAGCCTCTCTGATAGGAAACCAAAGACAGTTGAAGACAGAAAAACAATACAAAAAATGGGTGGCGCTGCTCTTGTGGCGACACGCTCTTCCCGGGGAGAGCAACCCGAATTTCATGCAGAGAAATCTGCCATGACTTAAAGTGGTATACAATACAATACAATACAATACAATACAATAAAGTACAATACAATACAAAATTGCGTGATAAAACTGAAAAGAGCTTTAAAAAAAAAAAGATGAGCAATAGAGACCACATTTTCGGTGTCTATTTTGTTCCTTTCTTTCTTTCCTCCTCCTCCCCCCCCCCCCTCCCCCACCTCTCCCTCCCTTTTTTGTGCTGTATTCTAGGCTATTACGAATGTGTAAATAATCACGACCAAAAAACAAAATCCCCACCCCCCACCTCCACCCACCACCCACCCACCCACAAACAAAAAACAACAAACTAGCACAAAAAAGCATGCAGGCTTGGCGGCCATTTTGTTCAGCATATGGCGGCAAGTTTTGCTTGACTACATTCATAGGGCTGTCAGTATTGAGCGTTGACCCCATCTGCTGCTCAGGAGTATAATGTTCTCCAAACCACCACTGCCGCTGTCTTTCGTGTACTTTAACCACACAGAAAAAACAAAAAAATCAATGCAGATTTGTTTTTCAGTTGTGAAATAACAAGGTTAACAACTGTGCTTGGAACAACAAGGACCCCCCACCCCTTCCCTCCCCGCCCCTCAGTCTGTTGATCCGAAGTTATTTATCTTGACTTTCTTTTTTTTCCAAGTCAGTTCACATCGTGTTAAGTTGGTGCCCCTGGTGCTTTTGTCAATAGAGACGGGTCGAATCAGAAGGTAATCTGCGCGTTAGTTTTGGATAGTAAATGAGCTGATTTTGATTTTTTTTGGTGGGGAAGTGGGGTGGTGGTGGGGGGGGGGGGGGGGGAGTTGTATTTCGAGATTAATGGAATAAGCACTCATGTGCTTTCTTTTTTTACATCCTGCTCCTGTATTAATGTACTTTTGTAAATTTTGGCATCTGTTCCCACTGGTTCACAATGGCCTACTCTTCCGAAAAGCGAAAGATTTTAACGAGTGCGCAAGATGTTCTGCGTGCGTTTGCATGCGGGATCTCAGTTTATAGTCTTCTCTGAAGAAATTTTGAAGACCAAAAAAAAAAAAAATGCACGTTAAAGATTCCGTCACTTACATCAGCGCAGCGTTCGGTGGGTTATGGAAACACGAACATACCCAGCATACATCCCCGAAGTCGGAATGCGGCTACATTCATGGTGTGCGAAACAGTGGCACACACAAAACCTCATCATTGGTGAACCTCCGGGAAGCCCTATTCCAGAGAACGGAGGCTAAACATATGTAAGATCATAAAACCACACTGGATAGGGGGAAAACAAACAAAAAACTATTCGTGTTTCTGCAATTGCTCAACGAATCTTCATCAAAAAAACAAGCAAACAAACAAAACCTACTGGGATCTTTAAAGTACTCATGTGATCTTTCTGCATTCGTGTACATGTATCAAAAGAGTATGTGAGGGGGGAAAGATGTTAAAGCATTGGCAGGTCTGCAAAGGAGCTGCCTAGAAAAAAATCATACAAATCCCCAGCCTTTAATTCACCAGACACTGCCAAAGATTCAAAACCAACGACTTGTTGACTGTTCGATTCAAAATCCATCACACTAACCACTCGGCCAAAAAGTCCACCAAATTCATACACGCCTACATCTGTTCTTTTAGGTGGCACACACACGGGCGCGCGCGCGCACCACAACACACACACACACACACACACACACACACACACACACACACACACACACACACACCACACACACAGATATTTTCTTTAAGACCAATTGGTATGTATGTTTCAGACCTTTTTGAAAAATCTGGAATCAATCAACATACTATGGACACACAAACTAAAGTTTTACCTTACCCGGTATGGGAAATGACCAGAGCAAATGTTGATATAGAATATACTAATATGGCAAAGAGTGAAAATCAAAATATTGTGATGTCTAAAGTCCAATCTCACATTCATCATAAATATTCTCATAGTTTAAAAGTCTTTACAGATGGTTCAAATCTAGATGATCAAGAAACAGGTTAAGCTTTTGTAATACCATCCTTAAATTAGAAAAATGTTATTATGCAGGTAAACATCAATCGATATTCTCAGATGAGCTAACAGCAATTTTAATGGCTCTTAATTATATTCTTGATTTCCCGATGAATATATGTCAAACTTTACTGTTCCTTGACTCTAAATCGGTACTCCATGCATAAATCTGCAGGTTCTAAGAAAATGTCTACAGTTGTACTAGAGATCATTCATGTCACACATGTTTCAGCTTTAAGGGGTATTTGTGTCACCTTCTGTTGGGTACCTTCGCCATGTGGGGTTGGTTCATACCAAACGAGTGGGCTGACAGAGCTGCAAAGAGAGGTGCAAAGCTTGGAGAGGATTCTGTAGAACTACATGTTCCATTATCTTTACAAGAGGGTTATCATTTACTAGAAGAGGCTTCGTAGAGCAGGGCCAAAAAACCTTCTTGTTCAAAGGAGCACTTTTCAGGCAGGTCTTTATTCACTGTCCCTGTTTTAAGGGATATTGATCACTCTGACACCTATACAAGTTTTATCACGACAAGAAAGGCTAGCGCTTATTTTTTCGGATTTTCTAGGCCCTGTTCTTTTCACTCTTTACACTGCCCCACTGTCACATATAATAAACCGTCATCAAATCAACCATCATTTTTACGCAGATGACTCTCAGATTCAAAGCAGTCTTACTCCTGAAAATCTGCCTTCTATCCTGACAAATATGGCCCGCTGCTTTGAAGATATTCAAAACTGGATGACACAGAACAAACTACAGCTAAATGCATATAAAACTGAAGCCATGCTCGTAGGGACCAAACACAAACTCTCTTCAATTACAACAGCTTCAATAGAACTCGGCAATACATCAGTCCCTCTATCCACTGCTGTGAAGTATCTAGGTGTTGTTATCGACAACACACTCTCTATGAAAAAATTCATCACCCAGACCTGTCAGTCGTGCTACTATCAATTACGGCGTATTAGTGCAATTCGAAAGTACCTGTCCACTGATGCAACAGCCAAACTTGTCACTTATCTCATTCTTTCAGGTCTGGACTATTGTAATTCTCTTTTGTCTGGTCTACCAGCATCATCTATCCACTCCCTTCAACGTATACAAAACTCCGCAGCTCGACTAGTTCTCAGAAAGAAAAAAATCTGAGCACATTACACCTCTCTTGCGATCTCTCCACTGGCTGCCTGTGCCACAGAGAGTAAATTATAAGATCAGTACCCTCTGTAACAAATGTCTCCACAAAACTGCACCTTCCTACCTCTGTGAATGTCTTAACCTGTACACTCCTTCACGTTCCCTCCGCTCTACTGCAGATACCTTGTGCCTACGAATACCTAGATTCAACCAATCCACTGTTGGCTGCCGCTCTTTCTCTATTTCGGGTCCATCGACCTGGAATGAGCTCCCTCTCTCTCATCGCCAGAAACCTAGTTATGACACTTTTAAATCCAGCCTCAAGACATATTTATTTCAAACCTAAGATTCCCCCCTCCTGTTTCATATAAGAGCTATCCCACCTTCACTAACCCATGTCCTATCACCCTGCTAAAGTATACGACCTGTGTGAGTGTGTGTATGTACTTTTGAAAAACATTTGCCTATTGAAATTTTATTTCATAGATTTTGTCTGCAGCCCACCATGTTTGTAAATATCTATTTGTTTAAACTATTGATTATTTATCATTGATTGCATGACTGTGTAAGATTAGGTTGAATGCATGCGCTTTGATTTGTCTTTGCAAGATATAGCACTATATAAGTTCCATTTATTATTATTATTATCATTATTATTATTATAAAATAGAATGCTTGCATCACTAAATATAGCAAAATTGTTAAATGTTTATATGGTGAGAAAATTACCAGCATTCATATAATTTTTTGAATGTAAGAGTCTAAAACCATCTTTACCCTCTTTTTTATGAGAAATCCTTGGATAATATATTTTAAAATTTTATTAGGCGTTTGGTATAACAAAATCTTCAATAAACAGTCCTATCGGACATTTGTTATAGTTATGTCATATTAACATTTCTTATGTACTTATTTGTTGTTATCATTGTTAAGCCCTTTTCTGTGTACTGTCTACGTCATTTAGCAATAGACAGACATTTTACTGCACACAACCATTAACATAAGTGCCCCCCTCCTCTCCCCTTCCCATCATCTAATATCACTTTGAGTGAACAGACCTAAAATCGAAGCAACAACAACACATGCACACATACACATACTCGCACGTACACACAGACACATTTGTTTGGTTTGGTAAACTAGGAGGGAAGAGGATTGGGGGGGGGGGGGGGGGGGGGGATAGAACCCTTGGCTAGTCTTTCGTAAAACGTGAACACTAATTCGAGCCTGATATGAGACACTTTGCTGCGTGTGTGTGTGTGTGTGTGTGTGTGTGTGTGTGTGTGTGTGTGTGTGTGTGTGTGTGTGTGTGTGGTGTGTGTGTGTGTGTTTCTTAGGAGCTTGTATGTTTATGACATTGTAATAATAATAATAATAATAATAATAATAATGGAACTTATATAGTGCTATATCTTGCAAAGACAAATCAAAGCGCATGCATTCAACCTAATCTTACACAGTCATGCAATCAATGATAAATAATCAATAGTTTAAACAAACAGATATTTACAAACATGGTGCGCTGCAGACAAAATCTATGAAATAAACTTTCAATTGTCAAATGGTTTTCAAAAGTATATACACACACTCACACAGGTCGTATACTTTAGCAGGGTGATAGGACATGGGTTAGTGAAGGTGGGATAGTTCTGATATGAAACAGCGGGGTGGGGGTGGGGGAAATCTTAGGTTTGAAATAAATATGTCTTGAGGCTGGATTTAAAAGTGTCATAATTAGGTTTCAGGCGAAGAGAGAGAGGGAGCTCATTCCAGGTCGATGGACCCGAAATAGAGAAAGAGTGGATTGGTTGAATCTAGGTATTCGTAGGCACAAGGTATCTGCAGTAGAGCGAGGGAACGTGAAGGAGTGTACAGGTTATAAGACATTCACAGAAGTAGGAAGGTGCAGTTTTGTGGAGACATTTGTAACAGAGGGTATTGATCTTATAATCTCTGTGGCACAGGCAGCCAGTGGAGAGATGCAGGAGAGGTGTAATGTGCTCAGATTTTTTCTTTCTGAGGACAAGTCGAGCTGCGGAGTTTTGTATACGTTGAAGGGAGTGGATAGATGATGCTGGCAGACCAGACAAAAGAGAATTGCAATAGTCCAGACGTGAAAGAATGAGAAAAGTGACAAGTTTGGCTGTTGCATCTGTAGATTCGGCCTTGAGCTAACCATGGCAAAATACGACTTCCTCAATACAAATACGTAATCTTTAATATCTCCAAAGGGGGAGAAATTCATGTGGGTTACAAGCAAGCACAGCTAAAAACAATCAACAAGTAGAATAGGGCAAATCAGTACCACAGGCCCAGACAACCATTTCCCCCACTTTAACACTTTTTCATCCACATATGGACACATGCATAAAAACACGCAATCACGGGCGCATGCGCGTGCGCACACACATGTACACACACACCACACACACACACACCTACGCCTGTGCACACACGCACACACATGTACACATGGTTTGGTTTTTCTTTATTGCTTGTTTGTTTGTATTATGATGGATATATTTTCAAGATTTTTGAATTATTTTAATTGTATGGTTTAATATTGTTCAGGGTTTTTTGTTTTGTTTGTAATCCCATGTATGCATATGTTATTGTCTTTTCTTGTTTGATTTGTATGGTTTATCATTGATTAGGATTTTTATTCTATGTCTGCATTTATATTATCTTTTTTTTCTCACTTTTTTTTCTTTAGATAGATGGCTTGATGAAAAAAAAGCAAATGCACTGCTTAATCAATGTACCATCTGAAAATAAAAGTTTAACTATGACTTTGACATGAGTTATCACAACATTTTGTATAATGAATGTTACAATATAGTATACAAAAACAAAACAAGATAAATAAATAGATAAACAACTAAATAAACAAGTAGATCAAGGTGGTCACGACACAACTATATGACAGCATGTTGACCAGTCAGAAAGGTAAAGGAGTCCCATAACCTCTGTGGTCGTTGGGGAGCAGTAAGGCATCAGAAATCTCATCTTCTCTAGGGGCCAGTATAATTATTGAGAGCGGTGCCCAATCTCCTCGCCCTCGCTGCTTTACCTTTCCTGACCCTTACGAGGGCAGGTACCCATTTACAGCTGGGTGAACTGGAATGACTGTACTAAAAGCCAAGGTGCAGGAATGGTCATCCATCTGCTGGCAACCACGCTATATGCTTTTTAACCTTTTCCCTACCGGTAACCCGCTACTGGGTAACCAACCATCTACTAACCCTACCCTCCGTATCACCCGCTACTGGGTTAGGGGTAGCATTCAAACGGGCACAGTGCACGTGTACTGGGAAAGAGGGGTTCTTTCCTTTAACGTAGGGATAGTGTTAAACTAGCTTTAGCTTGGGGAGACGGAGTGTTCTGACCACTGAGCTGTCCCCAGTGGTGCAGGATGTGAGTGAGACCTGCAATCCATTCCCTGTCTGTGAGGGAACGGAACAGGACTGTGTGCTTGGTGTTCCCCGCTGTGCTCAGTCTCATCCTCTTTTACTGACGGATGCTATCTGTGGCTCAGACGCAAGAGTAAAAGCACCTTGCATTGTGCTGTCACAATTCTGCACAATGTGACAGAATACAATACACTGCAACACAAAAAAACATACAACGCAATGCAATACAATACACCACAACCAACTGCAATGCAAAGCAGCACAATGCAGTACAGCACAACACAAGACAATGCAATGCACTGCAATACAATACTCTGTAACAAAAACAACAACAACCCCAACATGGTACAATACAATATGATGAAAAAAACGCAAAAAAAACCCAACAAATAAACAAACACAACACAATGTCCAAAGCATTTTGGAAGAACTGAACAAACAGCCTGAACTTTTAGGCCTGGATATGTAAAGAAAAATGAAACACTTTGGCCATGAAATAAACCTTCAGAGCTGCCATGTCATGAAGACTGTGCCTCAGGGCAAAGTGAAGGGCAAGAGAGGGCAAGGAGACCACCGACATCCTACATGGAGAACACGGCCAAGTGAACAGAGTTGTCAAAAGACGAAATCTGAACAAAGCAGTGAAGACAGACGGGAATGGAGACAGCTGACGGGTATGCAATAAAGGGATCAGCACACCCTACCACAAACTATGTTGTCACCATCTGTGGCATACCACAGATTGGTGTCAAAAATCGTAAGCTCGCTGCATATGCTGCCATTTCTAATCTATCATAAAGCAATCCCATGTTATATATGGGAAAACTCACGAAAATGTTCCTTATTCCCCCAAAGTTTACATTCAACCAAAAATGGCTTACATTGATCGTGACAAAAGTGAACAAGACAAAAATTATCTTTGCTGTTGCAGCCACTGTTAATGATTTGTCCTATCAGAGATCACCAAGAACTCAGCCAGTAAAAGAATTGCATGTTTGCATGTTTCACAGACAGACAATGACACTTTCGCCCTTGTGGAGCAAATACCATAAGAAACCAAACAAGGCTGTGATCGGCTGCAAACTAGACTTGTACAAAAATATAGGATCAAGTCCAATTGGCCTTTGGCTCCCTAAGTTCTACAGCTGGGCAACTTTGCTGTAGTCCCCTGGCCTTACAACTGTTGCCATCAGGAAGTTGGGGGCTACAGCAAGCTTAAGTGGTAGCGTGTGAATGATCCCCTTAGGGGCTGTCATAAAAAAGGGATGTCATGGATAGGTGACAGGTCCTAATGCAATCCTATGCAAATCAATGCATAATAATACAACACAATACAACGCAACACAATAATAATAATAATAATAATAATAAATAATAATAAATAATAATAATAATAATAATGATAATGTATGGAATTTATATAGGGCTGAATCTTGTAAAGCAACAAATCAAAGCGCTCAGATGACTTTTTTTTTTAAATCGTGGATAGTGGAATAAGCACTCATGTGCTTTTTTACATTCAGTCCCTGTGTGTATGCGGTTTTGTAAATTTTGTCATCTGTTCCCACCGGCACACAATGGCCTTACCTTACCTTACCTTACCTTAATTCTCTCTGTGCCAGGAGGCACACAAGGCAAGGGCCGACTCTTTAAAAAAGCGGAACAGGATTTAACGTGTGCGCAAGATGTTCTGATTGCGTTCGCACACGGGCCTCGGTTTTATAGTCTCATCCGAAGGACAATACAATACAATACAACACAATACAACTGAACACAATACAACACAATACAAGGCAAGGCAAGGCAAAGGAAGGCAGGGCAGGGCAGGGCAGGGCAGGGCAAGGCAATGTAAGACAAAGCAAAGCAAGTCAAAGCAAGACAAGACAAGACAAGGCAAGGCAATTCAAGACAAAGCAAAACAACAGATGACATGCACTACAAAACAAGACGAGACAAGACAACCCCAAACAAAACAAGACAAGACATTTCGCCTAAGCTATCCAGCTTTTATCAACCAGTAACCTTGTCTCATTAAAAAAAAAAGAGAGAGAAAACAGATTGGACTTGTTGCAATAAGCACTCTCATCAAGGCCTAGCCCCCTGTTAATGGCTGTTCAATCGACCGGTACGACTTGACTGACACTAGAAATGAGTGTTGGACACAGTTATAGCTTGTAAAATATCTTTTTTATGAGTTACCTCATGTGGAGCATTTCACGTTTCCCCTCGAGGGGTTTCTGACACAACATTTCTCTTTGCTTTTCCTCTTTGATTTTGGGATGTCATTAGACTGCTTCGTGAGGAGGTGGTGGTTGTCATGAAGGACGTGTGTTGTGCTGTGTTGTGTTGTGCTGTGTTGTGCTGTGTTGTGCTGTGCTGTGCTGTGCTGTGCTGTGCTGTGCTGTCTGTGTTGTGTTTCTGTGTTGTGCTGTGCTGTGCTGTGCTGTGTTTTGCTGTTGTGTTGTGCTGTGCTGTGCTGTGTTGTGTTGTGTTGTGTTGTGCTGTGCTGTGCTGTGTTGTGTTGTGTTGTGCTGTGTCTTGTCGTGTCGTGTGTGCTGTGCTGTGTTGTGCTGTTTGCTGTGTTTTGTGCTTTGTGCTGTGTTTGTGCTGTGCTGTGCTTGTGTCTGTGGTTGTGCTGTGCTGTGTTGTTGTACTCGTTGTACGTATTGTTGTGTTTGTTGTTTGCATGTACTGTGTTGCATGCCTTGTTGCATGTGTATTGTATCTACGTTGTATTGTCTTGCATTGCATTGTGTTGTGTTGTGTTATTTTTATTTGTATTGTATATTTGTATTGTATATGCAGTGTTTGTATTCTGTTGTTTGTATTCAGTATTGTATTCTGTTGTTTTGTATGTATCGTATTGTATTGCATAGTATTGTACTACATTGCATTGCATTGTACTGCATTGTTTTGTATTGTGTTGTATTGTAGTGTACCGTATTGTATGATATTGTATTGTATTGCATCGTATTGTACTGGGTGCCGCTTACAGTCAAAGCAGATTTTTCTGATGAAATTTAAACTGCTTTACCGGGAAGAGTGCATCGCCACAAGGCTAGCGCCATGTCTATTCATATGTGCACATATTTCTCAATAAAAAGACTTTTTCTACAGAATATTGCCAATGATAATTTTTTTTGCTTTTCCACCTTATTTTTTCTTGTCTGCTGACATGAACAATGATCTTTAACGTGCATATTTTCTGCATGTAATTATAGACACGAAAGGAATGCAGGCACTGGCAGGTCTACACTTGAAGTTGACCTGGGAGATGATAACAAACTCCACCCGTAATTCACCAGACAACGCCGAGATTCGAACCCACGACTTCATGGACCCATAGGATCGAAGTGGAACGGTCTTAACCACTCGGCTATAGCGTCTGTCGTAAAATAAAGATAATACCGTTTCCCTTCCCCGTGGTTGAGGGGGGGGGGGGGGGGGAAGAGAAGGGGGGGGGGGGACTAAAGTTGACCAGCACCGGGTCTGGCCTGGTTATGACGTTATTTGTCAGAGTGGTTCACTGTGTGCATTCGCCATCGTTGTTTATGTTGCACGTGCGCTGGTTTTTCTTGTTAGTGTAGGGGATGGAGGGGGGAGGGGGGGGGGGGGGGGGGGGGGGGGAGGGAGAGGGGGGGGGGGGGGGGACACGGCAGAGCCAGATGTTGCCGGAGTCTTAGCTAATGACTGTGTCCGTGGTACCTTATACAAATTAATATCCAGCTGCGGACAATGACTTGTTTGTTGCCTGACAAGAAAACACCTAGGTGATAGCCGTGAAGGTAACGGCAACCCAGCCTGTGATGATGCCATCGATAAAGTAATAACCCGTTTGAAATCCCGAGAATGGCACGTGTACAGTAAACCAAAACTAAGCATTAACCCAGCTCACCATCCCCCTCCCCCCACCCCCCCCCCCCCAAAAAAAAAAAAAAGAAAGAAAGAAAGAAGTTAAAACAAAACAATAAAAAGCCTGGGTCGAACAAGAAAAGACAATACACGCTGTTCAAAAACAATCAACCACTCTCGATCATGAGTCTGGACTAATTCCAACGGAGAAAGGACGATTACAGAGTTACTGCCCATGGTTTGCTTTGTGGTTTCATTTAAATAACCGATGTAGAGACTAATAAAGAAACTGCAGGATTACGACAAAAAAAGAAAACTTCTAAATTGTTCCCCTTCGTTCTTCTCTTTTTATCCCCCCTCATGCTGTGGCCAAGATTTTGAAAGGAGTACAGTGGATAGCTCAGTGGTTGGAGCACTCGCTTTTCCCCAGCCAAGTTAAGCAGCGTCGAGCGTAGTTACCACTTGGTTGGGCGACGGTTTGTGTGTCTTGGCTTCAGTACAGTCCCCCAGCTGTAAATAGGTAGCCTACCTGCCACTTTAGGGTCAGGGAAGGTAAAGCAGCGAGGGAAGGAGATGGGCGCCGCCCTCAATATACTGGCCCCTTGAGAAGTTGAGGTCTCTGACACCTCACTCCCCTACGACCTTATATGTTATGGGACACCTTTACCTTTGTTACAATATTTATAATTCCTACTGCTTTGCATGCTGCATGGATGGTTAAAAGATGATTTTTTTAAATCATAGAACTAAATTTGATTTTACTGAACTGTGTATATTTTTCTTTTTACTTTATGTACCTCGTTAGAACATTCCAGGAAAAAATCATAAAAGTTCCCTGGTTATGTAACTGAAGAAAATTTACACCCAAACGTCTCTTGACGAAACTGAACAAGGTCATTGCCATCCCCCCTCCCCATGATTATGGCCTGCCTGGTTGGTGGGGCTATAAACAACATCCAATGAAATATTCAGATTCACATGCAAGTTAAAACAGAGACAAACACAGAGTTACTTTTCCTGCATGACTCGAGAAACAGAGACCCCCTGCATGACAGGAAAGACACCACCAAGGCTACACACCGGTATTAATTTGGGGGTCAAGTAGTATCTTGTATAGAGTGCGAGAGGAAAAAAATGTTGGTGATTTTCATAGATTTTTTTAAGCATGAAAAAATGGACTGTGCACTTGTTTTTTGGATTGAGGACATAGAGCAATACCAGGTAGTCACGAAAAAGTTGGAAATAACCATCAAATGAGGTTTGCCTGTATTCCTACAGGGTTGACCCCGCGCATGCATATTGCGGTAAGGAAGCTAGCAGACGACAAAGGACTGAGGGGGTACAGTGTTTGCTGAAAAATTAAAAAATTTCAAACCTACCAAATTTGTTCAAAACCACATGAGTTTTGAGTCAGAGGCTAGTCTTTCACAAAAAGTGGTTTTTATTTCTGTGGATGCCTTTGTACGTGCGGTATGAATATAAAAGTTACATAGAAAAACAGAAGGAAAAAGGGTGATTTTTTAATACCTGTGTGTAGCCCAACTGATGTCGGCGCTGTCTCAGACATCATTGCTGGGCCACCGTCCTCAAGACACTGGTCTTTCAAAGAATCTGCTGTAATCGTTGTCATTTATTCTGAGGAAGTTTGCTGGAATAAAAAAGCTAAAAGTGAGATCGACTTTTAGTCCTTCGATCTCCTTTGCCGTAACGAAATAATTATGCTGACAATCGTTTAATGCCAAGAAGTTCTAAGATGACTTGAAGGACTTACAGCAAGCTACTGCCTTCCTCACATATAAAAGAGTAAAATAAAATAAAAATAAAATCAATCTTCAACGAAAAATGAGCTGTTCTTCTATACGTCAATAAGCAAAGTCAAGAAATCAGATTTAAACAGTAGTCTTAACTAGTCATTAGAAAGGAAAAAAGAAAATATAAAAGTCACAAAACTAGTATGATTATTCTGAACAACGCAAAGAAAGCGAGAAATAGTTTAAACAGTTATCTGTGAAACTAGTATGATTATTCCGACAACGCAAACAAAAAGCCAATAGTGTCCAATGAAACTAGTGATGATTATTATAAACAAACGCAAGAAGCTGGACAATGGTTAAAATTTAACTGTGCAACCTATGATTATATCTCAATAACGCAAAAAATACTACTTCAATTGTTGAATCATGAAACTATGTGAGCTTATCTTATGAAAAAACGTAATCCTTAGCACACCGTTAACATTCTTAAATGTAGCCACGTCCCTCCGCAGCATTATATTCATTTTTTAAAAATTTTTTATTTTTCTGTTGTGTTCGAGAATATTGGAATAACCACTCTGTGCGTTTATAACTAAATACATCGCAGTCCCCGTGTGTATGCAGTTTTGTAATGTTGCCATCGATTCCGGGACCTGCAGTAAGCAGTGTTCGGTGGTTGAGCTCTAGTCCAGGGCGCCTAGCTGCAACATGGCCACTGTCCAGCTGAGTTTGTGCGTGTGTGTAGTTCTGTGGTCAGATTGTAATCATGTTCCGTGCGGGGTGTGTGATAACTTAAATTAAGTGATGCCATGCTGATTACTGCAGTCTCAGAGAGCGAGAGAGAGAGAGAGAGAGAGAGAGAGAGAGAGAGAGAGAGAGAGAGAGAGAGAGAGAGAGAGAGAGAATGACAATGACATGACAAATTCTTTTATTTCGAGGATAATGAATAAGCATTCATGTGCTTTTTTACATCCAGTCCCCGCCCGTAGGGATACATCTTAATAATAACCCAACACTTATACAGTCTCACAGTAGAAACATGGGAAAATAACCCTTTTCAAAACAGCCCCCCCCCTCCCCACCCCCGAAAGCAAACTAATAAAAGAAAACCCTAAAAACACCCCCCACCCCCCACCCACCCCCATCCCCACCCCCCAAAAAAAACCCACAACCAAAACAAACAAACAAAAGAGAAAGAAAAACCAAACCAACAAAAGAAGAAAAAAAGAGAAAAAGAAACAACAACAAAACCAAGAAGAATAACAACCAAACCTAGAGAGAGAGAGTGAGAGAGAGAGAGAGAGAGAGAGAGAGAGAGAGAGAGAGAGAGAGAGAGAGAGAGAGAGAGAAAGAGAGACAGACAGACAGACAGACAGACAGACAGACAGACAGAGGGAGAGGGACACACACACTCTTTTTTTTTCTTTAGATAGATGGCTTGATGAAAAAAAGCAAATGCACTGCTTATTCAATGTACCATCTGAAAATAAAAGTTTGACTTTG
>CM054136.1:9018137-9053137 GCA_028751875.1 Rapana venosa | reverse complement strand
CCCACCTTCTGGAAATTCTCTACTAGGAACTCCCTCTTTTCTATCCCTCTCTGTTTCTGCCTTCTTCCTTTTCTTCCTATTATCTCCGTCTTGGCTTTTTTTATGCATTCTTTGTTCATTTGCCTACACTTTGTTTTCTAGAAAGACTTGAAATATAGCAATTTCCTCTCACGCCGAAGTTGGATGGGCTGGGCCTGACTTGTCAGGCGCTTGACGGCAGCGAAACAAATTTTTGCTCCTATTATAGTCAATAATAGTAGTTGTTGTTTGAGCGTTGGACAAAGAAGGAGGAGTAGGCAAATCTCTCTTTCTCTAATATATATATATATATATATATATATATATATATATATATATATATGTATATATGTGTGTGTGTGTGTGTGTGTGTGTGTGTGTGTGTGTGTGTGTGTGTGTGTGTGTGTGTGTGTGTGTGTGTGTGTGTGTGTGTACCTTGGTGCCGAACTGTTCAAGGCAGATTCTGAACTAGCAGCTGACATACTGCAACCACTGTTCACAGCTGCATGGAAGAACGAGAAAGTACCTGATGATTGGACCAAGGGAGTGATAGTCAAAATCCCCAAGAAAGGAACCCTGAGCGACTGCAACAACTGGAGGGGAATCACTCTTTTGTCTGTGCCAAGCAAGATACTGGCCAAGGTCATCATCAGAAGAATATCAGACGCTGTGGACGATGCTTTGAGGAAGGAACAAGCAGGGTTCAGGAAGCAACGAGGATTATAGACCAGATATTCACGCTCAGAAACATCATCGAACAGTGCACAGAGTGGCAAAGACAACTGTATGTGAATTTTGTGGACTTCGAAAAGGCATTTGACAGCATACACAGAGACAGTCTTTGAAGTATCCTTCGACACTATGGCATCCCATCGAAACTGGTACACCTTATTAAAAGCTTCTATGACAACTTCAGATGCTCTGTGGGCCATAGCAACACTGTCTTCGAAGTCAAGACTGGAGTAAGACAAGGATGTGTGATGTCAGCAGTTCTCTTCAATATGGCCATTGATTGGGTGATGAGGAAGACGACAGAAGACACCCCAAGAGGGATTCACTGGAGCCTGTTCTCAACACTAGACGACCTTGACTTTGCGGATGACCTGGCGCTGCTGTCCCACACACACCAACATATCCAGGAGAAGACCAGCAGACTCCAAACATTCGGACAGCAAGTGGGGCTTCGTATTAGCACAAGAAAACAGAGACAATGTCGCTCAATGTGAACACACCAGCCCCTGGGAAAGTGAATGGAACTGACCTGCGCCAGACAGACAAGTTCACATACCTTGGCAGCATCATCAAACCAGAGGGCGGCACAAAAGAAGACATCCACAACAGACTGGGCAAGGCCAGGAATGTGTTTAGGGAGATGAACAATGTCTGGAGATCAACTCAGTACAGCACCAACACCAAGCTGAAGCTATACCAGAGCTGTGTTGTGTCTACGCTCCTGTACGGTTCTGAATGCTGGAGGATGACGGAAGTGGATCTTACCAAACTTCGATCCTTCCACACCATATGCCTGCGAAGAATTCTCTGGATCTTTTGGCCAGAGAAGATCTCCAATGAAGACCTACTACGGAGATGCAGGCAAGAAGACATGGGAACCATCATCACCAGACGACGGTGGAAGTAGATTGGGCACATCCTCCGAAGAGACCCACAGTCAATCACAAAAACAGCATTGCACTGGACCCCAGAAGGAAGGAGAAAGAAAGGAAGACCAAAAGCAACGTGGAGGAGAACTGTAGAAAGTGAGATGAAAGCCATGCAGCACTCTTGGGGATCAGTGACTAGGTTGGCCCAGGATAGGCAGGAGTGGAAGCGCTTTGTTGCTGCCCTACACACCGCTGGGTGTAATGGCTAATGATGATGATGATGATGATAATTATATATATAATATATAATATATATATATATATATATATATATATATATATATATATATATAATATATATATATATATATAAACACGCAAAACTAACACTGATGTGTTTAGTCACCATTCTCGAAGTCTCAATAGTAGGCAATTAGAAAACAAAACAAAACAAACAACAACAAAAACGGTGGCATACACAAACATTTCACCATTGGCGAATCTTGGAGTTCACTGATACCTCAAGGTTCTAAAGAAGAAGACAATGAAGTCAGAGCGGGATCGTAAAACAGTGTTTTTGTACGGTCGATGAGTTTAAAAAGAACAAAGTAAACGTGTCCCATAACCTATAAGGTCGTAGGGGAGCGAGGCGTCAGCGACCTCAACTTCTCTCGGGGCCAGCATATTGAGGACGGCGCCCATCTCCTCTCCCTCGCTGTTTTACCTTCCCTGACCCTAAAGAGCCAGGTACCCATTTACAGCTGGGTGAACTGGGGGAACTGTACTGAAGCCAAGGCGCGCAAACGGTCACCCATCCAAGTGGTAACCACGCTCGATGCTGCTTAACTTGGCTGGGGGAAAGCGAGTGCTCTGACCACTGAGCTGTTCCGTGGTGGGAGATGTGAGTAGCATAGCTGTAACACCATGCGTCATCCATTTTTCGCACACCAATCTCCATATTCCGAATCCTCCCCCCCCCCCCCCCCCCCCACACACACACAAACACACAGAGTGATCCATTTATACAATCAACCAGTCCTTCCAATGATACTATAAAGCCGAGGTTCCCATATGCGAACACATGAAGAACATCTCACGCATACTTAAGAACCCGTTCCGCCTTTCTGAAAAAAGTAGGTCATTGTGTGCCAGTGGGAACGGATGACAACACTTAGAAAACCGCATGCTATGTATTTATTTATTCATTTTTTTCTTTCTTTTATTTCGAGGATAATAGAATAAGCACTCCTGTGGTTTTTGTACATCCAGTCCCCGCGTGTGCAGTTTTTAAAATTTTGTTCATCCATTCCCACCGGCACACAATGGCCTACTCCTCCGAAAAGCGGAACGGGTTTTAACGTGTGCGCAAGATGTTCTGCGTGCGCTTCGCACACTGGACCTCGGTTTATAGTCACATTGAAGGACTTTTTTTTTGGGGGGGGGGGGAGTGGAGTCGGCACTGATGTTAACTCCAGAGGCAAAAATATCCCGGAACCGACCCATACATACGTACATGGCATACCGGTGTCCTGTCTAGACATTATCCCCGAAGTCGGAATATGGTTACCTCAACGTTGAACAAAGTGTCGCAAAGGCAAAATCCCACCATTGACAAGCCCCAGAGGTCTAGCCCAAGGATGAACAAAACGCGACACATCTTCCCCTCCCCCCCCCCCCCCCCCCCCCCCCCCCCCCCCCCCCCCCCCCCCCCCCCCACCCCAAAAAACAAAACAAAAAAAAGACAGAAAAAAAAGAAAAGAAACCCCAAAACAGCCATTGTAAATATTCAAAATTAATCTTCTGCTTTTCAACACACATCGTGTGAGTGCGACTATAGGATCGATTCATTTTATGCAGTTTGAATGCGGTGTAACAAAGAACTGCTTACTTCCAAGTGAATTTAATCCCGGAAAAGTGGAAGGGGGCTTCCTTACCACTAGGCTATTGTACAAGACCAACCTTTTTTTTTCTTTTTCTTTTTTTAATCAAGCCTCCTCTAACGATAGCCACTCATTGTATATCCGCCACACGTTAATACCATGACAGGTTATGTCATTGTATACATACACACGCGCACGCGCGCACACACACACACATTGAAAATAGACAGACAGACAGAGAGAAAGAGAAGAGATACTCGGACCATTATTCATACTAATGAACAAGAAAAAAAAAGCCCAAGCAAACAAATATCCCCTCCAGCCCCCCCAAAAACAACAAAACCCAACCTACAAATAAGCAACAAACCAAAAAAAAACAACCCCATATCTATCTATCTATCTTTATATATATATATATATATATATATATATATATATATATATATATATATATATATATATATATATATATATAAACAAACTAGCCAAGAAAGGCACTCATAGGTTTCAAAAACAGGGGGAAAACCCCCCACTCAATTTATGTATAAAGGAAAAAAAATACTATATCATAATGGTCTATATCATAAACTAAAATATTTTTTGGAAGGAATTAATCTATTTCAATGTCTTTCACACAGAGAGGAGAGAGAGAGAGAGAGAGAGGGGAGAGAGAGAGAGAGAGAGAGAGAGAGAGAGAGAGAGAGAGAGGAGAGGGAGAGAGAGAGAGAGAGAGAGAGAGAGGGGGGGGGAGAGATTTATTCTTTCATATCGAGGATAATGGAATAAGCACTTATGTGCTTTTTTACATCCAGTCCCCGTGTGTATGCGGTTTTGTAAATGTTGTCATCCGTTCCCACCGGCACACAATGGCCTACTCTTACGAAAAGCGGAACAGGATGTAACGTGTGCGCAAGATGTTCTGCTGCGTTCGTACACGGGCCTCGGTTTATAGTCTCAATTTATTTCAATGTCCTTCACCAGAGAGGGATATATATATATATATATATATATATATAGATAGAGAGAGAGAGAGAGAGAGAGAGAGAGAGAGAGAGAGAGAGAGAGAGAGAGAGACAGACAGACAGACAGACAGACAGACAGACAGACAGACAGACAGACAGACAGACAGACAGTGAGGATTGGATCATTATTGTTCGAAACATCCAGTCTTCAAAGTCTGAAAAAAAATTCATGTGAAAAGTAATGATGACAATGATTATGAAGAAGCTGCTGCTACTGATGCTGCTGTTGTTATTGCTGCTCTTGTTGTTGCTGCTGCTACTACTACTGTTGTTGCCGCTGCTACTGTTGTTGTTGCTACTGTTGTTGTTGCTGTTGTTGCTACTGTTGTTGTTGTTGCTGCTGTTGTTGATGCTACTGTTGCTGCTGTTGTTGTTGCTGCTGCTACTGTTGTTGTTGTTGTTGCTGGTGATGACAACTGTGCTAGTTTTTCGGATGAGGCTTATTATCACTCAATCATGTGAGCAGCATAAAAGGTTTTCCCTGACTAAATTCTGAAGTCAATGTTTTGTAAAAAGCAACAACAAATGATAACAAAACCCACTCGTAGGGTAATATAATTATGCATGCAGACCACATAAAGTAATAATGATAAAGTAAAGTGCTGATACACCTGGCCGGTGACAAGCTTTGCCTGAAGACAGCAGTCCCAGTTTTGGTTCCTGGCTGTAACGGTATACGATATAAAAATGCAACAAAAAGAACAAAGCCCCCCACAATACAGAAGAATGCATTTGGCTGCACCATCATGAACATTGCACACACACACACAACACACACACACACACACACACATAGACATGCATACACACACACACAACACATACATACACACACACACAACACACATGCAAACACACACACACACACACACACACCCTCATCATCACCATCGTCATCTTCATCATTCTAACTCTATCCACTCTCTCACTATTCAATTCAATTTCTAATAATATCAATTCTTTCGACCGTGAAATTAAAGCTCTAGCCCGAAGCACTGAATTTTAAGCATACGCAAGCAGACGTTCATGCATTCGCACTCTGACAAACGCAAGCACACACACACATACACGCGCGCGCGCGCACACTCATGCACACACATAATTAGGGGAGGGGGGGGGGGACAGCAAAAAGACAAGACAAATGAGCGAAAAGACAGAACAACGCATTATGAGTGACCCACCAACGTGAAGGACTCTTCAACAGGCATAAACCACAGATGGTCGACATTCAGCTTCATATACAGTCCGCCTCTATGTATATATGCCCACAAGATACTTGAAAGAATACATAATATATAGCCAAGCTCTCCCAGTCTATAAGTTCACAGATAATAATAATTACGCTTCAGGATATGTTACCAGGTATGAATAATTCACTCTAACCTATTTGTTTGACGCCGAGATAATCTTTTTCGTCTCCAGTTTAAACATTTCGGTTTTTCCTAATTGCTAGGAGGTGATTGATTTTAAACCCACACTCTTTTTTTTTCTTTTTTAAAGGAAAGGTTGCGGGGAGGGAGAAGAGGGGGTGACTGATAATTAAAGACAAATCAGAACAAAACGGTAAATTAAAATATTCAGTCTCATAATAAGCTTGTATTCTATGAAGAAGAAAATAAAGATTACAGCTGCCGCAATGGGGCTGAATTGTTGTTGTTGTCGTCGCTTTTTTTTGTTTTATTGTTTGCTTTGCTTTTGGTTCATTCTGGTTTAATTACATGTTACCATAATTATGATAATAAATTTCCTACAGCTGAATGAAACTTTATTTCATCAATCAATGTTCCATATTGCTAAGATCCATATATTTCATGAACATTTTATTATTTTGCATATAGTATTTTTTCTATTGGACTTGTAAGGCATCAGCATTGAAAATGCCATTCCCGCATATCATAATTAGTTTAAGATTATTGGAAGAGGGGGAGAGGGAGGTAGCCTCATTTCTGTAAACAAATTAATTTTGTGTTGACATCTTGATTCGGTTATCTGTTCCCGAGAGAGAGAGAGAGAGAGAGAGAGAGAGAGAGAGAGAGAGAGAGAGAGAGAGAGCATCTCTCTCTCTCTCTCTCTCTCTCTCTCTCTCTCAATCTGATGTGTGTGTGTGTGTGTGTGTGTGTGTGTGTGTGTGTGTGTGTGTGTGTGTGTGTGTGTGTGTGTGTGTGTCGTGCGCGCGCACCCGCGTGTGATTTTGAGCAAGTTTCAGGACACAACTTGTTCACAACTTATTTTGTTACTGTATGCAGCACTTAAGCACACTGCCATGTAATTTGTAGAGTGTTTATCCTTCAAAATGATAGCATGTCACGCCCATCAAATGTCAAACCTATAAACACGTTTACGGGACTGACTGTACACTCTAAACTTGACACAGAGGCTAATACTTCTTCGTCATCGTCAAATGCTCAGACCGTAACTATAATTGTTGTCTGTTATACGAGCAAAACTGCGTTGCGATGCCGCTAAGCGCCTGAAAAGTCAGGCCCAGCGCATCCGACATCAGCATGGGGGAGAGAATTGTTATCTGTTATAGTCTTTCTGGGAGAAAGGCAGGCGAATGGACCAAGAAGCAGAAAATAGACAAGAAGGAGATGACAGGAGGAAAAGGAACAAAGCAGAAAAAGAGAGGGATCGAAAAGATGAAATTCCTAGCACAGAATTTCTAGAATGTGGCGATGCTATTGACAGGCCCTAGGCATCCCCACGGCAAAACAAAACGTGTTAAAGCAGCTGGAAGTAGCTCCACCTGGACGAATACAATAACTCACACTGCGATAATGTTCTTAGTAACACACACACACACACACACACACACACACACACAACACACACACACACACACACACACACACACACAGGGGAAGGGATGGCCTTGTGGTTAAGAGCGATGGGCTTGTGATCTGCTGACCCGGGTTCGAATCTTGGTCAAGAGGATTTTTCCTCTGGAGTTAACATTAGTACGGACTCAACTCTCCCCAAAGTCCTTCGGATGAGACTATAAACCGAGGTCCCGTGTGTGAACGCACGCAGAACATCTTGCGCACACGTTAAAACCCGCTCCGCTTTTTAGAAAAGAAGGCCATTGTGTGCTGGTGGGAACAGATGACAAAATTTACAAAACTGCATACACACGGGGACTGAATGGAAAAAGCACCTAAGTGCTTATTCCATTATCCTCATATAAAAGAAAAAGAAACACACACACACACACACACACACACACACACACTTAAAACCAACCTGATTTTTATTTTGCTTTTGGAACCAGATCACCCAAGCGACATTCCTGGAAATCAAACGTTTTATTTCGCTCTGGATGTACGATTTTTAAAAAGTTAAAATGATGATGCAGAATTGAAGACAACAGATTTAGAAAAATAAAAAGAAAGAAAAACAACTAGGAACGTTGACAATACTGGAAAATAATACTCCACGCCTCACGAAAATATGCCAAGCATGATTCAGTTAAGCCTGTTGTCTGTCATCCATCCAGTCTTACTGGCACAAAATGGCCCTCACTTCCAAAAGGCAGAATGGGTTTTAGGGTATGTACAATAAGTTCTACACATGTTTGCACACAGAATCTCAGTTTACAGTTACAGTTGGTTATAATTCTGGAAGATTTTTATGGAAGCATTGTCAGTACTGATGTTAACCCCAGGGCAAAAATCTCCTGGAGCAGGTGCCTCCGTTGTGGCTCAAACCTGGACCACCAAACCACTAAACTATCCTGCCCTCCCAACATGGGTACCAACTTGAATCCTCAAAAATCCTCTGGATGCGTTTATAAAACAAGGCCGTAGGTGTGTGCAAATGAATGCAAAACATGTTGCAGCCACATCTACAGCCTCCTCTGCCTTTCAAAGAAGAGCAACAGGCCAGCTACAGTAAGTGGGATGGATGACTTGAACATACCTAGCATGCACCCTGCTCTCTGGAGATTAATGGGCTCCACTAGGGCTAACTTGCCCTCGCCACACAGCCCAATGACTCCTTCAGGAGTGAAGGAAATGTCACGCCACATTGCAGTTCATTTCATAAGAAGGAGGGTGCCAACAAGTTAACCATGAGGTTCTGGGTTCGATTCCCAGCCTTGCCCTTTCTTCCTAGTTTGATAAAAAATTCGAAGTGAAAATCAAAGTCCTTTGGACGAGACTATAAACTGAGGCCCCGTGTACGAATGCATGAGAACATCTTGCGCACAAGTTAAAAATCTTTTGTGCTTTTGGAAGAGTAGGCCACTGTGTGCCAGTTGGAACTAATGAAAAAAGAAATCCAGCATGCACAAAGGCGTCATGTTTAGTCACCATCTCTGAAGTCGGAATGCAGCTACCTAAATGATGAGAAAGAAAAAAAAGGTCACATATGCATACACCTCACCATTGGTGAACCTCAGACCTCTAGCCGAAGAATGCTTTGTAAACAAAACACACAAAAAAAGATTTTCATTTCATGTTTATATTCCCACCGACCATGAAGGCCATATCAAGGTTGTTGTCACCTTATTTCAATGTCAGCAACTTCAATAACATTCATCTCAAGTTCAACATCAGTACCACCTAATCCCTTGAAATATCAACACCGTCAATATAATAATAATATATTTTTTTTTAAAACACTCAAAACAACCCAATCCATTACATGACAAAATACCTGAATCATTTCATTACTTAAGGCCATGAAAACCAAGCTAAGCTGAGAGCGCCAGTTTTTCAACTTATTATCCCCAGGTTTTTAAAAAAGCGCAGAAAAGCATAATGAACACTTTCATATACAAAGACAGTACATAAGAAGAATGCCATATGGGAAAATACCACTGCTGAATGGACTTCAAGCACCCATCGCAGTGTTTACCATAGCTGTACCTGGTCACCAGCACAAAACAATACAGTCAAGATGTCGTCATACAATGAGAACAAAAAAACGAAAAGAAAGAATATCTGAAAGAGGAGCTAGAAAAACAGGCAGGCGAATGGACTGGGGAAGCAGAAAATAAGCCAAGAGAAATGATAGAAAGGAAAAAAAAAATACAGAAACAGAGAGAATGATAGAAAAGGGGAAATCTCTAAAACAGAATTTCCAAGAAGGTAGGGATGCTATTTAGTACAAGCTAAGTAAGGGGGGTACAGAAACGACTAACCATGAAAGGAAGTGTAGAGTAAAAAGGTAAAGGTGTCCCATAACCTAAGTGGTTGTAGAGGAGCAAGGCATCAGAGACCTCACTTCTCTAGGGGCCAGCATATTGAGGGCAGCACCCATCTCCTCTCCCTCGCTGCTTTACCTTCCCTGACCCTAAAGAGGGCAGGTACCCATTTACAGCTGGGTGAACTGGGTGAACTGTACTGAAGCCAAGGCGCGCAAACGGTCACCCATCCAACTGGTAACCACGCTCAACACTGCTCTGGTTGGGGGAAAGCAAGTGCTCAAGTGTAGAGTACAGCCCTGTTAATGTTACACAGTTACATATAATATATATATATATCAAAGTGCCTTTGATTTGTTCTTACATCAGGAATCTAGTTAGCTCACAGACAGGTTTGATCTTGTCCAAAGCCTAACTCTTCCCACCCTATGCTAGGACCATGACTGATAGTCAGTGATGATAGATTTCCTTTTCCCAGTTTCTTTGGCTCGAGTTCCCAGATTCACCAATGGTGAGATTATTGGGTATGCAACTGCTCCCTCCACCCCCATCACCATTTAGGTAGCCACATTCTGACTTCAGGGATGGTGTAAAAACACAGCACCTGCATGCATGTGCTTTTAAAAAAGTTTTCATCTGTTCCTACTGGCACAAAATGGCCTACTCTTTGAAAAGCAGAATTGTTTTTAATGTGGGTGCAAGATGTTCTGCATGCATTCGCACAAGCAGCCTTGGTTTATAGTCTTATCCGAAGGACTCTGAGATTCAGTTTGATTTTTTCGTCAAACTAGGAAGAAAGGGCAAGGCTGGGAATCGACCTGCCACCTTCCTTCTTACGATATTTTAGTTGAGAATATAAACCAGTCTCCTAAGTGCAGCACACATTTGGTCAACTCAACTCAGCTGTATCCATCAACTCTGCTGTCGGTAGGACCTCCACGCAATGCTGCCAGGCATACATTTAGCACATGTAAAAGAACCTATGGCAATAAGAAAGCTATCCCTGGCAAACTTCTTTAGAAATAGCAACTTGCATAGGAAAATAAGTACATAAAAAAACAGTAGAGAGAAAAAGATGGCACTGTGTATGTGTGGAGCAATGTTCTCCCCAGAGACAGCGACCTGAATTCTATGTCGAAAAACCTGCCATCACTGTAAGCACTGCAACCAGCTTTGTTTATAACATTCCCCTCAGTCAGAATGTGGCTGCCTTCATGGCGGGCAAGAATGGTTGCGTATGCAAAATCTCTCCATCGTGTAAACCGTGGAGCTCTAGCCGAGGAATAAAAACACACAAAAACTCCCCACAAAAAACAACAGTAACTCACTCTCTTTTTCTCAACCGTCATTATCACCACAGTCAAAGCAGAATCAGGCAATCTTGGCATCATTGAATTTTTTACATTTTTAACCCTGGTGAACCAGCCACATGAATCAAAAGAAAATGAGAACACCCCCCCAAAAAAAACCACAACAACAACCAAAACAAAACAAAATCCAACAACAACAACAAAAAATCAAACTTAAAGGTACAGAACAGGAGAAAAAAACCACAACGAAAAAGACAGGTATCTGAGAACAGTAGCGGAACCAAAAAGAACAATAAATGACAACTATTTTAAAGTAAAAAAACCAAAACAAAACATGTTTGGGGATGTTGGGGTGGGGGTGGGGGGACGGGGGGGCAGGGGGCACAGTGCAAAATTCTAGCATAACACAGTCAAGGGTCCAGGGCCCTGTGCTAAAATTAATGCTAGCATGCTCCTTTCCTTTTACCTAGTCCAAGTGTGGTCAGTTCCTGCTATAATCAGCACCAGCTGGCCCCAGCTGGGCAGGGCTGGGATGGAATGGACAGCAGCTGAGAGTAGCAGAAAGTGGGGAAACCTGGGAGTGGGGAGTGGGGGCGCTTTCAAATGTTGAACGCTTGCTCAAAGCAAATTTTAAAAACCCCACGCAATAAACCAACAAAAAACAAAAGAAGGCAAGATGACAGAACTCAATGATATGTATGCAACATGCAACTGTCCCCCCCCCCCCCCCCCCCCCCCCACCTTCCTTTTTTCCCATTAAAAAACAACAAAACAGCCAACCGAACAAGCAACTAACCATGCAAAAGACCTGTTTCCACAATGCCAAACAGCCCTCCCTCTATACCCCCACCCTCCCCCCTTCTTCTCATCCCCCAAACAAACAATTATACATACAAAAACAACTAAAATGAATGAAAGTTCTGACAGACGCTACATCCAAGTGGTTAAGACAGTCTTGACTTCAATCCCATGGGTCCATGGAGTTGTGGGTTCGAATCTCAGCTCTGGTGAATTAAGGGTGGTGATTTTTATTCCATCTCCCAGATCAACTTCAAGTGTAGACCTATCAGTGCCTTCATTCCCTTCGTGTATATACACATGTAGAAGATCAAATATGCAAGTTAAAGATCCCGTAATTCATGTCAGCATTTGATGGGTTATGGAAACACAAACCTACCCAGCATACATGCTTGAAGCGGGAACATGGCTACCTTCATGGTGGGCAAAAACGGTCACATACGCAAAATCTTTTCATTGATGCACCTCAGACCTCTAGCCAAGGAATCCCCCCCACACACAAAAAACACCGAAAAATCTTGAAACAGACTATTTGAATGAAACACTGCATCACTTGTACAGCATAAAAAAAATGAGCACAGAAAATGAAACTGACCATATAGAAAAAAAACCCTGACACAAAGTACACACATTTTATTGATATACACGAGTAACTTTTTATGGCAAGGATTTCTGTGAAGCATATTTACACTGAAGAAAGAGAGTCCCTGCCATTCCCAAGGTACAGATATGCACAGCAAAGCTCATAATGGAGACAGGCCCCACAGACAGGCATGACATGATAATAAACAACCCAACTCAACTGTCTCCATCACCGCTGTCAATGCTAGGAGCTCCACGCAATGCCACCAGGGTTCCCCGCCATCTCTCTCTGTCTCTGCTGAGTTCTACCATCTCCTGTAGCCCTCCTCCCAGACCACCTATCTCAGTGATGTTGGCAGTGTGGGATGTTGGTGAACTGCCTCTTTTCCTTCTGCCCTCAACCTTACCTCGGAGAACTGTCAACGTCAGCTTAGATTCGTCTGCGTTTTTCTGTTTGCATGACCAACGTATCTCAGTCTGCACTTATTAATTAAATTTCAGCCAACTTTTGTCTTTGTACCGAGAATTCATCAAGAATGACATGATAATTATAAATCTGATAAAAGACAAAAGGAAAAGAAGGGTGAATCCAGATGAAACACAGTCTGTTGAACACAAGCTGAACTATGTTGAACACAACTGTTACGTCAACTCAAAATGCACTGGGTAAACAGCACTCTTCAGGAAACAGACATTGCACAGTAGGATTGCTCTCCTGGGCATATAGAACACAGCTCCCTACACATCTTCTCAAAGCAAACTTCAAACATCATGTAGAATCTAACAAGGCAAGTCTCATTTCTTCTTTGAATGTCAGAAAATCATTGCAACTTTTTTTTTTTTAAAGATGCAGATCATACAGTTTATCAATCCAGAGACAACAGCAGCTGTAGGATGCACATAAGAAATCTAATGTACCCTCTGTTCTTAGAACAGCTGTAGGATGCACATAAGAAATCTACATGTACTCTCTGTTCTTAGAACAGCTGTAGGATGCCATAAGAAATCTACATGTACTCTCTGTTCTTAGAACAGCTGTAGGATGCACATAAGAAATCTAATGTACCCTCTGTTCTTAGAACAGCTGTAGGATGCACATAAGAAATCTACATGTACTCTGTTCTTAGAACAGCTGTAGGATGCCCATAAGAAATCTACATGTACTCTCTGTTCTTAGAACAGCTGTAGGATGCACATAAGAAATCTACATGTACTCTCTGTTCTTAGAACAGCTGTAGGATGCCCATAAGAAATCTACATGTACTCTCTGTTCTTAGAACAGCTGTAGGATGCACATAAGAAATCTACATGTACTCTCTGTTCTTAGAACAGCTGTAGGATGCACATAAGAAATCTACATGTACTCTCTGTTCTTAGAAGGGTAAAAATATGCACTTACCTAGATCTCGATTACACAATAGTCGATACAATAATTTCCTGAACCATTGCCCGCCATGGGACGATTCAAGTCGTTTGATTATACCCAGATTGATACTCGACTGACACCCAGCATGCACAATTGCACTTCTGCTCAATGGGTTGATGAAACACTGGCCAAGTGTGGTTGCATTTATAAACGGTTTCATAGGCTGCAACTCCTCCTTGATAAAACAGTTTAAAAGATGACTGAAAGCCTTTTAAATTATCACAGCATCCACGCATGAAATCACTGAGACACAACTTCCTTCAGTGACTCACTAGCATAACCAGGGACTTTTCCTTTAAAACTATCTATTCATCATTCATTCATTCACCATCTAGATAAAAGAGTAGTGGGTAAAATGATTAGTATGGGTAACTTTCACAATTGATTCTATTAAAGCATCAATTGCTGAAACTTTATATTTGCGTAAAAAAAACATGAAAGGCTATCCTTTCATGGCCTAATGTTGTGTTTGCCAGAAGCCATGTGTTGTGGTAGGAACATCCTTCATAGTTTGTGCAAGTGGTATTCTGAAAACATGTGAAGAAAACAACACTCACAAATATAGCATTTCTGAAGAAGAAAATAGCAACAAATATCGATTGTTTTGGGACTTATTTGAAAGCACAAATAAAGCATCTTGTATTAAAAAAATAAGCATTATACCTTGGTTTCATTTGTATGTAGACTTCAGTGAACAGATTAAATGCAGTCTAATGCTTAAAGATGTCTGGAATTGTTTGTTTAAAAAAATACAGATGACTTTCAATGAGTAACATTTTTTTATTTCGTTTTATTTTATTTTACAAAGCAACAACAGCAATGGTCCCACTTCAAAATGTGTTTTGAGACAATAAGCTCAACTGTAATAGTCTGTGTATATACTTGTGCCTCTGTGTGTGTGTGTGTGTGTGTGTGTGTGGTGTATGTGTGTGAGTGTGTGTGTGTGTGTGTGGTATGGTGTGTGGTGTGTGTCTGTGTGAGCATGAGAGAGTAAGATTGTGCATGCATGAGTGCATGTGTGTGTGAGCGTGCACAAATGTGAAAGCATGTATTTCAGTCTGCGCACACACTTTTAAGTGCATCACACAGTACTTAGCCTTGCATAATATGTACCACAAATCTAAAACACCCTACCCTTTCAAGCCATTCCTCCTCCCCCCCTCCACTCACCCCCCCCCCCTCCACTCCCCCACTCCACCCCCCCCTCCACCCCCCACCCCCCCCCCACCAATGTCACACCTCTCACGTTCCAGCCTCCCTACACAAAGGCACTCCTGTAGATCTGGGAACTGGACGTGGCCACCAGCAGGGAACGGGACTCCAGGGCGAAGGTGACGGCCGTGGGCTCGACGATCTTGGCGGCCTCCAGCCCCTTCAGCAGGCCCTCGAACTTGGCCTCGGTGGTGTTGGACAGCACGTGGACGCCGTGCTTCCAGTCGGCGATGTAGACGCTGCCCCCGGGGTCGGTGCACACGCCCCAGAACTCGGAGCGCGGCAGCGGGGACTGGTAGGTCGTCTTCAGCACAAAGTCCGCGGAGAAGATCTTGATGAAGCGGTTGGCGTCCGACACGATGACGTCGCCGTTGCCAGCCACCGCCACGTCCATAGGGGACAGGAAGAGGAACTGGCCCGCCGGGTTCTTCTTCAGCACCTTGCATAGGGGATGACGATGATGACGACGATAATAATTATAATCAATAGTAGTAGTAGTAATAGTAGTGGTAGTAATATAATAGTAGTAATAATATAGTAATAATAATATTATTAATATTAATAATAATAATAGTAGTAGTAGTATATAATATAGATAATAAATAATAATAGTAATAATAATAATAATATAATAATATAAGTAATAATAGTTATAATAATAGTAATAATAATAGTATAATAGAGTAGTAATAATAATATATAATAGTAGTAGTAATAATAATAATAGAATAATAATAATAGTAATAATATAATAGTAATAATAATAATAGTAATAATAATAATAGCAGTAGTAATAATAATAATAATAATAATAATAATAATAGTAATAATAATAGTAATAATGATAATAGTAAGTGGAATATACATAGTGCTATATCTTGCTAAAACAAATCAAAGCGCTTGCATTCAACCTACTCTTTCACATGCAGCGAGTAACAATTAATAGTTTTTACAAATTCAAATGTACACACACACACACACACACGCGGCGCGCATGCACACACACACACGCACATACACACACACGTGCGCAAGTGCTCTTACCTGCACACGTTCAATAGAGTACACTCAGACAGTGAATGCTTCCAGGATATTTACTGATTTTGTGTTTGCGATGAAAGTATGTTGGTGATTGCATGTTGGCTGAGGGAGTGAGAGGGAAGGAGGGAGGGAGGGAGGGGGAGAGGGAGGGGACGAGAGAGTGAGAGAGAGAGATTATGTGTGTGTGTAGTGTGTGTGTGTGTGTGTAGTTAGGTGTGTGTGTGCGTGCATGTGTTTGTGTGTGCATGCATGCTTAAAAGAATGGCGATGGAAGGAGAAAAGGAGGAATGAGAGAGGGAGGGAGGGAGGGAAAGATGTATATACAGTTGCACTTCCTTTAAGTTGTTGTTTTTTTTAAATCTCTACGACAACTCAAACCTAGCAATTCTTTCTGCTCATCAAAAAAAAAAGGAAGATGTATCTGACATTGCTCCAAGACTGACTGACTGTTTGTTCTCAAATGTTTCATAAAACAAAGGGGGTGCACCAGATGTATGGAGCAACTCGTCCTCTTCCAAAGGATTTCCCTGGCCTCACAACTTTTCTCAAATCTTTTCATACATGTCAGTAGGCACCATAGCCGAGTGGTTAAGACTGCTTGACTTCAATCCTGCGGGTCCATGAGGTCGTAGGTTCAAATCTCAGCAGTGTCTGGTGAATCCAGGGTGGGAATTTTCACCATCTCTCACGTCAACTTCAAGTGCAGACCTGCCAGTGCCTTAATTCCCTTTGTGTATATACCCATGGGGACGGGATAGCTCAGTGGTCGGAGCACTCGCTTTCCCCCAGCCAAATTAAGCAGTGTCAAGTGTGGTGAAACGCTTAGATGAGTGACCGTTTGCACGCCTTGGCTTTAGAACAGTCCCCCAAGTGTAAATGGGTACCTGCCTCTTTAGGGTCAGGGAAGGTAAAGCAGCGAGGGAGAGGAGATGGGCGCCACCCTCAATATGCTGGCCCCTAGAGAAGTGAGGTCTCTGATGCCTCACTCCCCTATGATCTTATAGGTTATGGGACACCTTTACCATTTTTTATATACCCATGCAGAAGATCAATTATGCACACTGAAAATTCCATAATTCATGTCAGCATTCGGTGTATGACAGAAACACAAACATAGCCAGCATACATCCCTGAAGCTGGCATGTGGCTACCTTCATGGTGGGCAAAAATACAGTTGCATACACAAAACCTCACCGTTGTTGAACCTCGGAGCTCTGGCCAAGAAATAACACCCCCCTCCCCCGGAAAAAAAAGGAAAATGTCTGTAATTACCTTCTTGATAGTTCCATTCAAGTAGTAGTCCAAGACATAGACACAGCGATCATCCTGGTCACACACAAACACCATGTTTTCCTGTCCAACAGTGATACCTCTCGGCATCGACATTCCCTGCACACACAACAAAAAAACCAATCCTTCCTCGTATCATTCCCATTTTTGTTTCTTTTTAATCCATTTCTAATCACCCAAATGTATCAACTAACAAAGAAAACTGTACATAGGAAAATGACATGAAGACAAGGAAGCAAGAAAATATGACAGTGCGATAATATTACAAATATACTTGTAAAATATATATTTCAATTACACACACGCATGCACGCACACATGCATGTACGCACGTATGCACGCACACACACATACACACAAATACACACACTTCATCTAATATCACTTTGAGTGAACAGACGTAAAATCAAAGCAGCAGCAGCAACAACAACACACACACACACACAAACACAGACACACACTTACACAGACACACACAGACACCCACACACAGACACCCACAACCTACACACACACACAAACAGGGACGCACCTTGGCCAGGTAAGAAACCAGGTGACCATTCATATCGCACACGGCCACAAAACCTTCCCCGGGGCAGTTTCCCGCATCAGTGATCAACACTTTCTTGTCTGGCGCCAAGGCAGCGCTCCACGGCTTCTTGAAAATCTATGGCAAAACACGACAAAACACAACCATCCATCAATGACGATCTATGTCAAAACACGACAAAACACAACCAGCCATCAATGACGATCTATGTCAAAACACGACAAAACACAACCAGCCATCAATGACGATACCACAAGGTAAAAGTAAAGGCGTCCCACAATCTACATGCTCGCTGGGGAGTGAGGTGTCAAGAGACTTCATCTTCTCTAGGGGCCAGCATCTTGAGGATGGTGTCCATCTTCTCCTTTCCCTCACTGCTTCACCTTCCCTGTTGCTTAAGAGGGCAGGGATCCATTTACAGCTGGGTGAACTGGGGGACTGTGCTGAAGCCAAGGCGCATGAATGGTCACTCACCCAAGAGGCAACTATGCTCAACACTGTTTAGCTTGGAAAGAGCGAGTGCTCTGACCAGTGCGCTATCCCATCCCCAACTAAAAACAATTCAGGTAGGCTTTTTATTTTTTATTTTTAATAACAGAGTGATGGCAGAAACGGTAATGTGGGAGGAAGGGGGGGTGGGGTAGCTGGGTGGTTTAGGCATCAGACTTGTTATCAGGAGCAATCTAGAGGTGCAAGTTCAATTCTGAAACGAGCCATCTTTTCAGGGGCATTTTTCCATTGGGTCAATGTATTGCTACTGCAAGCTCCTGGCATAATAACCTGTATCCTTCAGTGTTGATTCTAGGACTTGAAAATAAGGGGACCAAGGGCCCATTAAAATGAAAGAAAGGGGGCATTGCCCCCGCCCCCCCCCCCCCCCCCCCCCCTCTTCTAAAAAAGGGACAAGTAGTTTATTGCTTACAGTACCCTCAGTACTCTTCGATTTCCTGTATATTTTTTCAATGGAAAGAGAAACAAAGCAAACAGGCAGATACGTAGCAGAAAGGATTAATATACTAAGGTGCAGTTAATGGCAGTAAGATTGTGACAAGGAGAGAGAGAGAGAGAGAGAGACAGGGAGGTGGAGGAGAGAGGAGAGATGGAGGAGAAGAGTAAGAGTGCAGATGGAGGGAAAGAGAGATGAGAAAGGAGGTGAGAAGAAGTGAGAGATGGAGAGAGAGAGAGAGAGAGAGAGAGAGAGAGAGAAGAGAGAGAGAGAGAGAGAGAGAGAGAGAGAGAGAGAGAGAGAGAGAGAGAGAGAGAGAGAGAAAAGTTAAATTTGTATTTCCAGAGTTGGGGAGATAGATGTAGATGAGACAAGAGGTAAAAGCCAATATCAAAGTGTTTTTTCTCTCACCTAGATGGTACACTGAGAGAGAGAGAGAGAGAGAGAGAGAGAGAGAGAGAGAGAGAGAGAGAGAGAGAGAGAGAGAGAGAGAAGACAGACAGACAGACAGACAGACAGACAGACAGACAGACAGACAGGCCAAATTTGTATTTCCACATTCAGAGAAATAGATCCAGGTCAAGATAAATTAAAGCCAATGTCAGTCTTGTCGCCCCCCCCCCCCCCCCCCACCCCCAATCGCACATTGAGAGAGACAGAGAATTGAACTGAATTGAATGGATTTTATTTAAAGAGAGAGATCAAAATTGTATATCCATTTTCAGCGAGATAGATCTAAATCTACATCGGTTAAAGCCAATATCAAAGTCTTGTTTCAGTCCCCACCCCCACCCCCTCTGCCACTCCAAGATCGTACAGAGGACAGAGAGAGAGAGAGAGAGAGAGAGAGAGAGAGAGAGAGAGAGAGAGAGAGAGAGAGAGAGAGACAGAGAGAGAGACAGAGAGAGAGAGAGAGACAGAGAGGAGATCAAATTCGTATTTCCACACTCAGAGAGATCAAGATCTATATATGTATGTTAGTCCGTCGTGTTCGACAATGAGCTCCAAAACAGCAGAGGAGGCTGTTTCGGAAATTGGGCAGAAATTTGATTATAGTGGAGATGCCTTGCCCACAGTACATCCCCACTCTCTCGGCCAAGTGGGCATAAGAACAGTCAGCGTTGGAGATGTTATCCAAAGGCCAACTAGCCCCCAGGGCTGCAGCACATTAAGGACTGTGCAAGTCAAGCCTCTTAGTCAGAGAGTCATAGTCGATCACTAAAGACTAAGCTGTAAAGTGGAATTCCATGAGTGGGAAAGCCACTGGTCATACAGCCTCTCACTTTGCTGTTGCCCCCAGCGCCAATGGTTTAATCAAGAACTGTGATAGAGCCCAGGCGATGTCAAAGTCTGGTTTTTCCCCCCAGATCGTACATTGAGAGAGAGAGAGAGAGAGAGAGAGAGAGACAATGACAATGACAATGACAAATTCTTTTATTTCGAGGATAATGAATAAGCACTCATGTGCTTTTTTACATCCAGTCCCTGCCCGTAGGGATACATCTTAATAATAACCCAATACTTATACTCTCACACAGTAGAAACAAAGGGAAATAACCCTTTTCAAAACACCCCCCCCCCCAAAAAAAAACCCAACCCCAACAATAAACAAATAAAAGGCAACCCTAAAAACACCCCCCCAAAAAACAACACAACAACAAACAACCAAAACAAACAAAAGAAAAAAGAAAAAACAAGCCAACAAAAAAGAAGAAGAAAAAAGAAAAACAGAGAAAAACAAACAACAACAACAAGAAGAATAACAACAAAACTAAGAAAAATAACAACAACCAAACTTAATAAGTCATAAAAATAAACATCCACACATTGTCAAATGGTACACATACATCTTACATATAGCAATAAGATATTGAAATAGGGCATTCACTAAAACTTAAGTACAGCTGACAAGCCCAATAAAATATTGAAAATATAAAGTATGAATCCTTCATCAGGATACACTATAACTATAAGCAAAACGATAAAAGGTGAGAGAGAGAGAGAGAGAGAGAGAGAGAGAGACAGACAGACAGACAGACAGAGACAGAGAGACAGAGAGAGTGTGTGTGTGTGTTTCAGAGATAATATCAAATATGTAATTCTCAAAACAGTACACGATCACCAGCTACACTCATTTTTTATATGTCATGATAATGAAATAAACTCAATACCCATACTCTCACACAATAAAAACAAGGAAGACAAAAAAGGAAAAAAAACAGCCAAATCTATATGGTCATAGAGAGAAAGGAGAGAGAGAGAGAGAGAGAGAGAGAGAGAGAGAGAGAGAGAGAGAGAGAGAGAGAGAGAGGAGTAGAGTGTGTGTGTGTGTGTGTGTGTGTGTGTGTGTGTGTGTGTGTGTGTGTTTCAGGGATAACACTAAATATATAATTCTCAAAACAGTACACGATCACCGTCAACACTTATTTTGATTATACTCATACAAATTATGTCACAGAGAGAGAGAGAGAGAGAGAGAGAGAGAGAGAGAGAGAGAGAGAGAGAGAGAGAGAGAGAAGAGAGAGAGAGTTGCCTAACTGATGGAAGTCTTTCTGAAGTTTTATCATGTACAGCCTCTGGTGATGGGCAGTGTTCTTGATGCTGTAAGTGCTGTTCTGTAATTAACGCAATCTCCTTTAGTGAATGCATTGTTCGGGCAGTGTTCTTGATGCTGTAAGTGCTGTTCTGTAATTAACGCAATCTCATTTAGTGAATGCATTGTTCGGGCAGTGTTCTTGATGCTTTAAGTGCTGTTCTGTAATTAGCGCAATCTCCATTAGTGAATGCATTGATCTTTCCATGTTTGAAACACAGCCCATAGATAGCCATGTTTGATAGATAGCCATGTTCGCTGTTCTCAAGCCAAGGCTACATCTCCAGCTCTGAACTTGCTGGGCCGCTCCGTCCCAATCACATCACTTGTTTCCGGAGTACAAGTCCTCTTGGAAGATGACGTAATCGAAGAGGACAACAGAGCAGGTTGAGCCTGCTTTATAATGAAGAGGGCTTGTTGCGGCCCTGGGGGGTAGCCTACCAACGTAATGAACGCTGCAGGAACTGACGAGGACGAACTACAGTTTCTGTGATTGGTCAAAAGTGAGGGGCTTAGCTAACCAGAAGCATAATCGAGAACTTGGGGGAGGGGGAGAGGGGGGGCGGGGGTGGAGTAGTGCTTAATTTTGGAGATGATATAATCGGCAGTTGCCATGGCGCACTTTTTATTCAAAAACGCACCGTCCAGGATTGTTTTGTGTCCGTTAAGGCGCACTGCTCACATCATTTTGCGCAATTTCTTTTAAAATGCGGGAATCCTGCAAGGGCGCACTTTAGAATCAACACTGATCCTTCATGCAAAGAAAAATAAAATCCTTTGAAGTCAGAGGTGGTTTGGCAGTCTAGAACAAAACTATCCATCTAGAAAGTGATTACTGGGTGCAGAGGCTCAAGCAAAACTCAGTGATGCTGACAGGTGAGACAGGTGAGAGAGTGAAAGGTCATGGTTTGATTCTGGTCTGAACTGACCACTTTCCCTATCTGTTGGACCTTAAGTGGTGATCTGGGTGCTAGTTTTTTTTGATGCCATCATAAACAGAGGTCATGTGAGCAATGTATGTTTTAGCGCAGGTACAAGAACCCACCACAACAAGAGAGTTGCTCCTGGCAAAAGTCTGTACAAAAAGCCAAACACACATGCAGACAGGAAAAAATGTTTGCTTGTTTGAGATTGGGGGGGAGGGGGAGAGGGGTCGTTCCTTGGCTAGACCTCCGAGATTCACCAAGGGTGACATTTTACACACGCAACTATTTTTAGCCACCATTAAGGTAAAAGTTGCATTCTAACTTCAGAGATGGTGTTTAAACGCAACCTGTGCTTTTAAAATGTCATCTGTTCCTACCTGCACAAAATGGCCTATTCCTTTGTGAAAGGCAGAATGGATTTTAAATGCATGCACAGGAGGTCGAGCTGAGGAACAAACAACAACAACAACAACAACAACAAAAGTGCAAGAGGCTCTGCAACAAAAACGACAATTACTGTGTGATGCCACCCTCTTACTATTTCTTCTGAAAACATGTAGTGAGGCAACCCGTATCGCAGTCGAGGCATGCTGCAGCACACTTGCTTGTTGCCCCTGACGTAGATCATCCGCTCTGGCGCAGACCCCACCACCATCACGCGCGTCACAAAGTCCAGATTCCGCTGGTGCACCTCAGAGACAAGGGTGAAATGCAAGGAGTCTTCCCCCTCTGGGAACCGCTCTTTCTCCAAGGAGCCCACGTCCTGGTAGGTTAGCAAGTGGCCCAGCGTGTCTGCTTTGAAGCTCTGAGAGAACACACACACACAGGACCGTATTCTCAATGCAGTTCACAGATAAGGATTAAAAGTTATTCCCCACAACACGTTTTTCAACAAAAACAGAACAATCCTACTCCTCTCCCAAGATACATGAAGGTGTATTTAAAAACCATCATAGAGGGTACATGACTAAAAGTGACAAGTACAAATACCGTTTACTATTTTCGTGTATGGCTTGTCAACCTAGGTGAATTTCTCAGTTTGTGCGAAACAAGGTATTTGAATTGAAATGAAATATATTCAACATTTCAATTCGATTGAAATAAGGCCATCAACAAGCAAATTTATACAAACATAGGTAATACACAAATCATAGATAACAGTCAACTTGTGGAAAAAGTGACACATTGACACTGACTGCAAATACTCAGTAGTTTAAAGATGTTAAAACATAAAAATCTCATTCTTTCATACGACACACAACAGATGTGAAGAACTGTTCATTTTTGAAATCTTCACCACAAAATGAGTTCATGATTACTGCCAAAAGCATACATACCACAGCCTGTCTACTCCCTAGCCTAGCCTTGACCAGGCACCATGGTTGTCAAATCAAAGCCCCTAGTTGTATCATCACAAAGCAGAGAAAATAATTTTCCCGGATAGCTGATAGTGCGATCTAATCAAAGCCCCTAGTTCTATAATCACAAAGCAGAGAAAATAATTTTCCCAATAGCTGATAGTGCAATCTAGATACCTTACTACAAAACAATTTTCCTTATCATCAGTCACAAAAACATCACAAAGTACTGTTCTAATATCATGTTTTAAAACCAGGAAACATTAATGCAACTTCAGCAATCCATCAACCATCCTCTAATCTTATTGTTCTAAAAAGATTTCTGACAGACACTTTAGTCGAGTTGTTAAGACTGTTTGACTTAAATCCCATGTATCCATGAAGTCATGGGTCTGGATCTTGATGGCGTCTGGTGAATAAAGGGTGGGGATTTTTACAATTCCTGGGTCAAGTTCAAGTGCAGACCTGCCAGTGTCTTAATTCCCTGTGTGTATTTACACACACAAAATCAAAGTCAAACTTTTGTTTCCAGATGGTACATTAAATAAGCAGTGCATTTGCTTTTTTTCATCAAGCCATCTATCTAAAGAAAAAAAAAGCGAGAAAAAAAAGATAATATATATGTAGACATAGAATAAACTCCCTAATCAATGGTAAACCATACAAATCAAACAAGAAAAGACAATAACAAATGCATACATGGAATTAAAAACAAAACAAAAAACCCTGAAAAATATTAAACCATACAACTAATTCAAAAATCTTGAAAATATATCCAACATAATCAAACAAACAAGTAACAAAGAAAATCCAAACCAAAACAAACAGAAGACAAAACAATATTTAAAAAAAGAGTCAAACCAACTGCTCCCCCCACCCCCCTCACACACACATACACACAAAAACCTTCAACCATACAGACAATTGAATAAAAGAAACCAAAAAGATAAAGCAACAAGAACAACCACAACAAGCAAATAAACAAACAAACAATCACAAATATACGTACAACAACAACAACAGTGACAATAACTAACATAAGACAAGAATAACAGCCAAAACAAATGAAGAACAATATAGAACTAACAAAAGACGAAAAAAAAGAGTCCAAAATAACCCTCCCCCTCCCCAAGAAAACCACCCTAAAACCCCAAACAAACAACTATAAAGCAAAGTAAACCAGAACTCCACCCCCACCATCACCAATAATAACAACAACAGCCACGTGGATATAAACAGAGGAAACTGATGTATAGTTTCCTTTAAAATCATTTAAACACTTACATACACACCCTCACCCATATCCCCTGCACCACATATACTCATATATAAGGAAAACAAGAAATAACCAAGCAGACATTGGATTCAGAGCAAAAAAGTATAACAAAGACATCCTTTCCCTCCCTTTCCCCTGGTCATACACACGCATGTACATGTGCTTTTTGATTTAAGGCAGAACAACGTTAATCCTTCCATCAAAGAATAAATTCAGGCAATATAAACCTCCCAGCCTCCCATCAATACTAACATCAGCAATAACAATTTAGGTAATCTAATACAATGAAAAAGAAAACAAACAGAGACAAAATTAAATAAATCAGCATATTTTTGTGTAACACAAAAACGTAAAAAGCCCCAAACAGCAAGAAAGTAAAAATCCAAAACCGAACCAATTACACAACACACACGCACTCACACATGTACACACAAACACACACACACACACACACACACACACACACACACACACACACACAAACACACACACACCAGATTTAAAGGTGTTGGGTCGATATCATATCAACCCATATATAGATCAATGCTTACACATGTACTCTATATGAATATGAAAACTTGGGTCATATCTGATTTTAATGACAAGAATAACGTCAATGAAACTTTAATCACTCTCTTAAGTTTACAAATCGTGTTCTGAACTTTTATTCATGAAATATCTTTTTAGTTGTGTTTTATACTGATTTTTGCTTTTAATACATTTCAAATTTTTGGGGAGTTTATTCCATAGGTCACTGCCTGAATACAAGAGGCTCGATTTATATAGGTTATTTCTGGGTCTTGGAAATGTTAGCAAATGGTTGTGTTTATGTTGGTTAACTTTGAAAGCTTTGGTAATCTTCGGAGGTGTATTTTGATTAACAACTTTTTGCATAAACACAGCTTTATTGAATAAAAGTTGGTTTTGAAATGTCAGGACATTTATTTGCTTATAATCCTCAATTGTCAGGGTGCTCGTTTTTAACAATACAAGTTTTGCTGCTCTTTTATATAAACGATGAATGAATTTCAAGTTCGTTTCACTGCAGGTATCCCAAATAGTTGACGCATAGTCAATGACTGGTAGAATGTGACCGCAAAAAAATAGTTTTCGAGAATGATTATTTAGAAAGTGTTTTATTTTGGATAATTGAAGTAGCCTGTGAGCTAGGTGTTTACTAGTGACATTATGTGATCAGTCCAAGTCATATTTTTGTCAATGGTAACAACTAATATTTTATGAGAGTCAACTTCTTCAACTATTCTGTTATCCAATAACAGAGGTTGAAACCTATTGTTCATTTTTTGCCTTTTCTGTCTTGCTGATACGTACATACACTTTGTTTTTTGTGCATTTAAGGACATGTGGTTTAATTGAGTCCAAATAATCAATCTGTCAATACTGTATTGAAGTTTCGAGTTAATCTGCTGGAGTCTGAATCACTACGAAAGAGAGTGGTATTCTCAGCAATTATTTCACAGCTACATTTACTAAAACAGGGTAAATCATTTACATAGACTGAAAACAAGAGTGGTCCCAATACTGAGCCTTGTGGTACCCCATGTCTAATGGGTAGTAGTTCTGATGCTTGATTATTTACAGATACAAGCTGCTACCTATTAGACAGAAAATTTTCTAGTAGTTGGATCACTTCAGGTGGCAGTTTGTACAATTCTAATTTGCGCAATAACAAAGAGTGGTTGATCACATCAAATGCTTTTTCAAAGTCAACAAAAAGGAGGCCAGTAAACTTATTGTCATTTATATTGTGTAGGAGACTGTCAGTGAGCTGAGTTAGAGCAGTGTGACAGGAATAGTTTTTACGAAACCCTGATTGATCCTCGTGCAATAGACTGTTTTTTATAAAGTAAGAATTTAGGGATGTTTGTATGTGTTTTTCAATGGGTTTAGATAGTACAGAGAGAATTGAAATTTGCCTGTAATTTGAAGGAGAAGAACAGTCACCTGATTTATGGACAGGTATAACTTTTGCCTTTTTAAACTTGAGAGAAAAACACCTTTTCTCAATACACAAGTTGCAAAGATATGTCAGTGTTTCAACAATAACCGGACTAGCGAGTTTTATAATACGCGCATCTAACTTGTCTAGATCACGTGTTCTAGAATTCGTTTGCATTTTTATGTTTTCTAATACATAAAAGATTGTCATTGGCTGGAGATTAAATGGAAAGTTAATATGTTTTGAGTTCATGTATTGTTGTAGGTAATGAAGATCATTTTTGCTTGACTTGTCAAATGTTATAACTTTATTTGGTACATTTGAAAAATGTAGACAAAGATCAAATATGCATGTTAAGATCCCATAATTCATGTCAGTGGTCAGTGCATTATGGAAAACACGAACATACCCAGCAAACATCCCTGAAGTTGGAATACGGCTACCTGCTTGCTGGGCAAAAACAGTTGCATACACAAAATCTCAACAGTGGTGAACCTCACTGCTCTAGATGAGGAACGAAAAAGAAGAAAGCAACCCCCCCCCCCCCCCCCCCCCCCCCCAAAAAAAAAAAAAAAAAAAACCTAACCCAAAAAGCAGGATTTCCATGAATATCTAAACATACATCCACCCTTATTAACACAAAAAAACCAAAACAAAGATATGATCAAGATTGTAAACATCCTCATCGATTAAGGTACAGATAAAGAAGTGAAGTCAATATCTTCTTTCTTTCTGTCTCCCCTGAAGTGTTCGTACCGTCAAGAGACTGGGAGAGGGATCAAAGTCGACTCGCTGAATCATGGCACTCAAGGGTAAAGCTGGCAGGGCCGTCAGGAGCTGCAGGTCTCTGTGTAGGCGCTCCACCAGACACACCACCCAGGTATGGTCTGCGGAATTCCTGGCCTGCTTTATCTGCTCTCTCAGCCTCTCCAGCTGGCTCTTCCGGCTTTCAACTTCCGAGAGTGCCTGGAATCAGGCAACATGTGGAAAATAAACTTGAGGTATAACACAGAACATTACGACTACAAACTCTTTAATATCTCAAAAGCATGAGAAATTCGTGAGGGTTACAAGCAAGCATTGCTAAAAAAAACACAAAACAAAAAAACAATGAACATAACAAGTAAAAATCATAAACACAGAAACAACCAATCAACTCCAGCGAACCAAGTCAATTCAATGGGACTGCCGAAGCTTAAAATCCTATTGTATAAAACACATAAAGATACAAATGATGTTACAGATCCAATCATTCATGCAGCTTCTGTGGGGTATGTAACATGAAATACCCACATACATCCCCGAAGTCGGAATGTTGCTAATTTCATGTGGCTAAATGGTCACGTACGCAAAACTCAACAATGGAATCCTTGGGTTCAGCCTAGGATAAAATCAAAAAAAAATAACCAGATAGAAAAAAAAAAAGAAAAAAACCAAGCAAGCGAATTACATGTAAACCTGCAAGCATTCTGCATCAGACTTTTACAGTTCAAGCCATAATAAGTCGCTGCATTTCCAAAGCGCCTTATTTGTCGCGATCAGTGACTGTTTGATGGAGAAGTGTCTCTGAACTTGTTGGACAGTCCTAACTTGTAAAAATCTCAAGCTTGCTGAATCTGTTTCCATGAGTAGGCTTCAACAGCTCTTGAAACTGTTGGGTAAAAAGAATTCAAAAGTGATATGTTCAAAAAATTAAAAAGCGACCAAAATAAATGAAGAATACAATTGAATTAACCATATAAAAAAATCCAAATATCAATTAACGTTTTTCGCATTAAGCAAACCATTCTGTTGGAAGTCTGTAAACTTAAAACCACTAATTGCCTTACCTGGAAATTTGGGCTAACATGGCGCAAAGGTCCTACGACCAAAAATTCCCGGGTGACCACGGAAGAACAAGCCTGCTGCACACATTACAAAGAAAAACCAAAAGAAAAAAAAAGAAAGAAAAAACCCAAGAAGCGAAGTGCTAACAAGTGTACCAACCCTGTCGAAGCCATGATCTGCATCCATGACCTTGCTGTACAGCTGCCCAATCAGAGTCTGCTGCATGTCCTCCAGCGCCTTCTGCAGGCGCGACACCGTGGCGTTGATGGAGAAGGTCGTCTCTGACTTGTACGTGGACAGGTCCTGCTGCTTCAGAAAAATCTCCGCTTGCCTCGAGTCTGTTTCCTCCAGGAGGCCTTCAACCAGCTCTTGAAACTGATGGGGAAAAAAAGAGACAAACATGATGATATGTTCATTAATAAAATGTTTAAAAACCCTGAAGTCAAAACTAAAGAAGAAAGAATGACATCAAGCAAAAAAAAAATATACATCAATACATAACGTTTTTTGCATTTAAGCAAAATCCACTGTTGAAGTCGTGTAATCTTAACCACTAGATTGCCTTACCCTGGAAATTTTCCAGGGCTAAACATGCACCCTATACGCCTACAACCCAGAAAATTTCCGGGGTGTCCAACGGAAGTAAACAAGCCTGCTTCCTTGACTACAGTTAAAGGGAAAGAACTCCAAAATTAATGGAGGTCACTCTCCTGTTGCTTGGCAACATCCAGCTGCAAAAAACGTGGCACAAACGATCGTTTTTAGCTTGTATTTTGTGTTTTTATGCATGACTGCTTGGGAAGTTCTTGTTCAAAATGGCTGACACTTCTTGTTGAAGGCATCACTGACTTTACACAGCTGTAAAAGTGGCAAATAAAACTGTGATGAAAACGATCGCATATGATTCAGGAGATCGTGTATTTAAAAAACAATGAATGAGATTTGGCCTAGACTTATGTTTGACGTTATTGAGATGGGAGGGTACTCAGAATGACAGTGGTGATGAAGAAATCATATTTTTGATCGATATTTTACATTTTAAACATATTTTCGCAGTGAAATATCATGCTAACTAATTTGAGCTTGCCTCGAAGTAATCTACGATATATACTGTCATTAGGTAGACTATCAGGAATATTCATGTAGTAGTTTTCTGAGTAAGAGGGATATGAACATAGCAGTGGTACATAAGAATTTTATTCCCCAGCATATAGGGTGCACTTGCACTGGGCAGTTAAGAGGTAAAACCATAACATTACTCGTTGAATCTCACAACAGTAAAATTGTCTTAAGTCTAGATGCAAGGTCATCGAAGCATGTATGTTGATGAGAAAAAAAGACAGGGCCTCTACTCAAGCAGTTGGTACTTACTGCAATTCTTCTTTTTCCTTGAACACTCAGAAAGGAACTATTGTCAGTCATATGAGCAAAAATGCACTGCGCTCTTGGTTAAGCGCCTGACAAGTCAAGGCCAGCGCAACCAACTTCAGCATGGGAGAGAATTGTTATCTCGTAAGTCTTTCTGGAAAAAAAGGTGGGAGAACAGACCAAAATGGGAGTAAATAGACAAGAGGGAGGTGACAGGAAGAAAAAGAACATGGCAGAAACAAAGAAAGGGATATAAAAGAGAATTCCTAGCACAGAATTTCGAGGAGGGGATGCTATTCATACTAACAGGCCCCTGGCATCCCCACAGGAGAACTGCAATTCTCAGGTGTTGGAAAGATGGTCATCCCATCATGACCATCATCATAATCACCATCATCAGTAGAAGTAGTAGGTAGTAGTAAGTAGTAGTAGTAGAAGCAGTACCAGTAGCAGCTAGTATTAGCAGTATTAACAATACTACCTCCAACATTTTAAAGTTTAAACACCTGCACCAGTTACCTACTCCCTTTTTGGGGTCTCTTTAGTTTAAAGCTGTACAACTTTTTAAAAATCACTGTTGAAGGTATGAGCATGGCAAAAGAGTCACAAACATAACTTCTTACACACAAACACATACGCATGCGCGTGCGCACACACACACATGCTATAATATCAGCAAAGGTTACAATCATACTGAATCCTTTTTTCATCCTTTACCTTATGGATCTTCTCAATGCTGCTGGCATGGAGGTCCTGTATGGAGTGTATGATGTGATCTTTGGTGGCTGGCACTTTACTGTGGCTGCGTTTGCAGGGCAGGCACAGCCACAGACGACAGTTCAAACAGTAGTCCTCGCATTGCCGCATTTCCTGACAGACACATCACATATATATACATGTATATTATCCCACAATGACTTGTTTAGAATTCACAGTTTTCAGTTATAGACATTTTCTGAGCTTGTGTTTTCAATACAGTTATCTGTAAATGACAACCCACCCCCCATCCCCGCCAAAATAACCAAAAACAAAACAAGACATGCTCTATTGTCAGTCAAAATATGGGGTATATCAATATATATCATACTAGTATACGGCTAAAATACGGGTGTGGATGGGATTTTTGTTTGTTTGGATGGGTTTGGGGGACAGGGGTTGCTTTAGTTCGGCTAAAAAAAAAGTTTTGTTTTCTTTTGTTTGATCAGCTGATTAGTTGGTTAGGATTAATAGGAATATTTTCTTGGTTAGTTGTGGGGAGGGTTTTTTTTCTTTCTTGGTGGGGGTGGGGGTAGTTTTGCTCAGACAAGGGCATTTTTTCTATCCAGTAAGCTTGATTCAAACATTTTTGTCATTAATATCACAGAGTGAGGAATGCAACAAATGCTAAGACTGCATAAGTATTAATCATAATGGCATCTCTGAAATATCAAGACTCTTTCAAACTATGCTGGAAGCAGAATTGCTATTAAAATCAAACAATTTTCCATCCATGGGTAAAGCCTTATCCATATTTTCCAAACTGTATCCAAACTTCTTAAACTTAAAAGAAAATTTAGCATCATTTAAAAAAAAAAACCCACAAAAAACTATAAAGTAGATGCAAGCATGATGCAAGCAAGAATGTACAGAAGTGGTGAGAGGACGCAACCCTGTGGAGAACCAGTGCAGGTAAATCTAACCGAAGAAGATATTTTGTTGGCATACCACAGGGTTCCAAATTCCCTTTCCTTTTAGTTCAAGCAAATGAACCTTTTTAATAAGAGGATGGCCTAGATGTGTATCCTTGTGAGTGTCATTTCTTCCCATCTGTTTTTGGTACATCAGGTTAAAGCAAATCTGGAAAAGTTTTATTACCGGTCTGGGTGTTTCATTCTTCTTTGTCAGAGGAAATGTGCAGAACGTTTACCCGGGTTTGATTCCCGTTCAAGGGGATATTTTCTCCTGGAGTTAACATCAGTGCAGACTCCACTCTCCCCCAAAGTCCTTCGGATGAGACTATAAACCGAGGCCCTTTGTGCGAACACACGCAGAACATCTTGCGCACACATTAAATCCTGTTCTGCAATTGTGTGCCAGTGGGAACAGATGACAGAATTTACAAAACCGCATACACATGGGGTCTGAATGTAAAAAAGCACATGAGTGCTCAATTCCATTATCCTCGATATGAAAGAATAAAATAAAATAATTTTTTAAATAGGTCTGAGTATGGCACAGTGCTCAGTAGACTTTGAGAACTCCTTCATTTGTGCATTGGCATGATTATGTCTATGTACCTCAAAGTCAAAGTACCTGTATGTACCTCTGTGTGTGTGTGTATGTGTGACTGTGTGTCACATGTGTGCATGCGTGTAATTTTAAATCTTGACTGAATTTCATTACTTTCTGTTATAAATGTTTTATTGTTTCTGTTTATTATTTTGTGTATATGGCTTGTGACCACTTGAATTCCTCTTTTTATTGAAATAAGGCGCTGGTATTGGTATCTAAGCCATTATAGATATTGCCTTGTAATGTGTGTGGTGATGTTCATAATCATATACATGATATAGTGATATACTGTGTTGTGTGATAAATGTCTTTCCTATTTACTTTTTTTTTTTAATAAGACCTGTAACCCACATGAATTTCTATGTGACTGTGAGATAATAAAGTGTGTAAATTGAAAATGAATTGAATTTGTGGTACTCCTGGTGAGTTGGTCAAACATTTCATTGCCCTAAATACCCATGTGCCCCAGGATCCATACTAAAAATGTCACACCCATCCCATCTCAAGGAAGTACACAGATCGTAGATTCTTGAAGCTTAAGATGATATGTGTTCCTTCCAGTACAACTGTACAAGCAATGTCTTCCTGAGCTGAGACAGTGAGAGCAAAATTGTATCCCCATAGACCAAGAAACCTTTCTCTCAAAATAGCTGTTCAATCAGTTTTGGGGACAACAGGGGCTCTAAGTTCAGCAGACTGCAGATATTGTGTGGGGACAGGAGCTTCGATCAACATAAAAAAACATTACGAATATTTGGGAATATAATATTCCGATGAAGGGTGAAAAATCAATATTTGATGTTTTGTTTTTGTTTCCCGTCCCCTCCCACTTTCTGGTTTGGATACATACTGTAAGCGAATCCCCTACCTCACATAATGGGCAGGCAGGGCCAGGTTGGTTGGTTGGTAAACCATGATCAGTGCCATGGGCATTACTACTCTCAGTTCCAACAAACTGAAGCAAGCCCACCATCAGAAAGTTGTTTGGCAGTTTCGATACCTCGCCGTTTTGGACAATGGACGTTTTCTTGCACAATGGACAAATGCATTGCCACTGCAAAAATCTGTTGTGGTCGAGATATTTCTGTAGGCACGAACAACAAAAGGTGTGCTGGCAAGGAAGAATTTTGGGCTCTGTGTACAACTGCAAACACAGAGGGCAAGTTAGAAAATCATCTTTCAATCCTTCGACGTTAGCGGCCATGTTGGATCATAAACTTCCTTTATCACCCACCTCTCCATCTCTACTTTCACTTCCGTTCTCAAACGCAAGAGAGAGACAATGACAATGAGAGACAATGACAATTACAAATTATTTTTATTTCGATGATAATGAATAAGCACTCATGTGCTTTTTTATATCCAGTCCCCGCCCGTAGGGATACATCTTAATAATAACCCAACAACACTTATAGTCTCACAGTAGAAACATGGGGAAATAACCCTTTTCAAAACATTACCCCCCCCCCCCCCCCAGCAAACTAATAAAAGAAAACCCTAAAACCACCCCCCACACCCCCCCCCCCCCCCCCCCCCCCCCACCCCCCCGAGAAAAAAACCATAACCAACCAAACAAACAAACAAAAGAGAAAGAAAAACCAAACCAACAAAAGAAGAAGAGAAAAAAAGAAACAGAAACAACAACAATAAAACCCAAAGAAGAATAACAACCAGACTTAATAAGTCATAAAGATAAAACATCTACACATTGTCAAATGGTACATATACTTGTTATACATAACAATAAGATATTGAAATAGGGCACTCATTAAGACTTAAGTACAGAGGACAAGTCCAATAAGTATTGAAAATATAAAATATGAATCCTTCATCAAGAGAAGACACAATGACAAGACAAGGAACAAATTCTTTAAATTTCGAGGATAATGAAATAAGCACAATATTCCCTCTTTTTACACCCCAGTCCCCGCCCGTTTAGGTATACATCTTAATAATAATAACCCCAATACTTAATCTTTCACAATAAAAACCACAGACTCCCCCCCCAACAACCACCCCTCCTCCCCCCCCCAAAGCAAGCAAATAAAAGAAACCCTAAATACCCACCCCCCCACCCCACCCCCCAAAAAAAACCCTAACCAAAACAAACAAACAAACAAAAGAGAAAGAAAAACCAAACCAACAGAAGAAGATAAAAAAGAGAAAAAACAGACAAACACACAACAACAAGAACAACAGAGCCAAGAAAATAACACAACCAAACTTAATAAGTCATAAAGATAAACATCTACACAATGTCAAATGGTACATATACTTGTTACACATAGCTATAAGATATTGAAATAGGGCACTCATTAAAACTTATGTACAGAGGCAAGTCCAATAAAGTAATGAAAGTATAAAATATGAATCCTTCATCAGGATACACTATAAACTATAAGCGAGACGATAAAAGTGAGAAAGAGACAGAGAGACAGAGAGAGTGTGTGTGTGTATTTCAGAGATAATATCCAATATATAATTCCCAAAACAGTATGCGATCCCATCAACACTCATTTTAGATTATATTCGTTTCAAATTATATGTCATGATAATGAAATAAATTTAATACCCATACATCCACACAATAAAAACAAGAAAC
>CM054136.1:8962717-9012637 GCA_028751875.1 Rapana venosa | reverse complement strand
ATCAAAGGGTGCATATACTTTTACACATAACAATAAGGTATTGAAATAGGGCACTCGTTAAGACTAAGTGCAGAGGACAAGTCCAATAAGTATTGAAAATATAAAAAAATGAATCCTTCATCAGGATACACCATAACTATAAGCAAAACGATAAAAGGTGAAAGAGAGACAGACAGACAGAGACAGAGACAGAGTGTGTGTGTGTGTATTTCAAAGATAATATCCAATTTATAATTCCCAAAGCAGTACACGATCACCATCAACACTCATTTTTGATTATACTCGTTTTCAAATTATATGTCATGATGATGAAATAAACTAAATACTCATATATTCACGCAATTAAAGCAAGAGACAAAGCAAAAGAAGAATCTAAACCTATACAGTCATTGAGGGAGAGAATGTGAGTGAGTGAGTGAGTGAGTGTGTGTGTGTGTGTGTGTGTGTGTGTGTGTGTGTGTGTGTGTGTGTGTGTTGTGTGTGTGTGGTGTGTGTGTGTGTGTGTGTGTGAGGGATAATACTAAATATATAATACTCACAGATAACACGATCAACAACACCAACACTTTTGAATTATACTCATACAAATTGAATGTCATGATAATAAAAAAAATAATTTAAAAAAAAAGTGCAATACCCATCCACTCACACAATAAAGAGGGGGGAAACCTCAATAAAGTCATAAAAAGAATATCTAAACATTGTAAGTAATAGAGACAATTTTTTTCAGGATAATGAATAAGTACTCATGTGCTTTTTACATCCAGTCCTCGCCCGTAGGGTCACATGTTAATAATGAACTCAGTACTCATACTTTCAAACAGTAGAAGCAAAAGGGAAAAACTTTAAAAAAAAGAAAAGGAGAGAAAAACGAAACAAACAACCCCAGACAAACAAGAAATGAAATAAACCCCAGAACCCCCCCCCAAAAAAAAAAAAAAAAAAAAAAAAAACCCAAAACCCCCCCCCCCCCCCCCCCCCCCACAAAAAAAAAAAAACCCATCCCCAACCAACCAACCAAACAGAAAAACAAGAAACAACAAACAAACAAAAAAAAAAACAAAAACAAAAACACCCCCCCCCCAAAAAAAAAAAAAAAAAAAAAAAAAAAAAAACCAACACCGTCCAACACCCCCCCCCCCCCCCCCCCCCAAGAGAGAGAGAGAGAGAGAGAGAGAGAGAGAGAGAGAGAGAGAGAGAGAGAGAGAGAGAGAGAGAGAGAGAGAGAGAGAGAATCGACAAATTGACAAATTCTTTTATTTCGAGGATAATGAATAAGCACTCATGTCCTTTTTTTTACATCAAGTCCCCGCCCGTAGGAATACATCTTAATAATAACCCAATACTCATAAACAAAGGGGAAAACCCTCTAAAAAAGCAATCAAACAAAGAAAAGAAAACCCCCAAAACAACCCCCCAAAACAAACAAACAAACAAACAAAAGGGAAAAAACAACAAAAAGATCCACCAAAAAAAAACAAGGACAAAAATATAAGATAAATAAAACCAAAAAGAAAAAAGAAGAAAAAGAGGAAAAAAACCTTATAAAGTCATAAAAATGAACATCTACACATTGTAACATGGTACATGTAGCAATGAGATATTGAAATAGAGCGTTCACTAGAACTCAAATACAGTCGACAAGCCCAATAAAATCTTGAAAATATAAAGTATGCATACTTCATCAGGATACACAACTATCATCATCATCAGACCCGTGACCTTGGCGGTCGTGGGGGAGACATGAAAGACGATGCCGTGGTAAGCCTCCTCCATCCATCTCGGTCCTCGGCTCTGCGCAGTAGTGCCGAGTCATTCATCCTGGTCCATTCTCTGATGTTGTCCATCCATGACTTGTTCTGTCTTCCCCTCCTTCTGCCACCTTCGAGTGTTCCCTGCAGTACTGTTTTGGGCAGAGTGTTGTGGCGGGTGACGTGGCCGAACCATGTCAGCTTTTTCTTCATTGACGATGGTGAGAAGGGGTTCCTGTGGACCTGCCAGCCGTGTTATTTGACTCTTGACAAATTCATTGGTCTTTCGTTCTCTCCAGGATATGCCCAGTAGTTTTCTATGGCATTTTGTTTCGAATGACTGGATCGCTTTGCTGTTTCAGCAGCCAATGTCCAGGTTTCACTTCCGTACAGCAGGATCGACTGAATTAGGGCTTTGTAGAGCTTTAGTTTGATTGGGAAACTGATCTCTTTACTTTTCCATATGGTGGTGAGTTTTGTCATGGAAGATGTTGTAACTATAAGCAAAACAATAAAAGGAGAGACGTATGCATACTTCATCAAGATACACAACAACTATAGCTATAAGCAAAACAATAAAAGGAGAGAGAAGAGAGAGAAGGAGAGAGTATTTCAGAGATAATACTAAATATATAATTCTCAAAACAGTACACCATCACCATCAACACTTCTTTTGATTATACTCCTTCAAATCATATGTCATGGTAATGAAATAAACTCAATACCCATACACAAACACAATAGAAAACAAGGAAGAAAAGAAAAAATCCAAACCTTATACAGTCAGAGAGAAGAGAGAGAGAGAGAGAGAGAGAGAGAGAGAGAGAGTGTGTGTGTGTGTGTGTGTGTGTGTGTTTTCAGGGATAATACTAAATATATAATTCTTAAGACAGCACACGATCACCATTAACACTCTTTTTTTATTTTATTTTTATTATACTCATACAAATTGAACGTCATGATAATAAAGTAATCCCAATACCCATACACTCACACAATAAAGAGAAGAAAAAACCAATAAAGTCATAAAATGAACATGTACACATTGTAAGTAAGAGAGACAAATTCTTGTATTCCAGGATAATGAATAAGTGCTCATGTGCTTTTTTACATCCAGTCCCCGACCGTATAGAGAGAGAGAGAGAGAGGGGGGGGGGGGGGGGGAGGGGAAGACAAACACTTTCTACACATGATTCCCAAACGTCCAGGCATGCACGCACTCATGCAGTGTGTGTGGGGTGTGGGTGGGTGGGGGGGGGGGGGGGGGGGGGGGGGAAGGTAGGGGGGAGTAACTATTGTTGGTATTAATGTCATTATAAGTGAAGTGAGTTGCCAAGTATAAGCATGTGTGATGTGGATTTTATGGAAGGACAAGTCAGCTGATGTAGTCAGATGATATCATAACGAAATAATATAATAATATGTGTGTTTTTTTGTTTGGGGGGGGAGGGGGGTAGTTTATTTTTGTTTCGTTTTCATTGTATTTCTGTTCTTTTTGTTTTTTGTTACAGTTACAAGGTAATTTTTGTTTTGTATTTGTTTTGTCTAGCTGCATTATTTTGATGGATAACTTAATGTAAAAGAAAAAGAGGAAGAAGAAAAAGAAGATAAGCAAACAAGCCAACAGCAACAACAAAGTAAAGCAAAACAAACGAAAAGCACACATGCATGTATGTGTGTAAGGAAAGGTGGTGGAAGGGGTGCAGGTGTCACTGCTCAACCCCTCTTATGTCAAGCTAAGGGTAATGAGTGCCTTATCTATCAAGGAATTTAAAGGTGTGTTTGATGTGAGGAAAGGTTACGTAGCTATTTCGAGCGTGGTTCATTATGAGCTCAGGTGTGCAGCTCACAAGTTGCTTTCGGAATTGTGGTTTTTTTTTAGGGGGGGGGGGGGGGGGGGTGTCCGAGGTGCTCAATGATTTAAAAGAAACAAAGAAGAAAGGGGATGGTCCGTGTGATGGTAGACTACTGCAACATGATATGTTTTTACTTTGCTTTGTATTTATTTTTCTTTGGGTGTTGTTTTACTTGTCTTTTTAACATTTTAAAATCTGTGTGTGTGTGTGTGTGTGTGTGTGTGTGTGTGTGTGTGTGTGAAACGCACGCGTTTAAAGAATCGTTTGAAATATATCCTATTGCTTTTTTGCTTTTTGTTTGTTTTATATTCAGATAATTTGAAAGAAAAAAAAAAGAAAAATACATCGCTTATTCAACATACCATCTAAAATAAAAGTTGTAATTAATTTTTGTTTTAACTGTGACATGCACACATTACACTACACACACACACACACACACACACACACACACACACACACCTTGGTTTTTGTTTTTTTGTGTTTTTCTTGATGTTCTTGTTTATTGTTCTTTTTTCTTTCTTTGTCTTTTCTATGCTTTGTTCTTTTCGCTTGTTTCCTTGTTTGATTCTTTTGCTTGCTCTTGGGGGGGTTTCATGTTTTTTGTGTGTTGGTTGTCATTCATTATAAAGTATGAATATGAAAGAACGGGTAATAATGTAGCCTGATATAATTTGTTTGACTCCCCCCCCCCCCCCCCCCCCTCATTCTCTTGTAAACCAAATCTAAGCGAGTACAAATGTGTGCGCGTGTATGTACGTGTGTATGTGTTGTTGTTGTTGTTGTTTTGTGTTGCACAAGTTGCGTTGCGTGTGCGTGTGCGTGTGCGCGCGTGTATGTGTGTACGAGTAGGGATTGTTTGACCTAGGCCTACCCCTACAGACCTGCTTCTTCTATATTTACAGAATTTGACTCGGCTACTTCCTGTCAAGGCGTGCTTCCGCAGTCACACCACATGGTTTACTATTTGTAGTAAAATCACAGAAAGTAAGTGGGAAAAAATGGGCAAATCGAAAAAAGAAAGAAGAGACTCCGAGGCTCCAGAGGAAGAGGGAGACACTCAGACATGGGAGGAAAAGATAAAATATCTGTGTGCCATTGCAAGACCTCTCGCGTCGAAAAAACTGTCAAAACGTATTCACAAGACAGTGAAGAAAGGTAAGCTATCTAAATGAGTAAATCTTCAAAACTTGAATACTTTTCTTAGAACTTTCTTTCTTTCGTTCGTTTTTCTTGTCAGTATTTTGTTTATTGTTCTGGATAATTTTCAAGCTAGAGCAGTGTAAATATTGTTCATTGGTTCTCTTTTGAATAAAAAATATACAATAGTCAATAGGCCCTACATAGCCAAGAATAGGATCCGAATAGGGATTGGAACCTATGTAGGCCCTACCTGGTATAAAATCATAAATTATAGTGCCATATTTTGTTCAAATGTTGATTCAGTGTGACTGTGTGTTCAGCAGTTACTGAGTTAGCAGGAGTATAACACAGTATACTATAACTTGTAAGAATGAGTTGAGTGCAAGTGCTTTGATTTGTCTGTGCAAGATACAGGCTATATAAATTCCATTTTATTATTATTATTATTATTATTATTATAAGTAGTTTACATGGGCCTAAATCTGGTGAATGCTGATCTTGTGTACACTGCCGTGATACTGACTTAGTGTCAGGGTGGCTGTCAATAAATCATTAAATGAATGATGAGTTGATCACAACCATAAATGCACAAGTCTGCCGTATTTTTGTTGTACAGACTGTACATTAGGCCTAGTCACATAAAACTGTTAAAGCATTTAGATGCATGAAACTGAAATACACACATTATGTCATTATCATAACATGCCCTTTGTTTTACTTTAGTTTTAGTTCATGATGTGTGTCAAGCTTAGTATTTAAATATTATGCAGTCAGCCATGACTGAAACTACTGAAAGTGAAACAGAGAAAGAGGTATAACTATAAATATAATCCACTAGGAAATGTCATTTAAAGTATGTACAATACAAAACAACACAACTCTGGTAAACCCCGTTTATTTTGAAAACTTGTACTGTATATTGTGCATGTATTGATTCCATCATAAAGTTTGCAGGAATTTAGTTGAGTAACAGTACTAACACTCTAGAATGCAGTATTCACAGTAAGTTTTTCCAAATCAGAAGTAGAAGCATTTTGAATTTCACCTTAAGACTAGTATGTCTTTAAATTTTGACCCCCCCCCCCCCCCCCCCCCCCCCCCCCCCCCCCCTCCCTTCCCCCTGCCACTCCCTCTCAGCGAGAGTTCCTGAGATTTTTGCATATTAAAATATACAAACTTTCTATTTTCACTCACCAATATGAGGTTTTTCGCCCACCAATATGAGGTAGCTGCATTCCAACTTCATAGGTGATGTATAAACATGACAATAGTGTGCATGCGTTTTCTTGTATTTTTGTGTGTAATTCACTCCAATCTTACTGGCACAAATGGCCTACTCTGCTGAAACTGAAAGGCAGAACAGGTTTTGATGAGTGCACAAGACATTCTGCAAGCATTTGCGGGGGCGTTGTTTTCACCCTGTCAGTGTCAATTGAAATCTTTTACATGAAAAATGAACCTGTTGGTGTTTATTGATTGAGAAAATTAATTTCAAATTGAAAGATCAAACTCAAAGCCTGAGGTGGCGTCACATAAGTGACAAGCAGCAAGAAGCAGCTTTGTGACTTTGTCTCTTTAGAAAGTGCGCATGTATCCCAGTCCCTGGGATCAGATACTGATGTACTGTCCCTTCAAGTGTAAAGCAAATGGTCAAATTTAAGACTGAGCTTTGGAGCAGTATATATATATAATATATATATATATATATATAATCAGTATTCATGAATATAGAACTAATTATATTAAAATATCCAGAACTGTGGAAGAGCAACAGTGGCAAGAGAAAACTAAAAGTTATTGTGATAGTGTATTAACTCACTTGGCTCTTCACAGTTCCTTCCTATTCACCACATTCTGGCCATTAACCTCTTAACTGCCCAGTGCAAGTGCACCCTATATGCCAGGGAATAAAATTCTTATGTACCACTGCTATGTTCATATCCCTCTTACTCAGAAACTACTACATGAATATTCCTGATAGTCTACCCAATGACAGTATATATATCGTAGACTACTTCAAGTCAAGCTCAAATTAGTTAGCATGATATTTCACTGCGAAAATATATTTAAAATGTAAAACATTGACCATAAATACGATTTCTTCATCACCATTGTCATTCGAGTACCCCCGATCTCAATAATGTCAAACATGTCTAGGCCAAATCTCATTCATTGTTTTTTAAATACACGATCTCCTGAATCATACGCGATCGTTTTCATCAATGTTAGGTAAATCTAGAGTTTTATTTGCCACTTTTACAGCTGTGTAAAGTTATTTATGCCTTCAACAAGAAATGTCAGCAATTTTGAACAAGAACTTCCCAAGCAGTCATGCATAAAAACACAAAATACGAGCAAAAAACCAATCGTTTTTTGCCACGGTTTTTGCAGCTCGATGTTGCCAAGCAACAGGAGAGTGACCTCCATTAATTTTGGAGTTGTTTCCCATTAACTGTAGTCAAGGAAGCAGGCTTGTTTACTTCGGTTCGACACCCCGGAAATTTTCCGGGTTGTTGGCGTATAGGATGCACGTTTAGCCCCGGAGAATTTCCGGGGTAAGGCAGTCTAGTGGTTAATAAGGGTTAGGGACCCCCCGCCCCCACCCCCCCAAAAAATAATGTTATTGCAAGTTACTTAGTTGAAAGTAAAATTTCAAGAACTAATTAGTAGTACACTGTAAGTTAGTGTCAAAGTATTTAACAAAGTTTCTTACTTCAATAGTTCAGCTAGTACAGTAGTAGAAGTACGTAATTTTTAAATGTGTTTTTATCTTGGATTCCTGATCAGGAATGTTCATACTAAACACTAACACAGTAACAGTTGTGTGACAAGTATTCCTGATTGGGAATGTTCAGATGGAGAGAGTTAACTGACCACTGGCTATGCAGCAAAGTAGTTTTATGTTGGTAAACTTTATGAATTTACTCGTCAGTATCTACTTGAGTACCCTTACATGAAGCTAAGTAAGACTAGAAATTATTTATAAATGAATACAACAGTATGTGAAAACATGCCCAGAAACTGAGAAAGTGCTTCAATTGCTATTATGCCCCTGGGAATATAATTTATGAATATTAAACTGAATCCAACATACTTAGTGAAAATTATTTACCAAATAATGGTTATCAGTAGGCACTAGTACATAATGACCCTTTTCATAAAATTGTGCGGTAATTTAATGCTCAAGAATAAATAATGTGTCCCTTGTGTACTGTACTGAGACTGTAGATGGTTTGTCTGTCTCAGACAAGGAGGTAGAGGCATCATATATCAGTTATTATGAATACACAGAATAGAGTGAAGTGTTTGGGTTGTATTTAAAACTTTCATTCTTGTTCTTAGAAATCTAAAACAGTTTTGTTGTTGTTCTTAGAAGGTTGGGGGACAGGAGGCATTTGTGGCTGACAGGTGGAGTAGGTAATTAATGCATGCTTGCTGTGTCTGGACTGTAAATTAATGGAGTATTTTTTTAATTTTAAAGTGCTAGCTACAGCCACATCATGTTACTTTCATTGAAAACAAATATCTGTTCGTAAAAAGCCCAGATCACTTTATTGGAAACAGAAATTCATCTGTTACTAAGATTACTCTGTAATTTCTCTTTGTACTTAAATTAGTTAAAGCACATAGCTTACCAGATATTTGATTTTTACATGTGTGCATACATGTATCTTTTTTGTGTGTTAATTATCCTTTCTTTTTTTCTTTGATTTTGTCTACAGCAAACAAAGTCAAGAACCATGTATTGAAGGGTGTTCGTGAAGTTCAGAAGGGCATTCGCAAAAAGGAGAAAGGGTAAGCTTTCATATAACATTTAATGATTTATCGATATTTAATTAAAAGTAGCATATAAATCATTATTCAGTGCACATAAAAGAGCCCATCACAGTTACTAAGACAGTTGTTTCTGGTTTAAAGCCACTCTTGTAAGGGGGAAAAAATTAAGCAAGTCATAATAATTGAGATTTAAAGCTGTAAAACAACAACAAAAGTTCATGCTGCACTGTGACAGTGTGATCTCCATGGAGAAAGCAGTCTGAATTTCATGTTTGTAAAGAAATCGGCCATGAATGTGTACGGTTGCACAATATATCCATAAATTTGATGTCTAGAAAGCACACAAAAAAAAAGCACAAATCTTCAAGCTTGTTCAGTTTACCTCCATGGGGATGTGGGGGGGCCTGTCACTAGTGTCAGTATGAATAGCACCTCCACCTTTTGGAAATTCTGTGTTATGAATTCCGTCTTTTTTATTGATCCCTCTCTTTGTTTCTGCCTTGTTTCTGTTCTTGTCACCTCCTTCTCGTCTATTTTCTGCCTTATTCAAGTATTGGTCCATTCTCCTGCCTTTTTTCCAGGAAGACTTAAAAATAACAATTCTCTCCCATGCCAAAGTCGGATGTGCTGGGCCTGATTTGTCAGTGCTTAACGGCAGTGCAACGCATTTTTGTTCTTGTGACAGATAAAAGTAGTTGCTGTCTGAGCGTTCGATGAAGTAGTTCAGTTTGGTAACAAAAACTAATATACTTTATATTCATGCAAATCATCTTTTTCTCATACCTGTCAAATCATAATGTATACCCAGAGTGAATGAAAATCAGATGGACTATATATTATTATCCATTATATTCTTTGCATTTAACTGGCTTGTAAAAGTGCACTGCAATAGTGGCTGGTATGAAATACAAAATGGATGTAAGGATTTTTTTTCAAATCACTTTTGTAAGGCAGATTTTATGATAGTTATTTATTGAATAGTTTGTACCAAGAAACAAAATAAGGTTCAGCAGCCATGGAAATCACACATGTATACACATCTTTTGCTGTGCTGCTTTTCTTGCCAGATTTTAAAACTGTGTACCAGAACCGTAAAAACTGTCAAAAAGCATTACACTTATAGTTGTACTTCCAGAGTTTTATTGTGGCATATGAAGGTTGTTTAATTAATATTGTTTGTTGTTCCAGGTTTGTGATAATAGCCGGTGACGTCAGCCCAATGGATGTCATTTCCCACATCCCTGTGTTCTGTGAAAATAATGACATCCCATACTGCTACGTTCCATCAAAAGAGGTACATTTTGCTTAGAATATTACTTGCAGTGTCACTTGCTCAGTTAGACAATGATCTTTTAAAAACAACAACAAAAACCAATTCAGGCATGTGCTGTTCATATAATATGTGGTATTCATATACATATATGAATACACTTATTTTTTAATCCATGAATTGAATGTGTATTATGAAAAAAAAAAGTGAATTTATTCTGTGATTTTTTAAGGATCATTGAGGATGTTTCAGTTTGGGTTTTTTTGTGGAGGGGGTGGGGGGGTAGGGGGGCGTTTTCAGCTAGAGCTCTAAGATGTGCCAATGGTGAGATTTTGGGTATGCGACCGTTTTTGCCCACCATGAAGGTAGCCACATTTTGACTTGGAGTATGTTTGTTTTCATAACCAGCTGAACGCTGACATGGATTATGGAATCTTTAATGTGCATATTTGATCTTCTGCATGTGTGTACATGAAGGGGATTAAGGCACTGGCAGGTCTGCACTTGAAGTTGACCTTGGAGATGGTAAAAAATCCAATCCTTTGATTTACCAGATGCCACCAAGATTCGAACTCATGGGATTGAAGTCAAATAATCTTAACCACTCGGCTATAGGGCTTGTTACTGGCAGTTTACTTCATCATGGAGTTTTCTCAGCCATTTTTAACCAGGGGACGAATCCTAAAAGAAATCTCAAGTGTGTCAAAGTCAAAGTCCGATTTTTATTTCCATATGTGTCTGTGTGTGTGCACATGCATGTAGGTGCATGCATGCAGGCATGCTTGTGTGTGTGTGAAACTTTTCTCTTGCCTGATGCAGACATATGTGGACCTGTTTTGTGTTTTGCAGGAGCTGGGTGCTTCCCTGGGCTCCAAGCGACAGACGTGCATGGTGATGGTCAAGTCACACGAAGACTACGTCGACAGCTACAAGGACTGTGAAACCAGCATCAGAGAGCTGCCCAAAGTTTACTGACTGCCTATCGTACAGCACACGAGAATCTTACAGCACACATGAATCTTACAGCACACAGTTGATCTTTACTTGGCCAGAAGATTAAAGCATACCAGCGAGTTCAGAAGGTGCCTGTGGTGTTCTAGAAAAAGTTCATTTGAGAAATAGCCACATCTCATCATGATGGTGATTGTGTGCAATTTTTTTTTATCAGAACATTTTTAAGATTGAGTGAAAGCAAGTTTAGCTAGCATTTTTAAGATTGACTGAGAGAGTGTGAAACTTGCAAACTGGAAGAATGTTCTGACGATGGGATGAGAGTGAGTGGAGCTTACAAAGTTTCTTTGTTTAAGTCAGTTGATATAAAACAGAAGAGGATGAGGTGTGCCACTTACTTGAAATGTGTTCAGTGGTTGGAATTTTGGGTGTTTCAGTCTTTTTTGTTGCTTTTCTTTTTGTGTGTGTGTGTGTGTGTTTCATGGGTAGGATGGAGGCTCCATTAACCCTGTGTTTTTTTTCAAAAAAAAGAAGAGGAAAGTAATAAAGTCTGTGAAACAAAACAGATGTTTTGTGTTATGCATGGACGGTTGAAAAAGTGTTTGTATGTGATATATATATATATATATATATACAAAATGTGCATGTGCAGAGTGAGAAAACAAAGGTTAACTGTCACTGTACATAGGTGACACAGACAGCACTTCAGAGTGCCATCTGTCACATGCCACTTAATTTTATGACACTTAAAACAGCACTTAACTATGTGTTAGAGTGGACAGGGTGATGTCCTTTATTCCCTGGCACTTTAACTGAAAGACACCTTAAGGCCAGACATGTGAAAATATGACCAAACTGATGATTTTTCACTTGTTTGTGAGGGATCTATAATCTCTAGTATATGCATCTCTTTGATCATGTGTGTGTGTCGATTGTTTTTTTCCATATAAGAAATGTTGTTTACATTGAGAAAAGTGTCGAACACCAGCAATGTTTTGTGCAAGTAAGTGTGCTAGTCTTCTTTTGTTTACCCTTTTTCTGTTTTGTGCTTTTACAGTGGTATGTCCAAACTCACCTTTACTTTTGCTCTGCAGGGAGTGAAGGCATTGCTCTCAAATTTTGCATGGCTTTTTCATGCCTAATTCCTAAATTTTGTCAACAGCCTTTTTCAAAAGAAAGTCTGGATAGACAGTTATTGCTGTTTTCATATAGCATATTGGGGCATGTGTGTTTGCGTCTGTTTTTATGCTATCACAAAACACCTGATTCAAGGCTTTCACTTATCCCTCTAAAAACTTCTAAAAAGTGATAAAAAATTTAATTTAACCATTAAAAAAAAGGAAAAATCTGTTGACAATAAAACTGAGATCACACCATTCTTTACCCAACCTACTCAACAAAGTCTGTGCATCAAAATAGCCGGCACAACTTCATGGTGTTCATCTGATGGTCTGGCTGCCATTTTGTTGTCTTTCCATGACAGCCAGCACCCACAGGGATCAAATGAGCGCAGTCTGTGATACAGAAGTTATGATACATTTGTGTGATAAGAAAAAAACCTGGTAATGTTGGTAAGAAAAAAAAATTCATGCTTTCACTATAGAGTCTGGCCTTGAGTGTGTGTGTGTTGTTGTTTTTTAAAAGAAAGAAAATTATCTGCCTCAAAATCAATACATATAAAAGAAACAAAACAAACAAATCCACACACACAAAAGACAGTATCAGCAAATGAAAAGAAAAAAAACCCAAACAAAAGAAGAAAGCAAACCAATAACAAACACAACAAGAAACCTTACACAGCGTGCAAATCCCACATCACTCAGTCAAGAGCAGTAAATTTAGCGCGCCCCTTCCTTTTACCTAGTCCGAGTGTGGTCAGTTCCTGCTGTAGCTTAGCACCAGCTGGCCTCAGCTGGGATGGGATGGAATGGATAGAAGCTGAAAGTGGGGGAAACTGACAGCTGTGCTTAAGGAAACTTGACTAATTGGCAAAAGAAAACTCAAGTTGATCTTTTGAGGGGTGGGGGTAGTACTCTTGTTGATGACAGAATAAGTGAGAAACTTTTTCTTTGTAAATTTTTGCTGCAGGGTTTTTTTTGAAAATGGATTATTTTTGTTTGTCAGGTGGGTTGGTTTAATCTTTAAAATGAACAAAAACTTGTTTTTGTCCAACCATACCACACCATACCATAACGTACCATGTCACGCCACACCACACCCACACCACACCCACGCCACACCACACCATTCCATACCATACAATACACTGGAAAAGAGTACAGTTTAATTCAGAATAGTCCAAGACAGCACAATACAAAACAGTACAGTACAATACATGACGGTACGAGAAAGTACTGTTTATTCTTCTGGCAATGTCAGGGGAAGCAAATTATTCATATCGATCCTCTAGGACCTACCATGTTCTATTGTTTTATATTGTGTTGTATTGTGCCCAACTTTTTCATCATAACAGGTTCATCAGGCAAAATCTGGGCTGTTCTACCCAGGGAGTAAAGCATGTCACGACAAGTGCACCATTCACCTACACCCCCCCCCCTCCTGTCTATGGATATAATTATGTGTTAAGATAAGGTTTTCCCATATCACTTTTTCATGAACACTCTTGTTACCATGGATTCTTTAACATGTGCTAGATGTATGTTGCCCACAGGACCTCAGTTTATTGTCAATGAAAGACTAGAACCCATACTACCATTTGTGGGGTGAAGGATGGGGTGAATGTCCAGACTCTGACATGAACCAAACCCACTTTTCTGACAGGTGTATATCTCCCTGTCAAGATGCCAGAGGCCTGTCAGTATAAATAGCATCCCACACTCGTGGAATTTCTGTGCTAGGAATTACCTCTTTTCTGTGCCGCTCTTTGTTTCTGCCTTGTTCCTTTTCTTCTTGTCACCACCTTCTTGTCTTTTTTTCTGCATTCTTGGTCCATTTTCCTGCCTTTTTTTCCCCGGAAAGACTTAAAAGATAACAATTCTCTCCCACACCAAAGTCGGACAGGCTGGGCCTGACTTTATGTTTCCAAACAGTAAAATGACATCTGTACTGATGAGCCATGGGGGTTGTGATGCTTAATTCACAGATCTCTGTAGCTGCATAGACTGAAATCTGTCTAAATCTAGATCTGTCTAGATCTTGGCCTAAATCTATCAAAATCTAGATCTGTAATCACACCACAAAAAGCAATGCCATCTCTGATGTTAGGCCTATTATAATCTGCCTTGACTTAGATCTATAACACCTCTAGTTACCACCTTTCTTGGGTGTCTCACTTGTCTGGCTCCGTGATTAAGCTCTTATTTAATATTGTCAGTAAGGGGCTTAGAAGGTGGTGTCCTGCATATATTAGCTCACAACAGGAACCACTGAACACTAATGAAATAGCCTGGCAGCAGCGCAGGGCTCCTCTGGCTGGTGGCCCCACAACCTGGGTATGGCTGGGGCAGAGAGATCAGAATGAGCAGCTCGGGAACAGTGGGATCCGGACAGGAACATTACAGATGAGGCAGCAGAGACAGAAACAAAAAATCCAACCAAACCAAAAACAAACCTTCCTGCCCCCCCCCCCCCCCCCCCCAAAAAAAAAAAAACCAAACAAAAAAAACAAAAAAACAAGCAATAACAACAAACCACAACCAAACAAATTAAAATTGTGTAACACCACAAAAACCATGGACACTTTCAGTCTGTGTATTGAGGGGAGAAAAGCAGGATCAAGTGCACCATCCCCCTACCTTCACAAGTGGTAATAGCCACAAGCACTAGCAGCACATCTTCTCTCCCTCAACCCCTGTGTTTCGTGGGTATAGTGAAACTGGTGGAGCCCATCAATCAATCTCCAGGTACAGGGTGCATGGTGGGTAATTTTTATTAATTTTTTATTTTTTTATATATTTTTTTAAAGCTTCTGTAACCTAGGAATTCTGACATGAAAGTATTTACAGTACCTTTAACTCCCATAACTATTTGGGCAATATCCATATTTTCCATGAACCCACTGAACAAGTTTACATGATGCACTCTGCATAACTATGTACATGAGTAGTAGAGGTTAGTGGATTAAAAACAGCAACAACAACAAAGAAAAGGAAAAAGAGTGGATATTGCTGGAGATGTCACCACTTCCCCAGCTTGCCCCCCCCCCCCCCCCCCCCCCCTCCTCATTTGGCCTTGGATCACGTACCTAATGTCAGAAGATGAATAAAGACCAAAGCTGGAGATGGAAATTGTGTTTGTGCAAGTCAGTAAACTAGCGTTTCTACTAATTACCACTGGCATTAAAAAAAATGAAAAAAATAAAAAAGATAAACAGCACAGTTGGTCACCATTATCATGACTTAATGGATTAAAACCATCATTCTAAAACCGATAATTTTAAAAAAGATCGTGTGTGTGTGTGTGTGTGTGTGTGTGTGTGCGCGCGCGCGCGTGCGTGTCAAAGTCAAAATTTTATTTCCAGATGGTACATTGAATAAGCAATGCATTTGCTTTTTTTCATCAAGCCATCTAAAAACAAATGTGTGTGTGTGTGTGTATTTTGCTTCGATTGTATCTTCCTCAGTTGTGGCAGTGGAACAATACCCAGTAAATAATAAAGCTTCTACGGTGTGTGTGTGTGTGTGTGTGTGTGTGTCTGTTCTCTCTTGTTTTTTGTGGGTTTTTTTCCGTGTAAATTTATCACTGATAGCCGAAAGAAAATGAAACTGCAAGTGTTAAAGGGACATTACTGCCATTGTCTTGGAGGTCTATCACATGATCTTATGAAAGAAACGTAAGATAACTCTCAAACCTAATGCAAGTGGGTGTACACGCTCGCGCTGCATAGAAAACTGCACAAAATGAGAGGATTCCAGAGAAATTGTTTGTCGTGTTGGAAGCGCACAAACAAATTTGCCAAAAGCCTATACTGGCGCATTGAAGACAGACGTAGGGAAATGCCTTTTGTGTCTGCTTTCAGTCTGGTTGTATCATTCCGACTTAGCGCACGCTTGTTGACAGTATTAAATTCTTATTTTTAGTTGATAAATACCATTGAGTTAGGGACCTACTTGAAATTAGTGTGTGGGTGGGGTGAGGGTGGCGAAGGTAGGAATGGGGGTGAGGGGGGGGGGGGCTTTCACAGGCTTGTATCACACACACACACACACAACACACACACAGTGATGAGTGCCTTTGCATTTCCAACTAATTCCAAATTTACTTCTTTTATCAACTAAAATTAAGGTTGTTTATGCCTTACTAGTGATGCTATTTTCAAACAGAACGAAGACATTTGTAAATTATATGAAAAGTGAGGCTGACAAACCATTGGAATGGGGTGTGTGTGTGTGTGTGTGCCAGCTATGTCCATTGATATAGATGACACAAACATACCTAGCATGCAATCTGTATGCCAATAATGGCCAAAATTAAAATCACTAAGAGTTGGGGCTGTGTGGTTTACCTGTTCAAGAAGACTAAGATCCTCTGTGTGTGTGTGTGTTTTCAAGAGAAAGAGAGAGCACACAGAGAGAGGGAGAGAGATTACATGTGTAGATTTCTTATAAATTTATCAGAAGTGAAAGCAGTCAGTTCTAATATATTAAATATATATTATATATATATATATATTTCTAATATATATATTATATATATATATATATATGGAAGAAAAACATCTACTGATCTAGGAATGAAAAAGTACAAGCATGAAAATTTTACCATCTTAAAAAAAGAAAAGAAAAAGAATTTCAGGCGGGTTACAAGCCATGCTTACAAAAACAGGAAAAAACCCTGTCCCATTACAAAACGTATTCATTCCACCTATAAAACAGGAGTAAATTTTTTATAGAGCTCAAAATCCTGTGCCTACCCACCTGTAAGATGCCACTATGCACTTATATGTATGAATACTGAAATGATATTTGTCTGCAGACTGGGCAACATGTCGTGTCTTTTCATCATCGGCACCACAGTCAGACAGCCCAGTCTCTTCCAAAGGGGCTCTTCATGGGGTGCGGGTGCTGGATCTTTCCAGGTAAAACAACGAGTTTAAGCACATGCTTGTCTACATGTACCCCTGTATACTCAAACATGCTAACGTCTCCAAGCATAAATAGATTCTACATGAAAAAACCCCAACAACAACAACTCACACACAATCACACACACAACTCACACATACACACGCATGCACGCACACACACACGCACATGCATGCACATACACACTGTCACACGCTTAGTGGATTATTTTCCATGTAAACAAAACTTCTGTGTGTGTGTGTGTGTGTGTGTGTGTGTGTGGTCCATGCAACCTCCTTAATAACTCTGAAAACTCAATTTTTTCCTTCTAAGATTCATAAAATGTAAACAAAACAAAAGAGGCAGGCAATAAGTGATTGCAAATATCCTAAATGATGCTAATGTCAGCAAATATCCTAAATGATGCTAATGTCTAGGCTAGGATATCCTAGTGGTCAGAACATTGCGCTCGCAATCTGACGACCCGGGTTTGATTCCCGTTCAAGGGAATATTTTCCCCTGGAGTTAACATCAGTGCAGACTCCACTCACCCCAAAAGTCCTTCAGATGAGACTATAAACCGAGGCCCCATGTGCGAACGCATGCAGAACATCTTGCGCACACGTTAAATCTTGTTCTGCTCTTTGTAAGAGTAGGCCATTGTGTGCCAGTGGGAACAGATGACAGAATTTACAAAACCCATACACACGGGGCTGGATGTAAAAAAGCACATGAGTGCTTATTCCATTATCCTTGATATAAAAGAATAAATAAATAAAATAAAATAATGATCCTAAGTGACTGAGTGAGTGTGTGTGTGGGGGTATGTGGTGTGTGTGTGTGTTTGTTGTTATTGGTGTTGTTGTTGACAGGGTGCTGGCAGGACCATACTGCACAATGATCCTGGGGGATATGGGGGCAGAGATCATCAAAGTAGAAAGGCCAGGTTAGTGTGTATTATATTTGTTATTATTGGCATTTTGTACGTGTCTGAAACTTTGTGAGTGTGTGTGTGTGTGTGAGTGAGCATGTATGTTCTGTGTGTGTGTGCATGCACACACATGCACATGCCTGCTTGCATGTACATATGCTTGTTTGTGGATTGGTTTGTGCATGTATATGATTGGTGTTTATGCAGATGTTTAGATCATTCTTTAGGTAGAAGTATATGTATGAATTATTTATGTGTAAGGATGACGGTGGCGGGGCTGTTAAGACCATCGTCTGCCTGACAAGTAAACCTTGAGGGTTTGATTCCATGCGTTGCCCTTTCTTCCCAGTTTTTCAAGAAAATTGAGCTAAATATCAAAATCCTTCAGATGCAGCTATAAACTGAGGCCCCATGTGCAAATGCACCCAGACCTTCTTGTGTACATGTCAGAAACCTGGAAAAGTAGGCCATTTATTGCTGGTAGGAATGGATAAAAATTTTTTGTTTAAACACGTACACGCAAGTGTCATGTTTAGACACCATCTCTGATGTAGAATGCAGCTACCTAAATGGTTTGGGGGTAAAAAAAGAACCCACCCAAAACCCAACTGTTGCATCTACAAAAACTCGCCATTGGTGAAGCTTGCAGCTCTAGCTGAGGAGAAAATTAAAAAAAAAAAAATGGTGTAAAATATTCACAAATTAATACACTTGATGCAAGATTGACCAACAGAATTTCTGTTTTATGTATTGCCATCAGTATAAAACAAGTTGCTGTTTTAAAGTTGTTATGTTTGCCACCAGGGCTGGGGGACGACACACGATCTTGGGGACCGCCATTTTGTAACACCGAGAGTGCCTACTTTCTGTCTATTAATCGCAACAAAAAGGTAAAGCTGTAAATTCTCCACTGTATCAGACTTGAAATTCACATAAATTGTGTTTTGCAACAATAACTTTACTAAATGTTCCAAAACATTACAAGAAATGCTTTTAAAGTTGTACAACTTTTTTCTATCGTTTTTTTGGGGTGTTTTTTCATTTATCCATTCATTCCTTTCCCCCATTTTTTTCTGTTCTGTTATATTCCATATTGATTTTATGTTTTACTCACACTCATCCTCTCCACTTCCTCCTCCTTCTTTTCCTTCTTTTTTTTCTTTGTTCCTCCTCCTTCTTTTTCTTCTTTTTTTTCTTTGAGATGATAAATTTTGGAGGTTTTGTTTCGTAATTTTTCTGGTTTTTTCTGATTGTCAGTACTTGCTCTCAAAGAGTGTATAGATATATTTAAGTGTTTTTATTTAAATGCTCTTCTGAATTATTCAATATTCATGACATATCTGAATACTGAAAGTACATCTTGCTTGTGTCAGCTGTAGGATCTAGTATTGTGTAAGTTGTTTTCTGATTAAAGTGGTTGTTTTGTGTTGTTGAACTGGTTTTGTTTGTTTTGTGCTTCATATGTAATTTAGTTCATATGCTGCATAATGTTCTGTACGTTTTCTGACTAGTGTTGTTGGGGATTTGTGTGTGTGTGTGTTTGATTTTGTTACATTGTTTGATTTTGCTTTCAGAGTATCACAGTCAACATTAAACACCCTAAAGGAGCTGCCATCATAAAGCAGGTATGTGTGTGAGTGACTGTGTCTGAGTGACTGTGTCATGAATAAAGATGGTTCTTTTGGGGGGCCATAATTAGCGCATTCTGTGTTTATGAAAACATTCGGATAAGAATAATTTCTTGGAGGTAAAGAGGCATAATCTATAATTACAATGTATACTTAATGTCAAACATTCTGCAGGAGTTAAAAAACAACAACTGTTTAATGTCTGTTCACTGTTTTATTTGCATATGTAGGAAGTAATGTTAATTCATTGAGAGGCATACATTCTGTCATTATGTCCTTTACCTTTACCTGTCCCATAGTCTAGTAGACCATCAGGGCACCACTGAAAGATTTTGCAACCAGCTTCCTCCACTCCTAATGGCTTTCAGCTTTATGTAGCAAGTTGATCCACTCAAGGCCAGTCCGCTCTCTAATGTCTTCCCATCGTTTTCTTTTCATCTTTATGTACATAACTTGTAATGTTGTTATCAAGATTATAGGATTATATACTATACCTTCTGAATTGTGAGTGTTTTACATCTCTTTTGAATGCTTTATGAATAAATGAATAATGAAACAATGGACTATGGATAACATACCTTTTCTTTTGTATGCTTTCTAGAACAATAAACAGATCAATAAATACATTCACTGTGACTGTGGACAGCTTTTGAATGATTTCCAGATCAGTCGATCAATGAATGAATGAAGGAATCAGTCAATCTACATAATGTTAAAAAGATAAAAAGAAAACTCAAAAGAAAAAAAAGACAGATCATTGATTAATGCTTAATTTTTAGCATTCATAAGTGAAATATAAAAAAAAGAGTCAGAAATAAGAATAGCAAGCAAAACAGCAAGTTCCTTTTTCATTCTTAGTAATCATTTTTCCCTGTGGGGATGCATAGGGCCTGTCAGTTTAAATAGCATCCCCACCTTCTGGAAATTCTATGCTAGGAATTCCCCTTTCTCTATCCCTGTCTTTGTTTCTGCCATTTCTTTTTCGTTGCATCACTTCCTTCTTGTCTGTTTTCTGCCTTCTTGGTCCATTCTTCTGTCTCTTTTCCAGAATGACACAGAACATAGCATTTTTCTACCTCACCTTAGTTGGATGTGCTGGGCCTGACTTGTCAGGCACTTAAACGGCATTTTCACTCAAATGACAGCCAACAGTAGTTGCTGTCTGAGTGTTCAATGATGATGATGACGAAGAAGAAGAAGAAGAAACAAGAAGAAGAAGAAGAAACAAGAAGAAGAAGAAGAAACAAGAGGAAGAAAAAAAGAAAAGAAGAAGACATAGATAAAAAGAGAAAAAGATGACAAATTATTGATTACTTCTTTAATTCTTGACATTTATATGTCAAATAATGAAAAAAAAAGTCAGAAATAGGAATTGTCAGCAAAACAGCAAGTTCCGGTTTTCCCTTTTGAGTGATGGTTTTTGTCTCTCTCTCTCTCTCTCTCTCTCTCTCTCTCTCTCTCTCTCTCTCTCTCTCTCTCTCTCTCTCTCTCTCTCTCTCTCTCTCTCTCCCTCCCTCCCTCCCTCCCTCCTACCCTCCCTCCCTCCCTCCCTCCCTCCCTCCCTCCTCTCTCTCTCTCTCTCTCTCTCTCTCTCTCTCTCTCTGTCTGTCTGTCTGCCCAGCTGGCAGCGGTGAGCGACGTGTTGGTGGAGAACTACATCCCTGGCAAGCTGGCGGCCATGGGGCTGGGCTATGACGCCTTGTCTGCGCTGAACCCAGGCCTGGTCTACTGCTCCATTACTGGTATGTGTGTGTATGTGTAGTGTGTGAAGGAAGGTGGCAGGATGGCTAAGACGTTCGCCTGCCAACAAGTAAACCGCGAGGTTCTGGGTTCGATTCCCAGCCTCACCCTTTCTTCCCAGTTTGACAAACAAATCGAGCTGAATGTCCAAGTCCTTTGGATGAGACTATAAATTCAAAAACCGAGGCCCCGTGTGCGAACGCATGCAGAACATCTTGCGCACACGTTAAATCCGGTTCCGCTGTTTGAAAGAGTAGGTCATTGTGTGCCGGTGGGAACAGATGACAGAATTTTAAAAAACCACATACACACGCATAAATTAAAAAAAATAATAATCTGAGCGCTTTATTTGTTGCTTTACAAGATTCAGCGCTATATATAAATTCCATACATTATTATTATTATTATTATTGTGGTTGAGTTTTGTTTGTGTGTTTTTAATCTTGGTATGAATCTCTGTTTTGTGTGTGTGTATGTGTGTGTGGGGTGGGGGTGGTTAGTGGGTAGAGAGTTTGTGTGTGTGTGCTGTGGAAGTGGTGGGTGGTGGTGTGGTGTGGTGTGGTGTGGTGGGGGTGTGGTTGGGTGAGTGTGTGTGTGTGTGTGTGTGTGTGGCTGTGGAAGTGGTGTGTGTGTGGTGTGGTTGTGGTGGGGGTTGTGTGTGGGTGTGAGTGTGTGTGTGTGTGTGTGTGTGTGCGTGCTGTGGAAGTGGGGGGTGGGGGTGTGGTGGGGTGGGTGGATGAGTGGGTGTGTGTGGGTGGGTGGGTGAGTGGTGTGGTTGTGTGTGTGTGTTGTGTGTGGGGGTGGGGGGGTTGAAGTCAACTTCAAATTTTTATTTCCAGATGGTACATTGAATAAGCAATGTGTTTGCTTTGTGTGTGTGTGTTCGTGCGTGTGTGTGTATGTATGCATGTGTGTGGTTGTGTGTGTGCATGCATGTTTGTTGTGTATGCCTCATGGTTGGTCATGCTTATGCTGTCTTTTAAAGAAAGTTAATAAAGCTCAAAAGGAGAAGGAAAAAAAAGGGAGAGAGGCAGAGAGAGAGAGAGAGAGACAATGACAATGACAATGACAATGACAAATTCTTTTATTTCGAGGATAATGAAAAGCACACATGTGCTTTTTTACATCCAGTCCCCGCCCGTTAGGGATACATCTTAATAATAATAACCCAATACTTATACAGTCTCACAATAAAGACAAGGGGAAATAACCCTTTTCAAAACAGCTCCCCCCCCCAACAACCCCCCCCCCCCCCCCAAAGCAAGCAAATAAAAGAAAACCCTAAAAATACCCCCACCCCCCAAAGAAACCCTAACCAAAACAAACAAACAAACAAAAGAGAAAGAAAAACCAAACCAACGGAAAAAGATAAAAAAGAGAAAAACAGACAAACAACAACAACAACAACAAACAACAGAGCCAAGAAAAATGACACAACAACTTAATAAGTCATAAAGATAAACATCTACACATTGTCAAATGGTACACATACTTGTTACACATAACTATAAGATATTGAAATAGGGCCCTCATTAAAACTTAAGTGCAGAGGCAAGTCCAATAAAGTATTGAAAATATAAAATATGAATCCTTCATCAGGATACACTATGACTATAAGCAAGACGATAAAAGGTGAGAGAGAGACAGAGACAGAGAGACAGAGAGTGTGTGTGTGTGTGTGTATTTCAGAGATAATATCCAATATATAATTCCCAAAACAGTATGCGATCCCATCAACACTCATTTTAGATTATATTCGTTTCAAATTATATGTCATGATAATGAAATAGATTTAATACCCATACATCCACACAGTAAAAACAAGAAACAAAACAAGGAAGAAATCTAAACCTATACAGTCATTGAGGGAGAGAATATGAGTGAGTGAGTGAGTGAGTGGGTGTGTGTGTGTGTGTGTGTGTGTGTGTGTGTGTGTGTGTGTGAGTGTGTGTGTGGGGGGGTGGGGGGTGGTTTCAGGGATAATACTAAATATGTAATACTCACATAGCACACGATCAACACAAACACTTTTTAATTATACTTATATAAATTGAATGTCATGATAATAAAATAAGTGCAATACCCATACACTCACATAATAAAGAGGGGGGAAAAAGCCAATAAAGTCATAAAAAGAACATCTACACATTGTAAGTAATAGAAACAAATTTTTTTTTCCAGGATAATGAATAAGTACTCATGTGCTTATTACATCCAGTCCCCGCCCGTGGGGTCACATTTGCAGCACTCAGTACTCATATTTTCAAACAGTAGAAGCAAAGGGAAAAAACTTTTTTTTTAAAAGAAAAAGAGAGAAAAAGAAAAAACAAATAAACAAAAAAACAAACAAACAACCCCGGACGAGCAAAAGACAAAATAAACCCCAGAACCCCCCAAGAAAAAACAAAAAAAAACCCAACCAAACAAACAAAAAACAAAACAAACAAAGAAAACACAAAACCCCCCAGACAAAACACCCTCCCAAACAAGCAAACAAACAAACAAAAAGCAAGAAAAAACAACAACAAAACAAATAAATGAGAAAAAAACAACAACAAAACAAAAACAAAACAACAACAAAATAAACAGAGAGAGAGAGAGAGAGAGAGAGAGAGAGAGAGGCAGTCAGACAGGCAGGCAGGCAATCACTGCATCATACAGTCAGTCAGTCAGTGAGGTTTTGTCTTCTGCAGATGTCTATCCATAGACAGAGAGACAGAAAGACACAGAATACTTTGTCTGTTATGAATAATAATAATAATAATAATGATAAATTGAAATTATTTAGCGCTATATATTAAAGTGTGTGTGAATAAATGTGTAAACATGTATGTACAAATGATAGCATGGACCAAGAGAAATAAAGTAAAACAAATATCACCTATACAAACCTAAGTTCTATGAATTCACATCTCATATACTCATCACAGTCAGGAAGATTCACACACACATTATATGTGGATTTCCTTTAAAAAAAAAAAAAAGAGCTACCAGTTGTGAGATTTTGCGTCTGCGACTGCTTTTACCCTCCATTAAGGTAGCCACATTCTGACTTCAAAGATGATGTCTAAACACAGCACTGGTGTGCATGTGTTTAGAAACTGCTGACATTTGATCCTACTGGCATGCAGTAGTCTACTCCTCCTAAAGGTAGAACAGGTTTTAAACGGGGCTTTGGCTTATAGTCTCATCCTAAAAGCTTTTTTGGGGGGATTAGAGTCAGTACTGATGTTAACACCAGGGGGAAAATCCCTAAAACAGGCGCCTCCTTGGTGGCTGGATCCTGGGCAGTCAGATCACACGCGCAGCTCTTTGACCACTAGGCTGAATCCCCATGTGGTATTCTAAAGCACGTCAGTTCCTATTTCTCTGTGCACAGGTTCCATTTCCAATTCCAATTCCAACTACTTTATTCTCTCAAACAAAGAAATTAAGTTAGGTTACGAGTAAAAGATTTACACATCTAAGGATAAGAGAATGAATCGCTTTACAAGCCATACGCACATTGTGTGGTTCTCTAGATCCCATGAGTTTCCGTTCTCCATTGCACAGGCTATGGTCAGGAGGGCCCCTACGCTCAGAGGGCCGGTTACGATGTCATCGCTTCCGGAGTGAGTGGTCTCATGAACATCACGGGACCAAAGGTAATGGGCAACGAAGGAGGAGAACCTACAGCTACAACAGAGTGTGCTTACCAAGTTCTGTGGGGAAAGCGACTAACACAGGGAAACGCACGCATACACAGACAGGAAAATTGTTTACTTCTTTTCTGTGTTTTTCAGCAAGAGTTCCATGGTTCACCGACGGGGAGATTTTTGCGTATGCGACCGTTTTTGTCCACCATTAAGGTAGCTGTATTCCGACTTTGGGGACGATAACGTTTAAACATAACACCTGTATGTATGTATTATTTTTTTAATATACATTTTTTAATCCTTTCTTACCAGCACAAATGGCATACTTTTCTGAAAGGAAGAGCAGGTTTTAACATGTGTTCAAGATGTTCTGTTTGTGTTTTTTACACAGGGTCTTAGTTTGCAGTCTCATCCAAAGGACTTTTAGGGGAGTGGAGTCGGTGCTGGTGTTGACTGCAGGGGAAAAATCCCTTGAACGGTTACCTCAGTGGTGGCTCAGTTCTGGGCAGTCAGATCATGAGCTCAGTGCTCTAACCGCTAGGCTATCTTGTGCTCCTGAGGGCAGTGTGAGTTTCAGTCAGAGGAACCTGCTATAATAACAAATTGTGTACAATGCAGCACAGTGATAGGATGATTCTACAGATCCTTTTTGATGTACATATGTATTTATGTAACGGTCAACACACATGAATGAAACACACATAAGCTATATTGTGTGAGAGGAGATACATTGTGTGAGGGGTGGTGGAGGTGAGTAGAGGGAGCAGGAGAGCGGAGGAGGCCAGATTGATGGCTATATGTTGTGTGTGTGTGTGTGTGTGTGTGTTATAAAAAAACCCCAAGAAGACAAATATACGTAGTTGAATCCCCAAACTACTAAATCAAAAAAGATCCCTGAATTCAGAATGCATCTACCTTAATGGTAAGCAGGAACAGCTGTAGCCTATATGCAAAATCTCACCTTTTAAACTTTGAAGGAAAAAAGAAAAAAGGATCAAAAAGAAATTGTCAATGGTTTCCAAACAGAGTGAATATAGTAAATTTTTCTGACATACCTGAGCAGCACATTCACAATAGTTGCAGTGTCGTGAAACACTCGCTGGGCTTGGTGTTTAGCTTTGATATCTCATGGGTCAGGAACAACAAACAGAAGTGTATTTTAGGCTTATTAGCCAGTTGTAGGGCACAAGATAGGTCATACCGCTGAGCAAGGTCAGTGTCAATGGAAGGTCAAAGAGCAAGGTCAATAATTACGCAGCACCAAATTGTCTTTGGCTTGTTTGTTTTTTTAATTCCTCAGCTAGAGCTCTGAGATTCAGTAATCGGCATTCGCTGTTTGATATGTCATTTGACTTTTTTACATTATGAAAATGATGACGTAGGTGTGTGTATGTGTGCGTGTGCAGGATGGGGAGCCGTGTAAAGTTGGGGTGGCCATGACAGATCTCTCCACAGGTCTGCATGCACACGGAGCCATCTTGGCCGCCCTGCTGAGTCGTCAGCACACAGGTCAAGGTCAACATATCGACTGCAACCTGTTTGCATCACAGGTGTGTGGCTGTGTGTGTCTGTGTGTCTGTGTGTGTGTGTCTGTGTGTGTGTCTGTGTGTGTGTGTCTGTGTGTGTGTGTGTGTCTGTGTGTGTGTGTGTCTGTATGTGTGTGTGTGTGTGTGTGTCTGTGTGGTGTGTGTGTCTGTGTGTCTGTATGTGTGTGTGTGTGTGTGTTGTTGTGTGTGTGTGTGTCTGTGTGTGTGTCTCTGTGTGTGTGTGTCTGTGTCTGTGTGTCTGTGTGTGTGTCTGTGTGTGTGTGTGTGTGTGTGTGTGTGTGTGTGTCTGTGTGTGTTGTGTGTGTGTCTGTGTGTGTGTGTGCCCGCGCGCACGCATGCGTGTTAGATTGAATTAAAAAAAATAAAAATAATTAGTAAAGCCTCACTTTGTTCCCCCCTTCCCCCCAAACCAGAAAGCTTTTATGCGCTTCTTCAAGCAATATGCAATAAGAAATGTAGGATTCCCCTAGATAGAGCATCACCGAGGGTTAGCATGTGTTAGTAGTACCCAATTTCTTTTTTAGCTTAATCATAATCTTGTAAACATGTGTGGAGGTTTACGGTATGTCAGTATTAGCCACTTTTAGCCTAGTGACAACCCTGCAATTTAATGTCACTGATGTGTAGAGGATGTGTTGTGTTGGTAGAGGGCCTGCTGATGTGTAGAGGATGTGTTGTGTTGGAAGGTAGCTTGCTGATGTGCAAACGATGTGTTGGCAGGTGGCGTGTATGGTGAACATTGCCTCCAACTACCTGAATGCTGGGCAGGAGGCCAGTAGACTGGGCACCTCACACCACAGCATTGTGCCTTACCAGGTATCTGTGTGTGTGTGTGTGCGCGCACGCATGCGTGCATGTGTGCGTGCATGCGTGTGTTTATTTATGTATGTCAGTGCATGTGCACATAATTTTGCATGTTTTAGTGTGCAAATATGTAGCTTAAATTTGATTTTACTTTTCCACTATTTGGCACATACGAATTTATTTCTAGTTGAAGAAGTGAGTGGAATGTGTCAGAAATGAGCCGTGTAAATGAGCCATGTAAATGAATGTGTCTGTTAATTTTTTGTGGATCTTAACATACGTTTTTTATTTGATTTTATGAATGCATTATAGCATCTGCATAAGTACTTGTGTGTGTTTATTCAATTATTTTTATTTCCTTTTTATTTTTATTTTTTATTTCGAGGGTTCTGGAATAAGCACTCATGTGCTTTTATTTTACATCTAGTCCCCACGTGCATGCGGTTTTGTCAGTTTTGTCGTCCATTCTCACTGGCACGCAATGGCCTACTCTTCCAAAAAACAGAAAGGTTTTAACATATACGCAAGACGTTCTATGTGCGTTCACACATGGATTCTCGGTTTATTTATTAGTCTCACCTGAAGGACTTTCAGGGGGAGGGGATTTGGCACTGATGTTAACTCCAGGGGAAAAAAATCCCCTTGAATAGGATTTGAACCCATGTTAGTAGATCATGAGTGCAATGCACAACGTTCAAACCACTAGGCCGTCCCCATGTGACTGAGTGTGTGACATGTGTGTCTTGTACAGGCCTTCAAAACCAGAGACGGCTATATTATAGTGGGTGCCGGCAACGATGGGACTGTTCAAAACCCTCTGCAAGGTATATGTTATGTAATAATAATAATAATAATAATAATAATAATAATGTATGGAATTTATATAGCGCTGAATCTTGTAAAGCAACAAATCAAAGCGCTCAGATGACTTTTTTTTTCTCTTTTTTTTTTTTTATAGGATAATGGAATAAGCACTCATGTGCTTTTTTTTTTTTTTTAACATCCAGTCCCCGTGCGTATGCGGTTTTGTGAATTTTGTCATCTGGTTCCCACCGGCACACAATGGCCTACTCTTTTGAAAAGCGGAACAGGATTTAACGTGTGCGCAAGATGTTCTGCATGCGTTCGCACACGGGGCCTCGGTTTATAGTCTCATCCGAAGGACACAATGACGGACTGTTCAAAAGCAAGGTATATGTTATGTACACTGTTTTTGTGCGGAATATGGAGAGGTTGTAAGCAAGTAAAATATAATGTAAGAGGGAAGGCTTTGGAATGGTTCAGACATTCTTCCTGCCTAACACATAAACCATGAGGAGGTTCTGGGTTTGATTCCCAGATTTGCCCTTTCTTCCCAGTTTGACGGGAAAATCAAACTGAATGGCAAGTCTTTGGGAGGAGACTGTAAACCAGTCAGACCCGTGTGCTTACAGACTTGTTGTTGTGCATGTCAAAAGAACCCACGACAGTTGAAAAGCAGGAAGAACAGGGAGGCATCTCCCAACTGCCTTGGTAAAATTGGTAGGTTCAGTTCCCAACTGTATCCCCAAAGTCGGAATGTGGCTACCTGAATGGTGGGAGAAAAAAGGCTGCATATGCAAAACTCTCACCATTCGTTAGCCTCGGAGCACTAGCCAAGAAACATAAAGAATGAACCATCTGCCTTTTGTAAGAGAGTTGGTTGGCAGTATGGGTGACATGAACAAGCCAGCATGCAGACTGTTGTCTGGAGAGGAATGGGCTCCGTCAGATTCAGCTTGCCTATGATGCAGTGCCCCCCAAAAAGTCATAGCATGCATGCATGCTTTTCGGAAGAGTTGGCCATTGTGTGCCGGTGGAAACTGATTACATAAATTTACAAAGCTGCATAAACACAGGGACTGATGTAAAAAAACACATGAGTGCTTATTCCATTATCCTTGAAATAAAAAAATGAAATAAATAAAAATAAAATGTTATTATGCAATCTTGCTATCAGTGTGTGTGTGTGGACACACATTTAAGAATGAAAGTGCTTGCGCACACAGACATGTATGCACATACACAAACACACATGCATGCACATGCATACACTCACATACACACACATACACACACACACGCACATACACACACAAATGCATACATGTACACAGAAAAACAGTATACATAAAATTTATCTGAAAAAAGTCAATTCTCTCTCTATGTCTGTCTGTCTGTCTGACTCTCTGTCTGTCTGTCTGTCTCTCATTCTCTCTCGTGTGGTCTTTGTTGATTTCTTGATTCTTCAATAATTGAATGACAGTTTGAGTATTCATTTCATTGCTATTTGATATTATCTTGTTTATTAATTCATTGATTTATTCATGTTTGTTTCAATTTTTTCCCCATGAGGGCCTGGTGTAAAGAAGCCTCTGGCTTACCCAATTACCCTCATTAAAATATTCGAGTTCGAGTTCTCCCAGTGTCTGTCTCTCCCATCAGTTACCTTACTATCAAACAAGAGAGAGAGTATACTCACCTGTGATGCTCATGGTGGATTTTCCTTTATACCATGACCAGAATGCTAAGGTGTACCTCAGGCAAGATGTCTGTATCATTATGTGACATTTTTTTTACTCTTTTACCTTTAGACTTTCAGGCAGCCACAATCAGGCTTCAGGGACGTCAGGGTGTTTAGTTTTCTGTCTCTTCAGTGCTTGCAGATGGAGGAGTTGGCTGAGGACGAGCGCTATCTGACCAACGAACTACGTGTGACCAACAGGGACTCCTTGCTTGAGACTTTGTACTGCATGTATGTCAGTTTGGATTTGTGATTATTTGTCTGTGATGTGTGTGTGTGTCTGTGTGTGTGTGTGTGTGTGTGTGTGTGTGTGTGTGTGTATGTGTGTGTGTGTGTGTGTGGGGTGGTATGTGTGTGTATGGGGGGTGGGGGGGGGTATGTGTAATTGTGTGTGTATATGTGTGTGTGTGTTTGTGTGTGTGTGTGGAGGGGGTGTGTTTGTGGAGGGGGGAGGCATGTGTGTGTGAGTGTGTGTGTGTGTGAGTGAGTGAGTGTGTGTTGTGTGTGTTGTGTGTGTGTGTGTGTGTGTGTGTGTGTGTGTGTGTGTGGAGGGAGGGGGGCATGTGTGTGACAGGGTGTGTGAGTTGGGGGAGGGGGGCATGAGTGTGTGAGTGAGAGAGAGAATGTCTGAGTGTATTGGGAGAGAGATTTCAAGATTTCAAATGTTTAATGTGTTTTGGCCATAGGCATACATAGACATTGAGGGAGGGTGGGGATGGGGTGGTCCATTAATGTATGACAACCGAAATATAATAACCTTTTCCCAATCAGAATACGAAGTACAACCCATTTATATATACAAACAAGCATTTAGATATTCTACACTATTGCTGATATACAGCTTTTTATCATCTGTCCTTCTTAGAAAAATAAAAACAAAATATATATCAAATGAACAAGAAAATCACTGAACAAACCTCAAGTTAAATTCGGAAAGTGGTGGGGGTGGAGGTTTTGAGACTGAAGATGACCTAACTTTCAAGAATAGCCTGTCTCCTCTAATACATGAAACACATATTTACCGACATGGCGACAGACATCTTCGCTCTTTCCATCTAGCAGTCTTGACAGAGGTAAATCAAGAAAATCTTTAAGGAACTTTTCTCTCATGTCATTATATAATGGACAAGTAAGTAAGAAATGTCGTTCATTTTCTTCTTGAAAACCACATGCACATTGCTTATCCATCGGGTTTTCACTGTACCTATGCATATTGCAGTTTATAGGTAATACACCAAGTCTTACATGTGAAAATGCGACTCTAAAACATACTATATCAATGCATGAAAGATATCGTTCTTTGCCAAAGACATCTTTAAACGTTCTATACATTTCGTATCTACTCCATCCCGTAGGGTAGATACCATTCCTGCATGAATATATCTACTAATCTTTGTTTGAACTCACTTAAAAAACTGCGTTCATTACTGGTACCTTGGTTTCATCCATACAAACTGAAAACCCGTGCTACATAACATGTCCTTAATATCTGTCACCCAACATTTTTTACCCGATTATCCAAAGACAAAAGCATCTGATAACATTGTTTTGGAAGTCTGTCTGCTTCCATCTGCAGTAAATGCAGCCAATACTTCACAGATCTGACAGTTGTGTTGATGAAAAGAGGATATCTGCCTAGCTCACCGTACACTAATTTGTTTGGCGTTTTCAAAGGTACGCCCAGATATCGTTTGCAAGCTAAAAGGTGTACTTTTTCAAGGTTATCGAGTCTATTAAAACTCCCCAGACTTCAGAGGAGTATAACAATATCGACTGCACTTTTGCATCAAATATCTTGAAGAAAGTTTTTTGTGTCATTTCTTTGCATTTTGAATAAGCTCTACTTAAAATATACAACGCTCTTTTACCTTTTGTAACAAATTAGCAGTTCCAAGTTTGCAACTTAGTTTTGTTGTAAATGTAAATCCAAGGTAAGTGTAACTGTTTACCACTTCCACAAGATCACCATCATAAAACCATTTTTCATTTTTTGATAGGTGTCCACCTTTTCTAAAAACCATAACCTTAGTCTTTTCTTTATTAACTCTAAGTTTTAAATTATCACAACAAGTTTTTAGATAATTCAGTTGAGTCTGCAATCCTTGGGAGTGGTTGACAACAATGCCACATCGTCAGCGAATAAGAGAATAAACAATTCAGTCACAGTTGGAATAAGCTGAATACCATGAACACCAAATTCATTAATATGATGAGCTAAGTTATTTTATAAACAGTAAAAAAAAGGGTCGGACTAAGAACACAACCTTGGCGAACTCCCGTAGGACAATGGAAAAAATCTGTATAGTCGTTATTAATTCTTACACAGGATAGGAGTGAACTATACATAGCTTTGAGGGAGCAAAAAAACTTTCCCCTCACTCCAGCATCAAGGACAGCTTCAAGTAGTTTTTGGTGATGTACAGAGTCAAATGCTTTCTTGATATCAATAAATGCCACGTACAGCTTTCTTTTCCCACTATTTAGACATTTCTGGATAACGGAATACAATGTAAAGATATGATCGATTTGTGGAATAATTTCTCCTGAAACCTGCCTGTTTTCAACAATACTGTGCGTGTCTTCCAACCACAAGTACAGTCGTGTGTTAAGTATTGATGATAACAATTTACATAATATACTAATAACGAAACCCCTCTATAATTGTCTGGGTTGTCTGCATCACCCTTTTTGAAGATAGGAACTACTATTGCTTTTGCCCATTCTTTAGGATAAATGCCTGACTAAATATTTGATTAAGAATTTTTCCAAAAACTCTATCACAACTCCATTACCTGCTTTTAGCATCTCTGCTGTAACACCATCTATTCCTGGGGATTTACCACATTTTAGATTGTTTATTGCACGTTTAATTTCTTCTTTTAGTATGGGCATATTTAAGATATGATCTTTGTCTTCTTCCAAACTGCTATCTGATTCAGTGTTATCTTTGAGCTGTATTTTCCCAGTATTATACACATTCTTGAAATGTTCATACCATTCTTCCAGTTTTATTTTATCACTGATGCCAGTCCTTTCACTCCCTCCAATCCTTTTTAGTTCTTTCCAAAATAATGCAGAATCGTTGGTTTTCTTTGTCAACGACTCAGCAAGATCTTTTCTGAACCATCTCTTCTTTTGTTTTAACAAAAATCTATACTGCTTTTTCCCTTCTAGATATGTTTTTCTATCAAACTCATTCCTCGTTCTTCTAAATGTTCTTAACTGATTCTTTGTCATTTGTTTTGCTCTGTGACATTCAGCATCAAACCAAGGAGATCGCCTGTGCTTTTTCCCCATACTGCATTGTTTAACCATGCACTTACTTGCCGTTAGGAGGCAGTCAACAAATAACTCGAGGGCCTTATCCACATTGCTGTTAGTGAATGAAATAGCCTCTTCCAATTTAATTCTAATACTATTTTCGTTAATTGTCTTTTTGAAATCTCCCTCTTTTTCTTTCTCCCAAATTATTTTTTCCCTCAAACATGATTTTCTCCCTTCCTTGTTAGTATTACCAATATTGTCCCTACTACTGTCTTGTATGTAGAGTTTAATACGTAATTCGACAGGTAAGTGGTCTGATTCTATTGCATCCAGCACTTTCAGGTTTTCTATCTTTAAACCAGTTAACAAATCACATGATACAATAAAATAATCCAGGACACTTGCACCTGAGCTACCAATATAGGTGCAGCTGCCATCGTGTCCATAACCAGACATACCGTTCAAAATTACACATTCAGTCACATTACAAAACTCCAAAAGTTGCTTACCAAACAAATTAACATCTTTGTCTTCTGAAGTTCTAGAAAGAAAATAATCATTTGCGTTATGTACATCAAAAGGTCGAATATCATCAGAACTCCCAAATCGTCACAGTTTTTGGAAGCAGTTCGTGCATTAAAATCACCAGAAAGCATCAAAAAGAAATCATCATGTGTTTTGTAAAGGTCTATAACACATTTTTCTAATAATTCTAATCCATAGCCATTGTCAGTTTTGTTCCAAAATGGCGAGTCATGTGGTGGAATGTACGTAGATATATAAATAACATCTTTCTTTGTGTTCAACAGCTCTTTACTAATTTTCAGTATAACAACATTTTCAGTTTCTGTGTGAATTCTTTTAACATACTCAGAGTAGCACTTCTTCACGAGAACCACTACACCTCCAGAGTGTCTGCCGTGCTTAGTAAGCTTTCTTGCTTTTGAAATATAACTGTTAAACTGTGCGAATGATGCTGTCTCTAGATTATCAGAAATAAATGTTTCTGTTAAGGAAACAAAATCATACTGTGTGACAAAATTAATAAAATCTGGTCTTCTAACTTAGGAATCAATCCCCACACACGTTGTAACACAAAAATGTCATAACACCACATTTACTTTCCTGTATATCTGAGGCATGAATTAGCTTGTCATGGTTTAACAACCTATTTCTGTCATGCTGTGCCTTACTAGGGTATGATGCCCGGCCAAACCCCTATTCATTCTCCCTCCCAGGTGAAGGGCTCCTAGAGTCATTTCCCTGATTCTCACGGACTATTACACTGTCAGCTGCTTCCTGTTCTTGGCGCCGCCTAAAAGCATCAGTGATGCTGCTTTGGCTCAGCGTTCTTTTCTGGTTGCTGTCAGAGCGAAGTGTCCGTGTGGTTGGTCGTGATTCCCTTCTTCTTGCCTGCACTTTCCTCCCTGCCTTGCGCGCAGAACGTGACTTGGCAGGCTGGGGAATTCTGGACTCCAAGCCACTGCTCCATTTGACTGTCCTGGAACATTCACCTCCCCCATCCTGTTGTTCCGCTTCGGAAGTGTCTGTTGAAGCTGGTTCCCCCATCCCTTTTTCAGTCCGTTGTGTGTCCATGTCTTTGTCAGCTATTTGGTTCGAGTCAATTTGCAAGTTGTTGTTATTACACTGTTGTAAAGTCATGTCCATTACGTCTTTTTCCTGTTCAGCACATAGTTCTCCATCATTGTTTACTGTGCTGTTAGTTCTGTCATTTTGTTGATATGGTGTAGTTTCTCTTGTGTCTGTCTGTTTGTCCTCTGTCTGCCTTACTCTACCATTTTCTGCATCCCTTATGTCTGTGTCTGTATCACCGTCCACGTCCTGGTTTGCCACACAGTCAGCAGCACGTGTGACTGCTGGCAGCAGCAGGTCACTGGACTGTGTCTCTGTGGAGTGTGCCGACCCTGCTGACTGTTTCCTCCTGCCGTCTGTTCTCCTGGTCTGCTGGTTGCTGCTGTACTCCCCAGGTCTGGAAGCCTGCCAGCTGTGTGGTTTGGGCGTCGAGCGGACCGCCTGGCTGTAAGTCTGGTGTCCTGGAACCACCGGCAGTCTGTTGGCAGCGTGCTGGTGGCCAGTTGTGGAGCTTCTTGTGCTGGATTCTCTTCTCTGGACAGGGTCGTCATTATGCATGCGCTGATAGATAGGACTGCCATTTGTCGCTCTTGGATCCAAACTCCTTTCTTCTGTGTAGTCTCTCTGTAAATTTGTACGCTGTTTCTTCTCAGTCATATCTCCTGGTAATATGTCATATGGGAGTCGAGTAGTTTGCGGTGCACTACCAGAATGCTGGTAGTTCCTGATTCTCCTGGGTTGTGCTATCTCAAGATAATCTTCATTGTGATCAGTTGCTTGTTCTCTCCTGAAGTTGTGTTTTGGAACATAGTTTTTCATCCCTTCCTTCTGACTTTGCTGATTGGCGTGATTTCTGTTTGTTCATTACGATTTCTGTATGGTACTGTCTGTATCGTCCTGAGGTAATAGTTTTTATTCCGTGAGGTTCCTGGCCCAGAGAAATCACCTTCATCATAGCTGTCTTCTGGATCCCGCCCATCTGGAAATCGTAATCGCGTTCGAGACTGGTATCGTTCCTTATTGATGACCTCTAATCTGCCGTGTCTGTAAAAAGCAGTTATACCCTGCCGCTTGTAGAAGTCCAACAGTTGTCTCTGCCTTGTTGTTAAATCAGAAGTGACTCTGATATTCTCACTTCTCAGTGAGTCTCGTAGCTCTCTGTCTGTCAGTATTTCCATTTTGTCCCCCCACCTCTGAAACTGTACAATCAGTGGGCGAGCTTCTTCGTCACTCTGTCTTCTTCCTCCGACACGGAATGCCCTCCTGATATCCCAGTGAGTCCACGTACGTCTGGAAAAGGACAGTCAGAATGTCTAGGATTTGATCCTCGCATGTCGTTCCGTATCTCCCTGATGGTTCACGGATTCCAAAGAATTTCAGGTTATAAGGTTTTTGTTTCTGTCTCTGTCTGTTCTGCCGCCTGTTCCAGTGTGTCCAGTCTCTGCAGTATGAACGGTAGTCTCTTGCAGATTTCTGATATCGTCAGCCCCCTGACTGGCAAACTCTTTCAGCCTGTTGACATCATAGACCATCTGGCGGAGTGTGTTGTCTAGATGATCAAACTTGCTGTTCAGAGTAGCGTTGATAGAGGCTGGTGGATTGCCAGCAATGTAGCATCTGTCCCAGACGCCAGTCCATGACTTGGAAAACAAGTAATTGTACTGTGCATCAGGACCAGCTGTCGACATAGTGGCTATGTATTACAACAAGGAAAGAAAGACTTTGGATAAGAAAGGGGAAATCTTTCCTGGCTCTGTGACTTGAATTTTTCTAAGTCCAAAAATTCAAAATCTGATTTCAATTCATTGCTTGCAGAGAGAGCCAAAAATTGCGACCGCTCGCCACGAAGTCAGCTCACCGAATCGTATTGGGAGAGAGAGAACATGAGAGAGAGAGAACGAAGGAATGAATGAATAAATCTTTATTTTCCAATGGGTAACAGAATAAGCATTTGCATACCTTTTTTTTTAAATCTGACCCTGCCCTGATTAGGGACTATCAACAAAACCAGGGGAAAAAAACAACTACAACAGAGAGATAGAGAGAGAAGGTGTATGTAGGTGTATGCAACACCGATTACCACTTTGACTGTCAATACATATTCATTATAGGGCTAATGCATTCAGGCATATTACGTGATCAATGCATCATAAAAATACAAATGCATGGATTTTCTTTGCCTTTTTTTTTTTGGGGGGGGGGGGGGGGGGGGGGGGGGGGGTGGGGGGGGGGGTAACATACCATTTTTGTGATTCAAATTGAAATTCAAATACATTATTATCTCAAGAAACAGAATTTCATGTAGGTTATGAACAAATGATCAAACACCAAAGGATAAAAGAACAAATAGCAAGTATGTCATCACAGAGCTTACAGAACCCTACAACATCAACGCCTTGTGTTTCATGGAGTGTGGTTGATGACAGATTTGCTGAAAAAACGACTGCAGACTGGCTAGCTCAGCTGGAAGGGAGTGGCATTCCCTATGGACCCATCAACAACATGCAGGCCGTTTTCTCTGATCCTCAGGTATCCGGTCATTGTTGTCAGAAATTGTCCGCTGCTTTGAGCATGCACAGACAGGCAAGAAAGATGCATGCATGCATGCATGCTCGCACACATGCATGCATGCTCACACATAAGTACACAGGTACACATGTGCATATATAAATATACACATGCATGCATGCACACACATAAGTACACAGGTACACATGTGCATATAAAAATATACACATGCATGCATGCACACGTGTTTGCAGGCATACGCGCATTGCACACACACAAACGCAGTGGGGGGTGGAATGGGGTAGCCTAGTGGTTAGAACATTGCGCTCGCAATCTGATGACCCGGGTTCGATTCCCGTTCAGAGGGATATTTTCCCCTGGAGTTAACATCAGTGCAGACTCCACTCTCCCCAAAACTCCATCGGATGAGACTATAAACCAAGGCCTCGAGTGTGAACACATGCAGAATATCTTGTGCACATGTTAAATCCTGTTCTGCTTTTTGTAAGTGTAGGCCATTGTGTGCCGGTGGTAACAGATGACAAAATTTACAAAACCGCATACGCACAGGGACTGGATGTGAAAAAAGCACATAAGTGCTTATTCCATCATCCTCGATATAAAATAATTTTAAAAAAACACACACACACATTTCCATTCAGACACAAACTTTGACACACACAACATCACTGCACACACACACACACACACCACACACACACACACACACACACACCCCACACACACACACACACACACACACACACACACACACACACACACACACACACACACTGTTTGAGACAAAAGCTCTTTTCCCAGTTGCTCAAACTGGCTGTAAGTGTAACTGACAAGGAGAAGAAAGTGATTTTTTCAACTGGCCCAGGCCAGAAGCTGTGTCAGTTATTGACGTCAGCAAACGACCAAGATCTACATTGAAAATACTGTCGTTATGCCTCGAAATATTACCTGGGGATTGTTTTCAGCCATAACAAGCTCTTAGCATAACAACTGATGTTCTCCATTAAAGGAGAATTTTTTTTTTTGCTATATGGTGAGAAATTTTCCTGTTCCATGTCTGTGGGTTCGAGGTTTACCAATGGTGAGATTGTGCACATGCAGCCGTATTTCGTAGCCTTAAAGGTAGCTGCACTCCACCTTCAGGGATGGGTGAGGAAAACGGCCACACACCCAAACTTCTCTTCCAGTGTGTTCTCTCACAGTGATTCCCGGGAGTGATGACTAAAACAGAGTGTATGTATGTATAATTGTTGTGGATGATCCCCAGGGTGCTTAGGCTGGGGAACACTCAGCAACACCAACATTGATAGCAACAACAACATTAATAGCAACAACAACATTGATAGCAACAACACCAACATTGATAACAACACCAACATTGATAGCAACAACAACATTGATAGCAACAACAATATTGATAGCAACAACAACAACATTGATAGCAACACCAACATTGATAGCAACAACAACATTGATAGCAACAGCAACATTGATAGCAGCAACAACAACATTGATAACACCAACATTGATAGCAACAACAACATTGATAGCAGCAACAACAACATTGATAACACCAACATTGATAGCAACAACAACATTGATAGCAACAACAACATTGATAACATTTTTCTGCTGATACCAGTTGGGATGCTGGGGGCTCTTTCTCTATAAATAGCATCCTCTTCTTCTGGAAATTGTGGGCTAGAAATTTCCCTTTTCTATCACTCTCTTTGTTTCTGTCTGTTTCCATACCTATCTGTCATCTCACTTGCCTTTCTTCTGGCTTTCCAGTACATTCTCCTGCTTTTTTTTCAAACAGATCATACCATTTAAAAATCTTTAAAAAAAAGTTATTTTGTAACTTGGGGATGGTAAATCAAGTGGAATGGCTGGCATGCTCAAATCAGCCTGGTATTATTGGGCTTAAGGAATACAATCATGACGGTATTTTGTCATGTTAAGAGGTGGTTTTTTTCAGATTGACGGTGTTAGATGTTTGAAGGAATCAGAAGGTGGTGATTTTAAAGGTACATGTTACTGGAGTTGTAGAAATTGATGTTAAGTGACAACAGTCCTGTTGTGGCTGTTATCATTGGTGGGACTGTAAACAATATGAAATGAACTGAAATGATACTGACATGTTTTTTTTTCTAACAGGTGAAAAGCCAAAACATGATACAAGAGATTCCTCACCCAACTGTTGGCACCGTTCGCCTTCCAGGTAAGAAAAAAACCCTCCTCCTCCTCTTCTTCTGCTCCTCCTCCTCCTCCTCCTTCTTCTTCTTCTTCTGCTCCTCCTCTTCTCCTCCTCCTCCTCCTCTTCTCCTCCCCCCTTCTTCTTCTCTCCTCTCCTCCTCCTCCCCCTTTCCTCCTCCTCCTCCTCCTCCTCCTCCTCCTCCCCTCCTCCTCCTCATCCTCCTCCTCCTCCTCCTCCTTCTTCTTCGAACGCTCAGACAGCAGCTATTGTAATAGCTATTCTAATTAATATCTGTCATATAAAAAACAAATGTTGTGCTGCCGTTAAGCGCCTGACAAGTCAGTCCAGTGCATCCGACTTTGGTGTGGGAGAGATTTGTTATCTTTTAAGTCTTTCTGGGGGAAAAAAGGCAGGAGAATGGACCAAGAAGGCAGAAAATAGACAAAGAAAGAGGTGACAAAAAGGTTTAGGAACAAGGAAGAAACAAAGAGAGGGAAGGAAAAGAGGGAATTCCTAGCAAAGAATTTGTAGAAGGTGGGGATGCTGTTTGTACGGCCAGGTATGTTGGAAGGTCTTCAGCTCAGTTTCAACAGTCCGACGCCAAGTGTTCTTGGGTCGTCCTCGTTTGCGTTTTCCCTCTGGTGTCCAGTGGAGGGCTGTTCGGGCGATGTTTCCCTGTTCCCAACGGCAGATATGCCCTATCCATCCCCATCGCCTATGCATGATGATGTTGCCCAAAGCTTTCTTGGTTGCAACGGGCAAAAAGTTCTTGGGTTGGAGATGGTCTCAGGCCAGAAGATGCCAAGATTCTTCTGAGATTCTTCGTGTGGAATTGGATAGTTTTGGTCGGGGCCCACTCTCAGTCATCCTCCAGCACCCGAGCCGTACAAAAGGGTGGAAAGTACCCCAGCTCTGGTATAGTCTTAGTTTGGTTCTGGGCTGAAACTGGGACATTTCCACACATTGTTCAGATTCTGTAAGCATTTCTTGCTTTGCTAATCCGTTCTTGATGTCGCTGCCTGCTCCGCCGTCATGCCTAACAGTGCTCCCGAGGTACGTGAACTCTTCAGTTGTTGGTAAATCTCTCCTTTCCCACTGTGACCGGTGAGGGTTCTAAAACGTTCAGTGTCATCACCTCTGTCTTCTTCTGACTGATTTTCAGGCCCTACTTGCTGTGCGAAAGTGCTGAGAGGGGATGTTTTCTCTTGAAGTGATGGTGGGTATGTGAGAGCATGCCAGATCGTGGGCAAAATCTAGTCTTCAAGCGTTGAAAAGGGGGGTCCACTGATGCCCCGTGACTGGTCAGCTGTTGTTTGTCTCATAAACCCAATCAATTGTCAGGTTGAAGAGTAGTGCTGACAGGGGCAGCCTTGCCCTGACCCCGGGTTTGTACACTGAAACTGGTTTTGCTGTTTCCTACTCTGCACGTGAATTTTGTTGTAGAACCCTTTTAAAATGACTTGGATAATCTCCTGTGGAATTCCATATGCTCGGAGTATGCGCCATACACTTTCTCGATGAATGCTGTCAAAGGCTTTTTCAAAATCTATGAATTTGGGATATACAGCTGTCTCTGCCTTTCCCCCGTCACTGTTCGATGATGTTGTGCGGGGTGAAGATCTGGTCAGCATTTTCTTCCTGGTCTAAAACCTACCTGTTCCTTTCTGAGTTGTTGGTCCACTGCCTCGAGATTCGTCCGATGATGATCTTTGCCAAAAATCTTGCTGGGAACAGATAGCAGAGTGATTCCTCTCCAGTTTGTTACAATTGTTCAGGGCTCCTTTCTTTGGATCTTCACGATGACTCCTTCTGTCCAATCTGCTGGTAGCTGTTCTCCTCCCATATAGCTGCAAAGAGTGCCTGTAAAAACTTTAGATGCAAATTCTGGATCTGCCTTGAAAAGTTCTGCATTGGGGTTTGTCCTGGCCGGGGGCTTTTCCATTCTTGAGAGAGCTGATTGCTGCTAAAATCTCTTCCTTCTTTGGGGGTGAGCTGTTCACATTGAGATCAGCATCAGGAATCTTGTAACATCCTCCCTCTTCATTGGGGGTGGTCTGTTGAGAACTTCGCTGAAATTTTCTGCCCATCTTGCATCTTGTTCTGCTTCTGTGGTAATATTTGGGCCCTTTTTTATCTAGGATGGTGTTTCAGTGTTTTCTTCCGGTACTTGCCACTGACAGTCTTAGTGATCTTATACACCTGTCCTTGTTTCTCCCCTTTTCGGCGGCCTCCTCTGCTTGTCTTGCAATAATCATCCATGTAGGTACGCTTGCCCGTTTTTTGTCATTCTCTTCACAGTTGGTTTGCTTCTCTGTACTGTTTTTGTACCTCTCTCTTATCCGCTCTGACTTTGTCTCTAAGATTTTTTTTCTTCAGTTCTCTCCTTTCTCAATGGCTTGCCAGGTGTCTGCTGTAATCCACTTTTTTCTCTTCCTTTGTCCCCTGTCCTAAGCACGTTTCGCTGGCTTGTTTTTAGGCTGTCCTGACTTGTTTTCCACATGGGTTTATATTAGTCGTGTCAGGAGGTGTGTATTTTCAGTATCCACCATGCTTGGAACTTGTTTTTTTAGCTGGAGGGTGAAAGCACTCTTTACTTTGGTTTGCGCAGCTTTTCCACATCAAAAGGTTGTTGTCTTGGTTTTCCCAGATCCATTTTTTCTCCCGCTTCACTTTAGGGGTTTCAGTGACAAGGTGGTGACACTGCCAACATCGGCTCCCTCTCCCTTTCTTTTACATCTAGGAGCGATCTCCTCCAATGTCCCATTGATCATCAGGTGGTCGATCTGGTTTTTGTCTCTTCCATTGGGGAACACCAGGTAAGCTTGTGGATCTCAGGGTGTGCAAATAATGTCCCTCCAATGGCCAGGTTTGTTTGTCATGCAGAAATTCCACCAATCTTTCTCCGTTGTCCCTTTATGCTGCCACATCCTTCTTTTCCATGGCCTTCTTTCTTGATTTGTGTTGTCTTTTCCGACTTTTGCATTTAGGTCACCCATCACTATCCTCATGTCATGGGTTTTGGGGTGTTTTCCATTTCAACCTGTAATTGTTCATAAAATGTATCTTTGCTTTCTTCTCCACTGCGTTGGTTGGGGCATAGCACGTATGATTGTGGTATTAGCATGCTTACCTTTCATTCTTATCCTCATCATCCTGCTGTTGATAGGTTTCCACTCCATCAGGCATTTCTCCATTCCTTTCTTTATGATAATTGCTACTCCCTCATGGTGTTGGCCGTCATCTCTACCACTGTACAGCACTGTCTCTCCTGTGCTGGCTCTGTATTTTTCCTGATCCTGTCCATCGGCTTTCACTGATTTCCCAGAATATGCAAATTGTAGCGTCTCATCTTTTGCTGTAACTTGCGCTAGTTTTCCTGTTTCGAACATGGTTTCCCACGTTCCAGAATCCTATCTTGGTCTTATTTTTTGGGGCTTAAGACTTCCATCTTCCTGTCAGTGGCTTCCTTTCGGCTTTCACCACTGACATTCATACGAGCATCTTCCGATGACTCTGGAAGCCCGTCACACCCAGTATTGTATTTCTTTTGTTGCTGTTTCCGTAACGAAATTTTTTTTTACAGAACAGGGTTGTTAGCCCTGTGTCTAACCCCCTACCTGGGGGAAGGGTTCCACCTTAGTCGCCTTTTACGACATGCCTGGTTGGAGGGCAGAGATCCTATTCTTGCGGTGCTCGCTTTGCAAGCATACCCCGGGAGTCCCACGGGGGATTTTCGCTCATATGACAGATAATAATAGTTGTTGTGTGGGCGTTGGATGAAGAAGAAGAAGGAGATATTTGGATTATGATTGAATTTCGCAGCTTATAACAATGCAAGATGGACACTACAGCTGAGTCATTAAGACAGTTCGACTTCAGTCCAGTAGGTCCTGAAATTCCTGGTTCAAAACTCGATGTATCTGTGATTAAGGTGGGGAATTTTACAATCTCCCATTCAACTTCCAAGTGCAGATCGCTGGTGCCTTATTTTCCTTCATGTATATAAATTATGTACACATACAGAAGATCAAGTATGCATGTTAAAGATCCTGTAATTCATGTAAAGCATTCAGTGGGTTACGGAAATGTGAACATATCCAGCCTACATCCCCAAAGTCGAAATGCTGCTAACCTTCGTTGTGGGCATAAATGGATGCATAATGATCTCATTATTGTGTTAATGCAGAAATAGTAGTGGAGGAAAAGAAGCGCAGGTGACCACTTACAACTCTCAATCATTTTGAAAGTGATTGATCAAAGATTCAATTTTTTTTTTATAAATCTAAAAAAAAAAACTTTCAATGACAACATTGTAGAGTAAGAACCATGCCTTTGGCCTGACTTGACTCAAGCAAGTTTCGGCTCCTGGATGAGCCTTTAACTTGTCAGAGGTCTCGGCAGTGATTGAAGCTTCCCCCTCAATGTACGTGGTACCTTACAGCCAGACACTTTACGGAATTTAGAAGTGTCAATCACATCCACAAGAATATTGTATATTCCAGTGGCCCTTTTAAGCTGTCGAGACAATGATAAAAAGAGAAAGAAAATATGCCTAAAGTATATGTTGCACAACCCCTGCCCATAAATGGAAGAAAATAAACATCTAGTGAATCTTAGTACCTCATGTTAGGGGATCCTGATGAATGGATGCAAATTCTCATTGTTGGTGAATCACGGAGCACTAGCCAAGAAACAAAATAAATTTTTAAAAAGCATTAAACACGTTACAATACAAGGCATGACATGACATAATATTGTGTCATCGTTTTGACTGTAAAGGCACGGCTAAAACAATCATCCACAACACTTGATGAACTGCACTGCAGTAACAAAACATGTACAGGCAGGTTTTGTGTCTATCTCTGGGTGTGTGTGTGTGTGTGTTCTTAGCCCCCGCTGTGAAGTTCAGCGGAACAGCCACCGTGCACCCCACTGCCCCTCCCACCCTGGGTCAGCACACACAGGAAGTGCTGCAGGGACTTCTGGGAATGGAGCCAGACACCATTTCCGCTTTGGTGCGGGAAAAAGTCCTTTAGTGTTCAATCTTTTGAAATAAGATTTTTGTTGTTTTGGTGGTGTTGTTTTTTATTTTGTGCAGGTTGTGATTTTGGCTTGTGATTGCTCAGTTTGATGTGTATTTGCTGGGGTGGGTGGTATTTTTTGTTGAGGTTGTGTGTGGGTGAGTAGGTCAAGGTCTTGATTTTTATTTCCAGGGGGTACACTGAATAAGCAAGGCATTTTTTGTTTCATGCCGTTTAGTTGTGTTTGTTTTTTTCAAGCCATCTATCTAGGAACAAAAAAATCAATTTTGGCTTGTGATTGCTCAGTTGATCTTTTAAAGGGGTAAGTGATATGTTTGTTCAGGTTCAATGTGTGTGTGTGTGTGCTTGGTGCAAGCATGTGTGCTTTTGCTTTACACAAGTCTTCCATTGAGTTTTGTGATGGAGATCAAAAGCACCGAGCTTGTTTGTCTTTGTTGGGTATCGCTAATATGATGTTAGACCTGAAATCAAGAAATCATTGGTGTTTATTTGTCATTCTGGTGTATATATGTATGTCAGTACAAAAGAATTTTTCGTTATTTTCGACAATACTGGTATCATCCAGCATAATGAAACAGTAAAAACAAACCTTTGTCTATCACACTATTACGTTTCAAAAAAATTTTGTAATCATCAACATTAAAAAAAAAAAAAAATGTAAGCAGGGGTGTGTCAGTTGTAATTGGAAACAGTATATACTTGTTATGTGGAAATATAAAAAAAAACGAATTTAAAAAAAACCACCATTTTAATCATGGTGTTGTGTGCTTGGGGTTTTTACATACTCTGAGTTATTGAGAATCTGTTCTGATGAAATTTGGATTCAGTGCTATGATTCTTGTTGATGAGATTTGGATTCAATGCTTTGATTCTTGTTGATGAGATTTGGATTCAATGCTATGATTCTTGTTGATGTGATTTGGGTTCAATGCTTTGATTCTTGTTGATGTGATTTGGGTTCAATGCTATGATTCTTGTTGATGAGATTTGGATTCAGTGCTATGATTCTTGTTGATGAGATTTGGATTCAGTGCTATGATTCTTGTTGATGTGATTTGGTTCAGTGCTAAAAAAATTCTTGTTGATGAGATTTGGTTCAATGCTATGATTCATGTTGATGTGATTGGATTGTAGTTTCTGTGGGAAAGAAAAACATTGCGCAGCCATCTTCACAGCTGCGAATTATGCCATAATATTATTGACTTTTCCCTGAGATTCAGTTTTAATTGCAGTAACAAAAACAAACCCAAACAAACAAACCACAAAGTGTCTCATATAAATTATTGTTTCCATTCATCTGGTGATAGAACTGTCTTGTGATGATCATGAGTCAGATATTGTCTGTTTGCTGTGAATGTTATTCATTTCTTTATTTGTTGGATGCTTCAATGCTTGATAGTTAGTCTGTCAGAAGTCGCATGAGCCAAAGGTGATTATTTACATTTCCTGACAAGAGATTGATGTAACTCTGTGAACAAGAGCAACATATTGTTTCCTGATAAGAGATGATATATTGGTGTAGCTCTGTGAACAAGAGTAACATCGTTTTCTGACCAGAGATGATTTATTGATGTAGCTCTGGGAACAAGAGCAACATCATTTCCTGACATGAGATGATGTCTTGATGTAACTCTGTGAACAAGAGCAACATTGTTTCCTGACAGAGATGATGTCTTGATGTAACTCTGTGAACAAGAGCAACATATTGTTTCCTGACAGAGATGATGTCTTGATGTAACTCTGTGAACAAGAGCAACATATTGTTTCCTGACAGAGATGATGTCTTGATGTAACTCTGTAAACAAGAGCAACATATTGTTTCCTGACAGAGATGATGTCTTGATGTCACTCTGTGAACAAGAGCAACATATTGTTTCCTGACAGAGATGATGTCTTGATGTAACTCTGTGAACAAGAACAACATATTGTTTCCTGACAGAGATGATGTCTTGATGTAACTCTGTAAACAAGAGCAATATTGTTTTCTGACAAGAGCTGATGTCTTGATGTCACTCTGTGAACAAGAGCAACATATTGTTTCCTGACAAGAGATGATATATTGATATAGCTCTATGAACAAGAATAACACTGTCACCTGTGGGGATACTATGGGCCTGTCAGTACAAAAACCGTGGAATGTTTGTTGAAGAGGTGTGAAAACCGAATGCTATGCTACATGACAAAGATCAAATGGGAAGACAGGATCACGAATGAAGAACTATGGAGAATGTGCAAAGTTGATGATATGAAGTCTGTAGCTAGTACCAATAGACTGCACTGGTTTGGGCACATTCAACCGAAAGCAGACCACCACATCATAAAAAGAGCAATGAACTTCGTAGTGGATGGAAAGAGACCAAAGGGAAGACCTAGCAAGACCTGGGCTGCCTGTATTGCAATTGATCTTAGAGAAAGGGGCATAAATAAGGAGGAAGCTCAAAACAGAAAGAGATGGAGAAGGCTCATCAATGTCAAACCTCCCCTGGGAGAAACATGACAAAAAAGGAAGAAGAAGAAGATGTCAGTATAAATAGCATCTCCACCTTCTGGAAATTCTGTGCTAGGAATTCCCTCTTTTCCATCCTTCTCTTTTGTTTTTGCCTGGTTCCTTTTCCTCCTGCTACCTTCTTTTTGTCTATTTTCTGCCTTCTTTGTCCGTTCTTCTCCTGCCATTTCTTTTTCCAGAGAGACTTAAGAAACATAACAGTTCTCCCCCATGCCAAAGTTGGATGTGCTTTGCCTGACTTGTCAGGCCCTTAACAGGCAGCGAGGTGCAGGCCTTAACAGGCAGCGAGGTGCAGGCCTTAACAGGCAGCGAGGTGCAGGCCTTAACAGGCAGCGAGGTGCATTTTCGCTCATATGACAGACAACGACAAGTTGCTGTCTGAGTGCTCAAGGAAGAAGAAGAATATTGTTGCATGCATTTCTGTAACTCTCTGCTCTGGTCATAAGAATAGATCAGTGGTCTGGCGGTCAAATGTCTGTCTCTGAAGCAAAAGGCCCGGAGTTTAAATCCTGCCCATATCCAGATTTGTGTTTCCCATGTACACTAGATCATGGGACTTTGCCTGGGTTGTAGTCTTTCAGACAAGAGGCTAAACTGAGGTCCTGTGTGCAACAACCATCTGGCACACCTGCATGAACCAACAACAAACATTACCAACAGCAATATCAAATATTCCTACTTTTTTGGAATGTCAGTTGTTAAAACAGTATCTGCCTGCCTGCCATCCACAACATCTCTTTGGACAAAGTTTTCAGCAATTGTAGACTGTTATGCAAAATTGGTTTTGCCTTGAAATGATGCCCTATTGCATCTCTGCTGCAGTGAAGTGTGTGTGTGTTTTGAAGTCAGGACATGAATCCCCCTCTCTTTAAAATCTTGTTGGTTGTAGTTGAGTTTCACTTTTTGATTAATGATGTTATTGTTCTTTTTTGCGTTTACATTTGTTAGTAGTTACATTTTCATATCGATCTGTTTACTGCTACTGGCATTACCGGTACTAGAGTTGTTATATTCCACAATTCACTGTTATCACCTTTTGTGGTCTTAAACTACCTGATGTTATCATATAGCAAACTGAAGCACACACACACACAAGCATACACACATGCTCACACGCACACAAACACACATGTGCTCACACATGCGCGCACACACACACACACACACGCGCGCGCATGTACAGAGACACTGGTCCAAGTACATGCTTGCTCATGCACGCTTTCATACACGCTGCTGTACATAGACATGCACACTCTTAGACTAGTCCATGCACATAGCTTTCCTTCATATATATATAGGCTTAATATCACTTTTATGTGAGCAGATGTAAAATTGAGGACAATTTGTCCCTGGCAAAACTGCGGAGAAAAAGAAACCCCTTTTTGCGGAGAGACAAAGAGGTTACTTACACATGCTTTCTGGCTATTCAGCATTGTGAAACGTTTTAAGCAGATTTTAAAAAATGAAGTGAATGAAAAGTGTAATTAGGTTTAAATCCTTTCCACACTCTTACTCAAGTCTCCTGACCAATTTGGTCATCACATGGGGAGAGGTGGGAGGGAGGGGGTTGGGGTGTCGGTTGGTAGGGGGGATGGGGGGAAAGGGGGAAGGGTATGAACGTCTGTTCAAGCCTTGCAGTTGGATTTTAAAAAAAAGAGATTGTATGGGCATTCTGTTAGATTATATGGAAGTGACTATGGTTTTTATGAGTTATTGTTACATTTTATTTGCTAGATGTTGCATTTGTAGATGTAGATCTAAGAGCACTAAACTAGCCGAGGGTTGAGGGTGTGTGTGTGTAGTGAGCCCGTGATCGCCAGAAGGAAGATCAAACAGAACTATGGGCTAAGGGGACAACTTTACCTCATCATCTGGAAAGTCTCGTTAAACTGAGAAACTTATTCTTGCAGAAACATGAAGAGTGGGGTTTTCCTGGGCTGGGAGTTTGGGGGGGGGGTGTGGGGGGGGTGGGGGGTGGTGGGTGTTGTTGGGGGGGGGGGGTGTTGTTGGGGGGGGGGGGGGTGTTGTCCTTTTTAGCTTGCAGCTAACTGAGTTTCTTATTTTAACAAAATGTGAGTTTTAACTCTGTATTATAACCCTTAAAGTTGAATTTTTTCCCCTATGTCTATGACATGCCCATTTACCTCATCCTGGCCAAGAATCTGATAGTAAAGATATCAGTATTGTTTATATAATCTGACTTTGTATTTACTGAAGTTAAAGTGGCTTCAATACAAAGGGATTAGTTATAGATGATACTAAATGTTGATAGAATACAGTTTGCACTTTTTTTGTTTGGCTGTTTGCTTGGTCGTGTTCAAAGCAATCAGTCATTATAGAATGAGAGAATATTGCTGTCTTCAAAGCATGCATATCATTAACATTATCATTAAAGGTAAAGGTGTCCTATACCTACATGGTCGTAGAGGAGCGAGGCGTCAGAGACCTCACTTCTCTAGGGGCCAGCATATTGAGGGCGGCGCCCATCTCCTCTCCCTTGCCGCTTTTACCTTCCCTGACCCTAAAGAGGGCAGGTACCCATTTACAGCTGGGTGAACTGGGGGACTGTACTGAAGCCAAGGTGTGCAAACAGTAACCCATGCATTTGGTATCCATGCTTGATGCTGCTTAACATTGCTCTGACCATTGAGCTGTTCCGTCCAGTCATCATTATTATTAGAATTATCATTATCAACATTGGTATTGTTATTATTTCTATTCTCATTTTTGTTATTGTTTTGTTGTAGTTATTACTGTTATTACTGGTGGTTTTTTGTTGTTGGTTTTTCTTTTTTTGTTTTGTGGTCACTGTTGTTACTATCAGTTGGTTATTATTGTCATCAGTATCATTGGATGGTTTTTTACCTCCAAACAATATTTGTGTTCTGAATATTAATCAGACATGCAGTTATTGATATTAGACATGTAACCATTTTACTTATATACCTTTTTTTTGTATCCAGGTTTTGATACATCACTTTAGACCTCTTGCTGCTTTTGTGACATATGGAGAGAATAAAGTACTGGTTTTTCAGATTTTGAGAATTTTGTTTTTTGCATTTTTTTGTTCATAAAGAGAAAAAGTCTTTTGAAGAGACTGTCAGCTTCATTGGAAAATTTAAAAAAAAAAAATTTAAACAAAAAGGAAATGGCGGGTTGTTTAAACGTTCATCTGCCAACACTAAACCGGG
>CM054136.1:8882996-8962217 GCA_028751875.1 Rapana venosa | reverse complement strand
GACATGCATGCATGCATCCGCACACATGCATGCAGCTCACACATAAGTACACAGGTACACATGTGCATATATAAATATACACATGCATGCATGCACACACATAAGTACACAGGTACACATGTGCATATATAAATATACACATGCATGCATGCACACGTGTTTGCAGGCATACGCGCATGCACACACACAAACGCAGTGGGGGGTGGAATGGGGTAGCCTAGTGGTTAGAACATTGCGCTCGCAATCTGATGACCCGGGTTCGATTCCCGTTCAGAGGGATATTTTCCCCTGGAGTTAACATCAGTGCAGACTCCACTCTCCCCAAAACTCCATCGGATGAGACTATAAACCAAGGCCTCGAGTGTGAACACATGCAGAATATCTTGTGCACATGTTAAATCCTGTTCTGCTTTTTGTAAGTGTAGGCCATTGTGTGCCGGTGGTAACAGATGACAAAATTTACAAAACCGCATACGCACAGGGACTGGATGTGAAAAAGCACATAAGTGCTTATTCCATCATCCTCGATATAAAATAATTTTAAAAAAACACACACACACATTTCCATTCAGACACAAACTTTGACACACACATACATGAAACACACACACACACACACACACACACACCACACACACACACACACACACACACACACACACACACACACAAAACACACACACACACACACACACACACACACACACTGTTTGAGACAAAAGCTCTTTTCCCCAGTTGCTCAAACTGGCTGTAAGTGTAACTGACAAGGAGAAGAAAGTGATTTTTTCAACTGGCCCAGGCCAGAAGCTGTGTCAGTTATTGACGTCAGCAAACGACCAAGATCTACATTGAAAATACTGTCGTTATGCCTCGAAATATTACCTGGGGATTGTTTTCAGCCATAACAAGCTCTTAGCATAACAACTGATGTTCTCCATTAAAGGAGAATTTTTTTTTGTGCTATATGGTGAGGAATTTTCCTATTCCATGTCTGTGGGTTCGAGGTTTACCAATGGTTAGATTGTGCACATGCAGCCGTATTTCGTAGCCTTAAAGGTAGCTGCACTCCACCTTCAGGGATGGGTGAGAAAACGGCCACACACCCAAACTTCTCTTCCAGTGTGTTCTAAAAAAGGTTCCCGGAGTGATGACTAAAACAGAGGATGATTAAAATTGTTGTGGTGATCCCCAGGGTGCTTGGGCTGGGGGAACACCAAAAAACCAACATTGATGCAAAAAAACATTAATAGAAAAACAACAAAAATAAAAGAAACAACACCAACATTAAAAAACAACCCCAACTTTTGATCAACAACAACTTTATAGCAACAAAAATTTTGTGCAAAAACAACAACATTGATAGCAACACCACATTGAAGCAACAACAACATTGAAAGCAACGCAACTTGATAGCAGCAACAACAACATTGATAACACCAACATTGAAGAAACAACAACTTGATAGCACAAAAAAACAACTTTGATAACCCCAAACTTGATAGCAACAAAAAACATTGAACAAACAACATTGAAATTTTTTTCTGTGATCCCAGGGGGGATGTGGGGTCTTTCTCTATAAATACATCCCCCTTCTGGAAATTGTGGGCTAAAAATTTCCCTTTTCTATCACTCCTTTTTTCGCTTTTTCCCAAAACATCTTCATCTCACTTGCCTTTCTTTGGTTTCCAACATCTCCTCTTTTTTTTCAAACGTTTCAACCATTTAAAAATTTTTAAAAAATTTTTTTTTTGAAAACTTGGGGGAGGGTAAATAAGTGGAAATGGCTGGCGCTCAAACAGCCGGTATTTTTGGGGCTTAAGGAATAAAAACATGACGGTTTTTGTCTGTTTGGGGTGGTTTTTTCAGATTGAGGGTGTTAATGTTTAAAAGGAAATTTCAGAAGGGGGTTTGTTTTAAAGGTACTTTTTTACTGGAGTTGAGAAATTGATTTTAAAAGTGAAACGTCCTGTTGTGGCGTTATCTTGGTGGGAGTAAACAAATAAATGAACTGAAATGATACTGCCCATTTTTTTTTTTTCAAAACAGTGAAAAGCCAAAAACATGATACAAAAATTCCCTCACCCAACGTTGGCACCGTTCCCTTCCAGGTAAAAAAAAAAACCCTCCCTCCTCTTTTCTGCCCTCCTCCTCCTCCCCCCCTTTTTTCTTCTTCTTTGCCCTCCTTTCTCCTCCCCTCCCCTCTTCTCCTCCTCCTTCTTCTTTTCCTCCCTCCTCCTCCTCCCTCCTCCCCTCCTCCTCCTCCCCCCTCCCCTCCTCCCTCCCCTCACCCTCCTCCTCCTCCTCCCCTTTTCTTCTCGAACGCTCAACAGCAGCTTTTGTAATAGCTTTTCAAATTTAAATTCTTCATATAAAAAAAAATGTTGGGGCCCCTTTAAGCCCTGACAAGTCATCCAGTGCATCCATTTTGGGTGTGGGAGATTTTTAAACTTTTAAGTCTTTCGGGGGGAAAAAAGGCGGGAGAATGGCCCAAAGAAGGCAGAAAATAGACAAGAAAGAGTGAAAAAAAGGTTTAGGAACAAGGAAGAAACAAAGAGGGGGAAAGGGAAAAGAGGGAATTCAAAGCAAGAATTTGTAGAAGGTGGGGGGCTGTTTGTCGCCAGGTATTTGGGAAGGTCTTCAGCTCAGTTTAAACAGCCCGACCCAAAAGTTTTTTTTGGGGTCTCCCTTTTGGGCGTTTTCCCTCTGGTTCCAGTGGAGGGCGTTGGGGCGATTTTCCCCTGTTCCCAAACGGCAATTTCCCTACCATCCCCATCGCCATCATGTGATTTTCCATCTTTTTTGAAACGGGCCCAAAAAGTTTTTGGGGTTTGGAGATGGCCAGGCCAGAAATGCGAAAGATTTTTCCCCTGAGACCTGTGGAATGGGATATTTTTTTCCCGGGGTCACTCTAAATCATCCTCCACACTCCCGGGGGTCAAAAGGGGGGAAATTACACAGCATGGTAAGTCTTGTTTGGTTCTGGTGCTGTATGGAATTTCCAAATTGTTCGTTCTGTAAGCATTTTTTGCTTTGCAATCCTTTTCTTGATGTCGCCCCGCTCGCCGTCATGCCTAACGGCCCCCGGGGTACGTGACTCTTCAGTTTTTTGGTAAACTTCTCCATTCACGTGCCCGGTTGAGGGGTTCTGAACGTTCATTTCCCCCTCTGTTTTTCTTCTGAGGGGATTTTCGGGCCTACTTGCTGTGCGAAAGTGCTAGACGGATTTTCTCTTGAATGGATGGGGGGGTTGTGAGAGCATGCCAGATCTCGGCAAAATCTAGGTCTTAAAAGCGTTAAAAGGGGTCCATCTGATGCCCCGTGACTGGCACTGTTGTTTGTCTCATCACCCAACTTTTGTCAGGTTGAAGAGTAGTTGACATGGGGCAGCCTTGTCTGACCCGGTTTGTACCTGAAACTGGTTTTCTTTTTCCTACTCGCCGTGAAGTTGTTGTAGAAGCTTTTAATGCTTGGATAATCCCCTGGGGAAATTTCCATATGTCGGAATGCGCCATCACTTCCGAGAATGGTCAAAGGCTTTTTCAAAATCTTGAAGTTGATATCACGTCTCGCCTTTCCCGTCACTTTCGATGATGTTGTGCGGGTGAAATCTGGTTATGCATCTTTTCCTGTCTAAAACCTCCCTTTCCTTTCTGTTTTTTGGGTCCACTGCCTCTAAATTTCGCCCGATGATGTTTTTTGCCAAAAATTTTGGGGGGAACAGATAGCAGGTGATCCTCCCCATTGTTACAATTTTTCAGGCTCCTTTCTTGGATCTTAAAACGTGACCCTTCTGTCCAAAACTGCTGGACTGTTTCTCCCCCCATATAGCTGCAAAGATGGCTGTAGAACTTTAGATGCAAATTTTGGATCGCCTTGAAAAGTTTCTGATTGAGGTTGTCCCGGCCAGGGCTTTTCCATTCTTGAGAAAAGCGATTCTGCTATAATTTTCTTTCCCTTTTTTGGGTTAGCTTTCACATTTAGATCAGCATCAGATTTGTACATCTGCCTCTTCAGTTGGGGGTGGTCGTTGAGACTTTGCTGAAAGTTCTGCCCACTTGCATCTTGTTCTGCTTCTGTGGTAAGTATTTTTCCCCTTTTTTTCTAGGAATGGTGTTTCAGGGTTTCTCCTGGGACTTGCCACTGACAAATCTTATGATCTTATACACCTGTCCCTTTTTCTCCCTTTGCGGCGGCCCCTCTGCTTTTTTTTGCAAAATCATCCTGTAGGTACGCTTTTCTGTTTCTTTCATTCCTTCACAGTTTGGTTTTCTTCTCTGTATGGGTTTGTCCTCTCTTTAAAACCCCTCTGACTTTGTCTCTAAGAATTTTCTTCTTCATTCCTCCGTTCCAATGGCTTTTCCAGTGTCTGCTGTAATCCCCTTTTTTTTTCTTCCTTTGTCTCGTCCTTAAACACTTCCTGGCTTTTGTTTAGGGTGTCCCCGACTTTTTTTTCCACGGGGGTTTTATGCGTGTCAGGGGTGGTAGTTTTCATACCACCTGCTTGAAATTGTTTTTAGTGGAGGGTGAAAGCACCTTTACTTTGGGTTGCGGCCCCTTTTCCACATCAAAATGTTGTTGCTTGGGGTTCCCATCCATTTTTTTCTCGCTTCAAATTTTAGGGTTCATTACAAGGTGGTATCACTGCCAACATCGGGGTCCTTCCCCTTTCTTTTACATTTGGGGGCGATCTCCCCCATGTCCATTGACATCAGGTGGTCGATTGGTTTTTGCTCTTCCATTGGGGGAACCCAGGGAAGCCCTTTTGGCTCAGGTGTGCAAATATGTCCCTCCAATGGGGCAGGGTTTTTTGTCTGCAGAATTTCCCCCAATCTTTCTCCGTTGTCATTTATCCCACATCCTTCTTTCCCAGGCTCTTTTTGATTTTGTTGTCTTTTCCCACTTTTGCCTTTTCACCCATCACTATCCTCATGTCATGGTTTGGTGTGTTTTCCATTTCAAACCTGTAATTGTTCAAAAAATTATCTTTGCTTTTTTCTCCACTGTCGTTGGTTGGGGCAAAGCAAATGTATGATTGTGGTATTAGCGCTTTCTTTCATTCTTATCCCTTTATCCCGCTGTTGAAAAGGGTTTCCACTCCATCAGGGATTTCTCCATTCCTTTCTTTATGATAAAATTTCTACTTTTCCCCTTGGGGTTGGCCCGTCATCTCTACCATTAACACCGTCCCCTCCTGTGTGGGGTCTGATTTTGCCCGATCCTGTCCAACGGTTTCCCCTGATCCCAGAATATGCAAATTGTAGCTCTCACCCGCTGGAAATTGCGCTAGTTTTCTGTTTCGAACATGGGTTTTCCCCTTCCAAATCCTATCTTGGTCTTATTTTTGGCGCTTAAACCCATCTTCTGTCATTTGGGTTCCTTTTGGCTTTCACCCAAAATGACATTCATACACATTCCCGAGACCTGGAAGCCCGCAAAACCCAGTATTGTATTTTTTTTTGTTGCGTTTCCGTAACGAAATTTTTTTTTTTCAAAAAGGTTGTTAGCCCGGTCTAACCCCCTACCTGGGGGAAGGGTTCCCCCTTTTCGCCTTTTTCGACATGCCTGGTTGAGGCAGAGATCCTATTCTTGCGGGGCCGCTTTGCAAACAACCCCGGGAGTCCCCCGGGGGATTTTCGCCTTTAAAAGACAAAATAATAGGTTGGTGGGGGTTGATGAAGAAGAAGAAGGAGATATTTGGATATATTGAATTCGCAGTTTAAAAATGCAAGATGGGCACTCAGCTGATCATTAAAACAGTTCGACTTCAAATCCCAAGGGCCTGAAAATTCCCGTTTTAAAACCGAGGATCTGGGGATTAAGTGTGGGGAATTTTACAACTCCCATTTCAACTTTAAGTCAGTCTGCTGGGGCCCTTTTTTTTCCTTCAGTATAAAATTTTGTACACAACAGAAGTCAAATAACATTTTAAAAGTCCCCCCTTTAATTTATGTCAGCATTCAGTGGGTTACAAAAAGTGAAAAAAAACCAGCCTACATCCCCAAATCGAAAGCTGCAACCCCTTTTTGTGGGGATAAAAGGATGATATTTCTCATTTTTGTTTAAAATTTCAGAAAAAAGTAGTGGGGAAAAGAAGCGCAGGTGACCCCTTACAACTCCATCATTTTGAAAGTGATTGATCAAAGATTCAATTTTTTTTTTTTAAAAATTTCAAAAAAAAAAAAATTTTTAAAGGGACAAATTGTGGGAGTAAAAAAACCCAAACCCTTTTGGGCCCTTTGATTTGGAAAAAAGGGAAATTTTTGGCCCTGGAGGGCCCTTTAAAACTTTGTCAGGGTCTGGGCAGTGATTGAAGTTTCCCCCCTCAATGTCTTTGGGTCCTTACAGCCAGACATTTTACGGAATTAGAAGTGTCAATCACATCCAAAAGAATATTGTATTTTCCCAGGGGCCCCTTTTAAGCTGTCGAGAAAATAAATAAAAAGGAAAAAAAAATATGCCTAATTATATGTTGCCCCAACCCCCTCCCCATAAATGGAAAAAAAATAAACATCTTTTTGAATTTTTACTCTTTGTTGGGGATCCGGATGAATGGATGCAAATTTCTCATTTTTTGGGTTTAAATCACGGAGAAACAAAGCCAAAAAAAACAAAATAAATTTTTTAAAAAAAACTTTAAAACAGTTAAAATACAGGCGGACATGACAAAATATTTTTGTCATCGTTTTGACTGTAAAGGCAGGGGTTTAAAAACAACACCCACAACACTTGATGAACTGCACTGCAGTAAACAAAACATGTACAGGCGGTTTTGTGTCTATCTTGGGTGTGTAGTGTGTGTTTTTCTTACCCCCCGCTTTTGAAGTTCAGGGGGGGAAAGCCACCTTTGCCCCCCACGGCCCCTCCCACCCTGGGTCGCACACACGGGAAGTGTGCGGGGATTCGGGGAAAAGGGACCCAGACCCCAATTTCCGCTTTGGTGCGGGAAAAAAAATTTCCTTTAGTGTTAAATTCCCTTTTGAAAAAGTTTTTTGTTGTTTTGGTGGGGGGTTGTTTTTTTTTTTTTTGTGCAGGTTGTGTTTTTGGCTTTTTGATTGCTCGGGTTTGATGTGTTTTGCTGGGGTGGGTGGTATTTTTTTTTTGAGGTTGTGTGTGGGTAAAGTAGGTAAGTTTTGTTTTTTAAATTTGGGGGGGGGTACATGAAAAAGCAAGGCATTTTTTGTTTCTTTCCGTTTGTTGTGTTTTTTTTTTTCAAGAATTTTATCTAGGAAAAAAAAATCAAATTTTTGGGTTGTGTTTGCTCAGTTGATCTTTTAAGGGGGAAGTTTATATGTTTGTTAGGTTTTAAAAGTGTGTGGGGGGTGTGCTTTGGGGCAAGCATGTGGGGCTTTTTCTTTTTCACAAGTTTCCATTGAGTTTTGTGTTTGGAAAATCAAAAGCAACCCAGCTTGTTTGTCTTTGTTGGGTAAACGCTAATATGGGGGTTAGACCCGAAAACAAGAAATCATTGGTGTTTTTTTTTTTTCATTTGGTTTTATATATGTAAAGTCAGTTAAAAAAAGAAATTTTTTTGTTATTTTCGACAATACTGGTTCCCTCCAGCATAATGGGAAAAAGTTAAAAAAAAAACCTTTTTCAAAACCCCTATTTCGTTTCAAAAAAATTTTGTAATCCCTCAAATTAAAAAAAAAAAAAAATTTTTAAGCAGGGGTGTGTGTTGTAAAATTTGGAAAAAAAGTTATACTTGTTATGTGGAAATATAAAAAAAAAAGAATTTAAAAAAAAAACCCCCATTTTTAAACATGGTGTTGTTTTTTGCTTTGGGGTTTTTACTTTCTCTGAGTTTTTGAAAAATCTGTTCTGATGAAATTTTGGGTTCAGTGTATGATTCTTGTTGATGGATTTTGGGTTCAAAGCTTTTATTTTTTGGGTTTATGAGATTTGGAACAATGCTATGATTTTTGTTTATGTGATTTGGGTTCAATGCTTTGATTCTTTTTTGTGTTTATTTGGGTTTTAATGCTATGATTCTTGGGTTTATGAGATTTGGATTCATTGGGTATGATTCTTGTTGGATGGATTTGGATTCAGTGGCCCTTTATTCTTGTTGATGTGATTTGGGTTCAGTGCTTGATTCTTTTTGATGGATTTGGGGTTTTAATGCTTTGATTCTTGTTGATGGGAAATTTTTATTTGTTTCTGGGGGGAAAGAAAAAAGATTGCAGAAATCTTCACAGCTGCGAAATTTTTCCCCTAATATTGATTGACTTTTCCCTGATGATTAGCTTTTAATTGCAAATGCCCAAAAAAAAAACCCAAACAAACAAAAACCCCAAAGTGTCTCATATAAAAATATTGATTTTCCCTTCATTGGTGATTAGAAAATGTCTTTTGGGGATGATCATGAGTCAGATTTGTCTGTTTGCTGTGAAAATTTTTTATTCATTTTCTTTATTTTTTTTGGGTGCTTCAAAGCTTTGGGGGGGTAGTTTTTCTAGTCAGAAGTCGGGATTTATGCCCCAAAAGGGGATTTTTTACATTTCCTGAAAAGAGATTGAAAGTAACTCTGTTAAAAAAGAGCAACATATTGGTTTTTCCCGATAAGAGATGATATATTTTGGGGTAGCTCTGTGAACAAGAAATAAAACAAAGTTTTCTGAAACCCGAGATGATTTATTGATGTAGCTCTGGGAACAAGAGCAACATTTATTTCCTGACATGAGATGATGTCTTGATGTAAATCTGTGAACCCAAAAGCAACAATTTTTTCCTGACAGAGATGATGTCTTGATGTAAAATCTGTGAAAAAGAAACAAATTTTGTTTCCTGGGAAAAAGATTTATTTTCTTGTGTAACTCTGGGGAACAAGAGCAACATATTTTTTCCTGACAGGAGATTTTTTCTTTATGTAACCCTGTAAACAAGAGCAACATATTGTTTCCTGACAGAGATGATTTTCTTGATGTCACTCTTTTGAAAAAGAGCAACATTTTTGTTTCCTTGGGCAGAGATGATGTCTTGATGGGAACTCTGTGAACAAGAAAAACATATTGTTTCCTGACAGAGATTTATGTCTTGATGTAACTCTGTAAACAAAGAGCAATATTGTTTTTGACAAGAGTGATGTTTGATGGGCACTCTGTGAAACAAGAAAAAAACATTTTTGTTTCCTGGGCAAGGATGATATATTGGGTTTTAGCTCTATGAACAAGAAAAACCTGTCACCTTTTGGGGGGGGTTTCTATGGGCCTGGGCAGTACAAAAACCGTGGAAAAGTTTGTTGAAGAGGTGTGAAAACCCAATGCTATGCTACATGACAAAAATCAAAAAGGGAAAACAGGGGTCACGAATGAAGAACTATGGAGAATGTTTCAAAATTGATGAATGAAGTCTGGAGTTTTTTTACCCAAAAGATTTCATGGTTTGGGCAATTTTTAACCGAAAAACAGCCACCCCATCATAAAAAGAGCAAGAACTTCGTTGTGGAAAGGAAAAAAAGGGCCAAAGGGAAAACCTTTGCAAAACCCTGGGGTTGGGGCCCGTATTGGGAATTGATCTTAGAGAAAAGGGGGATAAAAAAAGGAGGGGAAACTCAAAAACAGAAAAAGTTTGGAAAAAGGTCATCAATGTCAAACCCCCTGGGGATAAAATGACAAAAAAAGGGGGAAAAAGGGAAAATGTCGTATAAAGCATCTCCCAAAATTCTGGAAATTCTTTTGCTAGGGAAATTTTTTCTTTTTCCTTTCCCTTTCTTTTGTTTTTTTCCCGGTTCCCTTTTTCCCCCTGTACCTTCTTTTTGTTTTATTTTCTGCCTTTTTTGTCCTCCCTCCTCTCCTCCTCCTCCTCCTCCCTCCTCCTCCTCATCCTCCTCATCCTTCTTCTTGTTCTTGTTCTGTTCTTGTTCTTCTTCTTCTTCTTCTTCTTCTCTTCAAACACTCAGACAGCAACTATTGTTGTCTGTCATATAAAAAACAAATGTTGTGCTGCCGTTAAGCGCCTGACAAGTCAGTCCAGTGCATCCGACTTTGGTGTGGGAGAGATTTGTTATCTTTTAAGTCTTTCTGGGGAAAAAAAGGCAGGAGAATGGACCAAGAAGGCAGAAAATAGACAAAGAAAGAGGTGACAGGAAGGTTTAGGGACAAGGAAAGAACAAAGAGAGGGAAGGAAAAGAGGGAATTCCTAGCAAAGAATTTGTAGAAGGTGGGGATGCTGTTTGTACGGACAGGTCCCCGGTATCCTGATGGGGGATAGAGGAAAATTAACTCACCTTTTCTCTGCCACGCCTGGTGTGTGTATATTCACTGACCGCTGTTTGCTGAAAGGATTTGGGTCCATGGCTTAGAGCTGGGGCTCCAGTCATCAAACACAAAACACTGACATTTGAAAGATAACATTTCTCTCCCACGCCAAAGTCAGATGCGCTGGGCCTGACTTGTCAGGCATTGAACAGATCAGCAACACATTTTTACTCATATGACAGATAATAATAGTTGCTGTGTGAGTGTTGGATGATGAAGAAGAAGATATTTGGATTATGATTGAATTTCGCAGCTTATAACAATGCAAGATGGACACTACAGCTGAGTCATTAAGACAGTTCGACTTCAGTCCAGTAGGTCCTGAAATTCCTGGTTCAAACTCGATGGTATCTGGTGATTTAAGTGTGGGGAGTTTTACAATCTCCCATTTCAACTTCAAGTGCAGATCTGCTGGTGCCTTATTTTCCTTCATGTATATAAATTATGTACACATACAGAAGATCAAGTATGCATGTTAAAGATCCTGTAATTCATGTCAGCATTCAGTGGGTTACGGAAATGTGAACATATCCAGCCTACATCCCCAAAGTCGAAATGCTGCTACCTTCATTGTGGGCATAAACGGTTGCATATGATCTCATTATTGTGTTAATGCAGAAATAGTAGTGGAGGAAAAGAAGCGCAGGTGACCACTTACAACTCTCAATCATTTTGAAAGTGATTGATCAAAGATTCAATTTTTTTTTATAAATCTAAAAAAAAAAATCTTTCAATGACAACATTGTAGAGTAAGAACCATGCCTTTGGCCTGACTTGACTCAAGCAAGTTTCGGCTCCTGGATGAGCCTTTAACTTGTCAGAGGTCTCGGCAGTGATTGAAGCTTCCCCCTCAATGTACGTGGTACCTTACAGCCAGACACTTTACGGAATTTAGAAGTGTCAATCACATCCACAAGAATATTTGATATTCCAGTGGCCCTTTTAAGCTGTCGAGACAATGATAAAAAGAGAAAGAAAATATGCCTAAAGTATATGTTGCACAACCCCTGCCCATAAATAGGAGAAAAGAAACACCTAGTGAATCTTAGTACCACATGTTTGGGGATCCTGATGAATGGATGAAAATTCTCATTGTTGGTGAACCTTGGAGCACTAGCCAAGAAACAAAATTTTTTTTTAAAAAGCATTAAACACGTTACAATACAAGGCACGACATGACATAATATTGTGTCATCGTTTTGACTGTAAAGGCATGGCTAAAACAATAATCCACAACACTTGATGAACTGCACTGCAGTAACAAAACATGTACATTGTGTCTATCTCTGTGTGTGTGTGTGTGTGTGTGTGTGTTCTTAGCCCCTGCTGTGAAGTTCAGCGGAACAGCCACCGTGCACCCCACTGCCCCTCCCACCCTGGGTCAGCACACACAGGAAGTGCTGCAGGGACTGCTGGGAATGGAGCCAGACACCATTTCCGCTTTGGTGCGGGAAAAAGTCCTTTAGTGTTCAATCTTTTGAAATAAGATTTTTGTTGTTTTGGTGTTGTTGTTTTTTATTTGTTGTGCAGGTTGTGGTTTTGGCTTGTGATTGCTCAGTTTGATGTGTTTTGCTGGGGTAGGTGGTATTTTTTGTTGAGGTTGTGTGTGGGTGAGTAGGTCAAGGTCTTGATTTTTATTTCCAGGGGGTACACTGAATAAGCAAGGCATTTTTTGTTTCAAGTCGTTTAGTTGTGTTTGTTTTTTTCAAGCCATCTATCTAGGAACAAAAAAAATCAATTTTGGCTTGTGATTGCTCAGTTGTTCTTTTAAAGGGGTAAGTGATATGTTTGTTCAGGTTCAATGTGTGTGTGTGTACTTGGTGCAAGCATGTGTGCTTTGCTTTACACAAGTCTTCCATTGAGTTTTGTGATGGAGATCAAAAGCACTGAGCTTGTTTGTCTTTGTTGGGTATTGCTAATCTGATGTTAGTCAGACCTGAAATCAAGAAATCATTGCTGTTTATTTGTCATTCTGGTGTGTATATGTATGTTAGTACAAAATAATTTGTTGTTATTTTCGACAATACTGGTATCATCCAGCATAATGAAACAGTAAAAACAAACATTTGTCTATCACACTATTACGTTTCAAAATTTTTTTGTAATTATCAACATTTTATAAAAAAAAATATGTAAGCAGAGGTGTTCAGTTTAATGAAACAGTATATACTTGTTATGTGGAAATATAAAAAAAACGATTTAAGAAAACACCATTTAATCTGGTGTTTTGTTGGGTTTAATACTCTGATATGAGAATCTCTAGAATGGATTCAGTGCAATGATCTTGTAAAATTGATTCAATCTTTGATTCTTGTTGATGAGATTGGATTAAATGCTATGATTCTTGTTGATGTGATTGGTTAATGCTTGATTCTTGTTGATGTGATTTGGGTTCAATGCTATGATTCTTGTTGATGAGATTTGGATTCAGTGCTATGATTCTTGTTGATGAGATTTGGATTCAGTGCTATGATTCTTGTTGATGTGATTTGGGTTCAGTGCTATGATTCTTGTTGATGAGATTTGGGTTCAATGCTATGATTCTTGTTGATGTGATTTGGATTGTAGTTTCTGTGGGAAAGAAAAAACGATTGCAGCAGCATCTTCACAGCTGCGAATTATGCCATAATATTGATTGACTTTTCCCTGATGATTCAGCTTTTAATTGCAGTGACAAAAAACAAACCCCAAACAAACAAACCACAAAGTGTCTCATATAAGTATATTGATTTCCATTCATCCTGGTGATTAGAACTGTCTTTGGTGATGATCATGAGTCAGATTTGTCTGTTTGCTGTGAATGTTTATTCATTTTCTTTATTTTGTTGGATGCTTCAATGCTTGATAGTTAGTCTAGTCAGAAGTCGCATGATGCCAAAGGTGATTATTTACATTTCCTGACAAGAGATTGATGTAACTCTGTGAACAAGAGCAACATATTGTTTCCTGATAAGAGATGATATATTGTGTAGCTCTGTGAACAAGAGTAACATCGTTTCTGACCAGAGATGATTTATTGATGTAGCTCTGGGAACAAGAGCAACATCATTTCCTGACATGAGATGATGTCTTGATGTAACTCTGTGAACAAGAATAACATCATTTTCTGACAAGAGATGATTTATTGATGTAACTCTATGAACAAGAGCAACATATTGTTTCCTGAAGAGATGATGTCTTGATGTAACTCTGTGAACAAGAGCAACATATGTTTCCTGACAGAGATGATGTCTTGATGTAACTCTGTAAAACAAGAGCACATTTGTTTCCTGAAGAGATGAAACTTGATGCACTACTTGAAAAAGATCAACAATGTTTCTGCAGAGATGATCTTGAGTACTCTGTGAACAGAACAACATATTGTTCCTGAGAGATGTGGTCTTGATGTAACTCTGTAAACAAGACCAATATTGTTTTCTGACAAACTGAGTTTGATTCACTCTGAAAAGAGCAACAATTTTCATGACAAGAGATGAATATTGATATAGCTCTATGAACAAGAAAACCTGCACCTTGGGATACAGGCCGTCAGTACAAAAACCGTGGAATGTTTGTTGAAGAGGTGTGAAAACCGAATGTATGCTACATGACAAAGATCAAGGAAGACAGATCAAAGAATGAAAAACTATGGAGAATGGCAATTCATGAATGAGTCTGAGCTAGTACCAATACTGCACTGTGGGCACATTCAACCGAAAGCAGACCACCACATCATAAAAAGAGCAATGAACTTCGTAGTGGATGGAAAGAGACCAAAGGGAAGACCTAGCAAGACCTGAGCTGCCTGTATTGCAATTGATCTTAGAGAAAGGGGCATAAATAAGGAGGAAGCTCAAAACAGAGAGAGATGGAGAAGGCTCATCAATGTCAAACCTCCCCTGGGAGAAACAGGACAAAGAAGGAAGAAGAAGAAGATGTCAGTATAAATAGCATCTCCACCTTCTAGAAATTCTGTGCTAGGAATTCCCTCTTTTCCATCCCTCTTTTTTGTTTTTGCCTGGTTCCTTTTCCTCCTGCTACCTTCTTTTTGTCTATTTTCTGCCTTCTGTGTCCATTCTTCTCCTGCCGTTTCTCTTTCCAGAGAGACTTTAGGAACATAACAGTTCTCCCCCATGCCAAAGTTGGATGTGCTTTGCCTGACTTGTCAGGCCCTTAACAGGCAGCGAGGTGCAGGCCTTAACAGGCAGCGAGGTGCATTTTCGCTCATATGACAGACAACGACAAGTTGCTGTCTGAGTGCTCAAGGAAGAAGAAGAATATTGTTGCATGCATTTCTGTAACTCTCTGCTCTGGTCATAAGAATAGATCAGTGGTCTGGCGGTCAAATGTCTGTCTCTGAAGCAAAAGGCCCAGAGTTTAAATCCCGCCCATATCCAGATTTGTGTTTCCAATGTACACTAGACAATGGGAAGTTGCCTGGGTGGTAGTCTTTCAGACAAGAGGCTAAACTGAGGTCCTGTGTGCAACAACCATCTGGCACACCTGCATGAACCAACAACAAACATTACCAACAGCAATATCAAATATTCCTACTTTTTGGGGAATGTCAGTTGTTAAAACAGTATCTGCCTGCCTGCCATCCACAACATCTCTTTGGACAAAGTTTTCAGCAATTGTAGACTGTTATGCAAAATTGGTTTTGCCTTGAAATGATGCCCTATTGCATCTCTGCTGTAGTGAGGTGTGTGTGTGTGTTTTGAAATCAGGACATGAATCCCCCCCCCCCATCTTTAAAATCCTGTTGGTTGTAGTTGAATTTCACTTTTTGATTAATGATGTTATTGTTCTTTTTTGCGTTTATATTTGTTAGTAGTTACATTTTCATATTGATCTGTTTACTGCTACTGGCATTACTAGAGTTGTTATATTCCACAATTCACTGTTATCACCTTTTGTGGTCTTAAACTACCTGATGTTATCATATAGCAAACTGAAGCACACACACACACAAGCATGCACGCATGCTCACACGCACACAAACACACATGTGCTCACACATGCATGCGCGGACACACACACACACGCGCATGTACAGAGACACTGGTCCAAGTACATGCTTGCTCATGCACGCTTTCATACATGCTGCTACACATAGACATGCACACTCTAGTCCATGCACATAGCTTTCCTTTATATATATATATATATATATAGCCTTAATATCACTTTTATGTGAACAGATGTAAAATTGAGGACAATTTGTCTCTGGCAAAACTGTGGAGAAAAAGGGAATGAAAAGTGTAATTAGGTTTAAATCCTGTCCACACTCTTACTCAAGTCTCCTGACCAATTTGGTCATCACATGGGGAGAGGTGGGAGAGAGGGGGTTGGGGTGTCGGTTGGTAGGGGGGATTGGGGGAAGGGGGAGTATGAACGTCTGTTCAAGCCTTGCAGTTGGATTTAAAAAAAAAAGAGATTGTATGGGCATTCTGTTAGATTATATGAAACTGACTATGGTTTTTATGTGTTATTGTTACATTTTATTTGCTAGATGTTGCATTTGTAGATGTAGATCTAAGAGCACTAAACTAACTGAGGGTTGAGGGCGTGTGTGTGTAGTGAGCCCGTGATCGCCAGAAGGAAGATGCAAACAGAACTATGGGCTAAGGGTGACAACTTTACCTCATCATCTTGGAAAGTCTCGTGAAACTGAGAAACTTATTCTTGCCAGAAACATGAAGATGTGGGGTTTTCCTGAGGGTTGGGGGGGGGGGGGGGTGGGTGGGTGTTGTTGGGGGGGGGGGGGGTGGTGGGGGGGGGGTGTGTTGTCCTTTTTAGCTTTGCAGCTAACTGAGTTTCTTATTTTAACAAAATGTGAGTTTTAACTCTGTTTTAACCCTTAAAGTTGAATTTTTTCCCCTATGTCTATGACATGCCCATTTACCTCATCCTGGCAAAGAATCTGATAGTAAAGATATCAGTATTGTTATATAATCTGACTGTTGTATTTACTGAAGTTAAAGTGGCTTCAATACAAAGGGATTAGTTATAGATGATACTAATGTTGATAGAATACGAGTTTGCACTTTTTTGTTTGGCTGTTTGCTTGGTCGTGTTCAAAGCATCAGTCATTATAGAATGAGAGAATATTGCTGTCTTCAAAGCATGCATATCATTTAACATTATCATTAAAGGTAAAGGTGTCCTATAACCTACATGGTCGTAGAGGAGCGAGGCGTCAGAGACCTCACTTCTCTAGGGGCCAGCATATTGAGGGCGGCGCCCATCTCCTCTCCCTTGCCGCTTTTACCTTCCCTGACCCTAAAGAGGGCAGGTACCCATTTACAGCTGGGTGAACTGGGGGACTGTACTGAAGCCAAGGTGTGCAAACAGTAACCCATGCATTTGGTATCCATGCTTGATGCTGCTTAACATTGGCTGGGGGAAGTGTGTGCTCTGACCATTGAGCTGTTCCGTCCAGTCATCATTATTATTAGAATTATTATTATCAACATTGGTATTGTTATTATTTCTATTCTCATTTTTGTTATTGTTTTGTTGTAGTTATTACTGTTATTACTGGTGGTTTTTTGTTGTTGGTTTTTCTTTTTTTGTTTTGTGGTCACTGTTGTTACTATCATGTTGGTTATTATTGTCATCAGTATCATTGGATGGTTTTTACCTCCAAACAATATTTGTGTTCTGAATATTAATCAGACATGCAGTTATTGATATTAGACATGTAACCATTTTACTTATATACCTTTTTTCTTGTATCCAGATTTTGATACATCACTTCAGACCTTTTGCTGCTTTTGTGACATATGGAGAGAATAAAGTACTGGTTTTTCAGATTTTGAGAATGTTGTTTTTTGCATTTTTTTGTTCATGAAGAGAAAAAGTCTTTTGAAGAGACTGTCAGCTTCATTGTGTAGGTTTAAAAAAAAAGTTAATCAATAAGGAAGATGGCAGGATTGTTAAGACGTTCATCTGCCTAACAAGTAAACCGTGAGGTTCTGGGTTTGATTCCCAGCCTTGTCCTTTCTTCCCAGTTTGACCCCCACAAAATCAATATGAATGTCAAAGTCCTTCAGATGAGACTATAAACCAAAGGTCCATGTGCAAATGCATGCAGAACATCTTGCGCACATGTTAAAACACGCTCCACCTTTCCAAAGAGTGGGCCATTTTATGCCAATAGAAACAGACGCCAGAATTTAAAAAATCCAAACAAACAGCATGCACACAGGTGTGTTGTTTGGACACAATCCCTGATATCAGAATGCAGCTATCTAAATAAGGGGGGGGGGGGGGGGGGGGGGGGGAACTGGTGGCATATGCAAAACTCTCGCTATTGATGAGCCTCATGGCTCAAGCCAAGGAATGGAGAGAAAAACCCAATGTTTAAATGAAGCTTGGAGGTTATTTGACTTTTCTGCTAACTCCTTGAGGAGTGGCGTCTGCAGTCACCTCCACTATGCCTCCACATGCAGGGCTTTGGCTTGCAGCTGCTTTGAGTGAGGTCAGCACCAGCTTCACTCTCTTGGCCTGGTCAGGAAGGTGGCAGGATGGTTAAGACTTCACCTGCCTAACAAGTAAACTGTGAGGTTCTGGATTTGATTCCAGCCTTGCCCTAACTTCCCAGCTTGACCCAAAAAGTCAAACTGAATGTCAAAGTCCTTCAGATGAGACTATATAAGCCAAGGCTCCATGTGCAAATGCATGCAGGAACTCATAATAGGATCATCTGATTTCCCCCTTGTTACCAGGTTTGCATTTGAGGATCTGAGGAGGTGACCTATGCCATATGTCATCCCACCTGAGACAAAGTTTCTTTGCAACGCATTTTCCTATGTTGTCCATTGCCGGCCCATGGGTCCATGAAGTCGTGGGTTCGAATCTCGGCGGCGTCTGGTGAATTGAGGGTGGGAGATTTTTACGATCTACCAGGTCAGCTTCAAGTGCAGAAAAAAACTAACTCTGGAGCATGTTTTAAAAAATGTATTTTCTCATGATGAAACAGTCTGTGTTGTTGGAGAAAATCACACTTTTGAGACCTTTCAATGGAATAAGATCTCTGGTTTTAAGATTAGTTTCTTGTCTTCAGTGTATCACATTGTACAGGACTGAAGCGTCTTTCCCCTTCTTTCTAAAGATGAGAGAGAGAGAGAAAAAGAGAGAGAGAGAGAGAGACAGAGAGACAGAGAGGGAGAGAGAGAGAAACAGAGAGGGAGAGAGACAAACAGAGAGGGAGAGAAAGACAAACAGAGAGAGAGAGAGAGACAGGCAGCAGCCAGACAGACAAGCAGACCGAAGAACTGATCAGACATGCAATACTTTTGAGAAAAGCATTTATTTAGAAAAAGTACATCAACTCTGGTCAAACAATGAGAAATTCTAATCGATACATGGTAAAAACCCAAGAAAAAAATAATCTTCATCATTATATATTTTGCTTCCTCATTTTATGTATTACTTTTATTTCAAAATCTTGTAAATCAATATGCCTTTTGCCGTAATTTTGGAAATTTGATTAATTTTAACAACAAACTTGAGAGTGCTGATATGTAATATTTTCATAATGAAGAAAAATTCCTTCAAACAAGAGAGAGAGAGAGAGAGAGAGAGAGAGAAACAAGGTGTCGCATATAAGACCATTTAGAATACTGTCACGTTGTTACTGAAATTTACAGTAACTTAACCGAAAGCATGCTGCCACTTAAGTTACATTCAGAAATAATGCAGTTTTACCGTTGTAAGCATGGAACTTAAAATCCGCAGAATTATAACCAATACCATCCTCCCATCCCCACTCCCCTGAATACCCCAAAGCAAAGGAAATGTACAGGAATCCACCATTTGCAATACACACTTCTATAACTGGCGATTTCATAAATAATAGAGCTGGTGATAGACAGAAGTTGTACCAAAAATCATTGAACTGTTAAAGCCTTGCACATGACTTTTTCTCGGTCTTCTTCTTAGCTTTCTCTTACACAGGTATCAATGTAGGCATGTCATGTTGCAACAGAAATATAGCTAGCTGGTAATCATGTGAGTGTAAGAGTAACACATATTCATGTTGTGATAGAAATATAGCTAGTTGATATAGCTATAATCGTATGAGTGCAAGAGTAACACATATTCAACAACACAATGATCTCTGCAAGTGTTGTAATAGGCATACAGAGACCAGTGCACTACTACGCACGCTGCCGATAAAAATTCGGCATGGATGGAAACTGGTGAGGAGAGATGAAGCAAGAAGAGAACAGCATTCAGCAGTAAGGACAAACAATCACACCAACAGCCCCCCCGACAGGGCAGCCATGTGCATTTATAAGATCACAGGTCGCAATGTTCATGATGGTGTTCATACGACTTCCGGTCTATTCCCGCGCCATGGCAGTTTGTTGTGGAGCACCTTCCATTTCCTGTCAGAGAGCAGAAAGCGGGATTAGGTAAACAATGAATGATCAGTCAGTGTTACTATTTTACATTAACACTGGAGCATCAGGTTATGCCTTTCAAGGGAAAAGATTTGCTAAGTGTATTTTTGAGCTGAGTGATGTGTTGTACAAGCTAACGGGGAGCAGTCTGATCACATTGGGTTTTTCTACTGCTGAGTAGTTTGATTAACATAACCATCTCCTTTATTTCTCTGACAGAGCTTTGAGAATCACCCTTGATTAAATTTTGCCTATGCTGTTGTTTTTCTATCAGTAATGTCGTCATATTCCATCTCCAAAGGTAATTTTGACATCATCAGTGTGTATGTCATTTTGTTTATCAGTATGCCATAACTTACCTTTACTTTGGGGGTGAAAAAATATATATATATATATATATATATATATATATATATATATATATATATATATATATAGTGCATGCAAAACTACTTATGCTAAATAGGTTCTTTGATGCATATAATCAGATTCTATTAAAAAATTGTCATCTAGATTAGAAAGGGACTGGAGTCTACAAAAATTCTCGCTCTGAAGGAAGATCTCAGCTTGATGACATGGAGACAAAGGCATGGAACACTTCATCAAACATAATATTGAAGGCCAGGTCTACCTAGATGTGGAAGGATAGCCGACTACTTAGACCTTGGGTTTCTTATGATATTCTGGAGTAGACCTTTGGCCATTTCTCTCAGTAACAATCAAACCAGATCCAATCCCTGTAACAGTTCAGGCCAAATTAAAGGCTTAGACAGTTGGGGCACCGGGTCCAGTTCAGCGTTAACTAGGCTGGCTGGTGCACTGTTACAACGATGGGGAGCAGGGTTCAAGAAGGTAGCTACTCTGTGCAAAGGAATTTTGCAATGTCGGAGTTAGCTTTAAAAATATTGGGGACCCCCCCCCCCCCCCCCAAAAAAAAAAAAAAGGCATCATCGTTACACAGGGCAGGAAAACATGTTCACAATTTCTCCAATGCTGGCAGGATAATATCACACACACACACACACACCACGCACGCACGCACGCACGCCCACGCACGCACACACACACACACACACACACACACACACACGCGCGCGCACACACACACACACACACACAGACACACACACACACCCGCACACACACACACACACACACACACACGCACACACACACACACACACACACACCACACACACACACACACACACACAGATGGCCTGTATAATTATTCACTCACCTGAGCCTCTTGCACCAAGGCACACAGGGCACAGAAGAACTGCATCACGCAGTCCATACCAAAGCTGCCCTGTAACACACACACACAACACACCAGATTTACGATGCGATACAAACCACCTGGTTAACTAATACCGTGTTTTATCAACAGTTCTGAATGACCACTCACCGATCAGTGTTTTAAGCTGACCCAGAAGATTTTATAAATCAGTATACTTGGTCCACCTGGAGCCATAGCCAACGTGCCACTACCTCGAGGTACTTTAAGAAAAAAAACCCCAAAAAATAAAAAACTGCCATGTGATACCACAGTTTTTCCCTGTTTGAATTGTATCGTACAGCACCCCCCCCCCCCCCCCCCACCCTGCGGGTGAGGATACCGGGGTCTGCCAGTATCAATAGCATTCTCACCTTTTGGAGATTTTGTGCTCAGATTTCCCTCTTTTCTACTCTTCTCTTTGTTTCTGCCTCGTTCCTTTTTCTCCCTGTCACCCCCTTCTTGTCTTATTTTCGGCCTTTTTGGTCCATCCCCCTGCCTTTCTCTACCCCAAAGACTGGAAAGGGAACAATTCATTCTCTCCCACGCCGAAGTGGGATGCGCTGGGCCAGACTTGTCAGGCGCCTAATGGCAGCGCAACGCATTTGCACTTATATGACAAGACAACAATAATTGTTTGAGCGTTCAACAAAGCCCAATAAGCATTGTACACAGGGGCTCTTCTACCCGTGGGAGAGAGTAAGTCGCCACGAGAGCAGCCCCACCATTTTTATTTTCATGAAAAAAAAGCATGCCCATAAAAGTATGCTTGTTTCCCTATGATGTGGTCTATTTTCTAACACAACTTTTTCAACCACCAACAAAAACGATACAAACGGAAAAAAACTGTAACATATTCCCCCCCCCCCCCCCATCGCTATTCTTATGATTAGATGAGACAGACTTAAAACAAAATATACAAAAAGGAGACTCCTAGTTTATTAGTTCCCTTCCCCCCAACCCCCCCCCCCCCCCCCACCCCCCCAAGAAAAAGCAACACCCAAACAAAACAAAACAAATACCACACAAAAACCCAACAACACACACACACACACACCACCACCACACCACCACCACCAACAACAACAACAGCAACAACAAAAGACGGAAGAGGAAGAAGAAAAAATAACTGCTGTGGTTTTCTTGGTGAGATGAGAGAGGTTCAGTGACAAAAGCTTTGACAGAGCCCTACTCTTCTTGGTAAACATGGCATCAGTAAAAAAGCAAAACAACAACAACAGCAACAACAACGCGATATTTGGATAATTTTTTTTAAATTTTAATTTTATTCGTTTATATCAAGAATTATGGAATAATCACTTATGCGCTTTTTTTTTTTTACATCAGTCCCCTTGTGTATGTGTAAGCTGCTGGCAGTACCACTATTGTTGAACGTGAATAGCTCAGTGGTCAGAGCACTCGCCTTCCCCGAGCTAAGGTTAAGCAGCGTCGAGCGTGGTTACCAAGTGGATGGGTGACCGTTCGCGCACCTTGGCTTCAGTACAGTCCCCTCAGTTCACCCAGCTGTAAATGGGTATCTGCCCTCTTTAGGGTCAGGAAAGGCAAAGTAGCGAGGGAGAGGAGATGGGCGCCGCCCTCAATATGCTGGCCCCTAGAGAAGTGAGGTCTCTGACACCAAAGTCCTTCGGATGAGACTATAAACCGAGGTCCCGTGAGCGAACGCACGCAGAACATCTTGCGCACACGTTAAAAACATGTTGCGCTTTTTGTAAGAGTGGGCCATTGTAAAGCCGGTGGGAACGGATGACAAAATGTACAAAACTGTATACACGTGGGGACAGGATGTAAAAAAAACAACAACCAACATGAGTGCTTAGTTTATAATTTTCGAAATAAACGAATAAATCGATCAATCAATCAATAATCAGTAAAAAAGAGAAGCTGGTCTCTGACACCTCAGTCCCCAGCCATCCTACAGAGGTTGTGTGGTCGGTTTTAACCGTTATCATCTAGTACTACTGCTACCGCCGCCACTGGAGGGAAGAAGAGGGGGGTAGGGGATGTGGATGGTGGTGGTGATGGTGGTGGTGGTTGCGGTGATGGAGGGAGGAGGGAGGGGGGGTGGGGGGGGGTGAAAGCGGAAAGTGTAGGTGAGCAATGCTGATCATGGCGCCAATCAATAACTGACGGACTCGTTTTTCACCCAGTCCGCCAAATTCTAACCCCTCAGTTGTTTCGAAAGAATAGAGAAAGGGGATAGGGGATGGGGGTGAGTGGATGAGTGAGTTGGAGTTGGTGGTGGTAGTGGTGGGAGTGGGGTGTGTGTGTGTGTGTGTGTGTGGTGGGGGTGGGGGTGGGAGCGTTATACATTTTTACTTGTACCAGCCCACGCAAAACGTACTGCAGAAAATATTTCAGTGTTTGATATGTGTGTGTGTGTGTGTGTGTGTGTGTGTGTGTGTGTGCGTGCGTGCGTGCGCGCGTGTGTGTGTGTGTGTGGGGGGGGGGGGATGGGGGGGGGGGGGTGGGGGTGGTTATACACTTTTACTTGTACCAGCCCACGCAAAAGTACTGCAGAAAATATTTCAGTCTTTGATATGTGTGTGTGAGTGTGACACGCCATGTCTTTTCATGTATTGGAAAAGGGTGAGGGTCCATGAAGAAAACAGAAAATGAGATACTGGGGGGAGGGAGGGGGAAGGGGACAGAGTAGGGGGGTTGCGAGGAGGGGGTATTTAAAAGGGTGGATTTGCCTTTTACCCCCGTATTTGGCTCATCCTCTCTCTCGCTTCCCCTCCTATTTAAAAAAAAAAAGAGAGAGAGAGAAAATGTCAAGTGTCTTTTAAATGGGGTACTAAGTTCGCAAGTAGTAATAAATTTGTCTGTCTTTGCCTGCAGTCTAGATAGACAAGCTTTTATTTGTCTTGTCTTCCCTTTTGTAAGTCTGTTTGCTTCTCTGCCTGTCTGGCTATATGCTGGCTTGTCAGTCAGTCAGTCTGTCAGTCATTCTGTCTGTGTACCTGCCTCTGTACTTGCTGACTTGTCCGCTCTGTCTGTCAGTCAATCAGTCTGCCTGTCTGTCTGTATCTGTCTGTCGGCCTCTCTGTCTCTGTCTGTCTCGTCTCTGTCTGTCTGTCTCTCTCTGTGTCTGTGTCTCTCTCTGTCTCTGTCTCTTTGCCTCTCTCTCTGTCTGTCTGTCTGGCTGGCTGTCTGTCTCTGTGTGCGACTTCTTTTCAGTCTGTTTTAACTCTTTGGTTCTGGTTCCCTTTCAATTTCCTTTGAGTATGCATTTACTTGTGGGTAAATATGAGCGAGAGAGAGAGAGAGAGAGAGAGAGAGAGAGAGAGAGAGAGAGAGAGAGAGAGAGAGAGAGACAGACAGACAGACAGACAGACAGGCAGTATGCAAAGTAACGTCAGAATATTTGTTCCCTCCAGAAAGCATGCATACTGTATGCCCGGAGGAATGAAGTCCAGACCTACACAATGTGCATCAATGCACACACACACACACACACACACACACACAAGCTAGCTACATGTATATGACTTCCTCCCTGTACTAGTTTTAAAAACAGCCCCCAAAAAAACCCCACAACACACAACCCAAACAAACCCCCAAAACAAACCAAACAACAACAAGAAACAAACAACCCCAACATAATTATGCACACGCACGTAACAATGGTTGTGATGATATCCCACTCCCGTCTCCTTAACTTACCTCCCCCTCCCCCGTTCTACCCCCTCCCTTCCCCTTTTCCCTCTTTTTTTCTTGAGGGGGTGGTGGTGGTGGTTGTTTAGTTTGCAAACTCAGAGAACGCGCACGGAATCGTCGCAGCGTATATAGGTCCAAGGGACGGTATGTTTGTGTATAGGTTGCTAAGCAGACGTACGTTGGTTACCAAACGCTCGTGCCAAACAAAACCACTCTCAAGGAGTCAGTCCAGTTTGGTCTTGCCAACTTCAAGACGATTTCTGTATATTATTATTGCTTATCATTATATATCTTTTTTTTTTTTTTTAAAGTAGCAGCTCCCTCTCCTCCCCCCCCACCCCCTTCCCCGCTCCTGAGCTTGTAGTAATGAGTCAACTCCTGATCGATTTTCTTGGTCACTAGTTCGGACTTTTCTGCCCCTTTTCTCCCTCTTGTTCTTGTTGTTGTTGTTGTTGTTGTGTCAATAGAACATGTATTAGGATTATATAGTATACATCAACATGGGGTTTGTTGTTGCTGTTGTTGTTGTGTGTTTGCTTTTTGCTTGAGTTGTGTTATAATAGGAATAGGAACACTACTACTACTACTACTACTACTACCACTACTACTACTTCTTCTTCTTCTTCTTCTGTCATTATTATTGGTTCAGGAACTGTTTTAGTTGCTTCCACTGCTGCTGCTTGAGAGAACATATGAACATATGAACAATATTTATTGCTATTTAGCAATCAAGCCATATAGCGCTGCGGCGCGGTAACAAACGATATCGAACGCGACGCGATTACAGTGACATGGAAACCATGTCAGTAATGGTATGTACATCTAGATCTGATACATTATTGTCCGTGTCTCAGTTTTCAAAACAGCCTTTCCTTTTCCAGTCTGCAGCCAGCGAAGTCAGCCCATGTAAAACCGGATCAGGTCCCGAAGAAGATGTAATTCCCGTTCAGCACGTGCCACTGTCTCTGCGTGTTGTGTGTTAGGACGCTGCTTCCCTTTACGAAGTCTGGCAAGCCTGACACGTTCTGAGAGAGAGAGAGAGAGAGAGAGAGAGACACACACACAGAGACAGAGAGAGAGAGAGAGAGAGCACCAACTGAACAGGCCCAATTCCTATTGGCGACCTTGCTATTCCACAGTGTTGCCCCTTTACTGGGAAGCCATACTCTCCCCTCACAGACCGTACCGATAAAAGAGAGACAGATCAATAAAACAGAGACAGATCGATGTAGAAAACCTAAGATTTTTCTCTCCTGCTTCATCTCATAGCTTTCCCTGCCTTCAACAGACAAGATTCTTATTGCCCTGCCAGGGTGTGTGACTTGTGTGTGTGTGTGTGTGCGCGCGCGCGCACGTGCATGCACATTTGGACTTGATGGAACTATTAATTGTTACTGGTTGTATGACTGTGTAAGAATGAGTTGAGTGCAAGCGCTTTGATTTGTCTCTGCGAGATATAGCGCTATATAAAATTCATTTCTTCTTCTTCTTATTATTTCAGAGACTGAGAGTGACTTGCAGCCGTAAGGAAGGGATATAACTAAAAAACCAGTTTCCTCCACAGTGTTGTCCCTTTACTGGGAAGCCATACTCTCGCTTCACAGACCGTACTGATAAAAGAGATCAATAAAACAGGGACAGGTCGATGTAGAAAATGAACCACCTATACAGCCCATGTCTGTATGCATCCACTTTTCACAGAGCTGGCAGCACCACAGTATCAATTTACAGGTAAAACCCGAAAATATAAACTCGTGAAATATGAAAATCAAGATCTTCTCCAGTGGCTACATAGGCCCCACAGTTGGTTGCCGTGGTATGCAACATCTTGGGTGTAGACCAGCTCCTTCGATGTTTCAAAGAAACCCACTGCTCAGTGTCCACAACTGGAATCAAACGGAATATTACAGTCCTTCGGATAAGACTATGAACCAAGGCCCCGTGTGCGAATGCACACAGAACAGCTTGCGTACATGTTGAAAACCCGTCCCGCCTCTCCAAAGAATGGGCCATTTCTTGCCCGATGACAGAATTTTTTTTAAAAAACCAACCCAACCCCACACCCACACAGGTGTCGTGTTAAGAAGCCATCCCCGAAGTCGGAATGCGGTTACCTAAATAGTGGATCTTTTAAAGCTTTTAAACCATTTTCCATATTTTGACCTTGTCTAGTTAATGTTTTGCCACTATGTTTAAAAACCCTGTCCTGGAACCAGTGCCGATCAATGAAAGGTGACGATAATGTTGTCGGGTTTTACAGTACCATAACCTTTACTGCGGAGCTTTTTGGTTGGCCAATAGTAGCTAATAAATAGGTGAGAGACCGTAACACAGAGTTTTAAACAGGTGGCTGGCTTTGAAAGATAGTGACATACTGTGTGCACTTGGTCGTGTGAAATCGAAGTTAAGAGACTGAGCAATCAATCAGGAGATTGAAATGTATGTTACCCCATTTAGTCCTTTTTTTTAACAGAAGACATGTATACTTTAAAGCAAACAGAGAGAAAATTAAAAATGACCTTCAATTTTTTTTTAAATTCCAAGAGGGTAATAAGACAAGCAACAATTGTTTTGTTTTTTACACCCAGCCCTCTGACAAGACCCCCCCAAAAACCACAACAACAACAAAACAAACCCCAACAACAACAACAAAAAAAAAAAACCCAACCCAAAGCAACAACAAACAAACAAAACAAAAAAACCAACCCAAAAAAAAAAAACAAACAAACCCCAAACAATAACAACAAAACAAAAAACAAACAAAAAAACCCGAACAAAACACCACCTACCACCCCCACCACCCCCAAAAACCCCAACAATAAAACAAATAAACAACAAAAAAAAACCAAACAAAAAAGCACAATATAATGAAACGTCTAATTGCACACCATATGAAAAACATTATGAAAATAATTTTAGCAAAAAAGCGAATATTAAAATACCAACAAGAGGAGAGAGAGAGAGAGAGAGAGAGAGGCGCAAAAAATGCACATCAAAAACATGCACAGCAAGAGAAACATGCAGGCGTGAGTGCATGCGTGCTCACCCCCCCCCTTCCCCCCTCCCACCCCCACCCCCCCCCACGCCCTCCCCCCCCCCCCCCCCCAAAAACACACACACACGCACATCTTTCTGCCTGCGTGTCTGTCTGTCTGTCTTTCTCACTCTCTCTCTCTCCCCACCCCCTTCCCTTCCCTCTACTAATCTCAAGTCAGGTTTTTAGAATTGTGTGCTTACAATAACTATGCACTTTACATTTTGGATGATTTGATTTTTAAAAATGTGTGTCTTTGAACAAAGTTTGGTTGTTTGTCTGGTGTTTGGTTGAGAGCTTTGTTGTTGTTATTGTTATTGTTTTGTGTGTTCTTTTTGCCCAGAGGGCTGGTTGGTTAAAATAAAAAAGCATGTTTGCTTATACCATAACCTTCTTTATATAAAAATCGTTCAATTCAGTTCAATTCAATTTAATACTCCCTGTCTGTCTGTCTGTCTGTCTTCTTTCCTCTCTCCTCTCCTCTCCTCTCTCTCTCTCTCTAAAAAAGTAACATTTATATTATGTAAACTCCAGCATTTTGTGAAACACACAAAGAATCATTTATAATTACGCTGTAGTCTCCCAGCAAGAATATTTTTGAAAATTTCACATACAATGTCAATGGATGGTCTAATATAAAAATTCTAGAATGTTCTTTCATATTTTAGTTATTGCTTATTGGTTCCTATTGTTCATTCTTGTTATTACTTTGTGTTCATTTTGAAACTGAGTTTACGTCAGAGCTTAAAGTTGTATCCGTTCATAAGAGCTCATTTTTGGTTTTTTGGTTTTCATTACGTTAAATGCATCATGTGATTTTTCTTGTATTTATTTGTATTTACAAAAGAAAGTCGTGTATAACCCCCCTTGTCAATAGGCCACTTTGGGCAATGACAATAAATTGGTCAAAGCGTCAAAGCGTCTCTCTCTCTCTCTCTCTCGCTCTAAGTCCTTCGGATGAGACTATAAATCGAGGTCCTGTACGCGAACGCACGCAGAACATATTGCGCACACGTTAAAACCCGTCCGCTTTTCGGATGAATAGGCCATTGTGTGCCGGTGGGAACGGATGACAAAATATACAAAACTTCATACACACAGGGACTGGATAAAAAAAAAAAAAGCACATGAATGCTTATTCCATTATCCTCGAAATAAAAAAACAACAACACATTTCTCTCAGTTGCTCTATTTGTTTGTTTCCCTTACTTGACCTATTTTCTGTCTGTTAAAGCTGAAAGAAGAAAGAAGAAAGAAAAAAAAACCCAACCAAGTACGCTGTGTGCCGTTGTCAAAACAGATTTGGCCTGTCAACAGAAACGACCCCATCAGCTTCATGGTTTCTCTGCCAATAGTACTGGCCCCCAGAATAGCTGGCTTCAGTTGCAATCGAATTACTGCCTGTATCGATTGCACACACACACGCACACGCACACACGCACACACACACACACACACACACACACACACACACACCACCACCACCACGCACGCAGAGAGAGAGAGAGAGAGAGAGAGAGAGAGAGAACTCAGAACTCAGAACTCAGAAATTTAATGTATCTCAGCCTTAGGCCATAATACATGGTTGGCGTAGAAGGAATTAAAAATGCCACAGAGTGGGCAAAAACCGGATAACATACACAATACCAAGCTCACTTTCAGTGAAAGAAATAATGAAGACAATGCGCAAATACATAAAAATCCATATGTACATTGTTGTTGAGTGGTAAAACAGAGAGAGAGAGAGAGAGAGAGAGAGAGAGAAGAGAGAGAGAGAGAGAGAGAGAGAGAGAGAGAGAGAGAGAGTCTTCATTTCCAAGAGTTGCAGATTCTTTTAACTGGTTGTCCTGTACTGTCGTAGTTAGGCTTGTGTTTTGTGTGACACTTTTCTTGCATAAATTCTGTTTAAGTCAACGGTTACAGATAAGCACTGACATCCTTTTCTCATCCGTATAAAAGCAATATCGTCCTTAAACAACATGCTAAGCATCTCACTGCACTCTCTGCTGGTGACAGACGTACTGACTGCGTTCCATGCTGGCTTTGACCCAATACTCCATGTGTCAGTCCATCCATCCATCCATCCATCCATCCATCCATCCATCTATCGATCTATCTATCTATCTATCTATCTATCTATCTATCTATCTATCTATATCTATCTATCTATCTATCTATCTATCTATCTATCTATCTATTCAAAAAAAGAGAACAGTGATGACAAAACAACACAGCCTTGCTGTAGTCCTTGCTTGCACTCAAAGAAATCAACAAATACCCATTTTTGTTTTTATACAAGTTTTGTCAGTGTTGTATATGCTCTTTAAAAATATGACATTTTCAGCCTGTATGCTTACTTCCGAGTAACACGACAACAAGAAACGGCCCTCGATGCCATTGTAAGCTTTCATGAAGTCAACTTACGCATGAGCACTACATACAGTTTTGCCTTTTTTGCAACAACAATTTTTTGGCACTAGCATGTGAGATGAAACATGATGAAATGCTGAATGTTACAGTATTGTAATTTAAAATCTGAATTGATTCTCATTTGTTTGATTTTTTTTTTCCTATCCACTTGTTTGAATATGTAAAAAAGAAAGTAAAAAAAGAGCATTGTTAGAGGCTTTGCTCGATGGTCTTATGAAGGACATCTGTCTGTAATTGGTCAGTTGTTGCTGTTTTGTGGGGGAGGCACGATTACAGACTTTCTACCGTTCTACCTAAGCCCCACTGAATATACAGAATCTAGAATCAAGGAAAAACAATTCCACTATTGAGTAAACAAATTTTTTAAATGTTACAGCTGTGTCGGCATTTGTGCTTCCACACTTGTGTGCGTCAAAGTGAAAATTTTATTTCCAGATGGTACATTGAATAAGGAATGCATTTGCTTTTCCCCCCATCAAGCTGTGTGTGTGTTTGTGTGTGTGTGTGTGTGTATGCGTGTGTGTGAGTGTGAGTGTGGGGTGTGTGTGAAAGAGAGAGAGAGAAGAGAGAAGAGGGGAGAGAAAAGGAGAGAGAGAGAGAGAGAGAGAGAAAAGAGAGAGAGAGAGAGGAGAGAGTATACATAGTGTTTGTACAATATCAGCTAAGAACATATTTTATTTAAGAGTTTAAAAGAAAAGAAAAAAGGTGGCACTGCTCTTGCAACGACCCTTTGTCTCCGTGGAGATTAGCTTCCTCAGATGCAATGATGCAGAAACCGCAGAGCATCATTGATGATATTGTCCTCTTTTTAACCTCGCTCGAGAAAATACTGTACAACAACCATCACATTATTACCTTAAAGTACACCTTCTCTTGAAAGAGAGTCGGGATTTACAAGTGGACACAAATATCTTGATATTATTTCAGGCAGTCCACAGATTCATTCGTCTTTCACGTAAATTTTACGAGTTCCTTACAAAGTGATATCTATTGGAGGTGGTACTTGATGTAGGTATCAAGGACGTTTTCAATACACAATGTACTATGTGCTGTCATCAGAAGACGCTGCGATATTTGTGACAAGCTGATCCCTTTTACTATGTTAAAAAAACCCTACAAACTTTAAAACTTTTTTATTTAAATTTTTTTAATCCCTTTTTTAAAATTTATTTATTTATTAAAAAAAACTTTTTCTATATCTTTCGACTTTACCTCAGTGTTCGTTCCTTTTTTTCTGTTGTTATTTCAGTCTTGTTTTCTTCTTTTTCTGACCGAAAAATTCCAAGTCATACCAACATGCAAACATGTATGAGGTTTCAACAGTTTTCACAAGTGTAAAGGCAGCAAGTTTAGAAATGATGTTATTAAATTATCAGTCACACTTTTCAATAGGACTGATTTGTTGTGACTATGTTTTTTTTCAGCTGCCAAATAACAAGTTTCCTTTTGTTTGATGGTGGAGTATACTATAAGCTATTATCTTGTTGCTGCTTCAAATACACTTGTGTACAAAGTGGGTCGTTTCCCCCCCCCCCTGTCTGAATATATATTTGTTTATAATCGATTTCCTTCAGAAAAAAACCCAGTTGTAATCGAAAAAAGGAGCTCTACAATACTTGACAACGGTCACGCTTCGGTCTCTTCCCAGTGTAATTACCTTACACTATGTGACGTTTTTCTGGATACTGATGGCCAGCTAACAATCTTGACCCTACCTGCCGGGATAACGGTACAATGACCACAAAGAAAAACCCCTCACGCTGACATGATTTTCTGTCTAGCATGATGGACTGGCTAGCAATGGGGGTGGGGGCTGAAGGGTGATAGAGGGTAGGCCATGACCTCGGGTTGTGAATTCCTTTCTTTCTTTTTTTTGTGTGTGTGGTTCATCTGTAGTCAAACGGTCGCTGAAGTAGCCTGCCATGGAATAGCTGCCTTTTTGTCTGGGTATCAGGAATCATAGGAAGGACAGGGCAGTGAATGCTTTCTTTCTGCTCAGTGAGGCGGGTACACACACACACACAGACACACAGACACACACACACACACACACAGGGGCAGGGGGGGGGGGGGACGAGATAGCCTTGTGGTTACTGTGACGTATTCGTGATCTGCTGACCCAGGTTCGAATCTCCCTTCAAGAGGATTTTTCCTTTGGAGTTAACCTACTCCACTCTCCCCAAAAGTCATTCGGATGAGACTATAAACCCGAGGTCCCATGTGCGAACGCACACAGAACATCTTGAGCTTACGTTAAAACCCGTTCCGCTTTCCGGAAGAGTAGGCCATTGTGTGCCGAGGGGAACGGATGACAAAATTTACAAAACTGCATACACGCGAGGACTGGATGAAAAAAGCATATGAGTGCTTATTCCATTATCCTCGAAATGAAAGAATAAAAAAAACAAAAACCAGAATGAATGAATGAATGAATGAATGAATGAATGAATCTTCATTTACCAAAGGTAACAGAATAAGCATTCGCATATTTTTTTCATCCTGCCCTTGCCCTGATTAGGGACTATCAACAAAACAAGGGGGAAAAACCAAACTACCACAGAGAGAGAGAGAGAGAGAGAGAGAGAGAGAGAGAGAGAGAGAGAGAAGAGGAGCTCTCAATAGCTTAGTAATCCTATACGTATCATTGTTCGTCAAGCAATTGTCATTCGTTCGTGCCAGTAATGAACTTGAATTAACTGACATCAAACCATGGAGACACATCCCATCCCCCTCCCCCCAGACCCCCCCCCCCCCCCCCCCCCCACCCACCCACCCAACCAAACACAGCAGACTCGACTTAAACGATCCATGGCTCACTTGGCCCGGACAAAATGGAATAAAAACAAAACAACAACAGGAGTGTCTGTCCATTGGCACCAGCCACACATCGCTATGAGGAGGGGTGGTGGTGGTGGGGGGGGGGGGGGTGTGAGGGGGGATGAATGGACATATACTGCGAGGCATCTTCACCAAGGGGAGCTAAACGTGTTGAAACACCAGTCAGCTGTGACACACACACCCACACACACCCACACACAACCACACTGGAGTCACAAAGGACGTGACAAAGATAAACGGTACAAGTCCATTCCTGTTCATTAACTGTTTCTTTTCTTTAAAAAAAAAAAATTTTCCGAGACAGAAAATAAAAAACAAAAAAACCCCACAGCTAATTGGCTATAATACAGCTATATAAGGGAATTTTATATATATATATAAAATATATATATAAAATATATATATATAAAATAATATAATATATATATATATAAGATTGAGGGAATAGCAAACGGAACTTAGGTACATAAAAGGCAAAAGAAAAAGAAGATAGTTTGCGAATTTTATATCTATCTATCTATCTATCTATCTATCTATGCCATGGCTTCAGTACAGCTCCCCCAGTTCACCCAGCTGTAAATGAACACCTGCCCTCTTTAGGGTCAGGGAAGGTAGAGCAGTGAGAAATACATAGCAGAAACAAAATACATAAAATACATAGCAGAAGCAAAATACATAGCAGCAGCAAAACAAGAACTGTTGCTAGAGCAGGCAAAGGATTATATATATATATATATATATCAAAGAAATGAATTGACAAGAGTAGTTAACCGTGTGTGTGTGTGTGGGGGGGGGGGGGGGGTGGGAGGGAGGGGAAGAGGGTGTTTTTCTGCAGGGTTAGTGGTTAATCTTCAGGATCTGAGCTGGTCGGCTGTACGCCTGCGTAAACGCTTTTCGTGTTTTCAGCAAGGCACAGTCTGTTGTAATTCGGGGTATAATCGGCTTATTACATTCTGTTGGGACTATTGTACTTATAGACATCAGAGGGAAACACGAACTGCGCTCACACACACACACACACATACACACTTACACACACACACTTACACACACTCTTACACACACACACTCTTACACACACACACACACACACACACACACACACACACACACACACACTTACACACACTCTTACACACACACACACACACACACACACACACACACACACACACACACACACACACACACACACACATAGCGAGAGCGAGAGCCAGAGCGCGCGCGAGAGAGAGAGAGAGAGAGAGAGAGAGAGAGAGAGATATATATATATATATATATATATATATATATATAAAACAAAAAGAAAGGTAGGAAAAGATCTGGAAAAAAGTTAGGAATAATCTCTCTCTCTCTCTCTCTCTCTCTCTCTCTCTCTCGCTCTTATTTATACTGATTGGTTGGTTTATTAACTGACTGGCTGGCAATGTAAAGAGTTGGTCACATCAATAACTAAGAGAGTAAGCTTATTATTAGCTTTCGTGGTTGTTGTGTATAATTATGTTACCGATTTCTTCATGAAGCTGCGTTTGTGCCCCTTTGTGACATCTACGGTTAAGGAAAAAGAAAGGTAGTAGAAGAGGGATGAATGAATGAATGAAGGAAGGAATGAAGGATGGATGGAAGGAAGAGCGAAAGAGAAAAGAAAAAAGTATAGAAAGAAAAAAAAAAGAAAGGTAGATAGAAAGATATAAAAAAAAGAAAGACAGTCGAACAGAAAGAAAGAAAGAAAGGATAGAAAGAAAGACAACAGAGAGAAAAAGGAAAAAGAAAAATGGAAAAAAAGAAAGAAAGATAAAAAAGAAAGACTGAAGAAAATAAAACGGAAAGACAGACAGACAGACAGAGAGAAAAAGAAAGGAGGAAAAGAAAGATATAAAAAGACAGACACACAGACAGAAAGAAAGGAGCGGAAAGAAAGAAAGAATGACAGAAAGAGAAAGAAAGAAAGAAAGAAGACAGAAAAAGACAGAAAGAAAAAAAAAGCAAGAAAGATAAAGAAGACAGACATACAGGAACAAAAAACAATCTTTCACAAAATGACAGAGAAAAAAAAAAAGTACTGACAGAAAGAATAACAGAAGGACAGAAATGAAAAATAAAAATAAAAAAAAAAGGATGCGAGAGAAACTTGTTGAAACGTTCGTCACTGAACGTTTTATTACCTTTGCCCGAAAAACTGAGTATATGATTTTTCTTGTTCTCTTTTTCCATTCATGTTCATGTAAACCACTCGGGACCTCGGTTTTTATCGTACTCATCCGAAAGACTAGTACCCAGCCACCCCACTCATGTTAATGGATGGATGGGTATGGGTTGGGTGGGGGTGGGGTGTGGGGGTGGGGTGTGGTGGGGGAGTTTCGGGCCGAAACGGGAATCAAACCCCCGCACACGCTACGATCTGGAATGTTCGCTATTCTTTTTTAGGCAGGTGCGTACTGGTGGGAGGAAACCCCTATAGAAAAAAACCCTAAACATATGGAGGAACTTGGAGAGGAGATTGCGCGCCACCAGGGAATATCCTATTGAGCACAGAAAAAACATGAAAGACAAATGCAACGCCGAAATGATACCGGAATCGGTCGAGCCGGGTTACCACGACCGCGCTTTCCATTGATCAACACCAGGGTGGATGTGAAAAGTCAGCTACTGGAGTTAAAACATTACTTAAGCCACATCAGAGAACAATCACCCTTGGTAATGAAAGTCCGTACACTCTAACCAGTGCGGAAAATCAAAGAAGAACTAGAGTTATGAAGCTTAGCCGATATTAATGGGACATTATTGACTAGTGGAGAAGTGAGATGGACAGATTTTGGCGAGACATTGACTGAGAGGCAACAAGTTCTGGTCAGTGGCCAAGGAGAAACATCACAACATGGAGTGGCATTTATTTGACAGAAAGGAATAGTAGTGGGGTGCATTATCAGCTGTACACCGGGCTACAAGCAGGTTATCAGCATCCGGGTGTCGGCCAAGCAAGAACATCACATCATTAAAATCTTTGCACCATATTTACCATACAGATGAAGAAGTAGAAGATTTTTTATGAAGATATTGAAGTGACCATTAAGAAAATACCATGAAGGACATCATCATCATCCATGGGGTTTTTTAACGCCAATGTAGGTCCTGACTCTAACAACCAATGGGCCGGAACAGTTGGCCATGTTGGATGGGGAGGCCAACGAAAGGGGGGACTACAGTCTTTGCTGGAGTTTGCCTGCACCCCACTGACTTACCATTTGCCAATCCCTCTATCCCCTCAAGCAGTCTAGGAGGACAACTGGCATGCGCCAAACGGCAAGATCTCATAACCAAATAGTTTTTTCTTAAACCCACGGGCGCTTCAAATCCCAGCAATTCACAGAGCAAGAACAAGACCTACCCTGGAGCTGCCATACGCCCGTGACCACGACCTTGTGTGCTGGTATTAAAATGAAGCTGATGAAAAACAAACACAGCCTGCAAAACCCACGTATCAAATTGGACGTGGGAAAAACTAAAAGATCCAGGATTCGAGGAGTTCTTCCAAGCTAAGCTTGGCGGACGTTTTGCGGCATTAACCCTTCCTGGACAATGACTTCAATGACCTCACAAAACAACTCAATGAGGCAGGTCCGTAGAAAAACAGCAGAGGAGGTAGACCTCGGTCGTCAGAGGAAATACACCAGCGAGGGACTACCAATGACATCTTGGACCTTCTGCGTATCAGAAGTGCACTGAAACCAACCTGGCATTTCCATCCCTAGAGAATACCGGGAGGCCACAATCTCGTGAGAAGTCAATGTTAAAGGCCAGAGAGAGTGGATCAGTGATCAATGTGATGAGATCGAAAAAAAACATGAAAGTGCGGAAACAGTTTTAAAAAGGCCCATACGACACCCTGAAGAAACTCACAAAAAACCCACTTCAAACCAAAATCTGTCATTGAAGACAGCTCCGTAAAACTCCTCACAGAAAGCTCAGCTGCATTGAACAGGTGGTCTGAATATTGTCAAGAACTGTACAACTACCCAATACAAACCTGACAAGAGCATTAATAGAAGAGAATGCAGGCCAACATCAAAGGAGCACCCTCGCATTACTATACTGAGGAAGAAGTGGAAGAAGCCATCCGCAGCTTTCCTGTAGGAACGTCCCCAGAGCAGACAATAATTACAGCAGAGCTGCTCAAGCTATGGTGGCGGAAACAGTCATCACATATGTTACGCTATCTGTTCAGAGATTAGGGAGAACAAAACAGTGGGCCAACTGACTGGACCACAATCATCATCTACCCCATGCCAAGAAGGGGAATTTACGCCAATGCCAAAACTATTAGAACTATCAGCCTCTTCAGCACGCCAAGCAAAGATCATGTCAAAGTTATTTTGAATCGGACGCCATGAATGGAGGCAGGAAGAACACCTGGCAGAGGAACAGCTGGGTTCAGGGCAGGCAGGAGCACCAATCGAACAAGAATTTTTAACTGCCACATCATTGATGGAAAAAAACTTCTTCAATCATCCAGAGAGGACCTGTTCCACAACTTTCATTCGACTTCAAGAAGGCTTTGGTCAGAGTATGGCACGTAAGGCCTGTGCGGTACATCAGAAATGTTTTGGCATTGAAGAAGGACTAGGCAAACCATTCAAGCACTATAACAACACTGCAAGCAGTGCAGGCCTTTCTGAACAATCTGGTCGGGAGACTACTTCAAAACCACAGTGAGGGGTTTCGACAAGGAGCCTGTTATCCTCCAGTCATGTTCAAATTGTTTTGAAAACATCATGAAGAGACCCTCCATGACTTCCACCCTACCATCTCCATTGGCGGCAGAACCCCTCAACAAACTTTACGGTTTGCCGATGACTTGACTCATGGGCCTGGAAGTAACACAGAGCTGCAGATCTTACGACCAGACTTGAGAACAGAGATGGAGCATATGGGAGATGGAGGTGAGCTCGGAGAAAAGTAAAGTACTTGTGAACAGCTCGAGCAAATGCCACCGCTAAAATTTAAATGAACGGCCACAACTGGAGTGATACTTAATGAGGTGGTGCGGTGGGTAGACGCTTTAAATACACTCGGCGCTACAATCACAGGACGGGCGATCAGAATAGCCATGCGGCAACATCTTCTTTTTCATGACAAACTCATCCATATGGAAAAGTTAAAGTAGATCGTTTCCCAATTCAATACTAAAGCTCTACAAGCACTAATTCAGTCGATTTCCTCTGTACGAAGTGATAATCCTGACATTGACTGCTGAAACAGCAAAGCGAATCAGTCATTCTGAAACAAATGCAATTAGAAAACTACTGGGCATATCATGGAGAGAACGAAAGACCAACGTAATTTGTTCAGAGTCAAATAACACGGCTGCCAGGTCCACAGGAACCCTTCTCTCCCATTGTCAAGAAGAAAAAAGCTGACATGGTTCGGCCACGTCACCCTCCACAACACTCTGCCCAAAACAGTACTGCAGGGAACACTCGAAGGGTTGGCAGAAGGATGGATGACAGAAAAAGTCATGGTTGGACATACATCAGGAGATGGACCAGGTATGAATGAATCTCAGCACTACTGCGCAGAGCCGGAGGACCGAGATGGATGGAGGAGGCTTACAACGGAATCGTCTTTCTAGTCTCCCCACGACCGCCAAGGTCACGGGTTCTGATGATGGATTGTGATGATACTGGAGACACCGTTCATCATATCAACTCCCTACTTCTCAGAGGAACGTGTTTTAGACAGAAATTCAGATCCTTCCACCACCCTCTGCATTTCACCTGGCCTGCCCACCCCCCAGGGAGGGGGGACCCCCCACACATCACTCCCACCTTTGTCCCAACACCACAACCCTCCCCCATTTACCCCGCCCCCACCCCTCCTTCCCACCCCCAGCCCTAGCAAAACTGAGTGGATGTTTCATCTCCAGTTGTTCAATGGTTGAGCCCTGGTGGTATGTATGGCTACTAGTTGCTTCAGGTTAAGATGGTACAGGGCCTTATGTCTCCTGAAGATAGAGGAAGAAACGGCAGTATCGTTCTTAGGAGTCAGTTGTCCCAGTTTCTGCTTGGATTAGCTTGAGACCAGTGTGAGGAGAGACGAGAGAGAGAGAAGAGAGAGGAGGAGAGAAGAGAGAGAGAGATGAGAGAGGGCAGAAGATGAGGAGAGAGGAGAAGAGAAGAGAAGAGAGAGAGAGAGAATGAGAGGAGAGAGCGGAGAGATGAGGAGTGAGGATAGATGAGAAGACAGACAGACAGACAGGACAGAACAGACGAGAGAGACTCGGAACCTCGAACCTCAAACTCAAATATTTATGAGGGTAATCGGATAGCCAGAGGACTTCTTTACACCAGGCCCTCATGGAAAAAGTGGAAACTACATGTATGATATCAATGAAATTAATAAACAAGATAATGTCTATTGGCAATGAAATGAAAACTCAAACTGCCATTCAATTATAAATAATATCAAGGGAGAAATCAATGAAGACCACAAAAGTTAGCCGATATAGATAGATAGATAGATAGATAGATAGAATAGTGTGACAAGCGGATAGATAGTAGACAGACAGGAGATAATCTATTAATACTTGGGGTGGGGGTTGGGTTATTTATTAATGTAGGTAGACAAAATGTTAGATATATTATAGATTAGATAGATAGACCAGACAGTTTAGTCAGATAGATAGATAGCAGATAGATAGATAGATAAATAGATAGACTGAAAGCTACATATATAAATGTTGGTCGGTAGGTAAATAGATAGGAAGGGAAGATAGATTGATTTTTTTAGGGGGGGGGTCAAAGCCAAGAGCAGATGAAAAAAGATTGTATAATTATAGAGATAGCCATGGCTTACTGGAAAGAAATTAATGTGCAGAAGATGAGTGATACTTGAAAGTAACACTGACAGTAATAGTCATATCAGTACTTACACCATTTAACATTGTGCAAAAAGGCCTGTTTCTTCTTTCAAACCTCTCTCTGTCTGTCTCTCTCTCTGCCTCTCTCTGTCTCTGTTTATGTGTGTGTGTGTGTTGGTGTGTGTGTGTGTGTGTGTGGTGTGTTGTGTGTGTGTGTTGTCTACATTTAACAGACATATTCAATATTTAAATGGCAAACAGGATGTTTCTTCTTTTAACATCTCTCTCTCTCTCTCTCTCTCTCTCTCTCTCTCTCTCTCTCACTCTCTCTCTCTCTCTCTCGCTCCTCTCTCTCCCTCTATGTGATCGCTGGCTTGCTTGTGCTTGTTCCGAATCAACGACACTTTTGGAAGATCATCACTTCGGACAACTAGGATATCAAAGTCTAGTAAAAAAAAAAAAAAAAAAAGACGATATCTGCATCATGAACGGGTGATCGAACCCGGTACCTCTGACCCTCTGGGTGGGTAGGTAAGTTACTGCCAGGCCATAAACGGCCGCACCCACTGACTGTTTTTCAGCAGCACAGAACATGAGACAGTTTCCCAAACCACTTGTCCAGACATGTCCTGTCCAGCACAGTAGAAATGGCTTGTGACCAGGGGGTAAACGTTGTTGTACTTAGTACTTTTTTTATTATTGGTTTATGGCTGTTTTGCTTGTTAGTGGTTATAAACCAGTGATATCATTACTCTCCCTTGATCACGAATCGTGGTTTTTTGTTTTTTTTTAAAGGTGAGTTTTTCTTTAAGGTTGTATAGTTAAACAAAGTTTTTTTCCCCTTTCTTCTTATGGTTGTTATAGTATTTTGTTGTGTATTGTGAGTATTTTTTACTTTTTTTCCTCGTGCTGGTTGTGATTTGTGGTGTAGGTTTTTGTTTTTTTTTTGTTTTGTTTTTTTTTGGGGCGTGGGGGTGGTATGACATGTTCACCATTTGAGAGCACTCTTGCAAATCGCTCACAAGTTCCAAAACTGTCATAAAAAGGGTTTCTGGAACACCAAGTATTTGAGGGGAACTTTGGTTGCAAATGAGTTTCGATTTATCTATCTATTTATTCATTCATTTATTCGTTTATTTATATGTTTATTTATATGTTTATTTATATGTTTAGTCTATAGATGGAATATGTCCTGATGAATCGTATGAAAGACCAACTTTGAAGGTCACTTCCACGTACAACTTATATACATGTTATGTTCGCAATGATTTCTTCAACGATTATGTCTCTTTTTTTGTTTATAATGTGTTGTATTTATTCTAACTTTCTCAAACATTAGTCCCACAATTTTGCATTGGGCCGAAGTTGATCACAAAACAAGAAGATCAATAAAAACTAAATATTAAAAACAACAACTACCAAAAACAAAATACCAAAAAGCAACAAGCAAGCAAACTCCCCCCCTCCCCCCCCAAAAAAAAGAAAAGAAAAGAAAAAGAAAAACAACGCCCCACACCCAACAACAAACAAACAAACCCCCCAAGAAAAAAAACAATAAAAAGCAAAAACAAAGCTAAGCACAATCTCATCCCCCCCCCCACCCCCACTAACCAAAAAACCCATCCCCTACACACATACAAAGGGGAACAAAACCATTGTAAATAGTATCATTTTTGACAAAATTTAAAAGTCAATCAGTCATTAGACTTTTTTTTTAATATAGGAAAAAGCAGCAGAATAGTAACTACACAAAACAAAATTAACATCGAGAGGAGAGATGTGAGAGAGGATGAGGATGGGGAGAGCCGATCGAGAGAGAGAGACGAGAGAGAGAGTAGGAAATGACAAAATTCTTTTATTTCGAGATTAATGATTGGTGGCTTTTTTTTAATCCTAGTAATTAGGGGACGGGATAGCTCAGTGGTCGAGCACTCGCTTTCCCCAAGCCAAGTTAAGCAGCAGTCGGAGCCGTTTTGGTTACCAGTTGGATGGTGACCGTTTGCGCGCCTTGCTTCAGTACAGTTCCCCGTTCACCAGCTGCTTAATGGGGTACATGCCCTCTTTAGGGGAGGGAAGGTTAAAGCAGCGAGGCGAGGAGAATGGCGCCGCCCTCAATATGTGGCCCTAGGAAGTGATTGGTCTCTGACGCTCGCTCCCCTACGGACCTTCATTATAGGTTTTGGGACTCCCTTTACCTCTCCTTTTACCTGTCTTCGGAGTTATATAAAATAGAAAAAAAAACCCATAATTAAATTCCAGTACACCTCACACAGTAAACCAACCCGCTTCCCCCTCCCCTCCAAAAAACCCCACCACCCGTATAGATGAGAGGAGATAAAAAAATTGGGACAAATTTTATTATTGAGAGGAGAGAGAGAGGATGAGAGAGAGATGAGAGCACTTTAACTCACATTACACATTATTGCACACCCTCACACACACACACACACACACACACACACACACACACACAGAGTTGTTATTATTATTTATTATTATTAGATTATGGTAATAACGTTAGTTAGATTAATATTGATTTCAGTTGGGTTTTTTTTTGTGTTCCTAGATAGAGGGGCTTGATGAGAAAAAGAAATGCACTGCTTTTTCAAATGTACCATCTGGAAAATAAACTTATGACTTTGTCTTGTCACAACATTCCAATAAAAAAAACCCACAACAAACAACCAAAAACCAACAACAAAAAACCAACAACAAAAAACAAAAACCCCAACAACCCCCACACCCAAACTTACATCAATGCCTTTAGCCTCACGGATCTTCCCTCGGATCTTGGCTCGAGACCAGATGCCGATAGGCCCCAAGACAGACAGGATCCCGTACTTGACGCAGCTTTCCCCCACGGCCTCTGCATTCTTGCCGGCAGTGAAGCAAGGCAGGAAGTAAGTGATGACACACAACCCGCAGTTGTTGAAGCAGCCAAACAAACCGTTCTGCCACTCTCCCATGCTGACTGACTAACTGACTGACGGACTGACGGACTGATCTAGAAGATGGAAAATTAATGGTATTCGTGGAAAGTCGATTTTGGCTTGTTGGCGAAGGTAGCCCCTTGTAAAGGCAAGGCAGGGGGTTTCCTTATCGCCTCTTGGGGTGCTGTCACTGCTGCCTGAAGAGTGAGGTGTGAGAGAAGTGGTTGGTGCTTGATTCCTAGTGTCTAATGCTTTACTAGGCCTGCAGGGACGGTAACCAGTTTTGCTGGTTCCTGGATCGGCCAGACCCAATCGGGTGAGGCGGCCTTTTCATGGCGTCTTGGCTACAGGGTGACGCTTTGTGGCTTGATAGGGTGGTTGGTTGGTGAGGGAGAGGTAAGTGGGGGGGGGGGGGGGGGGGGAGGAGGAGGGTTAGGGGGTGGTGTGGGTTGGGGGAGGTGTGTGTGTGTGTGTGTGTCGTGTGTTGGGGTGGGGGGGGGGGGGGGCGATGGGCGGGGAGTAGTTGGTGGGTGAGGTGGGAAGGAGTGTGGTTTATGGTGTAGTTGGTGGGTGGAGAGTGAATGAAGAGTGGGTGTGGAGCGTTCGTGTTGTGTGTGTGGGGGGGGGGGGGGGGGTGGGGCGGGTAGAGTGTGGTTATGGGGGTTAGGGTGGTGGTGGTGTGTGGTGGAATGAGTTTAAGGATGACGTGGTGTGTGGTGGTGGTGTGTGGGGGTGGGGTGCGGGGGGGGGGTTTGTTGTGTTGGTTTGGTGGTGGGTGGGGGGGGGGGGTGGGGGGGGGGGGGAGGGTGGGGGGGGGTGGGGGGGGGGGGGGGGGGGGGGGGGTGGGGGGGTGGGGTGAGGGGGGGGGGGTGGGGGGGGGGTGTTGGGGGGCCGGGGGGGGGGGGGGCGGTGGGGGGGGGGGGGTGAGGGGGGTGGGGAGGTTGTTGCGGGGGGCGGTTGGGGGGGTGGGGCGGGGGGGAGGGGGTGGGGGGGGGGGGTGGGGGGGTGTTGAGAATGTAATGATGGTTTTTTTTGCAGGAGGAGAGACAATCTTTCAGTCTCTTAGTACCTGGATCCCGCCACGTTCCCCCCCTCTTTCTTTTATTGGCACCCCCCCCCCTCACCCCCCTCACCCCCCACACACACACATACCACCTAAAAAAAACAGCAACAACAAACAACAAAAACACCCCCAACAAAAACTATGCAGAGATAGTTACAGGTAGGGGAAAGGATTAGCTCGGTAAAGTGATAATTGTAGTCTTTAAGGGTGTGTGTGCGATGAGTAAGAGAAGTAGTGGTGGTGAGGGGGGGGGGGGGGGGAGGGGCGGAGGGGGAAAAGTTGTAGGGTTTGTGTGCGTGGTCATGTGCAGTGTGTTTTGAAGTAGGCTACACTGGGAAAAGGTGTGAGGGGAGGGAAGGAAGGGAAGGGAAGGGGTTTGTGAGAGGGGGGGGGGGGGGGAATGTTAGGACTAAGTGTGTTGTGTGTGTGTGTGTGTGTTGTTGCGTGGTGGTGGTGGTGGTGGTGATGGTGGTGTGTGTGTGTGTGTGTGTGTGTGTGTGTTGTGTGTTCAAATTCATTTAACGTCTTTTCACAGTTGTGATATTAGACGGTGGGGGGAGGGGGGGGGGGGGGCGGGGGCAGCAGGGGAGGAGGGTAGGGTGTTGAGTGTCAAGGTGAGGAGGGGTGTAGATGGTACTGTACAGGTGAAGGTATTTCAGGGATCAATGCATCGCGAGATGACTAACAAATTTAAAAATTAAAAAAAATATATATAGAAAAAACAACAACCAAAATTATAGAAAAAAATCAAAAACAACCATGTGTGTGTGTGTGTGTGTGTGTGTGTGTGTGTGTGTGTGTGTGTGTGTGCGTGGTGGGGGTTTGGTGATGGTGGTGGTGGGGTGGTGTGTGTGTGTGTGTGTGTTGTTTAAAAAAATCTTTTATTTCGAGGATAACGGAATAAGCAAGCATGTGCTTTTTAAAAAAAAAAAAAATTTAAAACATCCAGTCCGGGTGAGTAGGCAATTTTGTAAATTTTGTCACCTGTGTGTGTGCGTGTGTGCGTGCGTGTGTGTTTTGTGTGTGTGCGTGCGTGTGTGTTTGTGTGTGTGTGTGTGTGTGGTGCGCATGTGCGGGGTGTGTGTGTGTGTGTGTGTGTGCGTGCGTGTGTGTTGTTTGTGTGTGTGTGCGTGCGTGGTGTTGTGTGTGTGGTGTGCGCATGTGCGTGTGTGTGTGTGTGTGTGTGCGTGCGTGTGTGTTTGTGTGTGTGTGTGTGTGCGCATGTGCGTGTGTGTGTGTGTGCGCATGTGCGTGTGTGTGTGTGTGTGTGTGTGTGTGTGCGTGCGTGTGTGTTTGTGTATGTGTGTGCGTGCGTGCGTGGTGTGTATGTGCGTGCATGCGTGTGTGTGCGTGTGTGTGGGGTGTGTGCGTGCAAACGCGTAGCGTCACAGGTAGGGACAGGTTGGCATCAAATGGCGCACCTTTATTGCAGATGTAGGTCAGAGAACTGGCAGAGAGTGGAAAAAAACCCGACCAAGGTTACAGTTCAGATTTGGTCCCATAATTTCCCTGTCGAAAGGAGCTGGGTGGGGGAGGGGAGGGGAGGGAGTAGGGTGTGAGCAGTAGAGGAATCAATGACAGGGAGAGGAGAGGGGGGTGGCGGGTGGGTGGAGAAGAGGACAAAACGATGGGAAGGATAGGGAGCGAGGAAGGGGGGAGGGAGGGGGGGGGGGGGTAGGTGAGGGAGGGAGGAGGAGGAGGATGAGGAGAGGGATGGTATGGTATGGTATGGTATGGTAACCTAGCGTTACGGGCAAACAAAACAGAACAAAGTTGGTTTGATGCGTTAGTCCTTGATCCTTGTTGAGTCAGGGGTAGCGTTTGACGTCATCACACACACACACACACACACACACCACACACCGCACGCAATAAAATACACCACACACACCACACACACACACACGCAAATACACACACACAGCGCAAAATAAAATACACACACACACACAAAATAACACGCATCAACACACACACACACACACGCAAAAATACACACCACACACACACACGCAAAATACACGCACAATTACAACACACACAACACACAACACACACATACAGCTTCATGGTTGCTTTTTCTATATTCTGTGTTCATTATGGGTCTAAATTTGGCCTGCAAAAAACTGAATAAATTTGTTTGAAAGATTGATTTGATTGATTGATTGACACACACACACACACACACAAGCCAAACACACACGCACACACACAAACACACAAAACAGACACAACACAACAACCACACACACACACACACACACACACAAGCCAAGCACGACACAGGGTGCCATGACTGGCGTTACTATGTGTTGTGATGTGATGGTTCGTTAGATCGAGAACAAGCCTAGCCGAGAGGTTTGCGTGTGAGTTTGTTTCGTTGTTGGTTTTTTTTTCTGTGAGGAAGATTGAGGGGACGGGGGAGGAGGGAGAGCTGGTATTTGCGTCATGCCAAGGTACAGCTTGACGAAGTGCAGGTAGTTATTTTCTGTACGACAGACAGACAGAGAGAGACACACACACACACATAAACAGACAGATAGACAAAGGTAACGGTGTCCCGTAACTTTGAAGGTCGTAAGGGAGCGAGGCCTCAGCGACCTCACTTCTCTAGGGGCCAGCATATTGAGGGCGACGCCCATCTCCTCTCCCTCCCTGCTTTACCTTCCCTGACCCTAAAGAGGGCAGGTACTCATTTACAGCTGGGTGAACTGGGGGGACTGTACTGAAGCGAAGGCGCGCTAACGGTCACCCATCCAAGTGGTAACCACGCTCGACATTGCTTAACTTGGCTGGGGGAAAGCGAGTGCTCCGACCACTGAGCTAACTGGTTCTGATATATATATATATATATATATATATATATATATATATATATATATATACTAACTCGTAAAACTTATGTTTATATCTATATCTATATATCTATATCTATCTATATATATCCCCCTCCCCCTTCTCCCCCCCCCCCCCCACACACACACGCATACACACCCTTTCCCCAAGTCTTCAACATTTTTGGGCTAGAAACAGCAGGTATATATATATATATATATATATATATATATATATATATATATATATATATATATATATACCTCCTCCCCTTTCCCCTCCTCCCACCCCCCACCCCCACACACACACAGCACGCATACACACCCTTTCCCCAAGTCTTCAACATTTTTTGGCTAGAAACAGCAGGCGGTGGGTTCCCTCTGTTCTGGTTAACACTATAATTCCTATCACACACATGAGTTGAGTCCAATAACAAGCAGCAGCCCTAAACACGGCGAGTTTGGGCGTTAGTGACCGTCCTAGAACTCGTACTCTGGCCTTTTTATTTCCGCCAGCTTTCCGGGTTGTATTTTCTTTAATCGTCTTACCTCTGGATTAGTTGGTACTTTGGAAGGTGAGAGGTTATTTTGACACTGCAGGTACACGATAGGTTAACAAGCCTAGTGGAAATAATCACCCCGTGTATTAGATACTCTAGTAGCTATTTCCAGGCTCTGAAGAGAATGATAATTCTTGGAACTGTATGGTGATTGTTCCCGACAAAACTGGACTACAAATTAAATTGTACCAGTTTGAATTGATATCTAAATTGAAGCAATGATTGCATGGCAGAGAGACAAGGGCATTCACTCTTGTCAATCTAAGGTGGGTTTATCTCCCCAAGACTCATTGTCAGATCTTGTGAAGTATAATTGTTTCAAAACTGGTAAGAATACTTTCAATCTCCAGTTGTTGTTTTTTGGTCTCATCTGGTTTAAACAAAATTATATCCATTCTGAACAGCATACGACCAATACATGCAATGAGTACAACAAGCAATTTCTTTTCTAGATGAGTATTCTAGCATATTATGTGCAAAACTGGGATGCATGCAGCTGAACAAAATTGCTTCATCATCTAGATCCTATATTTCAGTCGTTTTTGAAATGATGACAGCCTTATTCTTTTCTATATCATTTATTATGTGTACATGTAGATGATAATGCAATAACTGTCACCTCTGGTTCAGTTTCGATTGATTATTTTTGTTGCTGCTCACAGCTGAAATCTAATTTTTTGTTCACACTTTGTTTTAGGGGGCCAAACCAGACATTTTTTCCTTCAGCTTTTAAGATCTTTATATGAAAATATCATATTTATACAAATATAGAAACTGGTTTTTAAATTCTCAGAGGTTGGTTTTTTTTTGGTTTCGTTCCGTGGCTTGAGTGACAATAGTGACATTTTTAGAATGTGACTGTGTGCCCATCATTAAGGCAGACACATTCCGTTTTCAGAGGAGCAGGTAGGGGTGGGTGCAGTCAATGCAATATCAGCACTAGCAGGAAGGTTGACGGTACCAAGTAGCAGCAGCAGGAACAGTAATTACAGTAGTAGTGGTTGTAGTAGTAGTAGTAGAAGTAGTAGTAGTAGTAGTAGTAGTAGTAGTAGTAGTAGCAGCAGTAGTAGTAGAAGTAGCATCAGCAGCAGCAGCAGCAGCAGCAGCAGCAGCAGATTCAGCAGCAAAAGCAGCATAGCCATAATAGTAATTGTCAAACACAACAGCAGTAGTAATCCAGCAGCAGTTGCAGCAGCAGTAGCAGAAGTAGTAGTAGTAGTAGTAGTAGTAGTAGTAGTAGAAGTAGAAGTAGTAGTAGTAGAAGTAGAAGTAGTAGTAGTAGTAGTAGTAGTAGTAGTAGTAGTAGTAATAGTAGTAGTAGTAGTAATAGTAGTAGTAGTGGTAGTAGTAGTAGTAGTAGTAGTAGTAGTAGTAGTAATAGAAACAAAAAACAATGATAATAATGATCATTATCATCGGTGTGTAGCCTTTTTGTTCTTTTCCCCCTACTTTTGTTTGTATATACATGTAGTGTTTTGTTGTTGTTGTTGTTGTTTGCCTTGTAGTTTTGTTTGTCTTTTTCACTTCTAATCTTTATAATTTAAAAAAATCAGCCAATATGACGTATAACGGTATACAATTTGATGATTCTGAATAAAAACTGTTTAAAGACAAATAAGAATGACAACAATTCCATTCTCAGAACCTGTTCACCTCTGAAGTCCCAATGCAGCTACCTTCATGGTGGGCGAAAAAACCCGGTGGTATATACAAAAACCTCACTATTGGTCAGCCTCGGAGCTCTGGCAGAGCAAGAAAAACAAAACAAAAAAACCCAACAAACCTGTTCACAGCCTAGTTACATACCAGAGATCAATCTTGCTTGTTAAAAGCCCCATGTCAACACATCTGCAGACCTGCTACAGTCGCAAGCTGCAAAGGGTCAGTAGCCATTAGTGCTCTGCTCAGCTCCGGACCCACTCAGGAAGCGTAGCCATCGATTGATTGGCGCACGTGCTCTTTCCTGGACCAATCGATGGGGTCCTTTCTTGCTGGCCCAGTCAACGAACTCTTTGTAGTCCCACTTCAAAGAGTGTTGTGTTGTGTTGTGTTGTACTTGTACTGTATTGTGTTGTAATTGTTACATTGTTTTGTCTTGCATTGTATTGTTATGTGTTGAGTTGTACTGTTATTTTATTTGTGTTGTTGTTATGTGTTGTTTGTGGTCGTTTTACTGTGTTGCATTGTGTTGCATTATATCATATTGTGTTGACTTGGTATTGTATCGTGTTATGTCGTATTGTATTGTGTTCCATTGTATTGTCAGTTATGGTATTGTGTTGTTTTGCGTTGTATTGTGTTGCCTGGTATGGTCATTTGTATGGCCCTGCATTGTATAGTATAGTTTTCAGTATTTTGTGGTATTGACTTTATATGAGTATAGCGCGCGTATAGGAGTTATTTTGAGACTCAGGCATTGGTCTACACCGGGCATAAATGGAAGAAACTGGTGAGCAGCTCTTCATTAGTGCCTCAATGATTCAATTCCCAACACAGTTGAAGTAGAAGACTGTATTGCATTGCATTGCATTGCGTTGTGTTGTACTGCGTTGTATTGTATTGTACTACATTGTATTGTGTTGCATAGCATTGTGTTGCGTAAAATATTTTTTAAGTTAAAAATTTTTTAATATATTATTTTTATTTTATTTTATACCACTTTCAGTCACGAGATTTCTCTGCGTGAAATTCGGGCTGCTCTCCCTGGGGAGAGCGCGTCGCCAAAAGAACAGCGCCACCCTTTTTTGTTTGTTTGTCTGCAACTGTATTTGTTTCCCTATCGGAGTGGCTTTTTTCTAAGAATTTTGCCAGGGACAACTCTCTTGTTGCCGTGGGTTCTTTTACGTACGTACGGGACCTCGGTTTATCGCCTCATCCGAAAGACTAGCGCCCAGACCACTACTCATGGCTAATGGATGGGGGAAAAGTTTCGGGCTCAAACGGGATTCGAACCACCGCACACTTCCGACCCGGACTTTTCGCTTTCTAGACAGGCGCGTTACCTCTAGGTCACCGATCCACCTGTGGTGTTGTGTTTTGTCATGTTGCGTTGTATTGTGTCATATTGTATTGGATTGCATTATGTTGGATTATGTTGCATTGCATTGTATTGCATTGTATCATATTGCATTGCATTGCATATTCAGTGAAAGCAAATATTTTTTCGAGAGATTTGACCTGTTCTCCTCTTTCAGGAAGAGTACATCGCCTCTAGTGCAGCGCCACCCCTAACGGTCACCCATGCTCCTGTGGATGGAAACCATGTCTAGATTCAAACAAGAATCAAACCCCCGCGCCTCTCGTTTTCTTGAGAGAGGGCTTACTAAATAACACCTCCAAAATCACTGATTGGACATTGAAAAGTACAAGGTAAAGGTGTCCCATAACCTATGTGGTCGTAGGGGAGCCAGGCATCAAAGACCTCAGCTTCTCCAGGGGCCAGCATATTGAGGGCGGCGCCCATCTCCTCTCCCTCACTGCTTTACCTTCCCTGACCCCAAAGAGGGCAAGTACCCATTTACAGCTGGGTGAACTAGGGGACTGTACTGAAGCCATGGCGCGCAAACGGTCACCATCTAATTGATGACCACGCTTGATGCTGGACATTACACCACTAAACTTCCCTTGTCTTAGGCAAGGGAATGAATGAATGATCTTTAATAGGCAAGGATAAAGATTTTACGCCAAGCTAACAACCTGGTTTGTTGTTGTTGTACATCAAATAAATTGATTAAACAATAGGGACACAAGTCAAACCGTCTGCTTCTTACTACACTTGCTTGTTGATTTAAGCTCAGATGTAAATAAAGGGCAATCCCTTTCTCATGTTCTCAAACGGTGTGCCATTAATTAGCTCGATCGCAAAATGGCTTGAGGCATTTTATAGTGTTTCGTATCCGACTGACAATTCTTCTGTAGAAAACGCTACTCCCATAATATTATATCTTCTTCGTCGTTTTCCTTGCAATAGGATAGCTTTGTACTGGATTTGAGAAACGGAGGTTTACTACAAAAATGAAAAGAACTAAAAAAAAACTGAAAGTCATTATAGGGACAACCTTTCCAACACACACACACACACACACACTTTAACAGAAAATGTCTTGAGTACACACACATTTGAACAAGAAGTGTCGCAAGTTTGATCAAAAAACGATTTCTAACGCTTTTTTCTTCTTCTTAACCCTCTCTGTCTGTCTGTCTGTCTGTCTCTCTCTCTCTCTGTGACCTATTTCACAGTCATTGTTGTCATTGGAAGCAAATCTAAATAGTCAGGCCATAAAACGATTTCCAACTTGCCGCCAATAAAGCCATGTATCATTCCTCGCACCTGAACTTGTCAGAGAAGTGACAACTAGGTAGGAACGAACGTAGGAGAGCAGGTAGGACACTAAACTTTGGACTTCCCGTTAGTGGTTTGAGGTCAGGTGTAACAGGAGAAGGGGGAGAAGGGGTGGGCTGGTAGCCTAGTGGTTAGAACGTTTTCGTGGTCTGATAGTAACTGGCAGCGCAGGTTCGAGTTTCCACTGGGCGTCAGAAGTCCAGATTTGCCCTCACCCCTTGAGGTTATCCCTGGTACTGGCTCTACTCTCTTGACAGTCTTTCGGGTCAGCTATAAACTTGATAATGAATCTGGAAAGAAAAGAGCAGGTAGGTAGGTAGGTTTGTATGCCAGCTATTTTGAAGTGAAAATCATCACTCAGGCCACTGACTCTCTGGCACGGGAAGACATACGGCGAGAGCAGGCGAATAGTTTCACCAGCTATTTTGAAGCAAAACCCCCATGAAAACAAAAACCATCATCCAGCACAAGCATCAAAGCAAGTGAATACAGCAACATCCCTCACTACAACAGGTCAGACCACCGTACTAACCCACTGACGCGACAAAAACAGGTATGTATATTCAGACTCAGGACAAGACCATAATTGTCTGAATTATCTATCCTATGTGCACAAAACTCCACACAGGTCACACAGAGCAGTGCCTTTGCAAGACTGGCAGCCAGGCAGCAGAACAGACTGCTGTGCTGCAGTCCTGCCCACTGCACGAGATGCTCCGAACGAGGATCTGGCCTGACCTCACCCCAGTAGCCAGGTAGTTCTACGGCAACTTGGAGGACCTGCAACCTACTGCAACCTTCATGGCAGAGACAGCGTTGCCCATCTTACAAGCACAAAGACGAGAAACTAAGGTCCCACAGTGAAAATCAACGTCAAAATCTTTTTATTTCTAGATGGTAGTGGAATAAGCAATGCATTTGCTTTCTTTCATCAAGCCATCGATCTGTGCCAATGGGTTTAGAAGATCTTGGTCACACCCTAAAACTCCATCCATGATTCGATTCGTAGAATAGTAAGTAGCCCGTGTCATTGATAACGCTAATATATCAAGCATGCACCTACAACATGGAGAGGGATGGGCTCCGCCAGATTCAAGTTACCCATGACACAACAGAAAAATCCAGTGCGATGCCTCAGTGACTCCTGAAGGAGGTAAGGGAAAAGTCAAATCAAATGAAGCAAAGTGAAGTCGGTAACAGAGAGGGGACAAGCACTTTAATGAGCAGCTTCGAAATCACCGAGGAAGCCTCAAATTACACAAATGCGTAATTCACAGATTGGAAAGGTTTTCTTTTTTTGTTTGTTCCCGTTGCTCTTTGATGTTGTGATTAATTTGTTGCTGTTGAGGTTAATAAATGTAAAGGTTTATTGTTGCTGCCATTCATTGTTGCTGCCGTTCATTGTTGCTGCCGTTCATTGTAGTGCGGGTTCAGTGTTGCTGCAGTTCATTGTTGTGCTGATTCATTGTTGCTGCAGTTCACTGTTGCTTCCGTTCATTGTTGTGCGGGTTCATTGTTGGGCAGTTCATTGTTGCTGCAGTTCATTGTTACTGCAGTTCATTGTTGTGCTGGTTAAGTGTTGCTGCAGTTCATTGTTGTTCTCGTCATTGTTGCAGCAATTCATTGTTGCTGCAGTTCAGTGTTGGGTTGGTTCATTGTTGCAGCAATTCATTGTTGCTGGAGTTCAGTGTTGCTGCAGTCCATTGTTGTGCTGGTTCAGTGTTGCTGCAGTTCATTGTTGCAGCAGTTCATCGTTGTGCTGTTTCATTGTTGCTGCAGTTCATTGTGACTGCAGTTCATTGTTATGGTGGTTAATGTTGCTGCAGTTCATGCTTGTGCTGTTTCATTGTTGCAGCAATTCATTGTTGCTGCAGTTCAATATTGCTGCAGTTCATTGTTGTGGTCGTTCATTTTTGCTACAGTTCATTGTTGTGCGGGTTCATTGTTACTACAGTTTATTGTTGTGCTGGTTCATTGTTACTGCAATTCATTGTTGTGCTGATTTATTGTTGCAGCAATTCATTGTGCTGGTTTATTGTAGCTGCAGTTCATTGTTGCTGAAGTTCATTGTTGTGCTGGTTCAGTGGTGCTGCCGTTCATTGTTGTGCCGGTTCATTGTTACTGCAGTCAGTTGTTGTTCTGGTTCATTTTTTGCTGCTGTTCATTGTGCTGGTTAATAGTTGCGGCTGTTCATTGTTGCTGCTGTTCATTGTTGACTTGACTTATGCCTTTTGGTTCCTTGGGGAACATAGGGCTGCAACAACACCCCTCCAACGAACTCGGTTTTGGGAGATCCTCTTCAGCTCGGCCCATGTCATTCCGGCTGCCTTTGTTTCTTGGTCAACACTTCTGCGCCAGGTCTGCTTTGGTCGACCAACTTTCCGCTTCCCTTGTGGATTCCAGTCAAGGGCCTGTCTGGTGACATTTGACGCAGGCTTGCCGAGTGTATGGCCGATCCATCCCCACTTCCTTTGTTTAATGGTGGACTCAATTGGGGTTTGTCTGGTCCTGTCCCACAGTTGTTTGTTGGATATGACTTCCGGCCACCTGATGTTGAGGATGTACCTGAGGCATTTGTTGGTAAAAGACTGGAGTTTGTGGGTGTTGGTTTTTGTTACCCGCCAGGTTTCTGAGCCATAAAGTAGGACCGATTTGACATTGGTGTGTAGATCCGAAGCTTATTTGAAATGAAAGGGGTGTTGACCTCCAAATTGGCCGAAGGGTGTTGAAGGCGTGACGGGCTTTGTTGATTCGGCACTTGATGTCTTCATCTGTTCCCCCATCTTTACTGACAGACACTGCCCAGGTAAATAAACTTGCTGACTTCTTTGATGGTTTCTTGCTGCAGTCGCACTGGGTCATGTGTTTTGTTGTTCACCCTCATGATCTCCGTCTTCCCGATGTTGATTTGGAGGCCAGTCTTTTCAGCTTCGTCAGCAACACGACAAAGCTTCTCTTGTGCGTCTTGTTGCCTGTGGGAGAGAAGGCTGATGTCATCTGCGAAGTCCAGGTCTTCCAGCTGCTTCATGAGGGTCCACTGTATGCCGGTTCTCCTGCCTGCTGTGGCTTGCCGCATTATCCAGTAAACCCAAACCAACGGGAAGATGTTGGCGACAACAGACACCCTGACGAAACACCGTCTGTACGGAGAAGGCTTCCGTCAGTTTCCCTTCATGATGACTTGACAGGTGGCATCTTCGTATAGCTGCTGGATGATGGTGATGAACTTGGTGGAAACCCCTTTAGGGGATGCAATCAGTTTCCAAATGACATCTCTGTCGACGCTGTCAAATGCCTTCTGAAGTCGACAAAGACTGAATATAGGGGGTCTGCCACTCCAGGGACTGCCAATGATGATGCGCATTGGGGCGATTTGATCTGTGCATATCTGCCCTTGCCTAAAGCCTGCCTTGTTCATCCCGAAGTGTCTTGTCCAGTTGTCTTCAGTCTGTCTAGCATGATCCTTGTCAGTATTTTCCCCTGGGATGGACAGTAGCATGATTCCTCTCCATTTTTGCAGGAGGACAGGTCCCCTTTCTTGGCAGCTTAACGAATTGGCCTTTCTTCCAGTCTTTCTGGTACCTCTTGCCCCCAAATTTCTTGTATAGGAGTGGGTATAACATCTCAGTGGAAGTTTGGATGTCCGCCTTCAGTCTTTAGGTGGTATACCGTCTGGGCCTGCTGCTTTGCCTGATTGAGTGACTTGAGGCTTTGGTGATCTCATTCTTGGGGTGGGGCCGGGGTTGATGCCAAGGGTTTCAGTAGGTGGGGGGATGTCAGGTGGCATGGGTGGTGTAGGTCTGTTGGGGCGTTTCTTTGAATGCTCTGCCCATCTTGCTCTCTGGTCCTCCTCACCTGGAAAAGGTATTGCCATCTTATCTTTGACAGGGCAGCTAGGTTTGTTGTTTTTTCCGAGAGAGTTTCTCGTGATCTCGTACAGTCTCTTCATATTTCTTTGGCCTGCTGCAGTCTCGCTTCCTGAGTCAGTTCCTCAATGAATTTTCTCTTTGTCTCTTCTTGCATTTCTCTTTTACTGCCCGGTTTTTTTTCCCAGTACATGCTTGCAGTTCCTGTTTCTTTTCTGATTTTGTGTTTGGTTTTATCTGATCTTTCAGCTGTTTTCTCCGGTGATCATGCCTGTTTTTGTTGTCAGCCACGTCCTTGTATTTTCTTGTTTTCTTTCCCAGTACTGTTTGCATGTTGTCTTCCAGGACTCACTTTGACTCTGCCATTGCTCTTCGACTGTTTTCCTCTGGCAGCTGGGAAAGCCCCACTGAATTGTTCCTCAGTTCGAGCCTTGATTCTTCTATTTTTTCTCTTTCCTTCAGGCTTGCACGTTGAACTTGTGTGATGGGCTTCCTGCCCGGTCGATGTAGCTTTGAGCTTGGTCTTGGGGATGGGGAACAACAAGATGATGGTCTGATGCTGCATCTGCTCCGCGCTTCACCCTGACATCATGCAGGCTCCTTCTCCACTTTCGCCCGATGGTGATGTGGTCAATCTGGTTTTCTGTCTTGCCATCGGGGGAAGTCCATGTGGTCTTGTGGACTTTCTTGTGAGGAAAGATGGTGCCTCCAATGACCAGGTCGTTAAACATGCTGTTCATTGTTGCTGCAGTCAATTGTTGTGCTGGTTCATTGTTGCTACTGTTCATTGTTGCTGCAGTTCAGTATTGCCGTTGTTCTTTGTTAACGTAGTTCTTGCTGTTGCAGTTCCTTTTTTTTTCAATTTAAATAGGGCTTATTCATTTTAGGTGTTTTGCTCATGATTTTTATAACAGAACTACATTTTCAAAACAAGCAAGAACCTCCCCCCACCCCCGCCCCCCCCCCCCCCCCCCCCAACCCGGGCGGTCATCAACTCACAAGGAGAGCATCTTTGAATAAAATCATAATATGGGTTATAAGAAGGGTACCATAAGGTTTTCTTTTCTTTTCAATTGATAATAATAATAATAATAATAAAATAATATTAATAGTAATTATATATGGAATTTATATAGCGCTGAATCTTGTAAAACAAACAAATCGAAGCGCTTGCACTCAAATCATTTACACGTATGCAACTTTCCTCAAATAACATAAGATATTTTAAGTTTATGCGCGCGCGCGCGCACACACACACACACACACACACACACACACACACACGCACGCACGCACGCACGCACGCACGCACGCACGCACGCACGCACGCACGCACGCACGCACGCACGCACACACACACACACACACTTAGGTGGTGATGAAGGAGGTGAAGAATGCTGTTGAAAAGTAGGAACAGATATGAGGGGAAAGTGTCAGGTAGGAAATAAGTGCGTTTTGAGGCTGGATTTGAAGGTATCAAGTGAAGGCTTTTGGCGAAGTGAAAGAGGAAGTTCATTCCAGGTGGATGGACCAGAAACAAAGAAAGAGTGACGGCCAACAGTATATACCTATAACTATAGAAATAAATTCGATGCTAAACATTTCGTCACAAACACTGCTAACGATTTTTAACTCCTTTCTCTTTATAAAAAAACACCAACAACAGATCTTTAAACTGGAGACAGGATAGCTCAGTGGTCAGAGCACTTGCTCTCCCAAAGTCAAGATTAAGTACCGTGCTTACCGCACGGATGGGTGACCGTTTGCGTGCCTTGGCTTTAGTACAGTCTCCCAGTTCACCCAGCTGAATATGCCACAATCAAGATACTGGTCCCTGGAGAAGCTGAGAGGTCTCGGATATCTTGCTCTCAAATAGACATTGACTGACAGGTTATGGGACGCATTTACCTTTAAATGGGACGGGATAGCTCAGTGGTCAGAGCACTCGCTTTCCCCCAGCCAGTGTTAAGCAGCGTTGAGCGTGGTTACCACTTGGAAGGATGACTGTTTGCGCGCCTTGGCTTCAGTACACTCCCCCAGTTCACCCAGCTGAAAATGGGTACCTGCCTCTTTAGGGTCAGGGAAGGTAAAGCAGTGAGGGAGAGGAGATGGGCACGCCCTCAATATGCTGGCCCCTGGAGAAGCTGAGGTCTCTGACACTTCGATCCCCAACGACCATAATTATAGGATATGGGAACACCTTTACCTTTAAAATGTCACAATGACAAAGAGCCCGTTTCCCTATGTTTTTAATGGTTGTCCGCCGCTACATTCTGTTTTTATTTCATTTTGGTTTGGTAGGTTTGACTGGTTATTTAATCTTTCTTTCCCTCTTTCTCCCTGTCTTTCTTCCTTTCATTCTTTCTTCTTTCTGCATATCTTGATTCCTTTTCTTTCGTTCTTTTTTCTTCGTTCGTTTTCCCATTCCTTCCTTCCTTTCTTTCATATTTTCTATACTTTTGGTGTTGTTGGTTTTTAAAATATTCTCTGTGTGTGTGTACGTTTTTGGCTCTGTTTGCCTTCCTTATTGTCCTGTCTGTTTTTTGTTTGTTTGTTAAGCCTTCCTTTTTTTTCTGTTTGGCTTAAAAACAAGTTCAGCTCTAAGAAACAGACACCTAAACTATACAACACACTTCCCGAAGTCGGAATGTGGCTGCCTTAATTGTAAGAGTTAAAAATAATCGGTGGTCTAGAGGTAACGCGCCTGTCTAGAAAGCGAAAAGTCCGGGTCGGAAGTGTGCCGTGGTTCGAATCCCGTTTGGACCCGAAACTTTTCCCCCATCCATTGGATCATGAGTGGTGGTCTGGGCAATAGTCTTTCGGATAAGACGATAAACCGAGGTCCCGTGTGTTGCACATCATTATTCAGCGCACGTAAAAGAACCCACGGCAACAAGAGAGTTACCCCTGGCAAAATTCTGTAGAAAGAAGCCACTCTGATAGGGAAGCAAATACTGTTGCAGACAGGAAAAAAGAGAAAAAAATGGGTGGCGCTGCTCTTGTGGCGACGTGCTCTTACCAGGAAGAGCAGCCCGAATTTCATGCAGAGAAATCTGCCGTGACTTAAAGTGGTATAAATAAATAAATAAATAATAAAAAAAGACCGCGTAGACAAACTCTCACCATTGCTGAATCAGGGAACGCTATGTGAGGAACATTAAAGAAACATGGATCAGATATTTTTGCGCAATGTCAAACTGTCACTTCTTCCTCTTTAGTTTATTCTTTCTTTTCTTGTCTTCTTTCTTTTAAAAAATTTTTATGTGTGTTTTTTTTCTTACTTCTTTTCTTCATTGTCTGCTTGCTTCAGTTCAGTCTTTTCTCTCTCTCTCTCTCTCTCTCTCTCTCTCTCTCTCTCTCTCTCTCTTTGTTTGTTTCTTTAGTTTTGTGTTTGTGTCACCTTAACTGTACTATGTCAGTTTAATGGATAGGTTGGTAGCGTGTTTAGCTGTTTTCTGAAAGAACACACAGACAGACAGATACACACACATACACACACACACACAACAAGTACGCACGCAAACACACGCACAAATACACAGACAGACAGACAGGCAGGCAAACAGACAGACCGACAGACAGACACACATTCACACACATAATTCCATGGTATTGCACAACACCATGATATAACTCTTGTCACCAGATCACCTATCAACGCCCAATGTGTGTGTGTGTGTATGTGTGTGTATGTGTGTGTGTGTGTACTGTCTTGGAGATCCCCTTTTAACACCCCCCCCCCTCTTCTCTCCCTCTCATTCATCCATCTATCCTACCCCCCCCCCCCTCTCTCTCTCTCTCTCTCTCTCTCTCTCTCTCTCTCTCTCTCTCTCTCTCTCTCTCTCTCTCTTCATGAGGCTTGGTGTAAAGTCTCTGGCTTATTCATTTACCCTCAATAAAACGTTCGAGTACTCTCTCTCTCCCCCGTCCCCCCACCTCTCTCTCTCTCTCTCTCTCCTCTCTCTCTCTCTCTCCCCCCCTCTCTCTCCCATACTCTCCCTCCTTCCATTAAAGTCTCTCTTCCACACTGTCTCCCTCTTCTCCCTTCCTTCTTTTCTCCCCTGTCAAATTAAAAAAAAATCCTATGCTGTTAGCGCGCCCAGTAAATTTGAATCACTCTGTCTGTCTACCTGTCTGTCTTTCTGTCTGTCTGTCTTTCTGTCTGTCTGTCTTTCTGTCTCTCTCTCTCTCTCTCTCACTCTCGCTCTGTCTCTCTCTCTCTCTCTCTCCCTCTCTCTCTCTCTCTCTCTCTCTCTCTCTATATATATATATATATATAGGCGGGGGGGGGGGGGGTCAAAGGTAAACTTGTCAAGAACAGGCGTGTGTTTATGAGCTCTGGTATTATTTGTCAAATTGGACTATCTACAGTGGTTGTCCAGTGCTGACTCTCTGCCTGTGGGTAGTTGGTGCACTATGCCAGTTTCACCGTTAGCCTTTCGGTCAGTGTGCGGTGGGTTTGTGCCTGTGTACCAGGCTCTCATGCTGAAACGGACGAAACTGAAAGTAGCCATGTCCATGCGTGTGTTGACATTACCGAACCGGTGTGACGGTGTTATGACAGGGGTGCTCCTCTTTCTGCTCTACATGGGCAATGTAATCCATCAGTGCGGAGACATCGAATTGAACCCTGGCCCTCCGAAGCCAGACCCCTTAAAGCAGACGACACTGAGAAGTGGAGGACAGCCACGGACAAGCAGCAGTGGGCTGGCAGCAGGTGAGAAATCCTGGGAAGATCCTGCAACTAAGGAAATGATGGCAATGCTGGCAAACATGAATGCAGACATGAACAGCAAATTTGAGGCTATGAGCAAAGATATGACAGAGCTGAAGGAATCGAATCGTGAACTGAAAGAAGACATTCACGAGATAGGGATTTCCGTCGATGGTTTAAGGAGAGAAAATGAGCTCTGGAGAGAAGAAAACAGTGCACTGAAAATGAGAGTTGAAGATCTTGAGAGAAAGACTGACTACCTGGAAGGCCAATCAAACTGAAACAACCTGGTAATCTATGGAATACCCAGGGAAGAAAAAGAGACTTGGCAAGAGTGTGAAAGCCGTGTAACTGATTTGCTCATTGATCAACTGGAAATGGCAGAATCTGTGCAGTTTGATAGAGTGCACCGTGTGAACGCCAGTCCAAAGTCGCCCATCATCGCCCGATGTACCTTCTTCAAAGACAGAGAGAAGATCCTGAAAGAAAAGCGAAAGCTGAAAGGCACAGGGGTCTTCATTGGCGAAGATTTCTCCTCAAGAATCAGAGAGCTGAGAAGAAGGCTGACTCCACACCTTTTTATTCTTTTATCTCGAGGATAATGGAATAAGCACTCGTGTGCTTTTTTTTCATCCAGTTCCCGTGTGTATGCAGTTTTGTCAATTTTGTCATCAGTTCCCACCGGCACACAATGGCCTACTCTTCCGAAAAGCGGAACGGGTTTTAACGTGTGCGCAAGATATTCTGCGTGCGTTCGCACACGGGCCTCGGTTTATAGTCTCATCCGAAGGACTTTTGGATGGAGTAGAGTTGGCACTGATGTTAACTCCAGAGGAAAAATCCTCTTGAACGGAAAAAAACGAACCCGCGTCAGCAGATCAAGAATACATCACAGCACAAGAGGGCCAGAGAGCAGGGGAAGAAAGCCACCATGGTTTACGACCACCTGGTCATCGAGGGGAAAAGGTTTGACCTCACTGCTGAAGACAGACTGGTTGAAGCTGGATAGCGTGTCGGCCGGCCCCTCAGAACAGTCACAGAAACAGAAACATCCTCACACAAACATGGTGATACTGTTCCATGTTTAATGGGGGAGGAGAAATCCAAACCTACACCTGTAGCGAACTATGCACACACATGGGGTGACAGGTCAGGGCCTGTGTTGGGGTCAACCTGTTCATCCTGAAAGGTGGCAGTCAAGTTGCACGTGCTATTGGGACAGGTGGGGAGGCGAGGGGTTGCACTGGTGACAGCAAGTTGTGTTTAAATGAGAGAAAGAGATGGACAAGGGGGGATGTAAGAATGTGATGCATATTACTAAATATACTGTCGTTATCTCAGATACAGCGGGTTTTTCCGATAGGGCAGGTTTTTTCTGGAGGGGATAGTGCTAATAGGTTTAAAACACATATGTGTATTCATAACTCAGAAGCTGATTTCACTGAGAAAAAACAATGTGAACTTGATAAAAGATAACACTGTGTGTCAAAAAAAGTTGTTTTGCTGCCATGTAGAAATATACCAAGTGGCTCTAGTGAAGAGAATGTGGCAGGTAGTGGATGTGGGAGATGTGTGGATTGTGATGCTGATCGTGTGATCATGGAGAAAAACTCTGTGGATAATATTGTCTCCAGGGACCATGCGACAGATGGTGTGGGGGAGAGTGATGATGGGATGAATGAGGATGACAGGTGGAGGGTCATTACAGTCAGTTAAACGGGATGGGGGAGGAAGAGGATGCTAGTGGTGGGAGCTCGTAATGGGAAGTCTTGATGGGGTTGCAAACACATTGTCTTTTTTTGCAATGGAATGTGTGTGGTATTGTTTCAAAACTAGACGATGCTGATTTTGTAAATTTTATCTCGTAATTTGACTTTGTTTGCCTTGTTGAGACGTTTGTGAACAGATTTGAGTCTAATTTATTTGAAGATCATGATTTTTGTTTGAAACCAGCTGTTAAACTGACACAGCATAGGAGATGTTCAGGGGGGATTATTTGTCTTGTACATAAGGCTTTTCTCCCTTACGTGCGCTATTTTGATGATAGCAGTGACTGTAGTGTGTGTTTGATTCTTGATAAAGATTTTTTTTTCCATTTTCCTAGAAATGTTTTATTTGTTTGTACCTCCTTACAACCAGAAAATTCTCCATATTATTCGTATTTTGATTATGACGATGGAGTTAGTATACGTGAAGAAAATATTTTGGAAAAGATGTTCATGTTTGATGATATTGATATTATACTGTGTGGGGATTTAAATGCTCGGACTTCTGACTGCTTCCCTGATTTTGTAGATAAAAACAATTTACAAGAAAATTGTAGTAAATATGCTGATTATCATATTAAAAGGCATTCTAAGGATACCACAATAAATTCATACGGTAGAACATTACTGAATGCTGGTCAGCAGTGGGTTTATACATATCAAATGGTGTCTGTAAAAATGACGAGAATGGTTGTTACACATATATTTCTGACCAAGAGAGCAGCCTTGTTGATTATTTCATAGCTTCTGTGCCTTTCTTTGATTTTGCTTGTGATTTCATATTGATTCAAATCATTTACCCGTTTTGTTATGTTTAGATATAAATTTTAGGAGCGCCTCTAATAGAAAATGTGGGGAGGTAGGGGAAGATCAGTCCATAAGTAAGTACAGATGGAAACCGTCACTTGCTCAAACCTTTACTGACTCAATGAATGCTAGAAGTGTAAAAGATGGTAGGAATAGGGCAGAAGAGTTGATAAATAATGATGTCAATCTAGCGATAAATACGTTCAATCAAATTATTGGAGATCAAGCAGAACACATGAAGACAAGAATTCAGTTTAATAAACAGCTACAGAAAGACTGGTTCGATCACGAATGCAGAGTATCAAGACGTAAAGTACGAAGACTGTATAGACAATTCAAACGCTCATCACAGAAAGACGATAGGACATTATTTTGTATCGCACAAGAGAATATAAAAATATGCTTATCAGAAAGAAAAAAGAGTACAATGATATACTTTGAAAAGAACTACTGGTATCGTTAACAGTCAAACTAGCTTTTGGGAAACTATCAGAAAAATATCACGCAAAAGATCTCAGCCACATAATACAATATCTGCAAGTCAGTGGTTTTATCATTTCAAAGATATTCTAGAAAAGGAAGTAAATGTGTCAGTTGAGACTGAAGACATAAGGGGGGGGGGGGGGGGGGATACACTGTTAGACAGCCCTATCACAGCTCAGGACATAATGCTAGCAATTGGGTGATTTAAAAAAACGGTAGATCTGCAGGACCTGATGGGTTGATGGTGAGTTTTTCACATTTTCAGGGGAATCTGTGTTACATTTTTTAGTGAAGCTATTCAATCATTTGCTTGACAAGGGCATCTATCCAGAGGGCTGGGTGGAATCAATCATTCTGCCTCTGTTTAAGAAAGGAAATATAAACGATATAAACAATTAAAGAGGAATATTTCTGTGTAACATAGCGAGTAAGATATTATAGTTCGGTTGTTGATAATAGATTACAAGAATAGGTAATGACAAACAATATTACAGGCGAACACCAAGCTGGGTTCAAAAAGGATTATAGCACTGTTGACCATATGTTTACTCTCTTAGCTGCTGTTCAAAAGCAATATGAAAATAACCCTAAATTATATGTTGCATTTGTAGATTTTGAAAAAGCTTTCGGTTCTGTTTCTAGAACTTTGTTGTGGCCTATTTTGTTTAAGAATGGTGTTAGAGGAAAATTACATAGATGTATACAAAGTATGTATAGAGAAGTAAAAGCTAGAGTAAGAAATGGAGCAACATTATCTGACTTTGTGAATTGTACAAGGGGTGTAAAGCAAGGCGATGTGTGTAGTCCTATATTGTTTTCATTGTTTGTCAATGATCTTGCCTTAGAAATCATAGAAAATGGAAAGCATGGAGTTTCTTTTGATTTTATAGAATTATTTGTGTTACTTTTTGCTGATGATATTATTTTGATATCAACAACTGTTGTAAGCTTACAAAGACAGATGAACAGTTTGTATCACGCAGCAACAAGATTAGAATTAAAAGTAAATATGGGGAAGACAAATATCATTGTTTTTCGTAACGGGGGTATCTAGCTAGTCATGAACACTGGAAATACAATACTTAAACTGTGAAAGTAGTAAATGCTTTTAAATATCTTGGAATTTTTCTTTCAAGTAGATTAAGTTTCACTTCTGCATGCCAGGATTTAATCAATAGAACAAAAAGAGCAGAACTTGTTATACTGAGGGTTATATATAGACTTGATTGCAGTTCATTGAAGATATTTGTAAAATTGTTTGATTCTCAGGTGCAATCTATTTTACAATATGGTGCTGAAATCTGGGCTTTTGAGAACGAAATGTAATTAAAAAGCTTCATCTGTATGCTATGAAACGTTTTATGAATGTTGACAATCGAAAGCCTAATGATCTTATTTATGGAGAAATTAGAAGATACCCTATATATTTTAATTCTGATGTAAAATGCATTGCTTACTGGCTTAGGATAACTTGACTGGAAAATCAAAGACTGCGACACAGGGCTTATAAGGTGCTGTATAATCTGAATGCTAACGGTAAGAAGACTTGGGCTACGAATGTGCGGAGGTGTTTAAATATTTATGGTTTTGCATGTTTGGGATAATCAGGGTGTTGAGGATGTTGGAAGCTTTATCAAATGCTTTAAACAAAGACTTATTGACTGCAGGTGGCAGGAATGTCATGACCATATAGAAAATAGTAGTAGATTTATGGAATATAGCATGTTTAAAGTTACAAATTGTGTTGAGCCATATACTGAAATTGAAGTGAACAGATATGTCAAAAGTGCATTGACAAAATTTAGATTTGGTGTATCAGCTATTGCATGTCATCGTTCTAGATACAACAGGAGGTTAAAAGATAAAACGATATGCCCTCTATGCCACAACTCTGTAGAAAATTAAATTCACTTTGTGTTATGTTGTCCTGTTCTTTATGACCCCAGGATTAAATGTATCCAACCAAAATATTATAAATATCCCTGTCGTTTCTGGGTTAATGTACTTATGGCATCAAAAAATGAAAATGTGCTAAATAACTTGGCATTATACATTTATAAAGCCTTAAAACGTCTGGATCATAGCTATTTTATGATATGATATACTTTGATGTTTATATTTTCCGATTGATAACGCACATGATTTACATATGGTATGTTTCATGACTACCTCTTTCAGTTGGAGGCTATGGCCTAATCTGAATAAACATTTGGCATTCTCTCTCTGTCTCTCTCTCTGTCTCTCTCTCTGTCTCTCTGTCTCTCTGTCTCTCTCTCTCTCTCTCTCTCTCTCTCTCTCTCTCTCTATATATATATATATAATATATATATATATATATATATATATAATGTGTGTAAATGTATGCATTTTGTCGTTGGTAAGTTGTTTCTTTGATATTTTTAATGATTGATTTCGATTTTTGTCACATTTTTAAAGTTTGGTTTTGAAAATGCTTTGGTTAAATAGATTTATTGTCTTGCTCTTTATTGATCATACGAAAATTCTCTCTCTCTCTCTCTCTCTCTCTCTCTCTCTCTCTCTCTCTCTCTCTCTCTCTCTCTCTCTCTCTCTCTCTCCTCTCCTCTCTCGCTCCTTTTGGTGTATGTATGTGTGGGGAACGGTGTTGGTTTTTTGTTTGTTTGTTGTTGTTTTTTAAATTTTTTTCTCATTTGTTTGTTTGTTGTTGTTTTTTCTTGTTTTTTCTTTGTTTGTTTGGGAGGGTGCTTTTGTCTGTTTTTTAATTTTTTTTAATTTTGTTGTTGTTGTTTTGGTTTTTTTTGGGGGGGTTCTGGGGTATGTTTTGTCTTTTGCTCGTCCGGGGTTGTTTATTTGTTTGTTTCTTTGTTTTTTCTTTTTCTCTCTTTTTCTTTTTAAACAAAAAAAGGTTTTTTCCCTTTGCTTCCACTGTTTGAAAATATGAGTACTGAGTGCATTTTCAAATGTGACCCCACGGGCGGGGACTGGATGTAAAAAAACACATGAGTACTTATTCATTATCCTGAAAAAAAAGAATTTGTTTCTATTACTTACAATGTGTAGATGTTCTTTTTATGACTTTATTGGCTTTTTTCCCCCTCTTTATTATGTGAGTGTATGGGTATTGCACTTATTTTATTATCATGACATTCAATTTGTATGAGTATAATTAAAAAGTGTTTGTGTTGATCGTGTGCTAAGTGAGTATTACATATTTAGAATTATCCCTGAAACACCCCCCCCCCCACACACACTCACCTACCCACCCACCCACACACACACACACACACATACACACACGCACTCCCTCACACACGCACTCCCTCACTCACTCACTCACTCACTCACTCACTCATATTCTCTCCCTCAATGACTGTATAGGTTTAGATTTCTTCTTATTTTATTTCTTGTTTTTATTGTGTGGATGTATGGGTATTAAATTTATTTCATTATCATGACATATAATTTGAAACGAATATAATCTAAAATGAGTGTTGATGGGATCGCATACTGTTTTGGGAATTATATATTGGATATTATCTCTGAAATACATACACACACTCTCTGTCTCTGTCTCTTTCTCTCTCACCTTTTATCGTCTTGCTTATAGTTATAGTGTATCCTGATGAAGGATTCATATTTTATATTTTCAATACTTAATTGGACTTGCATCTGTACTTAAGTTTTAATGAGTGCCCTATTTCAATGTCTTTTAGTTATGTGTAACAAGTATGTGTACCATTTGACAATGTGTAGATGTTTATCTTTATGACTTATTAAGTTTGGTTGTGTTATTTTTCTTGGCTCTGTTGTTGTTCTTGTTTGTTGTTTGTCTGTTTTTCTCTTTTTATCTTCTTCTGTTGGTTTGGTTTTTCTTTCTCTTTTGTTTGTTTGTTTGTTTTGGTTAGGGTTTTTTGGGAGGGGGGGGGGGGGGGTATTTTTAGGGTTTTCTTTTATTTGCTTGCTTTGGGGGGGGGGGGGTTGTTGGGGGGGAGCTGTTTTGAAAAGGGTTATTTCCCCTTGTTTTTATTGTGAGACTGTATAAGTATTGGGTTATTATTATTAAGATGTATCCCTAACGGGCGGGGACTGGATGTAAAAAAGCACATGTGTGCTTATTCATTATCCTCGAAATAAAAGAATTTGTCATTGTCATTGTCTCTCTTTTCACTTCACTTCACTAGAGCCCGAAGAGATTGGAACACGGCTTTCAATAAGCTGTCCTCAGCCTTGCTGAAAAGCAATGTTTAAAGAGGTCACGTTGAATACAGTGCCCGACACGCCAGACTGAAGATCACGTCAATGCAAGCGGCGCAAGTACACAGAGTGAGAAAATCACGGATGTCGAAAGAGTAGTTCATTCTCGGCCGGCAATTTTAGGTCATTGCAAACAGTCTCCTCGTCTGAGTGGCAACTGTTTGATGGCGAATATTAACTCTTAACCCTGCTGAAGTATTATACCTGTGTTGTATTGTATCTTATTGTGTTGTTTTTCTTTTTCTTGTTTTGTTGTTGTTGGTGTTGTTGTTGTTGTTGTTTTTCTCTTCGTTCCTCGGCTAGAGCTCTGACGTTCTCCAATGGTGAGATTTTGTGTAGGCAAGTTTTTAACCCCGACAATTAAGGTAGCCACATTGCGACTTCAGGATTTATTGAATTGCATACCTTTAAAAAAAATTTAGCGTGGCCCAAGCGTGGTTAATATGGATCCATTTTTTTCAGTGCCATTGTCACTCATTGAGGGGTCACAGCCTGCAGCTACATCAACAGAACAAGTCTGTGCAGGATTGCTTCCTTTACTTTCTCTACTAGTTTCGGGATAGCTCAGTGGTCAGAGCACTCCCTTTCTCCAAGCCAAGGTTAAGCAGCGTGGTTACCACTTGGATGGGTGACCGTTTGCGCACCTTGGCTTCAGTACAGTTCAGCCAATTCACCCAGCTGTAAATGGGTACCCGTCTCTTTAGGGTCAGGGAAGGTAAAGCAGCGAGGGAGAGGAGATGGGCGCCGCCCTCAATATACTGGCTCCTAGAGAAGCTGGGGTCTCTGACACTTCGCTTCCCTACGACAACATAGGCTATGGGACACCTTTACCTTTTGCTAGCTTCGTTAGCTTACTGCTTGCATGTTGCATTGCGGTTTCTTTTGAAGGCATAAGAAGTATGAAAGAAAGGAAATTCTTCTTCTTCAGATTTTCGCATGTATGCGAAGGTTTGGGATTTTTACTATCTCCAACGTCAACTTAAAACGCAGAGCTTCCAGCACCTTTATTTATTTATTCTTTTATTTCGAGGATAATGGAATAAATCAACCTTGTTAGGGAAGCATATACACTTGCAAACAGGAATTTGTTTTTAAAAGATGTTGATGGCGCTGCTCTTGTGGCGGCAAGCTCTCCTCGGAGAGAACAGCCAAAATTTCACGCAGAGAAACCTGCTGTGACTGAAAGTGGTATTCAATTCAATTCAATTCAACTTATAAGAATTGGCAGGATGGTTTAAGACGTTCACCTGCCCAACAAGTAAACCGTAAGCTTCTATGTTCGATTCTCAGCCTTGCCCTTTCTTCCCAGTTTGACGAGAAAATCGAGCTAAATGTCGAAGTCCTTCGGATGAGACTATAAACCGAGGCACCGTGTGAATACACGCAGAACATCTTGCGTCCATGTTAAAAACCCGTTCCCCCTTTCAGAAGAGTATACCACTTCGTGCCGGTAGGAACGGATGACAAAATGTCAAAAACACATTCACACAGGTGTCGTGCTAAGACACTATCCCGAAGTCGGAATAAAGGTAAAGAAGGTAAAGGAGTACCATAACCTATAAGGTCGTAGGGGAGCGAGGCGTCAGAGACCTCACTTCTCTAGGGGCTAGCATATTGAGGGCGGCGCCCATATCCCCTCCCTCGCTGCTTTACCTTCCCTGACCCTAAAGAGGGCAGGTACCCATTTACAGCTGGGTGAACTGGGGGAACTGTACTGAAGCCAAGGCGCGCAAACGGTCACCCATCCAACTGGTCACCACGCTCGACGCTGCTTAACTTGGCTGGGGGAAAGCGAGTGCTCCGACCACTGAGCTATCCCGTCCCCTTAAGTCGGAATACGGCTACCTAAATGTTGGCGCTTTGATTTGTTTTTACATGACATCGCGCTATATACATTCTATGTATTATTATTATTATTATTATTATTATTAGTAGTAGTAGTAGTAGTTAGTAGTAGTAGTAGTAGTAGTAGTAGTTGTATTGGTCTTTCTCTGTTTCTGGTCCATCCACCTGGAATGAACTCCCTCTTTCACTTCGCCAAAACCCTTCACTTGATACCTTCAAATCCTGCCTCAAAACACACTTATTTTCTGCCTGACACTTTCCCCTCATATCTGTTCCTACTTTTCAACAGCATCCTTTACCTCCTTCATTACCACCTAAGTGTGTGTGTGTGTGTGTGTGTGTGTGTGTGTGTGTGTGTGTGTGTGTGTGTGTGTGTGTGTGTGTGTGTGTGTGTGTGTGTGTTTGTGTGTGTGTGTGTATATGTGTGTTTGCGCATAAACTTGAAATATCTTACGTTATTTGAGGAAAGTTACATGCCTGTATCTGATTTGAGTGCAGGCGCTTTGATTTGTTTCTTTTACAAGATTAAGCTCTATATAAATTCCACATATTATTATTATTATTATAAAATCCCGGTGGCATACACAAAAATCTCACCATTGGTAAACCTCGGAGCTCCAGCCAAGGAGGAAGGACAAAAAACCCTAAACCGTCCGACATATCTTGTTCCTATTTTCACATAAATTTATGGCTCTAACATCAAACGGTTTTTCAGTTATTGAAATGAAGAAGAAAAGAACCCCACACTGGTGCAGGTTCCGCCAAAGCATTTAGTTCAAGCAGCATACACAAACCACCAGAGGTCTATGCATGCACTGTAACCAACCAGCCAACCAACCAACCGTCATATTCATATTTTATAATGTGCCTCTCCACACCTGGGTGAATTTAAGACTGTACATACATGCTCAAACAGGCCGAGAAGAATGATTTCTGTTTCTTTATTCCATTACAAGTTGTGAAGATGAAATACTGCTCTACGTGTGTAAAAAAAGGTAAAGGAGTCCCATAACGTATAAGGTCGTAGGGGAGCGAGGCGTCAGAGACCTCACTTCTCTAGGGCCAGCATATTGAGGGCGGCGCCCATCTCCTCTCCCTCGCTGCTTTACCTTCCCTGACCCTAAAGAGGGCAGGTACCCATTTACAGCTGGGTGAACTGGGGGAACTGTACTGAAGCCAAGGCGCGCAAACGGTCACCCATCCAAGTGGTAACCACGCTCGACGCTGCTTAACTTGGCTGGGGGAAAGCGAGTGCTCCGACCACTGAGCTGTCCCGTCCCCTACGTGTGTAGTATAGTTTAAAAAAATGTGGGGGAAAATATCGGGTTGCTTCAAACCTTTAAGACATTGACAGCTTCCCTTCTAAAGGGGCGAAAATCTTCAATGATAGAATATGGTATATGCGCGCGTTTGTGTTTCTGCCAAACACTTGGGTGTTGTGTTTTTACGTGTCTGCTTTAAAAAAACAAACAACTTTGCATATTTGGGTAAAAAAAATGGTGGGAACGGGGGTTAGAAATGAGACTTTTTGGTGTGCAGTGTATATTTGTATTGTGTTCTATGCAAAAACTGAATAAAAAGTGTTAAAAAATATGGTATATCATATGGTACCCCCCCCCCTTCCCCAGCCAACTCTGTTAGAGCTAATGGTGAGATTTTGCTTATGTGACCGTTTTTACCCACCTTCAAGGTAGCCGCTCTCCGACTTTGGGAATAGTATCTAAACATGACACCTGCTTGCAGGCAGTTTAAAAAAAAAAGTCATCCGTTCGTACTGGCACGCAATGGCCTATGGTTCCAAAAGGCAGAACGGGTTTTAACGTGTGCGCAAGAATGTTCTGCGTGCCTTTGCTTGCGGGACCTCGGCTTATAGTCTCGTCCGCAGGGCATTTCGGGGAGTGGAGTGGGTATTAGTGTTCACTCCAGGGGAAAATCTCCTACAACGAGCTCGACCGTGGGCCATCAGATCAGCAGCCACTAGACTATACCGTCCCAGACATATGATCTATTTTATTGTCTTTCATGATAACCTCTGCGTGTGTGTGGTGTGTGTGTGTGCGTGTGTGTGTGTTTGTGTGTGTGTGCGCGCGTGCATACATCTGTACTTGCGAACTTTAATGAATGAGTGTCTGTATTATGTAAATGGCTATCACTGGTTTTCTTTAAGGTGTGGGAAATGGTTGCCTTGGTGTGTGATATTGCTTTGTGCTGTTTTATATAATGAATGTTTATTTGTCGATTGTTTATAGCTATGCTTGTAAACTACATGGATTTTTAAATTTGTGTATGTGTGTTTGTGTGTGTAATTACACTTTCTCCCGCACCCTCTAAGCACACACACACACACACACACACACACACACACACACACACACACACACACACACACACACACACACACACACACACACACACACAGCTTCCACTAATATCACTTTGTGTGAAGAGACAAAATCGAATCGAAGAATTCAGCTTCTATAATAAACAACACACAAACTTCAACTCGCACAGAACTTGCACGCACCACTGTGGTAGTCTTGTGCATATATTTTTTAAAAGATTTATATCTATTTACAAAGGAACCCCCCCCCCCCCCCCCCAAGAGCTGTGGGCTCACTTACACCATTCCAGCAGCACTCAAAGACAGCCAGAGTTGTTTGCGCGGTAACCAACGACCTTCTGTGTGGATAACCACAACCAGGGAACTTTAGAAGTTATGAATACAATCGTGTCATGAATTCTGCTTCTGTCATTCTTCATGTAAAAGGTAACGGTAAAGGTGTCCCATAACCTATAACGTTGTAGGGGAGCGAGGCGTCAGAGACCTCACTTCTCTAGGGGCCAGCATATTGAGGGCGACGCCCATCTCCTCTCCCTCGCTGCTTTACCTCCCCTGACCCTAAAGAGGCAGGTACCCATTTACAGCTGGGTGAAGTGTGTGTGTGTGTGTGTGGGGGGGGGGGGGGCTGTACTGAAGCCAAGGCGTGCAAACGGTCACCCATCCAAGTGGTAACCACGCTATATGCTGCTTAACCTTGGCTTGGAGAAAGCGAGTGCTCTGACCACTGAGCTATCCCGTCCCCATTCTGTATGTAGGCTGTGGAAATAAAATGCATCACAGCAGGCGGCAGCTCTGAGCAAATGAAATAGTGGAGAATGGGACAGAAGGAATCAGGTACAGGCAAACTGCCGTTCGTTCTGTTCCAAATGCGGCTTCGAATCCTTCAATAATAATAATGCATGGGATTTATATTGCACCATATCTTGCAAAAAACAAATCAAAGCGCTTTCGTTCATCCTACTCATTCACATGCAACCAGTTACAATTAATAGTTTTTATAAATTCAATTGTATACACACACACACACACACACACACACACACACCACGCACGCGCGCACACACACGCACACACATAAAGGTTATACACTTCGGCAGGGTGATTGGGTGAATCATTGAACAGCCGTTGAGATTTGAATCCATTTCACCCAGGCCAGAGTTACTTCCCTGTACTCATGGCCAGTACTCTCAGAATATAGGAAGATTCTCCTCAATGTTGTTTAAACGATTGGTATTATTAGAAATAACATATACAATTTGTTCGAAAATTTTGCAATATAAAAACATAATTGTTGTTATAATATCTTCTTAAATGGTACAAAGTTAAAAACAAAAGTGAATTAAAAAAAAAATTTCCATATGTATTATATTGAATAAACAATATAGTTGCATTAAAAAAAAATCAAGTCATCTATCTAAAAGCAGCAGCAGCAGCAATAAGCAAATGAACTACAATATTATAACGTAGGAATTTAATTCGGTTATGATTTTGGTTTAAACATGATTAATTCAATTTGCATACAACATAAGCAAACATCAACACAGCAGGGGATGACAAAATTTACAAAACTGCATACACACGGGGGACTGGATGAAAAAGTACAAGAGTGCTTATTCCATTATCCTCGAAATAAAATAATAATAATAATTCTCTCTCTCTCTCTCTTTCTCCTATTCTACAACCCACCCCCTTCCCTCAATCTCTCCTGACCCCTTGCTTTACCAAACCAATAGATCTTGCCTAATTCCCCAGAGAAACCCGAACTCAAAACGTCAACCGATTTTTCAGTAATTGAACATGAATAATGAAAAGACTATTCAATGCCAGGTACCGCTGCAATACAAGTACCGTCCATGCCCGCTCTTCAAGCAAGCAGTATTCACAGACAACAGGCGCAGCGGTATGGCATGGTGCGCTTCAGTGATTTGCCTGAACTATAAAAAAAACACCCACAAAACAAACAAAACAAAAAACCAGTTAGGAAAGCGGTTAGTGTTTGGATAGTAACCAACGGTTTTTTCAGCTGTGTGTGTAACTCCACAACATGGCGACTTCAGATATGACTTATACACACGCACACCCGTGTGCGCGCGCGCGTGCACGCACGCACGCACGCACGCATATACACACACACTATTGATTTTTGCTATTTTTGTTCGTCTTCATTCTGTATATGTTGCAAAAAGAGAAACAACATAGAAGCACGAAGCTCATTCATCAGTAAAGAATAATTATGAAGGAGGCGGGGACGCACGATAGCTCAGAGGTCGGAGCACTCGCTCTCCTCCAAGTTAAGTCCTAAGCAGCGTTCAACACGGTTACCAAGTGGATGGGTGACCCGTTCACGCGCCTTGGCTTCAGTACAGTTCCCCAGTTCACCCAGCTGTAAATGGGTACCTGCCCTCTTTAGGGTCAGGGAAGGTAAAGCATCGAGGGAGAGGAGATGGGCGCCGCCCTATAATATCCTGGCCCCTAGAGAAGTTGAGGTCGCTGACACCTTGCTTTCTAAGGACTGCATAAGTTATGGGATGCCTTGACCTTTATTCATTTATTTATCTATCAATTTATTAATTTAGAAACGAGGTATCTATCTACAATCTAACTGGTTTTGCAGCATTATCACAGCTCTAAATCACTACGTGGCTTGTGAAGATTTAATCCACTTTTAGAATATGGGTTTGTGTGGTGTGTGTGTGTGTGTGTGTGTGTATGTGTGTATGTGTGTATGTGTATGTGTGAGTGTGTGTGTGTGAGTGTGTGTGTGTGTGTGTGTGTGTGTGTGTGTGTATGTGTGTGTGTGTGTGTGTGTGTGTGTGTGTGTGTGTGTGTGTGAGTGTGTGTGTGTGTGAGTGTGTGTGTGTGTGTGTGTATGTGTGAGTGTGTGTGTGTGTTGTGAGTGTGTGTGTGTGCTGCTCTGATGCCAGACAGAATGAACCGTCTAGCATTATACTGATTTTCTTTGGAGACTTGGGATCCCCAGTTGTGCCCCGGTGGGTAAGACGTGTGACGCTTAGTCACAGGGTCAGGGGTGCAATTCTCCCTGTTAGCCAACACCTTGCCAGAGATTCTCTCTTCTGAAGCCCGCTGTGTGCATGACCCAGTCCATTGGTAGTCACTGTGGGTGATGAGGCACTGAACTGAGATCTCGTGCAACAACACTCGCAGTCTTCACCGCACATAGAATTCCATCGCATACACACAGGGGACTGGATGTAAAGAGACTCATGGGTGCTTATTCTATTATCCTCGATATAAAAGAATAAATGAATGAATAAATAAATGACAGATATCTATATATCTATATCATCTATATCAAAACAATCAGTAAAATATAAAAGTCAGTAAAACATTGGGAGGAAACGCACACACATACAGTACTGAATAACACAAGTAATATTAAAATCTAAACTGCACACTACTTTTAATCTACCCTTTAAAGCAACACCAACCTCCGCCCCCCCCCCCCCCCATCTATCTATCTATCTATCTATCTATCTATCTATCTATCTATCTATCTATCTATCTATCTATCTATCTATCTATCTATCTATCTATCTATCTATCTATCTATGTGTGTGTGTGTCTGTGTGTGGTGGGGGGGGGGGGGGGGGGGGGGGGGGGGGGGGGGGGGGGGGGGGGGGGGGGATTGGTGTTGCTTTAAAGGGTAGATTAAAAGTAGTGTGCAGTTTAGATTTTAAAATTATTTGTTGTGTTATTCAGTACTGTATCTGTGTGCATTTCCTCCCAATATTTTATTGACTTTTATATTTTACTGTATATATCAAAACAATCAGTAGAATATAATAAGTCAATAAAACATTGGGAGGAAATGCAGCTAGTTGTATTATTATTGGTTATGGTAATAATGTAGTTAGATAATATTGATCAAGTTTTTTGTTCCTAGATAGATGGCTTGATGAAAAAAAGCAAATGCATTGCTTATTCAATGTACCATTTGGAAAAAAAAATGACTTGACGCACGCACGCCCATAGATACTAAAAGCTTATAAAGATCATGATATGCACGATATATCGTAGACAAATATTCTAGAATAACAAGAAAAGCTATACATACTTATATGATTACACTTACTTAAATGAACACACACACACACACACACACACGGCAAAACTAAGTTCGAATAACTATCTACAGTTGCTAACAACTTTGTCTAAAGAGTTTTTATGGATGGCAGGCAGATATTGTTTCAAACTGACATTCAAAAAGTATGGGAATGTTTGATATTGTTCCTCCCCATATACAACATTCGTTCGTTTGTTATATTCTTTAAACACATTTTATACGGAATGCATTTAACTTAAGATGAATAATGAACCTAGCTTGATATTTATGAAATCCAAAACAAGAATAAAGAATGTGATGAATCTCACTAAAGGTGGAAGAATTACACAGATGATACCCTGCATCTTCCACATTTTTTGGTAACAAGTTTCCAGCATGTACTTTCAATCATGCTGTATCTTTCATGGATAGAAATAGGTATGTCGAGAATATAAGAACAATGTGAATGCCTTGCTACAGTTTTCGCAGCTGTGTGTGTGTGTGTGTGTGTGTTGTGCGCGCGCGCGAGTGCTATATTACATAGCATGATTGTTAAAGGGAGCTAAATCATTGGCATGCTTTCCCTGGTTTCTTCTAACAGTATAGTTATTTCCCATAACACGTTCTGCGCTGTATGCTTTGTGAAGATATTACTCATATTTTGTTTGTTTTGTGCATTAACACTTTTCAGAATAACCCCCCCCCCCCCCCCCCCCCCCCCCACCTTTCTATCTCTCCGTCTCCGTCTGTCTCTCTCTGTCTGTCTGTCTCGCTCTCTCTCTTTGTTTGGTTGGTTGGGGGTGGGGTTTTTTTTTTGGGGGGGGGGGGGGGGAGGGGGTGTTCTGGGGGTTTATTTTGTTTCTTGTTTGTCTGGGGTTGGGTTTTTTGTGTTTTTTTCCTCTCTTTTTCTTTTTTAAAAAGTTTTTTCCTTTTGCTTCTACTGTTTGAAAGTATGAGTACTGAGTTCATTATCAATATGTGACCCTGCGGGCGGGGACTTGATGTAAAAAAGCACATGAGTACTTATTCATTATCCTGGACAAAAAGAATTTGTCTCTATTACTTACAATGTGTAGATGTTCTTTTTATGACTTTATTGGGTCCCCCCCCCCCCCTCTTTATTGTGTGAGTGTATGGGTATTGCACTTATTTTATTATCATGACATTCAATTTGTATGAGTATAATTGAAAAGTGTTGGTGTTGATCGTGTGCTATGTGAGTATTATATATTTAGTATTATCCCTGAAACACACACACACACACACTCACACTTACACACACACACACACACACACACTCACACACACACACACACACACATTCTCTCCCTCAATGACTGTATAGGTTTAGATTTCTTCTTTTGTTTTGTTTCTTGTTTTTATTGTGTGAATGTATGGGTATTGAGTTTATTTCATTATCATGACATATAATTTGAAACGAGTATAATTAAAAAAAAGAGTGTTGTTGATGGTGATCGTGTACTGTTTAGGGAATTATATATTGGATATTATCTTTGAAATACACACAAACACTCTCTGTCTCTCTGTCTCTGTCTCTCTCACCTTTTATCGTTTTGCTTATAGTTATAGTGTATCCTGATGAAGGATTCATATTTTATATTTTCAATACTTTATTGGACTTGTCCTCTGTACTTAAGTCTTAATGAGTGCCCTATTTCAATATCTTATTGTTATGTGTAACAAGTATATGTACCATTTGACAATGTGTAGATGTTTTTAGGGTTTTCTTTTATTTGTTTGCTTTCGGGGGGGGGGGGGGGGGGGGGGGGGGGTTGTTGGGGGGGGGGGGGGCTGTTTTGAAAAGGGTTGGGGGAGGGCAGTTCATGTGAGGATGTTAGTGGGGTTTTTAAGAGGTATCCCTATGGGGGGATGGATGTAAAAAAGCATGGGGTGCTTATTCATTATCCTCGAAATAAAAGAATTTGTCATTGTCATTGTCATTGTCTCTCTTTTGTTATTTAAAAAAAAACCACGTTTACTTGAAACTATTAACTCTGATTATAAATGAGAGTCCCTTCTCAGGGCAAGGGCCGTTAAAAACAAGGATGTCAACACTTATCTGTAATTCTTGGGAATGAAGATTATCAATCAATCAATCTGTCTCTCTCTGTCTCTCTCTGTATCTGTCTCTGTCAGTCAGTCTCTCTCTCTCTCTCTCTCTCTCTCTCTCTCTCTCTCTCTCGCGCGCGCGCGCGCGCGCGCGTGCGTGCGTGTGTGCGTGCGTGTTTATGTGTTCTTTCTTTAATTTAATGTCTTCACACATGAATTGATACAGACAAAATAAGTGTGTGTGTGATTGAGCATGAATGTGTGTATATGAATGTGTGTGTGTGTATGTGTGTGTCTGTTTTTTCTGTCTTAACGTGTACACGTCCTTTTAATGGGTTTGCTTTTGGTTAAGATATTTTTTAAAACTCCTCTTTCTTTAAGCTTATTGCTTGCTATCCTAGGAAAGTCACTATGATAGTTACTATGAAAGTTCCTTGGGTCAGGTGAATGTACGTATGTTAATACAAATACTTACGTTACCCTTGCAAATAAAGACTGACTCTCTCTCAATCAAAGAATAAGATTTTTTTTAAAAGATAAATAAATCTCCCCTATCGTCAGTCGTCAGTCGCCGCCAGGTGGTGTTGTCAAATAGTTGCCTCCCCTGAAGCAGTTGGTACGCGGGCAGAAACTGACGGTCTTGTTGGAACTGATCTGCAAAAAAGAGGGAACATTATCTTGATCAATATGACAAACAGTTATCTCAAGAGGAACAGAAAGATCTTTGTTACCCAGTGTCGTCTTGTCTCTCCTTGGTGCGCATGTTGTTTGTTTTCCTATACAAGATTCTATTGTACAGCTCAGTGATCCACTATGACTCTCTGACATGGAGGCTTGACTTGCACTGTCCTTAGAGTATGTGCTGCAGGCCTGGGGGCTAGCTGGCCTTTGGAGAACATCTCCAACGCTGACTGTCCGCATGCTGTCTTTGCCGAGAGAGTGGGGATGTATTGTGTCAGCAAGGCATCTCCACTACAATGAAATTTCTGCCCAATTTCCAAAACTAGCTGCCTTTTCTGCTGTTTTGGAAGTCATCGTCGAACACGATGGACAAACATATACCCCCCCCCCCCCCTTCCTGCCGGGATTTTAAGTTATACTCTGTTGACATCCATTTGTGTCATGTCAGGTCACGTTGATATCAACTGCATAATGAGGACATAACTGATGTAGGTTAAGAGTGGATTATTTCGTTCTACATAGATTTATTTAGTGTTCAGATAGAAAACAAAACTCATTCATGTTCCTATGTGTGTGGATGTTGTATTATAATATATGTAAAATGTTTGCATTAAACAAAGATTAAAAAATTTAGTAAACAAAATTCAGAATAGGGATGAACTGTTTATTCATTCATTCTCTCTATCTTCTTTGTTTAAGCTTCCTTGCCTACCCCCTTCTCTCCTTTCGGCTTTATATTATTAGCTTTCATTGTTGTGTGCATTATGTTACAGATTTGTTCCTCTTTTCCCTCTTTTTTCTCCCTCGAGGGCCTGGTGTAAAGAAGCTTCTACTTGAGATCGAGTTTATCTATGATCAAGATGTGT
>CM054136.1:8874447-8882496 GCA_028751875.1 Rapana venosa | reverse complement strand
ACACACAACACCCCACAAAACCCCCAACACACACACACACACATACACACACACACAAAACAATTTCTCCCTCAATGATTATGGTTTAGATTTCTTTTTGTTTTGTTTCTGTTTTTATTGTGTGAATGTATGGGTATGAGTTTATTTCATTATACATGACATAAATTTGAAACGAGTATAATCAAAATGAGTGTTGATGGTGATCGTGTACTGTTTGGGAATTATATATTGGATATTATCTTTGAAATACACACAGACACTCTCTGTCTGTCTGTCTCTGTCTCTGTCTGTCTGTCTGTCTGTCCTGTCTGTCTTCTCTCCTCTCTCTCACTCTCTCCTCATCCTCTCTCTCTCTCTCTCTCCTCTCTCACCTTTTATCGTTTTGTTTATAGTTATAGTGTATCCTGATGAAGGATTCATATTTTATATTTTCAATACTTTATTGGACTTGTCCTCTGTACTTAAGTCTTAATGAGTGCCCTATTTCAATATCTTATTGTTATGTGTAACAAGTATATGTATCATTTGACAATGTGTAGATGTTTATCTTTATGACTTATTAAGTTTGGTTGTTATTTTTCTTGGTTTTGTTGTTGTTGTTGTTTTCTTTTTCTCTTTTTTTTCTTCTTTTGTTGGTTTAGTTTTTCTTTCTCTTTTGTTTGTTTGTTTGTTTTGGTTGTGGGTTTTTTGGGGTGGTGGGGTGGTGGGGGGTGGTGGGTGGTGGTGGGGGGTGTTTTTAGGGTTTTTCTTTTATTTGTTTGCTTTCGGGGGGGGGGGGGGGGGGGGGGGGGGGGGGGGGGTTTGTTGGGAGGGGGACTGTTTTGAAAAGGGTTATTTCCCCATGTTTCTACTGTGAGACTGTATAAGTGTTGGGTTATTATTAAGATGTATCCCTACTGGCGGGGACTGGATGTAAAAAAGCACATGAGTGCTTATTCATTATCCTCGAAATAAAAGAATTTGTCATTGTCATTGTCATTGTCTCTCTTTTGTTATTAAAAAAATTACGTTTACTTGAAACTATTAACTCTGATTATAAATGAGAGTCCCTTCTCAGGGCAAGGGCCGTTAAAAACAAGGATGTCAATACTTATCTGTAATTCTTGGGAATGAAGATTATCAATCAATCAATCTGTCTCTCTCTGTCTCTCTCTGTATCTGTCTCTGTCTCTCTCTCTCTCTCTCTCTCTCTCTCGCGCGCGCGCGCGCGCGCGTGCGTGCGTGTGTGCGTGCGTGTTTTAATGTGTTCTTTCTTTAATTTAATGTCTTCACAACATGAATTGATACAGACAAAATAAGTGTGTGTGATTGAGCATGAATGTGTGTATATGAATGTGTTGTGTGTGTATGGGTGTGTCTGTTTTTTCTGTCTTAACGTGTACACGTCCTTTTAATGGGTTTGCTTTTGGTTAAGATTTTTTTAAAAACTCCTCTTTCTTTAAGCCTATTGCTTGCTATCCTAGGAAAGTCACTATGATAGTTACTATGAAAGTTCCTTGGGTCAGGTGAATGTACGTATGTTAATACAAATACTTACGTTACCCTTGCAAATAAAGACTGACTCTCTCTCTCTCAATCAAAGAATAAGATTTTTTTTTAAAGATAAATAAATCTCCCCTATCGTCAGTCGTCAGTCGCCGCCAGGTAGTGTTGTCAAATAGTTGCCTCCCCTGAAGCAGTTGGTACGCGGGCAGAGACTGACGGTCTTGTTGGAACTGATCTGCAAAAAAGAGGGACAATATCATTGATCAATATGACAAACATTATCTCACAAGAGGAACAGAAAGATCTTTGTTACCCAGTTTCTTGTCACTCCTGGTGCGCATATTGTTTGTTTTTTTCCTATACAAGATTCTATTGTACAGCTCAGATGACCACTATGACTATCGACATGGAGGCTTGAATAGCACTGTCCTTAGAAGTATGGTGCTGCAGGCCTGGTGGGCTATCTGCCATAGAGAACATCTCCAACGCAGACTGTTCCGCATGCCGTCTTTGCAGAGAGAGTGGGGATGTATGTGTCGGCAAGGCATTTCCACTACATGAATTTCTGTCTGCCCAATTTCCAAAACAGTAGCTCCTTTTCTGCTGTATTCATCGTCGAACACGATGACAAACATATACCCCCCCCCCCCCACCCCCCTTCCCCTGCCGGGATTTAAGTTATACACTGTTGGACTCCATTTGTGTCATGTCAGGTCACGTTGATATCAAATGCTAATTGAGAACAAACTGATGTAGGTTTTTTAAGAGTGATTATTTCGTTCTAACATAGTTTATTTAGTGTTCAGATAGAAAACAAAACTCATTCATGTTCCTATTGTGTGGATGTTTGTATTAAAATAAAGGGTAAAATGTTTGCATTAAACAAAGATTTAAAAAATTAGTAAACAAAAATCATAATAGGATGAACGTTTTATTCCATCATTCTCTCTATCTTCTTTGTCTAAGCTTCCTTGCTTACCCCCTTCTCTCCTTTCGGCTTTATATTATTAGCTTTCATTGTTGTGTGCATTATGTTACAGATTTGTTCCTCTTTTCCCTCTTTTTATTCCCTCGAGGGCCTGGTGTAAAGGTGCTTCTACTTGAGATCGAGTTTATCTATGATCAAGATGTGTGTTTTATTGTTAATATAATAATGTTAAGGATGATAATCATATCTTCGTTAAAAATTTGTAAGTGTGGTATTATATCAAGTGGTTTAAGAAAACTCGCAAGCAATCTGACGACACCGGGTTACGATTCCCGTTCACAGGGAAATTTTTTCCCCCTCTGGAGTTAACAGTGCAGACTTCACTCTCCCCAAAAGTCCTTCGGATGAGACTATAAACCGAGGCCCCGTGTTCGAACGCAGGAACAATATCTTGCGCACACGTTAAATCCTGTTCCGCTTTTCGAAAGAGTAGGCCATTGTGTACCGGTGGGAACAGATGACAAAATTTACAACACTACATACACAGGGGGACTGGATGAAGAAAAAGCACACGAGTGCTTATTTCATTATCCGAGAAATAAAATTTTAAAAAAAATTCGGACAGCCTGATGGACTTCTATGTTGGGTGACATCAGCAGTGAACCAGCCACACCAAGCTTGTCCAGTGACGTTCCTTGGGTCACTAGCAACACAGTAGGCCCTGGTATCGGGGTCTGGGTCCAAGAATTCGAATTGTCCACCAGGTTCAGTTCTCATTGTGCTGGACGAGTAAACTGTGAAGCTTTAGAGAATCAACTTCTCGGTCTGTCTGTCTGTCTGTCAGTTTATCAGTCAGTCTGTTTGTCTGTCTCTTATGTACAGTAGAAGTCTGAAGTCTAAATTCTCTCTCTCTCTTTCTCCCTCTCTCCTCATCCTCTCTCCCCCTCATTCTCTCTACCCCTCTCCCCCTCTCTCACTCCCCACTCTCTCTCCTCTCTCTCTCTCTCTCTCTCTCTCCTCTCTCAACCTCTCTCATCTCATCTCTCTTCTCTCACCCTCTCTCTCTCTCTCTAAACCGTCACTCACTCCCTCTCTCTCCCCCCTCCCACCACTCTCATCATCCCCCTCTCTCTCTCACCCCTACTCTCTCTCTCTCTCTCCCCCCCCACACCACCCTCCTCTCTCCACTCTCTCTCTCTCTCTCTCCCCCCCCTCTCATCGTCTCTCTCTCTCTCTTCTAAACACCCTCTCTCATCTCTCCTCTCTCTCTCTCTCTCTCATCCCAAATAATTTTCCTCCCCGATCCCTCTTCTTCTCTCTCTCTCTCCACCTCAACTCGCTCGCTCTCCTCACTCTCATCTCTCTCCCTCGACTCCTCTCTCTACCACTCAAATCTCCTCTCTTCTCTCCTCTTCTCCCATCCTCCCCCGTCCCCCCTCTCACACATCTCTCTCTCACCCATCTCTCTCTCCTCTCCTCTCCCCCCCTCTCCTCATCATCTCTCTCTCTCTCTCTACCCTCATCTCTCATCCTCTCTCTCTCCATCAAATCGCTCTCCATCGCATCATCTCCTCTCTCTCTACTCTCTCCCCTCACATCCTCTCTCACTCTCTCTCTCTACCCTCAGTCTCTCTCTCTCCTTCTCCTCACCGCATCTCACCCTCTCTCTCATCTCTCTCCTCCTCTCTCTCTCTCACTCTCTCTTCTCTTCTCTCTCTATCACATCTCCCTCACCCTCTCTCTCTCCTCCTCTCCTCCCCCCAACTTCTCCTCATCTCTCATCTTCTACCTTCCTCTCTCTCTCATCATCCATCCCTCTTCCCTGTCCTCTCTCCTCTCTCTCCTCTCTCTCTCTCCACTATCTCTCATCACTCCTCTCCCTCTCTCCCCTCCTCCTCCTCTCTCTCCTCCGCTCCTCTTCACCCCTCTTTCCCCTCTCTCTCCTCTTCCTCTCCCTCCTCCTCCCCTCTCTCTCCCCTCCTCTCTCTCTCTCTACTCTCCTCACTCTCCCCCCCCTCCTCTCCTCTCTCTCCTCACTCTCTCCTCCCCGTCACCTCTCTCCTTCCTCTCCTCACTCTCCTCTCTCCTCCCCTACCTCTCTCCTTTCTCTCTCCATCTCTCCTCGGTCTCCCTCCTCTCTACATCTCTCTCCCCCCTCCTCTCTCTCTCTCTCTCGTCTCTCTCTCTCGCTCCGGCATCTCTCCCTCTCTCATCTCTCTCTCTACCCTCTCTCTCCTCTCTCTCATCTCCTCTATCTTCTCCCCTTCTCTCCTCATCTCTCTCTTCTCTCTCTCTTCTCTCACCCCCTCTCATCTCCTCTCTCTCTCTCTTCTTCTAACCCACTCTCTCTCTCTCTCTCTCTCAGCTCTCTCTCTCTCTTCTCTCTCTCTTCCCCCCTCTCTCTCTCATCTCTCTCTCTAAAACTACTCCTCGCTCTCCTCTCTCTCTCTCTCTCCTCATCCCAACTCTCTCTCCAAGCTCTCTCTCTACTCACATTCTCTCTTCTGCTCCATCTCTCCCACCCCCCACTCTCTCTCTCTCTCCTCTAAAATACCCCTCCTCCTCTCTCTCTCCTCTCTCTCTCATCGGCTCTCTCACTCTCTCCTCCTCTCTCTCGTCTCTCCCACCCTCTTCTCTCTCTCTCTCTCTCTCACCTCTCTCGGTCTCATCTTCCCTCCCTTCTCACTCTCTCCTCTCATCTCTCTCTCCTCTAACTAACCCTAAACCCTCTCTCTCTCTCCTCCTCCTTCTCTCTCTCATCAGATGCGCTTCATCTCCCCTCTCTCTCTCTCTCTCTCATCCTCCCCTCCCCCCTCGTTTCTCTCTCATCATCATCCCACTCTCTCCTCTCTCCTCTCATACAAATCCTTCCTCTACCTCTCTACTCCTCTAAAAAACCCTCCTCTTCTCTCCTCCTTCTCTATCTCTCCCTCCTCTCGCTTTCTCTCTCCTCTCTCTCTCCTCTCTCATCTACCTCTCCACATCGCTCTCTCTCCCCCCCCTCTCTCTCTCTCTCTTCTCATCCGCTCTACTCTCCTCTCTCTCTCTCGCTCCGGCTCTCTCTCTCTCTTCTCTCTCTCACTCTCGTCTCCGCGCTCACCATCTCTCCTATTCTCACTCAACTCATTCCTCTCTCCATCTCCTCTCGTCCCCATCCCTCCCCCCCCTCCTCTCCATCCTCTCTCACTCTCTCTCCTCTCTCTCTACCCTCCTCTCATCTCATCACTCTCTCTCTTCTCTCTCTCTCTCCCACTCTCTCCACCCCTCTCCCCTCTCTCCAACAACCCTCTCTCTCCTCTCTCTCTCGGTCGCATCTCTCTCACTCTCTCCCCTCCGCTCTCTCTCTCTCCACCTCTCACTCTCTCTCTCTCTCTGCTCATCCTCCATCTCAGTCTCCCAACTTCCTCCCCCTCTCCTCTCTCTGTCAGGGGCGCTTCACGCAGCGCAACTTCGCATTGTCGTTCAATATGAGAGACCAACACTAAGCTGATGTCTAGAGTATCAACATTAAACAAACAACAACAACAACAACAAAAACAACAACCAACAACACAACGAACAACAGCAGCAACAACAATCCACAACAACAACAACAACAACAACAACAACGACACGAAGAAGAAGAAAAGAAGAAGAAGAAGAAGAAGAAAAGAAAGAAAATGAAGAAGAAAAGAAGAAGAAGAAGAAAATGAAGAAGAAGAAGAAGAAATGAAGAAGAAGAAGAAGAAGAAGAGAAAATGAAGAAGAAGAAGAAAGAAAATGAAGAAAAAGAAGAAGAAGAAAATGAAGAAGGAGGAGAGGAGGAGGAGGGGAGGAGTGGAGGAGGAGGAGGAGGAGGAGGAGGAAAGTTTGCTGTGGCGGTAAATCAACCGATTTCAGTAATTGGCATTGCTGGGTTTGGGTAATTTTTAAAGAAAATTATTAAGCAATGAGATGGTTACAGTTCTGCTCTGTCCTACTGTCCCGGCCCCTCAACTACAAACAATACTTTCCTCACTTATTCCTCCAATACCAGCAGCCTTACTCAAAGCTTTAGCGCTCTCTTTGTCCCAACAAAAGCATGCCTACGTAAGCTTTGGGTCAGAAATAATCCTGTTTTTCCCCAAAACGTAAGCAGTCAGAGTTTTGGAAACTGGCACCAGAGGATGGGTGGAAAACGGTTCCAGACACGCAATGCTGTCAGGCAGCTGGTTGTCAGGTGGAAGCAGGATCATGTAACTGGCACACTTGGAAGCTGAAGGATGAGTTGGGGGGGGGGGGGGGGACCTCCCAAGAACAAGAGAAAAAGGAAGCTGGCTCCGGATTACATTTTTGGAGAATGACGGCCATCAGGAATGTCTTTTTGCTGTAGTGTGCCATCAGGAATGTCTTTTTGCTGTAGTGTGCCATCAGGAATGTCTTTTTGCTGTAGCCTGTGCTGTGCAGAGCGGAGCGTACCAGATGTGTAGATAATGGTTTAGGGCAAAGAGTGTGTGTGTGTGTGCGTGCGTGCGTGTGTGTGTGTATTGTGTGTGTGTGTGTGTGTGTGTGTGTATGTGTGTGTGTATGTGTGTGTGTGTGTGTGTGTGTGTGTGTGTGTGTGTGTGTGTGTGTGTGTGTGTGTGTGTGTGTGGGTATGTGTGTATGTGTGTGTGTGTGGGGGGGGGGTATGTGTGTGGTATGTGTGTGTGGGTATGTGTGTGTGTGTGGGTGTGTGTGTATGTGTGTGTATGTGTGTGTGTGTGTAAGTGTGTGTGTGCGCGCACACACACACACGTGTATATCTATCTATCTATCTATCTATCTATCTATAAAAATGTATGTGTGCCTGAGCGTGCGTGCATGTGTGCGAGCGCGCGTGTGTGTATGTGTGTGCATGCGCGCGAGCGTATGTTCGTGCATGCGTGCGTGCGTTGATGTGTTTTAGTGGGAGCCATCACTTATTTAGTCATTATACTACAGTTTGAAGTTTGCTCCTTTTGATTTTATTATAACACTCCGTTTCTGTTCTTGGGAGAAATGTATGGCCTGTGTGCGTGCGTCCTTTCCACAGCAGCAGTTTTCTGACCTTTACAAACGATAGCTGGTCATTCCCTTTTGGTAGAAAACTGCTACTGGTTCAGTGACTGTGGCCACAGAGAAACGATCTGTGTTCAGCGCATGATATAAAAGAATAGATAATAAATATAAAGAAAGGTTTTCTTTTAAAAAAAAAAGAAAGCTTTTTGACACTAATGTTCAACCAACTGTGCAACATGGCTCCAAAATAGACTTTTTAGAAATCTACGGTCTGCTGCGTATATATTCTATACTTAAAATCAAAGAACATGAACAATTATAAAATAAGCCCAGTCCTGTTAAGCTTGTTGATGTGAAAGGAATAGGTTCCCTGTAATTATAAGCAAATTTCTCGCTGATGACTGCCTTTGTTAGAGGTATTTATTTTTTAAAATTTCATGTTATTCTTTTATATAGAAGATAATGGAATAAGCACTTTTGTGCTTTTTACCATCCATCCCCGTGTGTATGCGGATTTGTGAATCTGTCATCTGTTCCCACTGGCACACAATGGCCTACTCTTTCGAAAAGCGGAACAGGATTTAACGTGTGTGCAAGATGTTCTTCGTGCGTTCGCACACGGGACCTCGGTTTATAGT
>CM054136.1:8869447-8871947 GCA_028751875.1 Rapana venosa | reverse complement strand
CGCACTATGTCAGCGTGGCCTTGTTTCAGGGCATGTGTCTGTCTGTGTGTATATATAGGAGCAGCGACCTGACAAGAATTTGTTAAAACTTACAGTTAACGAATGCGTGTGAGTCTTCTGCTGGCTCTTCTGTCTACACTCTGCTGGGGCATCCTACTGAAAGGGTGGGTGGTTTTTTAAACACTGAATTCATTCATTTATTTTGGTTGTGTGACAAAGCCTGGGTCTCTCAGAATTTGTCCTGCTCATTCTGTAATAGTGTCCATCAACGGATCCATTGGTGTGGGTTTTTTTTTCCCTGTCTGGGCCTTCAAGTTATTTCCACGACATTTCCTTGGAGAGTTGTTTTTGGCGTAACCATTGGATCTTGTATCGTGTGTGAGTATCACCCATTGAATAAGTGATTGGAAGCATAGCAACATTTGAAAGCAGTGCAGCATTTTAAAGCGTAGTAACATTTTAAAGCATTGCAATATTCTAAAGCATAATAAAGCGTTGCAGTATTTCAAAGCCTAGTAATAATTATTTTAAAGCATTGCAGTATTTTAAAATATAACAACATTTTAAAGCATTGCAGTATGTTAAAGCGTAGTGACATGTAAAAGCATAGCAACATTTTGAAGCGTGGCAATGATTGTTTTAAAGTGTAGCATGATTTCATAATATTTAAAATGTTGCAACATTTTAAAGTTTGGCAACATTTTAAAGCATAGCAACATTTTAATACATAGTACCATATCAATGTAAAAAGGTGTTCCATAACCTGTGTGGTTGTAGGTGAGCGAGGCATCAGAGACCTCAGCTTCTCAAGGGGCCAGCATATCGAGGGCGGTGCCTATCTCCTCTCCCTCGCTGCTTTACCTTTCCTGATCCTAAAGAGGGAAGCAGGTACCCATTTACAGCTGGATGAACTGGGGAACTGTACTGAAGCCAAGGCGCGCAAACGGTCACCCATCCAAGTGGTAACCACGCTGGATGCTGCTTGACTTTGGCTGGGGGAAAGCGAGTGCTCTGACCACTGAGCTATCCCGTCCCCACATATCAATGTATAGCAACATTTCTAATATAGGTATCCATACCTAGTTTACACTAGTAACTGACAAAGCTTTTAAACTAGGTCAGTGTGTGTGTGTGTGTGTGTGTGTGTGTGTGTGTGTGTGTTGTGTGTGTGTGTGTGTGTGTGTGTGTGTGTGTATGTGTGTGTGTGTGTGTGTGTGTGTGTGTGTGGTGTGTGTGTTTTGTTTCTTTGTTGTTGGTTTTTTTCAACTTGAATTTATACAACTGCGGCAAGATCCATTATTATTGTGTGAAGGTAGGCAGATTCTCCCGATAGCCAGGCATACATTATTATCGCAGTTTGATTGAAACATGAATTTGATATCAGTAAAGATTGTTTTTATTCCACCCCCCCCCCCCCCCCCCACCAGTTTCTTCTATCTTTTTTTTTATTCATTTGTTGGGGTTGTTGTATCGTTTATAAACTGATCACTACAGGATAACTTTTTCACGAGTTTTTGTTAATTAAGCATCATCATTCATTGAGGTCCATTTTTCCTGTGGGATGAAGTTCATAATGGATCGGTGGTCTAGAGGTAACACACCTGCCTAGAAAACTCTGGGTCGGAAGTGTGCGGTGATTTGATCCCCGTTTGGGCAAAAAAACTTTTCCCTCCATCCACTAGACCATGAATGGTGGTCTGGGTGGTAGTCTTTCAGATGAAACGATAAACCGAGATCACGTGTGTTACACATAACTATTTAGCGCACGTAAAAGAACCCACGGCAAAAGAGTTGTCCCTGTCAAAATTCTGTAGAAAAAGCCACCCACAGCGCGCAAATCCAGCATGACTTAGCCAAGGGTCCAGTGCTAAAATCAGCACGCCCCTTCCTTTTTACCAAGTCCAAGAGTGGTCAGTTTCTGCTGTACTTAGCACCAGCTGGGATGGGATGGACAGCAGCCGATAGCGGCTGAAAGTGGGGGAAACTGACAGCTGTGCACTCCGATAGGGAGACAAATACTGCTGCTGCAGACAGGAAAAAAAATGGGTGGCGCTGCTCATGTGGCGACGCGCTCTCCCCCGGGAAGAGCATCCCGAATTTCACGCAGAGAAATCTGCCGTGACTTAACGTGGTATAAAAAAAAACCCATAAACGTAGTGTTTTCTACCATATTGCACTGTGCTGTATTGCATTCAGGTAATGAGTTACTATTTTTTTTATATTGGGTGGTATTGTGTTACTTTGTATTGTATATAATTATTGTCATTGAAAGAGCTCCCTGCACCCCCCCCCCCCCCCCCCCGCACCCCCTACGGGAAGAGAAAGATTGGAAAAGATGAAGCCAAACCACCGCTAGCTTTTATAACATTAATGATTATCTTTTCTTACAGGGAGTCTGTGAGGGCGGGAGAGCCTAGTGGTTAGAGCGTTGAGCTCGAGATCTGACAGCCCAGGTTTGAACCACCACCCAGACGCTCATTTGAGGAGATTCCACCACCCC
>CM054136.1:8784447-8854447 GCA_028751875.1 Rapana venosa | reverse complement strand
ATTGTATAAAAGAGTTTTCCTGACTTTTTTTTTCGTAGCACCTTTTCCCTTTCTTTCTGTTAAGACTGCTCACATCTGAAATTTATGGATCTTTAAAAAAAAAACCCAAGCTATCTCCTTTCCTCAATAGTTTTTGCCAAAACGATCAAATGAAAGACCTCATGGCTGCGATACAAAATAAATGCAGTTTCTATTCCTGGACGATGCAAAAAATCAAAATGACAACTGTCCCCCGATTTGGAATGCGGCTATATTAATGATGTGCAAAAAACCCCAAACCCGGTGGTCATGGCATACACAACATCTCACCATTGGTGAACCTCGGATCTCTAGCCGAGGAAGGGAAATAAAAAGATAACCGCTACAGCCTAATTATCTACCCCTCCCCTTTTGGTTTCTGTGTATTGTTCATCATACCAGGGTACACATGCAACTAGGGCAGAATCCTGGCGTTTTGCACTGTATAAAATGGTGTGAGCACATTGTAGGGCTTATACAATGCCGTGTCAGTTTTGCAGTTTTGCTACACTGTCTAGTCTGTACCTGACGCGTCCTCAAGGTGCTGGCTCATATTGTTGTACAAACTTCAATCTGTTAATAGTATTAAAAGCCAGACACATTGTTCCTCATATTACAGACAACAATAGTTGCTGACTGAGCGTTCTAGGAGAAATAAGAAACTTAATACTTAATGATATTAACAGCTTGTGTGTATTTATAATTATATATATATATATATATATATATATATATATATATATATATATATATATAATATATATATATATATATATGTGTGTGTGTGTGTGTGTGTGTGTGTGTGTAGCTCCCGTGTGTATGCGGTTTTGTAAATTTTGTCATTTGTTCCTACCGGCACACAATGGCCTTCTCTTTCACAAAGCCGAACAGTTTTTAACATGAACGTTTTGCATGTGAGCGTGTGTATGTATATAGTGTGTGTGTGTGTGTGTGTGTGTGTGTGTGTGTCTGTGTACTCGTGCGTTAGGTTACGACAAAGGATTGCACATCTAAAGGAGAGCAGAATGAATCCCCTATATGTCATCAGAGAGCTTACAGCTGACAGCACCATACAAAATGAAATATTGATGTGATATTTCTGGCCATGTGTGTGTGTGTGTGTGTGTGTGTGCGCGCTTGCTTGCTTGCTTGCTTGTCTGTCTGTTTGTGTCTACCTGCGTCTATGTAGGCTATGTATGCTTGTTTGGGGTGGGTTGTTTTTTTTATACCACTTTAAGTCACAGAAGATTTCTTTGCGTAAAATTCGGGCTGCTCTCTCCAGGGAGAGCGCGTCACCAAAAAAGCAGCGCCACCCATTTATTTTGTTTTTCTTTTCCTGTTTGCAACTGTATTTGCTTCCCTATCAGAGTGACTTTTTCTACAGAATTCGGCCAGGGACAACGCTCCTGTTTCCGTGGGTTCTTTTGCGTGCGCTAAATAACCCTGCCTAACACACGGGACCTCGGTTTATTGTCTCATCCGGAAGACCAGCACCCAGACCACCACTCATGGTCTAATGGAAGAGGGAAAAAGTTTCGGGGCCCAAACGGGGATCAAACCACCGTACACTTCCGACCCGGACTTTTCGCTTTCTTAGGCAGGCGCATTACCTCTAGACCACCGGTTCATCCTGTATGTCTGGGTGTGTGGCTGTGTGTCTGACGCTGGTCTATCCTGTATGTCTGGGTGTGTCACTGTGTGTCTCGCTGGTCTATCCTGTATGTCTGGGTGTGTGGCTGTGTGTCTGACGCTGGTCTATCCTCTCCACACAGCCACCATGGCGGAGGTGTCCAGGAGGTGGGGGCGGAGGAGGGAGGCTGGGCTGCAGGCCACCAACTTCAGCTATGCCCTGGGCAGCGTCATCGCCCCGCTGGTCACCGGGCCCTTCCTCCTGGCCGCTCCTCAACACACCGGTCACCTCCCTGACCACCATCACCACCACACCCACCCGCACACCACCCAGCACAGCCACCCGCACACCACCCAGCACGGCCACAACGAAACTCTTCTCCCTGCCTCTCTTCAAGAGAGGGTAGAAAGCAGCAACCTCTCTCTGAGGCTCGAGCCTGGACTGACAAACGGGTCTTCATACTTAGGCCTACCCCTCGGCCACAACGTCACCTCAACCCTTTCCAACACACCACCGACCACTCGTGTTTACTTCGCTTTCATCATCTCCGCGTCTGTAACTTTGTTGTCAGCGCTGCCTCTTATTCTAGACTACATCCGAAACAGAAAAACGGACTCCAAGGCTAAACATTTACCCAAAGAAAAGGAAAGTGCCTTAACACCAAGTGAACAGGCTGAAGGAAATAAAGACCCAAAAAGTAAACATAATAGTCCGGGAAACGTAGAGGAAAAGAAAGACGCGGATGCAACAAGGACATCGTCCCCCACACTGACTCTCCCTGTGTGGCTGTATCTGGTGGTGGTGTCGTGGTCGTGCCTGTATTTGGCCTCCCACACAGCGGTAGAGGTCTCCTTCCCTTCCTACCTCACCACCTTCACCGTCCTACACTTGCACTGGTCCAAATCCAAGGCTGCTGTCGCCACTTCCGTCTTCTGGATTTTCTTCGCCACGTGTCGAGGGGCCGCCATCTTTGTGGTGAAAATCCTCAGCGGCGCCCGACTTGTCGTGCTGTGTTCGGGGCTGTTGGTGCTGTCCATGCTGGTGTTCGTGCTGTCGTCGTTGTACGGAGGGGAGGTGGGGGTGTGGGTGGCCTGTGGGCTGGCGGGCGCGGCCCTGTCGGCTGTGTTTCCCAGCACCCTGTCCTGGATGGGGAAGGAGCTGATCCCGGTGACTGGGCGTGTGGCGGCCGCTGTCTTGTTGTCCGCCAACATGGGGGCTATGATCAACCCTCCCGTGAGGATCTGTCAGTCTGTCTGTCTGTCAGTCTGTCTGTCTGTCAGTCTGTCTGCCTGTCTGTCTGCCTGTCTGTCTGTCAGTCTGTCTGTCAGTCTGTCTGCCTGTCAGTCTGTCTGTCTGTCTGTCTGTCAGTCTGTCTGTCAGTCTGTCTGCCTGTCTGTCTGTCAGTCTGTCTGTCAGTCTGTCTGCCTGTCTGTCTGTCAGTCTGTCTGTCAGTCTGTCTGCCTGTCTGTTTGTCTGTCTGTCTGCCTGCTTGTGTGTCTGACTGACTGTTACTTAGTTCTTGAGTAAAAAAAAATTCACCATAAAATTAACAATTATTATCGAAGCAAATTTTTTTAGGATAAAAATTAGAAATAAAGATAACACTAACACTAACACCAGTTACTTTACATATTGAAAGCATATACAGCAGGAGGGGGAGGGGGGGGGGGCAGGGTAGCCTAGTGGTTAGAGTGCTGCGCTCCTGATCTGAGGTCCAGCCCAGGATCAAGCCACCATGGAGGCGTCCCTTTTAGGGAATGTTACCCTGGTGTAAACACCAGTACTGACTACCCTCCTCCAAATCCTTAGGATGAGACTATAAACCAGGCCCCGAGTCAGAACGCATGCAGAACATCTTGCGCACATGATCAAAACCCATTCCGCCTTTCGAAAGAGTAGGTAATTTCGTGCCAGTAGGAACAGATGACAAACAAACTAAAAGACAAGCACACAGGTGTTGTGCTTAGACCATAATGGTGGATAAAAACAGTTGTATATAATATAGGCAAACTCTCACCATTGGTGAACGGTGGAATTCCAGCCAAAGAACACAAATAAAGCTTATAGTAAAGATAGCGTTCACACCAGTTACATCAGGGAGTAAGACTAGGACTATATAACACTAGTGTTAATTTCATTGGGGATAAAAACTATCAGAGATCATTAACACAGGCAATACGGAAACCAATACCTCAGGAATAAAAGCTTTTGGTAAGGACAACATGGTGTAAAATACATCTAAAAGAAAAAGGTATAAATAACTTTAATATATTTACTTCAGAAATGAAATTTCCATGGTAAAAGCTGAGAGTTAAAATAACACCACTACCAATTGTTTTCAGGGTAGAAAATAAAAATAGAAATAATACTCATACCAACGGTAACGGTAACGGTGTCCCATAACCTATAAGGTCGTAGGGGAGCGAGGCGTCAGAGACCTCACTTCTCTAGGGCCAGCATATTGAGGGCGGCGCCCATCTCCTCTCCCTCGCTGCTTTACCTTCCCTGACCCTAAAGAGGGCAGGTACCCATTTACAGCTGGGTGAACTGGGGGAACTGTACTGAAGCCAAGGCGCGCAAACGGTCACCCATCCAACTGGTAACCACGCTCGACGCTGCTTAACTTGGCTGGGGGAAAGCGAGTGCTCCGACCACTGAGCTATCCCGTCCCTCATACCAACAGCTTTTAAAATTATATGTAAAAAGGTAAAGGCGTCCATTAACCTATAAGGTCATACGAGCGCGAGGCATCAGAGACCTCACTTCTCTAGGGACAATCATATTGAGGGCGGCGCCCATCTCCTCTCCCTCGCTGCTTTACCTTCCCTGACCCTAAAGAGGCGGGTACCCATTTACAGCTGGGTGAAGTGGGGGACTGTACTGAAGCCAAGGCGTGCAAACGGTCACCCATCCAAGTGGTAACCACGCTCGACGCTGCTTAACTTGGCCGGGGGAAAGCGAGTGCTCCGACCACTGAGCTATCCCGTCCCCTTTAACAATACTTAAAAAGAAAACTAGAACAGGATGACAGTATCTGTAGTTATTCCCAAGGTAAAGACTAACTAGGGAGCCTTTTCCCTGATAATAGACAAAAGACATATTTTTGCATGCATGTTACTATTTTCTCTGTAGCAGTTTCAATCATCTTTGTTTTTGCTATGCAAAGAACTGACTGATGTTGTTATCAACAAGGTTCTCTGGCGTTGTCTTTGTCTTGCAGATCCTGGGTCACATAATGGAGAACTACGGCACCATGTGGATGGCTTACCTCCTGTTGGCACAAGCTGTCCTCAGCCTCCTCATCTTCGCCTTGCTCCTGCTGTTCCGGCGATTCTGCCTGCAGCAGAAATACGCTTCTCATGCAGTCGCCAAAGCTCTGGCAGATCAACAGCTCGAGGTTTTGGACCGAAGCGGTTTGAAAAGTAGAGAGGACAGTCCCAGACTTGAGTGAGAGCAGTTCTGTAGTGGCTGTCATCTTGCGGTGTCCTCTGCAATTAACTCAGCCCGCAAATCCAACATCATTCAGTCAAGAGCGGTAAATTTAGCGCACCCCTTCCATTTACCTAGTCCGTGTGTGGTCAGTTCCTGCTGTAACTGGCACCAGCTGGGCTGGGATGGGAGGGAATGGATAGCAGCTGAATAGGCCTAGTGGAGAAAATTGACAGTTGCTGTGTCTGGGTTGTGAGGATGTAGGGTTGTTCCCCCCCCCCCCCCTCCCCACACGGTCGTCAGTGTTGCATGGTGCAGAGCATGCAAGCACAGACCTGCAGTACTACATGACACTTTCAACAAGTAAACAGTTGGCATATCAAATAGCAAAATCAGTATCACTGACCCAGGCAACCATGTCCCACACCTGAAATTTTTCCCCATCCACATATCATAGACACTCATGCAGGAAAACACACTAACACCGACTCATGCATGCACGCACGCACGCACGCGCGCGCGCACACACAAATAGAGGTATGGGAAGGTCCTGGTGGAAAACACTACTTACCAATCATCTTTCCAGGAGGCTTCTCCATGATGGTGACCCATAGTTGCAAGAACACATGAGTGGAACTAGAAGCTATGAAATCTTTGTGCCTATATTATGCTTGGGGATCCATAAGGATGCAGAAAATCACTTTTTAATATACAACTTGAGCGGTCAGCTCAGCAGTGGCTTATAATGTTAGATCCTATCTAGACCACGAGGTACAGTGAAACCTTAAGTACTGTGGACACTCTCCATAGCAAATCCCTCACCTTTAGACAGACAGTAGGGCTATCATCGATGGAACAACACCAGAGTGTCAAAAAACAAGCGCAATACCCATTAACAGATGCCATAATAATATAAGTGGGCAAGAGACACTTAGGTCGTAGGAGCGAGGCAAGAGACTACTCTACAGAAAGGCGCGGGCCCCAGTCCACCAGCAGACCCGACCAAAGGGGCTGGTCCATTTACCTGGTAACTGTACTGGCCAGGCCGCAAACGCACCCACCACTGTAACCAGCTAAGTAACTTCTGGAAGCGAACTCCCTGAGCTATTCAAAATAAGGATCACTATTATATATATCTTGACATTATTTATTATCGTTTGACATCTTGTTGATTAATATTGATTCATTCATGTTTGTTTTCACTTTTCCCCCATGAGGGCCTGGTGTAAAGAAGCCTCTAGCTTATCCAATAATTATTACGTTCATTATAATATTTGAGTCCTCTCTCTATATATGTATATATAATTATATATATACACAACCCATCTCCTTCAATGATAGGGCGTGGGACTTGATATCTAAATCTTTGGCAAGCAGGCCATTAGTTTAGTCAATTACATTTGATATGCTTGATTTGCACAGTGTGTGTGTGCACCCTCTTGTTTATGTACATATTTGAAGATGCAATCCATGATTGCGCCATTTAACAGTTTTCTTTCTTTTTCATATACCTGTATATATTTGAATGTAAGGTTGACAATTTGTTTGCAATACATGTGGTGTTTGATTATGCCTGATTTGTCATTTGTGTCCAGCACTCCATGTTTTGGAGAAATTAAACACGTCTTATTAATTTTTATTTATTTATTCTTTTATTTCGATGATAATGGAATAAGAACTCATGTCCATTTTTACATCTAGTCCCCGTGTGGCTGCAGTTTTGTCAATTTTGTCATTCATTCCCTTCGGCACACAATGGCCTACTCTTCCCATAAGGGGAATGGGGTTTTTAAGCACTCATGTCCTTTTTTACATCTAGTCCCTGTGTGTCTGCAGTTTTGTCAATTTTGTCATTTGTTCCCACCGGCATACAATAGCCTACTCTTCCGATAAGGGGAACAGGTTTTTACGTGTGCACAAGATTTCTGCGTGCGTTCGCACATGGGACCTCGGTTTACAGTCTCATCCAAATGACTCCAAGGGGGAGTGGAGTCGGCACTGATGTTAACTCCAGAGGAAATATCCTCTTGAACAGGAATCAAACTCAGGTCAGCAGATCACGAGCACATCACGCTAACCACCAGCCTATCTCAGAGAGAGAGAGAGAGTCTCTTGATAGGACATACAATTAGCAAAACATCACACTGATTTATGAACACACACACACACAAAACATTCCTCTTCAATCAACACTTCAGATCATGTATTTCTACTGATTTCAATATCTGGAGACTGGATGTAAAAATGCAAATATGTGCTTATTCCATTATGCTCGATATAAAAGAATAAAATAAAATAAATAAATAAAAATATCAACACACTTCAGATCATGTATTTCTACTGATTTCAATATCTGGAGACTGGATGTAAAAATGCAAATATGTGCTTATTCCATTATGCTCAATATAAAAGAATAAAATAAAATAAATAAATAAAATATCAACTTCAAACTTTCTGCTTGAACTCGCCTGTGTGAACAAATAGACCTTATTCAGACAATGCAAGTTTGGAACAAGTTTTGAAAATAGGATTACCTCCATTGTTAACTCACACCGAGTTAGCCCCCATGCTTTTTACCTCCTCATTTTAGCAAGTGTTGGCATAGTAACAATGATGCACAATGCAAGTTCCAAAACTTAGACCAAGAATAACCAAAGGCCTGTTTCTGAGCACAAAAGTGATGCATAGGTGATATTCTGTTAGTTTTTGTCAACATACTTCAACGTGCTCTCACAAAATATGGAAAAGAAAAGGCATCAACAGATTCTGTCTTTCTCCAATGAACAGCAAATCTCTGTAGCTGCAGAAGTTCCTCTGTAGTGACAGGAAAAAAGGTAAAGGTGTCCCATACCCTATGAGGTCATAGGGGAGCAAGGCGTCAGAGACCTCAGCTTCAGCTGGGTGAATTGGGGGACTGTACTGAAGCCAAGGCGTGCAAACGGTCACCCATCCAAGTGGCAACCACATTTGATGCTGCTTAACATTGGCTTGGGAAAGGGAGTGCTCTGACCACTGAGCTATCCCTTCCCCAGACAACAAGAGAACAGCTAAATTTTACTACATAATATGTGTTTAACTGGGTAGCAGTGGTGGGAAACTGAACAAGCTTAGTGTCAGAGAGTTGTGTTGTGACATGGCTGTAACGATGGGCACAGATCCAAGTCTTGTGGAGGTGTTCATTCAAGGGACTTTCCCCTGGAGTTCACACTAGTAACCTCATTCCTCTGTGTGAGAATGCACATAAAACATCTCATGCACATGCTATAAACCTTTCTGCCTTTAGGTCAGAAATAACCAGTAGGATGGATGACACAGACATACCCAGCATGGGCTTTACCCTCTGGATAGGGGTAAACTCCACCAGGTTCAACTTGCCTATGACACACTGCCTGACAAATTCAGTATAGTAAACTGACAACTTTTTGAGAAGATACCGAAGTCAAAAGTCAACTGAGCAAAGCTCGATGGCTCAGGTGGCACAATATTAATGCAACTCAAGTATACATTGTGTTGAAACTCTTATTGATTGGGGTTTTGTTGTATTAAATTTTTTCTTTTTACAATGGGGAAGACAAACATTTTCATTTTATAGAGACATCTATGTACTTGAGACACCAATCCAATTAACTATTTGAGGTGGTTTGAAAGACTGGTGGATTTGATAGTGCTGATGACAGTCCCAATCACAACCCTTTGTATGAAGCAAATGTTACCACACACACACACATAATCCTGGCTTTAAAATCTTTATTCCCCATTGTCATTACACATGGGACAAAATTTCTTCATCCACTGGTTTTCAAATAGTTCTCAAATAGGACAGTGTCACAGGCAAAGGTCTTTTTTCCCCGATAGAATGGAAAAAATAATATATTTTCTCTGCTTCAGTGAGAGAAAAAATCCATAGTAAAAAAAACAACCACAGTTTAAAAATAAATAAAAAGAAAAGGTATTCCTAAAGACACACACTCGTAGCAGTGAAGCTGCCAGATAGGCAGACCAAGAATAGCCAAAGACCTGTTTCTGAAGACAAAGAGTGATGCATAGGTGATATTCTGTTTTGTGTTTTTTTTGTCAACATACTTCAACGTGCTCTCTCACACAATATGGAAAAGGAGAGGCATCAACAGATCACGTCTTCATGACTTTCACTCCCCTACATCTGCACACAGCCAACAATACTGAAAAGTGAAGGATAAAACAAAATAACCCCAACCTTATTGCTCCTGTATCCCAAAGCACAAATCTGCCAATCGTTTTCACGATTATATAAAAAAATGTTGACTTAAACAAAGCCTTGCTATGCTGAGCCCTGCAGCATGGAAGAAGTATACATACCTTTGAGATTTCATGAGGAAGTCAACTGCGTATACTGGTAAGATACTTACTCAAATACTGATACAAACAGTAATCATTATATTAACAAAAATTAAACATAAAGAAGGAAAAAACCCTGACAAAAGACAAACTCCTCTGTTTACACAAGTCTGGGGGGGAAAAAAACAACCAGAGTGGAGGGAATTGTCCTGACTTTCTAAAACAGTTGTGCTTCTTCCCTGAATGATTAACCAGACTTCCTAATAACTCTCTCCCAACACGAACACACACACACAAACTATAATCACATACACTTCAGACACTCACTTTACAGTTGTTTCATATTCCTTCCTTCTCTCTAACTTCAGTGGAGATGGGAGTTGGAAGTCTTGTAGAACTCTCTCTCAGGTACCCCAAGTGTGCACACAGTTCATACATCACTCTATACACCATTTCAACTCCTAACCATAATGCCCTGACGGTTTTATGTACCAGTTCCCCGGTAAATGACTGAATCGCATTGACTAAAGATGGAGTCGTAAACAATTCTACACCTAGGCAAAGATCTTATCGATTGACCCATGGTGGTTTGACACAAAACTGGGAGAAGGCAAAATTTGAACCTCACTGCCAATCCTACATAAAGATGAAAGGGCACACACATACACAGAGGTGATGTTTGGTGCCACTTCTAATCTGGTGCAGCTGTAAACTGGTTAACACAGACTACATGAGATCCATCAAATCTGTGAAAACCTGGACTGCAGCATGCCTGAGCACTGTTCCCACAAGTACAGAGAACAAACTCCAGAAATTTCACAGGAAATGATTTCCAGAATATTTTTTTGTTTTTTGTGTTTACTTATATGCCAACTGCCAAGTAACAGTCACCCACAACAATTTATATTGATTCAGTATTTTCAAGTACTTATGCACAGCTGAAGATTAAAGCAGAGTATCACTGCAGGGTTAATACAGATTCCTCAGGATGAAATTCAAGCTTTCAAGAAGCTTTTTAAGAAATTCAGAGGTGCGAGTCATGCAGTATAATATGTATAATTTACACATGCTAAGCTCTGTCACTGATTACTAGCCAACATAAAAATGGCAATACACATGTATAGCCACCAACCTTCAAGAATCCAGAAAGGGAATTTGGTGGGAGGTGGATTTCGGAGGGGAGCTTGCTCCACCCCTGAATGAGGGGGGGGGGGGTGTTGGGGGTGCAGCCCCCTGAAGCTGCGGGATTCTTAACGGTTAAAACAGCAAACTTTCCATCTCCTAACACGATGATAAAGTCAGAAAAGATCAGCGTGCTGTACCATGTAACAAAGTGGCTGTAGGTGGAAACCAAAACCACAAGTATCACCCATCATGCCTGCTTTCATCAAGTACAAAATCCGAAGATAAAATCATTCAAATGAATGTTGTGTACCAGTTGCATTGTTTTTTTGTTGCTTTTTATTTGTTTTATAGCAACTGAAGTCGAAAAGAAGTGTTAAATCTGGACAGGACTACATTGGCTCATTGTAGCTGGTGATAGGTTCACATCTGTCCACTACTACCTGCAGGTCAATACTATTGACCATATGCTCAGCAACAACACTTATTTTGTTTGTTGCTACTTCAGTAATCTAGCCTCTGAACTCTGCTGTCATCAGTTAAAATGCATATAATGCACTGCTTCAGCCTTGCTTTGTCGTCTTGAACTCTGACAGACATCAATTCATGCAACTGGGGCAATCAGTAGACAACTTTCAGTAACTTGCTGCACATACGCAAAATCAGTAATGACCTCTAATGGACACTTCGTCATCTGCTGCTCCTAGTTCGTCTCGTCCACGCACTTGATCCATTCTCTATATTTTCACACATAAATGTACGTAAAGGCCATCTCCATCCTTTGAGAGAATATTTTTGACAGACAGCCTTGGTTTCCAAGGAGGTTTTTGTCACAGGTTGACATTTTGGTTATTATTTCTAAGGTGATTCAAGGCCTTGCACAGGGGTCTACAAACAAAAGGTTCAAGGAGTGTCGAGGGGCATGTTAACTCTGCACTGGCTTAAAAAAAATGGCACATTTGCCTACGACCCTGCCATACATTTTGCTTGGCTATATTTTGTTTGTTCCTCAGCTAGAGCTCTGAGGTTCACCAATGGTGAGATTTTATGTATACAATTGTTTATTCACCATTTATGTAACCGCATTTCATCTTTGGGGATGATGTCTAAACGTGACACCAAATGTGTATACAATTTTGTCATCCATTCCCACCTAGAGAGGCTGAATGGGTTTTAACATGAGCACAAGATGTTCAGCATGTGTTTACACATGGACTTTAGTTTATAGTCTCAACTGAAGGACTTTCAGGGGAGTGAAGCCAGCACCGATGTTACTTCCAGGGGAAACATTTCCTCAAGTGGGCATCTCATTGGTGGCTTTAACTAGGGCCATCAGATTCAAGTGCATTGCTCTCACTATTAGGCCATCTCATCCCCACATAAATAAAACAATTTAAAAAACCCAAACCATATCTTTTCTGGCAGTACAGCTTTTTGGTTTCTTTCTCTCCCCCCCCCCCCCCCCCCCCCCCCACCTCCCAATCTGGAAGGATCTGCACTCCACTCAGATCTGACTTTGGATAACTCACTAGATTTCATACCATTGCCGTCTCCATCTCCTTTCACCTCTACTACCCCAAAACATACACTTTTCCCAGTCCCTTCAAACCCTCTTCCCAGTTCTCTTACTACATACACATACACACATATACCATAACCTGCACTCACGCCTCAGGCAAACAGAGAAACTGCTCCACTTTATTTACTTTAAATGACATAAAGACCTGTTGTACTCTTAACACATCAGTTCCTTTTTCCCCCCCTAACCATTTCCCAGCAGCAAAAGAGGATTATTGTTGGGTGTGTGCGGATGTGGAAGGGACACAGCTCCACTGGTCGGATCTTGCAGACTCTGTTGGCGTTCTGGGAGGACAAGGCAAGAGCCGTGACTGGACGCCAGCTCTGCACAGCCCTGAGCAGAACCCACGCCTGGAACAACGTCTTCCCCGCAACCAGCCACTCAGTAGTCGTCCAGGTCAAAGTCGTCAAAGTCGTTGATCATGGGGTCCATCAACTGGAAGTCCACTTGGTATCGTAAGATGCCTGCTCACCCAACCAGAACAAAGCACAAATGATGTTATGAATACTTCAAAAACAAATACACAACTACTGCAATGCAAGTGGTTACAGGAGAGAAAAACCAAAAACAATAATCAAACAAAAAGTTCTCTGAAATCATGTGCAGTTCATTCCAAACCAAAACATTTTCCAAAAACTTTCAAAAAAGATGCTGTTCACAGCTTAGGATTAGGACAGAAAATACAGTCTGACCAACATGCAGATCTACTTCACATGTCAATTCAAAACAAAGAAAAATATGAAATCTTCTTCGTTAAATGCTCAGATAGCAACTACTGTTGTCATTTGAGCAAAAAAGTAATGCACTGCTGTGAAGCGCCAGAAAGTCAGGCCCAGCACATCCGACTATGGCGTGACTGACGAGGAATGACTGAACAGCTGTATATTTTTAGTTTGCAGACGGCAGCACGATTTTGAAACTGAGCTTTCATTCCTAACAGCCCTGAAGCGGCCTCTGTGGTAAGGGGTAGTAGCAATCATAACTGGACTGGAGTTGATTATAAACATCATATGCAACCCCCCTCCCCCAATTCCTCCACTTCATTACAACAGAAATCCATCTTAATTTGAAAACTACTACTAACAAAAGAATTCTCATCAAGCACAAAATCTTGCTTTACCAGATCAATGCACTCTGCTCACATCTTTCACCCCAATACATAACTTTAGCCAGTAACAAATGGGCGACAATATAAAACAGTGATAAAAAATGTTAGCCACTTCTTCACTCCTCTAATAAAAAAAACCCTGACAAGACCTGTAAACAATCTACAGTTAACCACAAGTTACAATGAGACAATGGCCGTGAGAACCCCAGCCCACAGGTCACAAAAAGACGACTGACCTCCAATACCGCCAAATCCTTTCACAAACTGCGCTCCTTCCTGTGATTTGTCCGTGATGATTTCAAGGGTGGCTCCTGCACACAATTGCAAACATTTATCAATGCTAGTTCAACATCAACTTCTGCATGAATATGTAATGATATTGCCTCTAAATGCATTAAAATATATGCAGCCTAAATGTTAGACGTGACAACAATCTTTTTAGCCCATAAATATTACTCCTTAATTTATCTTTTTCATATCTGCATCCATTAACATCAATTTTTCTTGGCTGCTCTTGTTCTGAATGTCTCATTCTTTCATAAAACACATTCATTACATTTTTGGGGGTTTCTTTTCTGTTGTAATTTTTTTCTCATTTCAAATACCTATACAACTTACAAAGATGGCTTACTTTTTTGATACTTTCTTCTGTTTTACCTCCTGACTGATACATAAAGCCAATATGTATATTTTTCCATATTCTCTTACCGACACGCATAATAAGGTAATATGTATAGCTTTCCATAGGAATCATGCTACTGTCCATCCCAGGGAAAGTACTGACAAGGATCATGCTAGACAGACTGAAGACAGCACTGGACAAGACACTTCGGGATGAACAGGCAGGCTTTAGGCAAGACAGATCATGCACAGATCAAATCGCCACAATGCGCATCATCATTGAGCAGTCCCTGGAGTGGCAGACCCCCCTATATTCAGTCTTTGTCGACTTCCAGAAGACATTTGACAGCGTCGACAAAGATGTCATTTGGAAACTGATGCATCACTATGGCTTTCCACCAAAGTTCATCACCATCATCCAGCAGCTATATGAAGATGCCACCTGTCAAGTCATCCATGAAGGGAAACTGACGGAAGCCTTCTCCGTACAGACCGGTGTTCGTCAGGGCTGTCTGTTGTCGCCAACCATCTTCCTGTTGGTGGTTGACTGGATAATGCGGCAAGCCACAGCAGGCAGGAGAACCGGCATACAGTGGACCCTCATGAAGCAGCTGGAAGACCTGGACTTCGCAGACGACATCAGCCTTCTCTCCCACAGGCAACAAGACGCACAAGAGAAGCTTTGTCGTGTTGCTGACGAAGCTGAAAAGACTGGCCTCCAAATCAACATCGGGAAGACGGAGATCATGAGGGTGAACAACAAAACACATGACCCAGTGCGGCTGCAGCAAGAAACCATCAAAGAAGTCACCAAGTTTATTTACCTGGGCAGTGTCGTCAGTAAAGATGGGGGAACAGATGAAGACATCAAGTGCCGAATCAACAAAGCCCGTCACGCCTTCAACACCCTTCGGCCAATTTGGAGGTCAACAGCCCTCTCATTTCAAAATAAGCTTCGGATCTACAACACCAATGTCAAATCGGACCTACTTTATGGCTCAGAAACCCGGCGGGTAACAAAAACCAACACCCACAAACTCCAGTCTTTCACCAACAAATGCCTCAGGTACATCCTCAACATCAGGTGGCCGGAAGTCATATCCAACAAACAACTGTGGGACAGGACCAGACAAACCCCAATCGAGTCCATCATTAAACAAAGGAAGTGGGGATGGATCGGCCATACACTCCGCAAGCCTGCGTCAAATGTCACCAGACAGGCCCTTGACTGGAATCCACAAGGGAAGCGGAAAGTTGGTCGACCAAAGCAGACCTGGCGCAGAAGTGTTGACGAAGAAACGAAGGCAGCCGGAATGACATGGGCCGAGCTGAAGAGGATCTCCCAAAACCGAGTTCGTTGGAGGGGTGTTGTTACAGCCCTATGTTCCCCGAGGAGCCAAGAGGCATAAGTCAGTAAGTCATAGTTTTCCATACTCTCTGACTGGCATGATATCAATACGCACGATATGCATGTTTCACAATACTCTCTGATTGTCACCCAAAATATCAATAACATATGTCTGTTATTCCATACTCTCTGACAGACATTATATCAGTATGCGCAACATATACATTTTTCCATATTCTCTGACTGACACCCATGATACCAATCACACAACATGTCTGTTTTTCCATATTCTCCGATTGTCACTCATGATACCAATCACACAACATGTCTGTTTTTCCATATTCTCTGATTGTCACTCATGATATCAATCACACAACATGTCTGTTTTTCCATATTCTCTGATTGTCACTCACGATACCAATCAAACTGATACCAATCACACATGTCTGTTTTTCCATATTCTCTGATTGCCACTAATGACATCAATAATCACAACATGTCTGTTTTTCCACACGAGTGTTTGTGATTGGGGAACTAGTCCTTCGGATGAGACTATAAACCCGAGGCCCCGTGTGCGAACGCATGCAGAACATCTTGCACACACGTTAAATCCTGTTCCGCTTTTCGAAAGAGTAGACCATTGTGTGCCGGTGGGAACATATGACAAAATTTACAAAACAGCATACGCACGGGGACTGGATGTAAAAAAGCACATTATTTATTCCATTATCAGCGATATTTAAAATAAAAAAATCTGAGCGCTTTGATTTGTTGCTCTACCAGATTCAGCGCTATATAAATTCCATACATTATTATTATTATTAACTAACTTACCAAAGTTTTTGTAGTTGTTGGCAAACCACTCCAACAAAGGCATCTGTTCCATCAACTCCATTTCCACACCCGTCTGCAACACAGGCAGGCAGTCCGTCAGTCAGGCCACTACAGGGGACTCACCGACTCCATACATTCAGAGGTCAAGTCAAGTCAAAAACACTTTCATCATCCCATGAAGGGCAGTTACAACATTTCAATATAAGGGACATAACCATAACCAGTCACCATGCCAGCACACTGAATTTTTGGCTGGAGGAGGTTCTACATTCAAATCCGTACATATAAGAAATGTTTCGTTTGCTTGTGTTTTGGTGGGGTTTTGTTGGGTATTTTTAAAAACTCTGGCAGGATCCTACCCTGAGAGTCTTTGCTATGGGTTCAATGGGAAAACTTAGGCCACACAGTGGTGCGTGCATCATCAACTTATGAAACGCAATTTTGAGAGTGCTGCTCAAACTGCTTGACCAACACTGCAGATGTCAAACTGCTTGACCAACACTGCAGATGGCAAACTGCTTGACCAACACTGCAGATGTCAAACTGCTTGACCAACACTGCGGATGTCAAACTGCTTGACCAACACTGAAGATGTCAAACTGCTTGACCAACATTGCAGATGTCAAACTGCTTGACCAACACTGCAGATGTCAAATTGCTTGACCAACACTGCAGATGTCAAACTGCTTGACCAACACTGCAGATATCAAACTGTCTGGCCAACACTGCAGATGTCAAATTGCTTGACCAACACTGCAGATGTCTGTATCTCTCACGAACGGTGCCACAATATCTTCCTTATATTATCTGTAGGGGACTTAGTTGTTGGTGTCATGTTTTCTTCTTGTGTTGTTTTTGTTGTTGTTGGGTGGGTGGGGGGGGGGGGGGATCACAACAGGTGACCGCTGAACACCAACAAATTATCCCAGCAGCACTGCAGGGCTCTTCAAACTAGTGGCCTCACAAAGGCTCAACCCTGATAAGCTCCCTATAAACTTCTGGTTCTGAGGACATGACATGACGAGTCTAGATACAGCTGTAAGGATAGGATCAAAATGAGAGGTGTGAAAACAGCATGACTACTAGGTCACTAAAGACACAGTAAAGAAGAAGAAGAGAATAAAAGCACTTTACACACACACACACAAAACACACACATGCATGTACTCTCTCTCATCCTTCAAAATGGGCTTTTCTCTCGTTAGATGTACCTTTTTGCAGAATAGTTTGACAAGAAAACCGAAATGTAATGCTACATTCACTAAAATCATACGTTTTGTCAGCACTTTTTTTTTTGTAAAAGCACAAACATAAGAACATTTTCTGGTGATTTTGGTCACTTCAGCTGATTTTGTCTGAAAATGACAACCAAAAAAAAAAACCCAAAAAGATTCCCACATAATTTAGCATCTAATTATGTAAATATTATCTTCTGAGCACCACGCAGAAGTGAAAAACTGGTCTCTCATGGTAAGTCCGTACTTACATCTTTGTCTGTGAAGTGTGTTCTGTCCTTTTCCTGCTCAGGCCTCAAGAACAAGATGCGTTCCTCTGTGAACAAAACCCAAAGGATAAAACCACCAGTGTCTACTGCACCAGTAAGTAAGTGACCAACAGCAGAGTATCTGAAGTACTGAACTGAATAAAGCTACAGTCTGAATTACTGAACTGAATAAAGCTACAGTCTGAAGTACTGAACTGAATAAAGCTACAGTCTGAAGTACTGAACTGAATAAAGCTACAGTCTGAAGTACTGAACTGAATAAAGCTACAGTCTGAAGTACTGAACTGAATAAAGCTACAGTCTGAATTGCTGAACTGAATAAAGCTACAGTCTGAAGTACTGAACTGAATAAAGCTACAGTCTGAGTTACTGAACTGAATAAAGCTACAGTCTGAAGTACTGAACCGAATAAAGCTACAGTCTGAAGTACTGAACCGAATAAAGCTACAGTCTGAAGTACTGACCCGAATAAAGCTACAGTCTGAAGTACTGAATTGAATAAAGCTGTCAGTTTTCCTCAGTGCCAATTTACACCCAGAATAACAAGTCATAATTTTCTGCTATTTGTGCTTTGCAAAACCAAAAAAGTCAACAACAGCAAAACCACAAATTAGAAAGACCCCCAATAACTAATCCACCCCTTTAACTGCACATAGCATCATACAGAAAGGGCTTTCCCCACTACCTAAAGATAAAGCTATTGTTACATAGCTAAACATATATTGAAACAAACATACTCAACATACACATCCAAAGTTGACCAACAATGAAGAGCAGTCTGGATATATTATATATCAAATAAGCATAAACATGTCCCTGCAATTTCATAGAACAGTGGATGTTAACACACACACACTCACAATCTATTTAATTCTCCAAAATATGTAATACTATTTGCAGAAGAGTACATCTGACCAAACAATTCACAAAAGTTAAAAAGCAAACAAGATCGTATCTGTCCATTTAGGATTCTGTGCGTGTGCGTTGCATGTGAAAATAGTACAGGCACATCTACAAAACAATATATCACACAAGAGTATATGTTGTTTGTTAAATGACATACTGTTTTACAAGGCAACTGTTTCCAACATACACTTTCTTGTGGTGATGAGTGGCCTTAAATTTCACTTGGTCTGTGTTAAAACCTATCACTGCAATCATGCTATACTTACCCTCTGTGGCGTGATTTTTCAAAACAAATCGTTGGATGTCTATGTTCTCCCAGACAATGAGGATGTCCACAGCGCCCATTTCCAGTGCCCTCAAGGTGTCATCCACTCCAAAGCAGTACTTCCCTGTGTCTTGACTAATTTCATCAAAGTACCGTCCTGCACAGTCAAAAAGTACGTACATGTATGTATACTGCTACACATACAGCAGTAAAATACATATATTCATTTTAAGTCACCCAAAGACTATCAAATGCTGTGACAAAAATTCCACTATGTAAACCAAAAAATACTACCCCTCTTTCATTGACACTAAATACAGCCCCAGCAAGTCACACCAGTACCAAAAACTTGTGGACATGACTTTCAGTCCCATTCATCACTTACCTATAAGCTTTTTTTCCTGAATGAATTTGACGTTTGCCAAGGCATCTGAGGCTAGTTCAATGGCCTGGTTGAAGCCATTCTCTCCCCCATACGATACATCCACGATCTTGATGACTTTGGCTTGCAATCGCTGTCAACACAATACAAAGAAAACATCAAAGTTTGCCTACCAACACTTTCAACGGGAGATTCAAACAAAATGGCAATGCTTCAGTTCTAAATCGGTGACAATACTTAACATACAATGGCAAAGTACAAGTTCATTTTTCACTGTGGAGAGAATCATCGTCATTACACTGCCGATGTTTCAGATTTTGTTAACCCTCTTGTCCCCGATCCGGCCGCAGCCGACAGTAACGGATGCTGCCGCTAGATTCCAATACGACCGCAGCCGACAGTTGGTGCTGCCCACATGGGTAGTACTTTTCCATCACACAAGATCTCGTGGTTTTCACACTATGTGTCTGAAAATTGGTGGGGCGATGCAGGGAGGGTGTCAGAGGGTGCCAGTGATAAAATTAGACCACTAACATGTTGTAGTGGGGAGGGAAGGAAGAAATAACAGCCAGCGACCGGAACGCTTTTCACTGGTGCAGCGTGGCGAAAAAAAATGGCGTTTTCTTTAGTAGCAGACAATTCATCTGATTAGCGAGATGATAAATTGAATGTTATTGTCTTGGATGTAGAAACATTTGAACGAGAATTGGTAAGTGAGTCTGATATTAAACGCTTACAAGGAAGAGGAGGAAGGAAATGTTGCCGTTAGGGAGAAGAGTGAGCCTGAAAATAATGTGCTACAGGGCACATTCCTGACCTGTGCTACACACACCGACTGTGGAGAAATTTGACCTCCCGGCCAGTCCGCGGCATAGACACCTGAAAACGATGCCTTTTGACTGTTTTCTCATTATTACCACACTTTTGCTTTGAAACTGCAATGGCAGAAATGAACAGATATGCCGATAATGAAAATAGCAAGAAGGAAAATAAAATACGTCTCCGGTCTGCCAAGGTTGGACAGGTGAGAGCAATGGGTACACCCGCCCACACACACACACACATCCATAATTTGTGCTTTTTGTGATGTGATGTGACCCTGTGCCACCATTACGACTACTTTAGAGACTACCAACATTAAAATTTTGTAGGGTTACAGAAGTTCTGTATTGTTTAGAATTTGTCACACCTGTGCTGTGACACTGGTGACAGTGTGACAGTCATGTACAATAATACACTTCTGTACACTTAAACATGTGGTAGCACACGCAGATATGAAGTGCAGTATAAAAGTCACATGTTGATTAAATATGACGTTTTCAAAAGAAAAAATAGTTAAACAAAACTTCTGTATCCTCGAGACATACTATAAAACAACAGTGCTATGGGGACATTGTATGACACATCCTTGAAGTACTATAGCACATAACTATTGGTAAACACATCAGCTAGGTATCACTTCCTTATTTGACACTAACATGCTTGAACTATTGTCAAATCCATGCAGGATTTGCTGTTTTATCATATATACCTTATTTTTACCTGTCATTGGTGACAAATAAGGTGACAATGACAAGACATCTGGTGACCAGACACATAAACTTGCGCCTAAATGCAAGTACAAAGACATACCTAGCTTGTGACAAAATTTCAGCTTGATAGCTTGTCATGCACACACACAATTGTCTTGAGTAAAGTAAGTCAGATGGAGGTAGAAAACCTTCAAAGAATTCAAAATCTACAGGCAGTTTAGCTCTGTAGAATCCAACAAGAGGGTTAAAAAGGTATAAAAAAAAGCAAAACACCTGGATTTAGACAGATACTATTCAACTCCACTTCCAAACACTGAAAACCAACAGAAATATAGCTGTAGACAAATGGAAAGTCTACTTTGCATATGATACCAGAAACATTTGTTAAATTTCTTGATCAATACTTACAGCTGGAAATACTATGAGAGAACACAAGGTAAAAACACCTATCTACCTTGATCCATTAAATATTACAGTCTCACGTCCTCTGTCAGGATCCCCGAGTCTGGCATTAGCCGCCACACCCAATGACACAGACATGATCCTCCTTCCTTCTCCATGTGCTCTTGCCTCCACTGGCCCTGCTAACTTCATGGATTCTTATGCCACCGGATTCGATGATGTTGCCAATGGAAGAAGTTTGTGTCTACCTTTTTCCCTATTTCTCTTATTCATACAAAAAAGCAATGGCAAACTAGTTGTTACAGGCCTAATCACTTGCTAAGAACTGCAGCATTACACACACAAAGAAAAGTGGAATTCCAACTTGACAATCAGAAAAAATAACAAGAGTCATCTCTGTAACGCAGAGTATTTTTCTCAACAACAACAATAATAACAGTTCAAACGACTAACCCCATCTAAAGGTAAAGGTAAACCTCATTTACAAAAGGAAAAAACCACGACCAAAAGTAGCCGCTACGCACCGGGTCAAACATGTCGGACTGGCTGAGCTCTGTCTTGAAGTCTGCTGACCCGGCCAGCACCAGGCCGGAGATGTTGGGTTTGTCATTGGTGATGAACAGCTGCACAGCCACCTCCGCCACTTTGCGCACGTAGTTGTGCCGCTTCTCCATGCGTAGCCGAGCAAAACGCAGTGCTGACTGACCTCCTCTTCCTTTTGTCCAAAGAAAAAAAAAAGTATACTGAAGTTAAAACAAGCATTGAACCAAGAAACAAATTATGCTAGAGCTATTTTCAAACAACTCGCAGTACTCAAACTCATTTTAAACTCATCTTCTTATTCCAGAAAATTAGCATAGCAAGGTTAAAATAAGCAATGAACCAAGCAGAGATTACAAATACTACAGAGGTATTTTCAAACAGCTCACATTGCTTAAATTACATCGAGTCAGTATGATGTCAAAATGCTTGAATCAACATATTCTATCAACTTTTCTAACTTATTTTTCCATAAGTATACAATATTTTGTGCCCATGGTGTTCTTGGTAAGCAATGTAATGGGCAGAGACATGTTGAAGCACTAAAAATAATGGTGCATGTATGTTCATTTTCATACCGTGTTTCTTTGGTAGATCTACTGTGAACTTGTGTAAAACTTCTCGCGTGTTCCCTGATAAAGTGCCAAACAAGGCACCGTTGCCATCCATCACAATGAAGCCAAACTTGTTGTCGTCTGCTAGAAGTGCTGTCAGAGCCTGAAAAAGAGAACAAACATATATTAACATAAGTCCTTTTACACACACACAGAAATAACCTTTGAAAGGAGATATTAAATGAAACAGAATGCAAAATAACCCACCCCCAAAATTGTCACTATCAGTCACAAATTACTCGATCACACAAGAAAATAAAAACAAAAGAAAAGTGTTATTGCTTTCAAAACATTTATCAATTTCAGGAGTTAACCCTTTGCTGGGCACAGCAAAATCATTTGTTCACTTCCTGCTGGGCAAGCAAAATGGAGGTGGATGGCCTCTGAGTGGGTGGGTGTATTTAACATGCAATAACTCCACAATGGCTTAATGGATTGTAATGAAATAAAAACAGCAAAATGCAGAAATGAATAAAGAAACTGCTATTTGCTATTGTGTGTTGTTTTTTTTTTTAAAAAGAATTATAATGCATAAACACACAAGGTCATTGATCGGTTTGTATGTGTCACAGTTAGTGTTGCAATAGCTTTGGAATGCATGCATGGATTTTGATAAAATAAAAAGTAAAACATTCAGAAACAATTACAGAAGAAAAGTTTTCAACCTACTGTTGTGTTTTTAGGGGTTTTTTTATGAATGATGCACGAAAACATGAAACATTCCGACGGTCGCCATTTTGTTTGCCGACGATCGCGATGCATGTTAACTTTACAGTTCGAGCCGCTACCATAACAAAAGTCCCAAATAGCAATCAATTCACAAAATATATCAAGTTGTGAACCATTGCCAAACTCGAAATCCGCGATAATTTCCCCAATTCTATGAGCAGAATTCAAAACGCGCATCGGCCGAGTAAGATTTGACGATCGATTTACGTCTCGAACTTCGTTGTTGTCAAAGCCGTCTTTCTCGCTTCAATCAACAAAGTCAGAAGCGCACACACTACTCAGATCGCTTACATCGATATTTGAGCCTGGATACACATCTCACAGCGTCATATTTTCGGCATGAAAGCCATAAAAACGATCGTACATGTCGGATTCGAAGATAGCGTCCATCTTGGGAAAATTTGCGATTTTTTTCCTCTAAAACTTGCCACAAACACATTCCAACCGCCGCCATTTGCAATGTACATGCGGAAGTCACGTGGGCAGTCTCGTTGCTTCTAATTTCACGATATTTGAAGCGAGATTGGCGGGAATTTTGAATGTATGAACGCACTGAAGTGACGGTCACGACGCCGGCCGTTTTTGGCCGTTGTGCCCAAGGAGAGGTTCGGACGTTTTGGGACGCTATGCCCAGCAAAGAGTTAAGGCTGTTCTTCAGGTGATATAAGATTAATCACAGAATTATTAGTATATCTTTTTTGCATAGCTCTTGCCCAGCTAAAGGTAAAAAGGTAAAGGAGTCCCATAACCTATAAGGTCGTAGGGGAGCGAGACGTCAGAGACCTCACCTCTCTAGGGCCAGCATATTGAGGGCGGCGCCCATCTCCTCTCCCTTGCTGCTTTACCTGCCCTGACCCTAAAGAGGGCAGGTACCCATTTACAGCTGGGTGAACTGGGGGAACTGTACTGAAGCCAAGGCGCACAAACAGTCACCCATCCAACTGGTAACCACGCTTGACGCTGCTTAACTTGGCTGGGAGAAAGCGAGTGCTCCGACCACTGAGCTATCCTGCCCCGCCTACAGATGTAAATTGTAAAAATATCAGCTTTAATGAAAACATGTAAAATCTATCATATCTACACAATGTATTCAAACCGCTAGACTTATTCTACATACAATGCATTCAAGCCAGTGATTTTTGTATTTATTCATTTTTGTTTCTTTGTTTTACAAAACCCATTTTATCAAGTACCTCTGTATGGAATTTGTTGTCACATAGGTAAAGGGATGTGTTGATTGGTCTGAAAGGCTCAAAGTCAATGTTGACTTTCTTCTCCTTCCCTTCCTCTGTGATGATGGTTCCACAGTATATCACAAGGCCATTGGGTGGGACTGCACAGAAAGAAAAACAAAAAACTGTTCAGTCACTAAGCGAATTTCCTTTTGAAAGAAATATTAGTTATTACATTTTGATTCTAACATGATTAAGCTTTATTTCAGTTTTGCTTCCATTGTTCCAATATTTATGATCTAATTTAAAAAAAGAAATCCGCAACATACTTCCAAACTTTGATTCACTCAGTCTCTGTAACTACAGTGTAAGTGAAAATATTCTTAAATTACAATATTACATAATAATGCTTACTTACAAAAATGGAACAAATACACAACATTTTAAAAAGGTTTTGAATCTGAAACTAATAATCTTCTTCTTCCTTTTTTTTTTTTTATCATGTTTCTCCTAAGGGAGGTTTGACATTCATGAGCCTTCTCCATCTCTGTTTTGAGCTTCCTCCTTATTTATGCCCCTTTCTCTAAGATCAATACAGGCAGCCCAGGTCTTGCTAGGTCTTCCCTTTGGTCTCTTTCCATCCACTACGAAGTTCATTGCTCTTTTTATGATGTGGTGGTCTGCTTTCCATTGAACGTGCCCAAACCAGCACAGTCTATTGGTACTAGCTACAGACTTCAGATCATCAACTTTGTACATTCTCCATAGTTATTCATTCGTGATCCTGTCTTCCAATTTGATCTGTCATGTAGCGTAGCATTCAGTTTTTACAGCTCTTCAACAAACGTTGAACGGTTTTTGTGAAAACCCACGTCTCCGAACCAGACAGGTCTGATGCAGGCCTTATATTTTAGGCAGCATCTCTCCAGTGGGATTTTCTGATTTCCGAGCAGACTTGCCAATTCTTTCCATTTCTTCCAAGCACTCGCAATCCTGGTTCTGACAGCTAACTCAAGATTTTGCTTCGTAGCTCATCATTTCTCCCAGGTAGCAGAATTCGTCTACCACTTCTCTCTTCCCTTGTTCAAATTCTAGCTCCTCCTTTCCTGCATCGGTATTGTCTTCACCCTTCTTATTTACACAATTGGGGCAGACAAATACTCCGTCCTCCTTCTTCAGACTTTTGAGCTTTGAGCATCTTTTGTGACACCAATATTGACATTTGGAGCATTTGATCGAATTGTTCCCTACACCTTTGTGGCAGACACCACACGGGTATTAGCCTTGCTCTCTATGTGTTCTGTGGTCTTTTCCAACTGTCATTGCTTTGGTCTTGTCAACATTTCCTCTGCATTCTAATCTCTGTTTCCAATTGCCAAATCTTTGAGTAGCGTCATCACTGTTCTCAGCAACCAGTACTAAGTCATCAGCATACAGCAGTTACCAGATCTCTTCTGGCCTCTCCATTTCCTTGGATATTTCATTCATCAGGAGGATAAAGAGCAGAGGGCTCAATGCCGATCCTTGGTGCACTCCTACTTTTATCTCAAAGCTTTCTGACGTCCCAATTATAGTTTTCACTTTTGATCTGGAGTTCTTGTACAAAATCATAACCATGAGATGAAACTAACAATCTTAAGTATATTTATTATATAGACCTATCATTTTTGCACTTTAACATGCCCCCCCCCCCACCCCCCTTCCCCTAATACAGTAATAGTAATACAATACATTATACAAACAAATCGAGACACATACAGGGTTCATACAGACTTGGTGGGGGAAAATTTAGGGCTTTTTAGGGGCCATTATTTCCAAATTTAGGGCCTAGCCGCGGGGTATCAAAGAATAATTATCAACCTGTGTACACGTTTACTTTGATAAACAAATCTCAAACTCATGTAAGCAAAGTCTTCTTGTCTAAAACTGCATGTTGGATATTGATTATTGACACAAATCCAAGTTAAGTTCTAGAATAAAATGTCTTTCAATCATAGATACCACAATGAATTAAAGTCTTCACACAGTAAAACATCAAATCATGATGTGATGGAAGTCTCCATGTCTTGAAATATCAAGCAAAGTGAAAACTGAAATAAGTGTCTCTGATTTTAATAGTTTTTTTCACAAACAACTAGCAAAGTGAACTTCAGACACTACCCCTCAAACTTCATCTGATGTGAACTAGTCACTAGTCTCCTTGCCTTACCAAAGATGTAGATGGTTACCCGGTACTAGAACTGGTAATAACAATACCCTCACACAGTCACAGTGCCTCTTCCAAATTCTGCTCTTTTACTTCAATCTCACACATGTGTACATGCAGGCATTCACACACACACACATGTGCACATGCATGCATGCATAAGAGAGAGACAGAGACATGTTGCTGGACACAAGTTCTCTTCACTATGAATACATGTACAAGTCCCGTATCGTCAATGCAGACCGAGTGGTAGGCCTAACACTGGCTTGAAAAGGATGCCCATGCCCTCTCCCCATAGTTTTTTTTTTTTTAAAGCAAGAATCTTCAGATCAAGTCTGCCAATAACTGAATAAGCGTGAATTTTAAAGTAAAGTCAACTAAATCGACCATATTGAGTGGTGCAAAATATGCAAAGTGCTGGCATTTCTGACTTGCCTTATCAACTGGATTTGTTTCTGTATGTATTCTGCAGGAAATCGGTGGGATAATCTCCTCAAATAAAGAATAGATTTGGCTACAGGTTTTATTGTTTTCCCATTCTGACATACGACTCTATCACTGACTGCCATTTTGTAAACTGCGCATGCGCACAGAAGAATAAACCTAGCTATTCACAGCGCAGCTGTGCTAAAATTTAAAAATCTCGTAGAGAAGGACTGTATCGCAGTAAACAGAAAACTGGTGGTTTTTTTGTTTTGTTTTTTTAACTCATGATCGCAGTTCCATAGTTAAACATCATTTTCCGAAAAAATTACGCACATACCATAGGGGTAGGTACTCCGCATGTAAAAAATAACTGATGAAAGCAAAGCGAATATGGCAAATCACCTCCCTTGGCAAAATAGATGGCGTGACATGAATAGCAGACGACAAGCATTCTGTCGGCGATAATACGATCTTTGGACACCCTTCTTGCTTTCATTTCTCATAAGTTTTATTTTGTATATTTGTTTAGCCTACATTTCAACAGAAACTCTCACTCATGGTTCCCATTTTTAAGGCTTTTTAGGGCCTCCAGGGCCATACGTCTCATTTTTAGGGCTTTTTCAGGGTTCATACAGACTTGGTTGGAAAAAATTTTGGGCCTTTTTAGGGCTTTTTAGGGGCCATTATTTCCAAATTTAGGGCCTAGCCACAGGGTATCAAAGTACATTTTATCAACCTGTGTACACGTTTACACTGATAAACTAATCTCAAACTCATGTAACTTGTAAGCAAAGTCTTCTTGTCTACAACTACATGTTGGATATTGATTATTGACAAAAATTCAAGTGAAGTTCTAGAATAAAATGTCTTTCACTCATAGATACAATGAATTAAAATCCTCACACAGTAAAACATCCATGGTGTGATGGAAGTGTCCATGTCTTGAAATACGAAGTAAAGTGAAAACTGAAATAAGTGTCTCTGATTCTAAGATGTTTTTCACAAACAGCTAGCAAAGTGAACTTAAAAGACACTATCCCTCAAACTTCATATAATGTGAACTAGTCTCCTTGCCTTACCAAAGATGCAGATGGTTGCCCGGTACTAGAACTGGTAATAACAATACCCTCACACAGTCACAGTGCCTCTTCCAAATTCTGCTCCTTGATTTCAATCTCACACATGCGTACATGCAGGCATTCACAAACACACACGCACGTGTGTGCATGCACACACATGCATGCACAAAAGAGAGAGACAGAGACAGAAAGACAGGGAGAGAGGCTGCTGGACACAAGTTCTCTTCACTATGAATACATGTACAAGTCCCGTATCATCAATGCCTAACACTGGCTTGAAAAGGATGCCAACACCCTCTCCCCATAGTTTTTTTTTAAAGCAAGAATCTTCAAATCAAGTAGGCCAATAACTGAATAAGCTGTGAATTTTTAAGTAAAGTCAACTGAATCGACCACATTGAGCGGTGGAAAATATTCAAATATTTGTATTTTTTTCCTGTACATTTGTAAATATTCAGGCATTTGTGACTTGCCTTATGAACTGGATTCGTGTCTGTATGCGTGCTGCAGGAAATCTGTGGGATAATCTCCTCAAATAAATAGATCTGGCTACAGGTTTTATTGTATTTCCATTCTGACATACAACTGTATCACTGACTGCCATTTTGTAAACTGTGCACAGGAGAAACAATAGGCCTTGTTATTCACAGCGCAGCTGTGCTAAAGATTGAAAAATCTCATAGAGAAGGACTGTAGCGCAGTAAACAGAAAATTGTATTTTTTTTACTCATGATTGCAGTTTCATAGTTAAAACATCATTTTCCAAACAAATTACAGACATACCATAGGGGTAGGAAGTTTTCGGCATGTAAAAAATAACTGGTGAAAGCAAAGCAAATTTGCACTTCCAATGGAGGCAAATTACCTCCCTTGGCAAAATAGGTGGCGCGACATGAATAGCAGACGACAGGCTCTATCGTCGATGATACTATCTTTGGACACCTTTCATGCTTTCATTTCTCAAAAGTTTTATTTTGTGTATTTGTTTAATCTACATTTCAACAGAAACTCTCACTCATGATTCCCATTTTTAGGGCTTTTTAGGGCCTCCAGGGCCATAGGTCTCATTTTTAGGGCTTTTTAGGGGCCTTATTTTGGATCTTCAAAAATCAGGGCCTTTTAGGGCTTTTTAAGATTTGTACGAACCCTGTTTTTAGGGGCTTTATTTTGGATCTTCAAAAATCAGGGCCTTTTAGGGCTTTTTAAGATTTGTACGAACCCCGACACACAATTTTGGTAAGGGATGAGAACGGCTTAAACCACAAACATTCCAGGAAAAAAAGGTATGGTTGGTTGAGCTATGATTTATTATGCACAGTATTTTTTCAGTCTTTAGTCGTTTCCTAAAAGACAAGCACTTCAGTGACATGTCTGTCTAAAAAAGGCGGGTTCCACCAAAACTGCAAATGGCAGAACATTCTTATATGATCTATGAAAATCACTGCAAATCAGCAAATCAAATTTTAGGAATCGAAACAATCACACACACACATGTACACAGATGTTATGTACCTTTGTAAGTTTGTTGTACAATATCAACCTCTGTTGTACAGATGTGATGGCTTCTAATACACAGTGATACATATGATATATATTATTACATGTATGCACAGACACACACATGCGCGCGCGCATGCGCCTACACACACGTACCTTTGTTGTAGAGTTTCAGTCTCTGTTGTACAGATGTGATGGCGCCTAGCACTGACAATCTGTTGACACGACTTTTGATGTTGGAGGCTGTTCCAAACTCATCAGCCAACATCTTGTTTACCCGTGCGATCTGGTCTTTGGGTGGAATGATGAGCGAGATCATGCTTGTGCCATTCCTACACATAGAACATTCAGGATTATTCACAAAAGCCATGACAGGTTAAAAAAAACCCAGGAAATATCTAACCTTAAAATATGTACTACAATGAGTCCAAGGCTCTACATGACATACAAAAAAAAAAAAAAACTTTTAAAAGATAACATTATGGTACAAAAAGTAAAACTATAAAAGAAAACTTACAGAGATCCACTGAACGACAAAAAATAAAACACACAATAAAATTCAAATGATCAGGGTTTTTTTCTGTAGACAGAAAAAATCTTCTAGAAACTTTCTTACTATAAGTGTGCTAGTCATTATTTTTCTTTTCTTGTTTTTTTCTCTTTTTGTGTGTGCTGATTTTCACATTATTTTTTAAGTACAAAGAAATGCACTGTGCAGGCATACTTTGTTTTGGGGATTGAAGACAAAGACACTACTTCACTAGACAGAGCAATGCCAATTACCAGGAAGTCATAAGAAAGTTGGAAATGATCATCAAATTTTTATGACAATAACTTGTGTTCCTACAGTGTTGACCCTGTGCATGCATGGTTAGGAAACTAGCACAGTAGCAGACAACAAAGGATGAGGGGTACAGTGTTTGCTGAAAATGAAAGTGTCAGTCTACAAAATTTGTGCAAAATCACAAGTTTTGGATTTGAGCCTAATCTCTCACAAAATAAGGTGGTTAAAAAAAATTCTGTGGATACCTTAGGCCTAGTAGGCTAGTATGTTTGGTATGAATGCAAGAGTGTTAACTGATGTAAGAAAACAGAAGGAAAAGTGGCAAAAATTAAAAGTGTGCATGGTATGCAGACTATAAAACAGTAAACACTCTTAACAATAGGCCAATGTGTGCCAATAACAGTGTTCACTAACAGATGACATAATACAATTTAATGTGGTGTGTCCAGCAGAAGCTCTTTTGTCAAGCTTGGCTTCTACACCATTGTTCAAATGATTAATGTCCTGTTGATTATTAATCAATACTTTAAAAAAGACAAAGAAAAGAAAGGAAACCGTTGGTTGTAGTACTCAACAGTACCAAACGGTTTTACATTCTCTGATATACCCCCCTGATTGTCAAGTGTGTGTGTGTGTGTGTGTGTGTGTGTGTGTGTGTGTGGTGTGTGTGTGTGTTGTGTGTGTGTGTGTGGTAATGAAACTAAGTACTCCTGTATATTGCTTTTGGCTTTCAAGAATGATTTCTAAACTGTGTGTGTATATTTATGTCTTTACTAGATAATGGTCATTATGGTGCTCGGGTGCACGTGTGTGTATGTGTGATTAAACTGTGTTCATATATTGGTGTATGTATGGGTGTGCTCTGTGTGTGCCCATGCACGCACATTTTTTTAAAAATAAATATTAAAAAAATTTCTTTTCCAATCAATGGTTTTTACAACATTGTATTCCTACATTGGTGTGTGTGTGTGTGTGTGTGTGTGTGTGTGTGTGCGCGCGCGCGTTCGCGGTATGTGCGCACCTGGGTTTGTGTTTTGTGTATATTTTTTTAAAGCTATCTTGGAATGGTTATAATAATCTGAAATGTATTTTTCTTGTGTCTTGTGAGATAAGTATAGGTGTCAATGTGCCTGTCAGTATTGTAATTGCCCTTCATGGGATGATTAAAGTGTTTTTGACTTGACAACTCATCACATCGACACAGACTTACCCTCTGGCAGCTTCAAGGCTCTTGATCAATTTTTTGATCTTCCATATTTCTACATTTCTGTCGGCACTGGACTCGCCGTCAATACCATTAGAAGCCATTCTGACTTGTACAGTCTGATTGTAATCAATAAGTGTCAGTTTTCCCCTGACTCAACAGCAAACAGGCTTCGAAATGTCCGTATGGCTTGGGAGTTTTTCACTGCCAACTTTCAACTATTCAACAATTCTGCCGAAGTTCCCGGAAATTTTGACTGATTCCCTGTCCGTAATACGCTACTTGGGGCTAGTAAGAAGCCCAGCAACGGCCTGCTTATACTTTCTAGCAACGATTTCCCTGAGAACACCTCCGACTGCCTATATGATCACCACAATCCAAACTGATAGCACGTCGCCATGTAGGGAACCATGTGAAAGACGTGACGTCACTAGTTCGCAGATGCCGTAGGGTTCCAACACAGCAAATCGTGATTGGTTAAATCCTTTCTGCGTTATGCAAAAGAATAAATCTCTCGTTGACAGCTCACTGCTTTAATTAAAACAAAAGTCTTTGTAAAATTTAGAACAAGCTTATACATTAGTTAAAATCATTTCCTATCCTATTAAGAAAATGTTATTTCCGTTCTTTGCTGCGGATCGTCTACTCTAAAACTATACGTACAACAACTATGCAGTTTAGTTGCGTGCGAGCTTCGACAGCGTTCTTCGATCACGTGCCAAGACATTGAATATAATTATTCCTGGTGAAAGGTTTCGAGTTGTTAGAGGCACTATTTGAAAATGACAAAAGCAACAATAAATCGAAGATAGCTAAACTTTCCATTTTACGTCTGTTCACTCAGCGAGTGGGTGTGAGGTGGCGGTGGAAGTCGTACTAAAAAGCATATGGAATAAAAACTTTAAAAAACACGAAAATAGCATACACATGAGAGAAAAAAACATCTTGGAAAAGCAAAGGAATATTATATATTTTCACACACACACACACACACACACACACACACACACACACACACACCTTGTTGTTATTCCTACCTTTTGTATTTTCTTCATCTGTTGTATGTCTTGTGTTTTGTTTTATCTATCTTGTGAGTCTTGTTTTTGTTTGTTTTTGTTTTTTGTTGTTTTTTGTGATGTTTTTTGTTTGTTTGTATGTTTCTTTTTATTTGTTTGTTTTGTTGTTGTTTTTTGGGGGAAGTATTGGTTTTTGTGGGGGTTTTTGTTTTGTTTTAGTTTGTTTTTGTAAAATTTCTTCATTTATCTGTGTGACTTGAACTTATGTTATACTGTCTTGATTTGCTTTATCATTTTTGTTAGTCTGGATTTATATTTTAAAAATCTCCATAGATTTTTGTCTTCAACATGTGTGAAACATTGTATTTTGATTGCTTTTATATGTCAATTTTTTAAAAATTTTGTTTGTGTGAGGGCAGGATGAAAAAAAGTTGTATAAACTTAATCTTTTACCCTCGATAAAGATTATTTTGAGTTGATTTGACTTGACTTGACTTGACTTCACACACACGCACGCACGCACGCACGCACGCACAAACACACACACACACGCACAAACACGCACGCACACGCACGCACGCACGCACGCACGCACGCACACACACACACACACACACACACACACACAGAGTGTGAGGGAGGACGGGATAGCCTGGTGGTTGGAGTGATGTATTCGTGATCTACTGACCCAGGTTCGAATCTCGTTCAAGAGGATTTTTCCTCTGGAGTTAACATCAGTGCCGACTCCACTCTCCCCAAAAGGCTTTCGGGTGAGACTATAAACCGAGGTCCCCTGGGCGAACGCACGCAGAACATCTTGCGCACACGTTAAAACACGTTCCGCTTTTTGGAAGAGTAGGCCATTGTGTGCCGGTGGGAACAGATGACAAAATTTACAAAACTGCATACACACGGGGGCCGGATGAAAAAAAGCACAAGAATGCTTTTTCCATTATCGTCGAAATAACAGAATAAAAATTAAATAAATAAATCCATAAAATGAGGTCTGGATTCACGAAAACGTTTTTCTCATTTGTATACTTTGTTCTTTTTAACATACATCCCCCCCCCCCCCCCCCCACCCATATAGAATTTGTGTGCCGGTAGGAACGGACGACAGAAAAACAAAATCAACAACAACAACAAAACTGCATGCACACAGGTGTTGCGTTTATATACCATCCCCGAAGTCGGAATGCGGCTACCTGAATGGTGGTGGTGGTGGTGGTTGGTGGGGGGGGGGGGGGGGGGGGAGGGGGGCATAGGCAATAATCTCACCATTGGTAAGCCTTGGAGCACTAACCGAGAAACGGGGGAAAAAACAACAACAGTTTTTACAGATGGATCAGTACTGCAGTCAGGCAAATGAGGAACAGCATTCACTCACTATCCCTGACTTTAAAAAAACACAATACAGGCATCTTGCTCCTTCCTCGGTAGATTAAACTAGAAGGTAAAAGGTAAAGCTGCTCCCATAACTTATGTGATCGTTGGGGAGCGATATGCAGTAGTCCTCAGCTTCTTCAGGGGCCAGCATATTGAGGGCGGCGTCCATCTCTTCTTCTCCTTCGCTGCTTTAATATATACCCCCCTATCCCTAAAGAGGGCAGGTACCCATTTACAGCTGGGTGAACTGGGGGGAATCTACTGAAGCCAAGGCGCACGAACAGTCACCCATCCACTTGGTAACCACGCTCAATGCTGCTTAACCTTAGCTTGGGGAGAGAGCGAGTGCTCTGACCACTGAGCTATCCCGTCCCCTAGGGAGACTATTACATATTAGCACCAGAATTGATAGCTATATACCTATTATATCTCCGAAGTCGGAGTGCGGCTACCTAACTAGGGGTGGGGGTGGGGGTTGGGCGGTCGCATACGCAAAAATCTCACTATTGGTGAACCTCCGAGCTCTAGCCGAGAAATGAAAGATGAAGAAGATGATGTCCAGATAGCCTAAGGGTTTTGAATTACCCGTGTTAGTATTTTACTCTGTGTTGACTCAATGTCGCTTTTACTGGCATGAAAGAGTTTGCATTAGAAATAGAAACGAACAACCCTGTGTCTTAAATGCAGGGCTTCAATTAGTCTAAACAATTTTAAATCTTTTTTTATTTATTTTTTAGCTGAATGAATTGCAAAAATTAATAGTTTTGATAGGTTTCTTCACATCGTGAAATATATTGGAGTGATAGAACAATACCATTATTTTTACAAAACCCAAACAAAACAAAATGTTTGTATTCCCGTCGGGAGCAGACGAGAGCACTCTCAGACAGTGTGCCAGTGTTCACAAGTGGAGACAGGCACACAATCATGATGGTGATTGTTTTAGTTGTTGATTCCACCGTCATGCATGGAGAGGCTGTTAAAGCTGGTGGGGATTTCCTACCATGGTCCAGTGATCTTCCATCACAAAGCACCAATTCCATTCACAATGACCCATTTTGGGGCTAAAATAGCAAAAGAGAATCTGAATGCTAAGAACGGTTTTGCCTCAGAGAATCCAAATTCAAGTAGGGTTTTAAAATGCAACAGGGAGGATATGAGTTCTTGTTAAAGATTATCTTCATATGAAATAAATTCAACTTTAACTTAATGATAGCAAGTAAAATATAAAGTTTGGCGCTCAAGACTGTTCGTAGAGTACATACACCCATTTGCAGTTGTTTATTTTCATTTACAAAATGTTTTCCTTCCTCGGCTAGCGCTCCGAGATTCACTAATGGTGAGATTTTGTGCATGCAACCGTTGTTGTTTTTTTGGTTGCTTTCCGTGAACGTGGCCGCATTTCTTCTTTGGGGATGTATGCTGGGTATGTTCGTGTTTCTGCAACCCACCAATCGCTGACGTGAATCTTCAGCGTGTATATTTAATCTTCTGCATGTGTATATACACGAAAGGAATGAAGACATTGGAAGGTCTGCACTTCCAGTTGACCTGGGAGATGGTAAAACCCCACGTCCTTAATTCACCAGACGCCACTGAGATTCCAGCCCCGACTTCAAGGACATAAATATGGGATTGAATAAGGACTGCATTTAACCACTCCATGGCTATGGCGTCCCTCACCTTTGTTTATAATTTACATTTAAACTTGCGAGGTGATGCAATTTTTTTTGTTAAACAACCTGTCAGTCCATTACTTATTGTTTGATTGTCTTGTACAGGTACAGATATAGAGTCAAAGTGTCAAAAACACTTTAATCATCCCATGAAGGGCAATTAATATTACACATAATTATAAGAAACAGGCTGGACTAGGCATAACTGTAAAATACAGCAGTGTTCATTGTGCGTTGTTTGATACTTAACAGGACTATTGTAATATATTTTTATTCAAGAAAATCCAAAGTCCAAAGTAGACAGAAAACGCGTTTAATGGTTGTGATTGCTGTTGTGTTTATCATTTGCATAGTTCCATCATGACAGACATGTTATTCTAAACCCTGGACAGAGAAAGAGAGAAAAGTGCTCTTTATGTCATACTGTCTTGCATCTTTTCTTTTCATCATCGTATCATGACGTTTATAATCATTATCACCTTGTTTTTATAATAGTAATAATAATAATAACACTACTACTACTACTACTACTACTACTACTACTACTACTACTAATGATGATGATGATGATGGTGATAATGGTGATGATAATGATAATAATGATTTGTTGGTATCATTATCACTATTGTTGTCGTCGTCGTCGTCATCATCATCATCATCATCATCATCATCATCATCATCATTATTATTATTATTATATTATTATTATTATTATTATTATTATTATTATTATTATTATTAGTGTTGTTGTTATTCATTCGAAATCCATTTTGTTTGTGTGTGTCCAAGTCACCACAAAGTGTGTAGTTCTTACACACATGACTTAAGATTGCGCCTACACAAAAGCAACAAACATATTGAAAAAATTATACTAACCATTACACGAACAAACAAACAAGCAAACAAACAAACAAGCTCTACTCAAATGTTGAAACTCATGTTTTATGTTCCAAGCACCAACCTTCTCTCTCTCTCTCTCTCTCTCTCTCTCTCTTTTTAATTTTTTTTTTACCATGCATCTTATTGAAGGCCAGAGGGCTTGGCAGTATACAATAGCCTGTTTTGAATATTAACGCTGAAAAGCCATGACCTTTATTGGTAAAGTAACTCTCTCTCTCTCTCGCTCTCTATCTCTCTCTCTCTCTCTATCCCTCTCTCTCTCTCTCTCTTAGTTTACTTTTTAATTTTTTTTAATGACAGTCAGTTGTTTGAAAAAAAAATCCTCTGGCTCCCCTAATTGCCCTCAATAAGATATTTTAATTCTCTCTCTCTCTCTCTCTCTCTCTCTCTCTCTCTCTTAAGCAGGTCATATGTTCATGAACTTTGCAGTGGGTTAAGAGGTCGGCAATCAAATCCCGCGTGCGTGCACACACACACACACACACATACACACTTGACTTGACACACACAGAGAGCGTACACACACACACACACACACACACAAAACATTCCTTTTGTGCACTCTCCCAAGCCTAAGACAAGTTTGAATTAGGTCAGCAGGAGTTGAGGGTGGGTTGAGCTTGTAACGGTATTATCATTCCGTTCTCGTCCACGGGATTCTTTCCCTGAACATTTTTCTTTGGTAGAGTGGTTGATATTTGGTGGTGATGATGATGATGTTTTTGGAAGTGACTGCAGTGGCTTTTTTTCCGGGGGGGGGGGGGGGGGGGGGGGAGGCAATACTTATATTTCATTAATCAGTCAAATGTGATTAACAATTTTAATTTATGTTATGGGGATTACATCATTCTCAATGCCACATAAAGCATTTGTTGTGGACGACTGCATTTGTATTTGTCTACTACTTAAAGTCAGGGCAATTGTGTGAAATTCGGGCTGCTTTCCCCAGGGAAGAGCGCCATCACAAGAACAGGGCTACCCATCATTTCTTTTCTTTTTTTAAAATCTGTTTTCTTGTCTGTATGTGTATTTTTTTCCCTACCAGAGTAGCTTTTTTCAACAGAACGTTGCCAGGGACAACTCTCTTGTTGCCATGGGTTCTTTAACATGCGCTAAATGCATGCTTCACACAGGACCTGGGATTATCTCTCATCCGAAAGACTAGCAAGCAGACCACAACTCACCATCTGTCTAGTGGATGGGGGACAAACAATTCGAGCAGAAACAGGGATCAAACCACCAGACACTTTGAACCCAGACTTTTTTTTAAATTTCTAGGTAGGTGCCTAACCTCTAGACCACCCATCCACCCAACTTTATGAATGAACCAACTTTACTGCTGGAGTTCACAGCATCCTTTTAGGCCCAGCTTTTTTTTAAAAACTCGCAGAGCCTGAATGGAATATAATATATGGGAGTTACACACACACACACGCGCACATACACACACACACACAGCGAGAGATAGATAGATAGAGAGAGAGAGAGAGAGAGAGAGAGAGAGAGAGAGAGAGAGAGACAGAGACAGAGACAGAGAGGCAGACAGAGAGAGAGAGAGAGAGAGAGAGAGAGAGAGAGAGAGGTTTCTTAATACAAATACATTATTAGTTTACAGGAACATACTGACAAACATTAGTCACATGTTAAAAGTCCTGTTGTAGGTTCCAAGCAGCAGCTTTATTATTATTATTATTATTATTATTATTATTATTATTGTGCATCTGAAATCCAGGCCAAAGCCCCGGGCAGTATAGTGTCACCCACCTTAGAATTGATTAGCCTTGAAAGTGCATGGCCTTTAAAGGTAAAAGTGTGGCTCTCTCTCTGTCTGTCTGTCTCTCTGTCTGCCTGTCTGTCTGTCTGTCTGTCTCTCTCTCTCTCTCTCTCTCTCTCTCTCTCTCTCTCTCCCTCCCTTCCCTCCTCCCTCTCTCTCTCATTCATTATCTCTCTGTCTCTGTCCCCCCCTCTTCCCCCCCCCCCCTCTGTCTCCCTCTCTACCTCCACCCCCTCTCTCTCATTCATTCTCTCTCTCTCTCCCTCTCCTCTCTCTAACCCCACCCCACCCCCCTCTCTCTCATAAGAAGATCACATGTCCATGAACTTTGCAGTGGGTTACGAGGTCGGCAATGAAGACTTCAATCAAACGCACATACGCACAAACACACAACACACACACATACAGGCGCGCGCACGCACGCACACACACACACACACACACACACACACACACACACACACACATGGACTCTCTCTTTCTCTCTCTCTGACACACACACACGGACTCAACCACACACACATAGTCAACCGCACACAGACACACACACACACACACATACACACACACGCACGCACGCACACACACACACACACACGCACGCACACATACACACACACACACACACACACACGCACGCACACACATACACACACACACATACACACACGCACGCACACACATACACATACACACACATTCCTTTTGCGCAGTATGCTAAGCTGAAGACAGGCGTGAGTAAGGTCAGGGGGTCAGGGGGGGTTCAGCTTGTAACGGTTTGATTTTTCACCCTCCCTTCACCCTGCTTCTTCCCCTGAACAGTTTTCTTTGGTCTGTTGGCAGGATAACGAGGATAGTAGAAATGATGATGATGATGATAACAACAACAGCAACAACAACGATGACGACGACGATGATGGTGATAGTAATACTAATGCTGATGATAATGATGATGATATTAATAATAATAATAATAATAACAACAACAATAACGATACTACTACTACTGCTGCTGCTGCTGCTACTACTACTATCAATAATAATAATAGTAATAATAAGAAGAATGATAATGATGATGATGATTTTTAAAAAAAAAAGATGATGATACTAAGAAGAAGCTGCATAAAGAAAAGAGCATTCTTCTATTGTAAACTACTGGTCTTGTAGTTATGCGCTATCCTTGGAGAGGGCAGCCTGAAAGCAGCATCCGATTCAATTCAATCCAATTCAGTGCAATTCAATTCAATTCAATGCCCCAATGTTGGAAGGACCTTCTCCACTGACTCCATCAGAAATAAAGAGATGTTTTGTGATGTATATTTTTTCCTACAGCTAGCCAGTGAAGAAATGAAGGAAAGGAGGAATGTGGCAAAATCTGGAGGAATGGAATACGCAGTATTGTACTGTATTGTATTGTATCGCGTTGTACTGTATTGTATTGTATTGTATTGTATTGCATTGTATTCCACTTTAAGTCACAGCAGAATTCTCTGCCTGGAATTCGGGTTGCTCTCCCTAGGGAGAATAAAGTAAAAAGTAAGTGTCCCACAACCTTTGTGGTCGTAGGGGAGCGAGGCATCAGAGACCTCAGTTTCTCTAGAGACCAGCATATTGAGGGCGGCGCCTATCTCCTCTCCCTCGCTACTTTACCTTCTCTGACCCTAAAGGGGCAGGTACCCATGTACATCTGGGTGAACTAGGTAACTGTATTGAAGCCAAGGCGCACAAACGGTCACCCATCCAAGTGGCAACCACGATCGATGCTGCGTAACTTTGGCTGGGGGAAAGGGAGTGCTCTGACCACTGAGCCATCCCGCCCCCCTAGGGAGAATACGTCACCACAAAATGCAGTGCCACCCAATATTTTTTCTTTCCCTTTCTGCATGTATGATTATTTTGTTTCCCTATCAGTGACTTTTTCCGAAAGAATATTGCCAAGAACAACTCTCTTGTTGCCGTGGGTTCTTTTAAGTGCATTAAATGCATGTTACACACAGGACCTCGATTTATGGTCTCATCTACAAAGACTAGCACCCACTGTCTAGTGGGTGGGGAAACATTGTTGGGGCACAAACGGGAGATCAAACTACCATACATTTCGAGCAGGGGACATTTTTGCTTTCTAGGCAGGTGCGTTACTTCTAGACCATCCCAGCTAACTTTTAGTAGATATTTTAGATGTTAGAGTAGCAATGAAAGAAAGGAGTTGTTTTTCCCCCTTACTTCCATGGTGAGTGGGAAGATGGAATACAGCAGTGCAGTTTTCAGGTCTTGCCTTGTCTCTTGGGCAAGATGCAGCTGGCAAAGCCAGGCCAGAGTTGTAGGAGGCTCATCAACAAGCCTTGACTTGACTTGACTTGCCATGACTTGACTTGATTTGTTATGACTTGACTTGATTTGTCATGACTTCACTTGACTTGTCATGACTTGACTTGATTTGTCATAACTTGACTTGACTCCACTTGATTTAACTTGATTTGATTTGACTTGACTTGATTGTGCACTCCCCTCAGTTTTCCATATCCAGTTTGATTTTGCAATGCTCCGCCTGAAATGAATTTAGATCATTGAGTCTTCCAACTGAAAAGTGAGAGGAGAGAGAGAGAGAGAGAGTTAACACCCCATGAAGGCACACACACACACACACACACTTATACAAGCGCGCGTGCTTGCACCTCTGCCCTTGTATTTACGATTTTGCTCCAGAGGGATTAAAAAAAAGAAAACTCCACACATTTAAAATGGGAGGGAGTAAGGGGGCGGGGGAAGAGAAGGAGGTGAGGTGAGGAGGTTAGAAGAAGATTGATGAAGTGGAATGGCCTACTTAGGAGAAAAGAAAGAAAGAAAGAAGAAGAAATCTAATACTGGGTCAGATGGAAGCACTAGAGATTTCGGTCATCCGGATGATGTTGATGGCAGCGCCGTCAGAAAACGCACGTACCTGCTCTCGTGCAAGCACACACACACACACACACATGGCCATGGAAGAGAGAGGGAGAGAGAGGGGGGGGGGTGTTATAGAACTATGTGCCATGAAAAATGACCCCACAGAAAAAGTAGCGCACCAACAGAACGCAGGCCAAGGACATCTCTTTAGGGAAGTCCCAAAGTCGACACTGAATTTAGAATTTAGAATTTACTTGCTACCTGACCGATTTCTGGAAATTCAGTTGTTGTACATCAGCCACCATACCAGCTTATACCGTGTGCGGCTTTTGTGTGTTTGTGTGTGTGTGTGTGTGTGTGTGCGTTGAAAGTAGTTTTGTGTAAATGTGAAGATTTCTCTGTATAATTTTAAAGAACTTGAACGTCTGTCAAAGCAAAATGTCTGTGTTTTGTTACCAGTGAATAACAATTTTAGAAGACTGATAATTTTAGTTTTGACAGCCACATTGGGGATTGTTTACATAACAGTAGTGACTGAAATTCAGTAATTTGTCGATTTTTAGGCTTTACAAACAACACGGGAGCTTTTTAATTTGTGGTGCAGCGATAACTTGAAATAGCATTTGACCAGTTTTAGCCCCCTGTTCAAGTTCACTGTGCCACATCCCCTACTACACAAAGCGATTTATTACAACCGCCCTACGTGCATCTTGATCTAGATCCAGATGAAACAGCTGCGCAATTTCTGTTGCATTACGGCAACAGGAGGGGGGCTTCAAGGAAACATTACTTCCCCTGCCATATGGCATGCCCCGTACTGTTTATGCACACACTTGTCGTAGTCTTGGAGTTGGCTCCAGTCCAAAATTGTATGTAGTGGGAAGGGTATACACGTAAATATTGCTGTTTTGAATTGGCTAAAAAAAAAGAAGCTCAAAGTTACATACAGAGTGTTTTCCCCCCAACTACAGAGTTTTTGGTGTTTCTAGCCAGCAACATATCCTGATTTTATCATGGGCTTGTTGCACAGCAGTGATATTGAAATAATGTCGGGAGGCACAGTTGGTACTAGCCCTTCAACATTGTTGCAGAACAGATCAGGTGGTTTTGCTCTTGCAATTCTTTCGGAGGTGGAAATAATTTCACGCAGATAAATCTGCCGTAACTTTAAGTGGTATATACTGCGTTACCTCTAGACAACTGGCCCACCCTGTGAGCTATAAACTGTTCATGCTTTATGTAGTTTGTTACGCGCAGGTTTGTAACTGGCTGCTTGTGTAATTTTCGCAAAGATAGAGCATTTTCTTCCTCATGCAGACAAAGCAAATAATGAAGAGACCAACAAACACAGACAAACTAAGTTTCTTCAAATTTATGTCTATTCACAAAAAGATATATTAGACAAACAGACAAACTAACTAAGCACACATATACAGAGGTAAAAGGGCAGAATGAAGAGAGAGAGAGAGAGAGAGAGAGAGAGAGAGAGGAGAGGAGAGAGAGAGAGAGAGAGAGAGAGAGAGAGAGATTTTATATTGAGGATGATGGAATAAGCACTCATGTGCTTTTCTCACATTCAGTCCCCGTGTGTATGCAGTTTTGTAAATTTTGAGACAGAGTGTTTCAAAATCGAAGTACAAACAGAAAACGGATCCACGCGGCCATACCACACTGTACCAGCCAAGAAATTCACCTGACACTTGTTTATTTTGTGCTAAGTCACCCTCTGTTCAACTTCTTTCAGCTAAAAATAACAAACCAAACCGACCTGACCTCGAAGACCATATCAGGCCTACACACACACACACACACACACACACACACACAACACACACACCACCCCCCATTGAGCGAGACTCGAACCCCGGGGCTGAAAAGTCCGACTTTCTCGGCGTGCTGGTTGTTCCCTGGGCCACAACTTGAACACAAGATCAGAGCTACATGAAGACAATCTAACATCCCCCCATCATCAGTCGACCACCAAAGACAAAAACACACAGTTTCATGGCGCAAAGACATTGCAAGATCAGATGCACAGCTATTCAAGTTGAGGTGCACTGGCTCACGGTAACGTCGGTTCAATACTCACAACCAGTTCTTGAAAAGAGAAAACCTCATTACAAATAGGCCTATCATCGTTTCTATCCTCAGCCTCCCCCCCCTTCCCCCGCTCCAACAAGAAGAGTGGTTTCAATGCCCATCACCAGTTTTTTTTAAAATAAAAAACCCATAACTGCTATTTCCATGCCTATAATCAGTTTTCAACATAAACTTCATCGTAAATGCCGTTTCCATGCTCGTAACATAAAAAAATAACCCTCACTGATCGTAAATGCTGTTTCTATACTAATGACCAGGTTGGTGGGTTTTTTAAACATAAAACCCTAATCATAGATATTTCCATGCCAAAACCAATAATTTGCATAAAACCCCTCATCATAAATGCCATTTCCATGCTCGTAACATTAAAAAAAAACCTCACTGATCATAAATGCTGTTTCTATACTAATAACCAGGTTGTGACATTAAAAAAATCTCTCATCATAAATGCCTTTTCCAAATTTAGAGCTAAGCCATATTTGACCTATCTCCTTTTCACCTAAAATACTTCATTCTAACAGAAATGTCATGGTTGAAGCAGGTATAACTGGACTCTGCCACCACGCTGGTGCCAGAAAAACAGAAACCGCTCTGACACAAAAACATAAGCTGTTCCAAACTGCCAAACACCATACCTTAATGACGTCGCGGCTAGTCCAAAACATTCCATTGCGCAATAAAATGGCTGCTTCTCTTTTCAACAGCCAGAAAAGGATGTTGAGAATATTAGCAAAGAATTTCAATGGTTGAGTTAGAAAATGTTGTAGACATAAGCCGGAAATCGTCACACACACAAACACACACACACACACACAGAGGACATTCTTACTGGTTGAGTTACCATGACCATACATCGGTGGAAAAGACCAAAATACAGTCCAGTATAGTACTGTGTCCAAATACAGAGCACCGACAGAGTAATTCGAAACAGACTTGTCGCACAAAAACAGACAGAAATATGTCCTGTACAATAGTAAAAAATCTTAAAAATGAACAAAAAATTGTGAAGTGACAAGTTGGTATCCTCTCTTTAATCAATACAGATCTAGATGGCACCGGGATTTTTGCTGATTTCACTACATACAAGCATAGAAAAAAAATCATGATTGTACTACCATACAATCACAGAAAAAATCACGATTGTACTACATACAAGCATAGAAAAAAATCATGATTGTACTACATACAATCACAGAAATAATCATGATTGTACTACAAGCATAGACAAAAAATCATGATTGTACTACATACAAGCACAGAAAAAAACCATATTGGATTTAATGATTGTACTACATACAACCATAACAATATAATTTACATACAAGACTTAAAAGAAAAGAACAGGATGCAGATTTCAGAACACACAAAAACTGCAATATGTTTGCAATGTGTACACATTGGGATGGCACAGAGAGGCAGCGTGACTGGAAGCCTGTGTGTCAGCACCACAAACATCGACGTGTGTACTTGATAAATAAAGGATAATTACTGATGGAACAAACAAAAGAGGCTCAAATCTGACATGGCACAAAAAGTTCAAGAGTTACTGGGTACGCAGGCCATGGAGCGGTGAAGGTATGTGTCCAAATAAATTATTAGAATACACACATACGTGCATTCTTAAAAAAAAGGATAACCACAACATTCATAGATTCACTTTAGAGTTGAAGGGGAGGGCGTGGAGAGCAGGGGAAATACACAACAAATATTTGCAACACGTTTCACAAGCCTGAAAACAACAATAAAACAATAGTAATAGTACCAATGATAATGATGATGGTGATGATGATGAAGATGATAATGATCATGATAGAAATGACTGTGAAAGCAGCTACAGCCGAAAAACAGGGGGCATTTTTAGAAGCGAGACTGGTAGGCCTACATGCAGGTTTCACTCCCCTGACAGTCCTTCGGAGTTGACCCTACAAGTGAAAGGTCCCGTATACGGAATGCACGCACATCTTGGCCTTGCACAAACCTTAAGCATCGTCATATCCTCTCCACCTCTCGCCAACAGAGTACGCCAGTGGCTTGGATGACAACCAGCGTATTGTCTTGTGTGCTCCCTGCTACTTGGTGAGGGATAAAGGTAAAGGAGGTAAAGGTGTCCCATAACCTATAAGGTCGTAGGGGAGCGAGGCGTCAGAGACCTCACTTCTCTAGGGCCAGCATATTGAGGGCGGCGCCCATCTCCTCTCCCTCGCTGCTTTACCTTCCCTGACCCTAAAGAGGGCAGGTACCCATTTACAGCTGGGTGAACTGGGGGAACTGTACTGAAGCCAAGGCGCGCAAACGGTCACCCATCCAACTGGTAACCACGCTCGACGCTGCTTAACTTGGCCGGAGGAAAGCGAGTGCTCCGACCACTGAGCTATCCCGTCCCCGTGAGGGATGGGCCCCGCCAATTGCCAACAGTGGCCAACACCATGTCAGTTTTTTATGTTTGTTTGGGGTTTTTTTTTAGTATAGAAAATTGCTAGATGCATATGGAGATTTCACTTTTGTAAATTCAAAGAATTTAGGTTGTTGAACATGTCTGTGACAACTGGTTTATTGCATTTGTTATCAATTAAAAGGTTTGGAAATTTGAAATCTTAACTTTTCGCGGCCATATTGGATTGTTTCTATGACAACAGTGCACAAAACTGAGAAATTGATATTTTTTTATGCTTTTGCAAAGCGATGCTTTTTCAATATATGGTACAACTTTGAACATGAGCTTGAGAAACAGAATGTTATGAGTTTCGACCCCATGTCCCACTTTAAACTGTTCAGTGCAGTGCCCAGACGACTCACCAGGGCAGTAAAGAGGAAGTCAAGTTTCAGGGAGACAATCTGTTAGCAAAGAAACACAAATCAAACAAACCAAACGAAAAAAATCCTCTGCATTTTAGATCACGATGGTGTCATAAAGGTCGTATCACATACCCATAACTCATACACAACAAACAGATATTAGTTTTATCTTTGTGTGCAAAAAATAAAACACTTTATATAAAGGGCATATTCCACATCGAGCTCACTTTATAATCATCCACTAGTCTTTTCTGTGGCGTTTTAAAGACGATACTGCTATAAAAATCTACTGCATCCCATGCAAATCAAACAAAATATCGAGAAAAAAAATCATTGTGTACAGACAGAACATAGAAAACAGATATTCACTCTGTGCGCACACACAGAAAAAAGTTATTCACTTTGTATAAACAGAAAACAGTTCTTTACTCTGTACAGAAAACAGTTATTCACTCTACAGAAAACGTTATTTACTGCGTACACACAGAAAACAGTGATTCACTATGTACAGAAACAGTTATTCACTGTGTACAGAAAAGTTATTCACTCTGTACATAGAGAAAACAGTTATCCACTCTGTGCAGAAAACAGTTATTCACTCTGTACATAGAGAAAACAGTTATCCACTCTGTGCAGAAAACAGTTATTCACTCTGTACACACACGAAACAGTTATTCACTGTGCACAGACAGAAAACAGTTATTCACTGTGTACAGACAGAAAACAGTTATTTACTGTGTACAGACACAAAACAGTTATTCACTCTGTACACACACATACACAGAAAAGTTATTCACTGTGTACAGACAGAAAACAGTTATTCACTGTGTACACACACAAAACAGTTATTCACTGTGTACACACACAAAACAGTTATTCACTGTGTACACACACAGAGAAAAGTTATTCACTGTGTACAGACAGAAAACAGTTATTCACTGTGTACACACAGAAAACAGTTATTCACTGTGTACACACACACAGAAAATTTATTCACTGTGTACAGACAAAAAAGTTATTCACTGTGTACAGACAGAAAACAGTTATTCACTGTGTACACACACACACAAAACAGTTATTCACTGTGTACACACACAAAACAGTTATTCACTGTGTACAGACAGAAAACAGTTATTCACTGTGTACACACACACAAAACAGTTATTCATTGTGTACACACACAAAACAGTTATTCACTGTGTACACACACAAAGAGAAAAGTTATTCACTCTTTACAGACACAAAACAGTTAATCACTGTGTACACACTACACACACACACACAGGAAACAGTTATTCACTCTGTACACACATGCCACAATAAACAAATCCCCCCCTCTCTCTCTACACACACACAAACCAGAAAATAATGATTCACTATTTACACACATAACAACTAATAGTTTCTCGCTATGTACAAGTATGGCACCGCGAATTCACGGGTTGTGCAGTCATGGCTACGTCACGCTTCAACGCAAATGGAATGCACACCAGATTTTTATAATAAAAAAAAGCAACAACCACACAACTTTTTCGTCCACTATCAGACAGGCTCCTCCATTACAGAGAGCCGTGCACTTCCACACCTATCACTTTCACAGATTAAGCCAGATCAGAGACATGTATATCTTTTTACAGTGTGAAGGCATAGGACGAAACAAGAGGGAGAGACAAAAAATATGAGATAAAGAGTTGTAGTGTGTGTGTGTGTGTTGTATAGTGTGTGTGTGTGTGTGTGTGTGTGTGTGTGTGTTGTGTGTGTGTGTGTGTGTGTGTGTGTGTTTGTACGTGTGTGTGTGTGTGTGTGTGTGTTATGGTGTGTGTGTGTGTGTGTTATTGGTGTGTGTGTGTGTTGTGTGTGTTGTTGTGTGTGTGTGTGTGTGTGTGTGTGTGTGTGTGTGTGTGTGTAGTGGTGTGTGTGTGTGTGTATGTGTGGTGTGTGTGGTGTTATGTGTGTGTGTGTGTTATGGTGTGTGTGTGTGTATGTGTGTGTGTATGGTGTTGTTATGTGGTGTAGCGTGTGTGTGTTTTTGAGTGTGAGAGAGAGAGAGAGAGAGAGAGAGAGAGAGAGAGAGAGAGAGAAGAGAGAAGAGAGAGAGAGAGAGAATCACAAATAATGTGGACCTTTCTGTTAAGATACGGCGACTTCTAAAACGACTGGTTCATCATTGTGGATTGAAAGGAAAACAATTCCATCAAACTATTCGTGACCGGATTTAAAAAACAAACCCAAAACAAAACAAATCAAAACAAAGAAAACCCGAAGAAAAACAATAACACCGCTGCGAATACACCCTATCAGATTGCCCTGTGATTTCCAGGCAAATCATTCTCGTTACAAAACTGAAATTTTGCCAACAACTCATTCAAACTTCGTTATAAAATAGGCAATTTTGGCTGATGGTACGGGTCACAAAAAAGGTAACTGCACGCGGTCTACATGCTAAAATATTCATTGGGTGTCGAAGCAAACGAAGTTTTAGAATGACATCATATATTATATTTGAAAATAAAATACCAACTAAACGCTGGTTCAGACTTTTCTCATCGTAAAGACCATATCTATGATTTTTCTTGGAAACATTGAAAGAAAAAGGACACACACATACACACACACCAAACTGATAACCATCGAAACACACGTAATTCAACATTTAACCTTTGTACACCTTGTATGGCACTGATGTTCACGGAATAAGCATATCTTGTTTATACACTGCTGAAAAAACACCCCCACTTCCTCCCCCTTTAACCACACACACAAACAGACAGACATACACATGAGGATTGGATGTAAAAAAAATAGCACATGAGTCCTTATTCCATTATCCTCGAAAAAAACCCAAATAAATAAATAAGATAACCACACACACGCACACACACACACACACACACACACACACGCACGCACGCACGCACACATTTCTACTTCATCTTCTCAACAAACTATATTTTTAAAAAAAACAACAGAAAAGGAAGCGCAGTCATTGTTCTAAGCTCCAACATATATCATGTGTCAGAGATCGTCACGTGATGTCACGATGGAACCACAACAGATCCGACACTGACAGTGTTGTGACAGAAGTGTCACGTGTGTTTCAATACTCCTTCATTATTTCGCCCCACACTGTTCGTAATATGGTGAGATGCTAGGAAACAAGAGATAAGTTTGTTTTCGAAACGCCATGCCATTCAACAAGATTTTTGGTTCTATATCTTTTTTTTTAATAGGTCAGTCAGATCATGGAAGTTAAAAATTTTTGTATAACCTCAAATACAATGTTTAATAGCGTGATTTTGGTTGGTACCTTTATTTTTTGCACAGTTTGACAATGCAATTGTGCTTTAAAAACATAAAAAAGAACCACAATCGTGTTAGGTTTACGTCGGCTAAATATGTTGTGAAAAACGTGGATCTACAGTGACCGTCGATATAATTATATAACTATAATTATCTCTCTATCCATGCAAGAAAAAAATGTTATGATCAATTGCTGTCCTAAATTCGATATAATAATACACTGTTGTGGTAGAATGTGGCAAAAAGGAGGACCCTTCTCCTTCCTAAACCCCCCCTCCCCCAAAACAAAATCAAAACATACCCTTTCCGTTGACCCACCTACTCGCACAAAATAAACCAGCAGAAAAACAAAAATGAATGAACGTGTCCTGCTGTGAAGAAAAACAAAATGAACGCAAAACACACACAACCCAACCCCCCTAGCAAAAAGCCACTGTCACTCACTGTTTGTACATACACAGTTTTATGTACACGAATATGGCACAACGATTCACAGTTTAGAGGCATACAGAAAAATAAATTTCCGCTCTGTCTCATACACACACATACTATATATATATATATATATATATATATATATATATATATATATATATATATATATATATATGAAATCACCGGTATACATTGCTCAGACTACAGTCTTGCAGACATCTACATCACCGGGATTGTACAAGTCCACATAAAATATATAATAAACGGATATTGAAGTCGAAGAGACTGATGCCATGATCATGATACTTCTGTACAAGGATAGATATATAGATAGAACAAAAATTATTATGGACAACAGCACTGTCTTCGTCATGGTCTCTAGCAAACGCGCATGAATGCACGTTTTTGCGTGTGCACAAATACACACACACATAAAACACAACCACATAAACATAAATGCATACAACATACATACATACATCGACTATACATGCATCATACATACAGTACATAACGCACGTGTACCCGCACGCCGCCACCAGACACAGACACGCACACCACACACACGAGTTAAGCCCACCACAATCACCATGTAGCCTCTAGCTCTTTTGATCTCTGGAGCAGTCCTACGTAAGAGGTTTGTGCACGCAAATGATGATAGACTGCACGCCAGAATGACAATAAAAATGGATTGGTTATTTGCCGCCCTTGGGTAAGCGGCTTAGCTACCTCTTTGACTCACGTTCTGCATCCCCAACCGCCCCTTGCAACACACACACACGCACGCACACACACACACACGCACGCACACGCACGCACACACACGCACGCACACACACGCGCGCGGACGCGCGCTCTAATATAACTGCACATTGCTCTGTGAAATAGCTTTGCTGTTGAAAGAGAGTTGTGTTAGTAATTTGCTATAGAACAAGTAAATATATCATTTATTGATTTGAAGCACAGGCATTCTACCCACCATGGTATAGTTTTCGAAATTGGTACCTTTTTCCCCAGTGTTCTTTTGGTGTGGAATACATGACGTGTAGCTGTTGATGTGTTGTAGTTTAATTAGCTGTAGTCATTCATAAGATAAATTCATTTCTTTCATTGAATCATGGTTACAGTAGTTAGACAGTTCCTTAACCTTTTTTCTGAATTGTTTGCCTTTTTGTGTCTAATATCACTTGATGTGAATTGACGTGAAATTGAAGAACACACACATCCACGTACGCACACACACACACTCCACACACAGAGAAACACAACGCACACACATACAGAATACATAACACACACAATCACCACGACCATTGCTTTCCCACCCACCCATCCGAAACCACCATCACCACCACCCCGCTCCCCGGCTACACTGAACCAATGCTGATGGTATATTTTGTTTTGTTTTAGCCACAATCATAATATTGTGTATGTTCCATAAAGCTCTCTGAAGTTATTATACGTTTCTCGTAAGAATACAATACAAACTATTCGTTTTGCGTTTGCTTTACACGTATGTGTGATATTTGAAAACAGAAAAAAAAGAAATAACATGGATTTGTTTTCTTAATCAGAAGACCATCCTCTCAAGTGATTGTTTCAAACACACACACACACATACATACATACACACACACACACACAAACACACACAGTCACAGCAATAAGCTCTACTTATCGCAATAACTGTTCTAACAATCTAATATATAGAAGCATGTTTCTTTGATTCGTGGCACTACACACATTCAATAATGCACATATTCACACACACACACACACACACACACACACACACACACACACACACACACACACACACACACACACACACACACAAACACGCCTATACAACCATTCTTACTGCAATACTGACAGCTAGCCTGGACATGGCTTTCGAGGTCGGCCTTCTCACCAATAAAACACTCACCACTTGTCACAGATCAGATGGCAAAATTCATCGGAAAACCCTTTCACCCCTCCCAAAACCCAAACAAACCCCCCAAACTGTCCTCCCATCCACCCCGAAAAACAAACCCATCCAGATCATGTGGCAAACTCCTTGGCAAGCCTTTAGGAAAAAAACCAAATGAACAAACAAAAAGAAGTTGACATCCCCCACTAAAACCAAGACGCCTACCATCTTAAAAAAAAGTCCCACTGCTAACCATCCAACCAAATTAACAAAAACAATTACGAATAATCAACATGGGGGACTGACAGCCACCCCCCTCCCTCCCCCCCACAACAAAACCAACCAACCAAACCAAACCAAACAACGCGCACCAACACCTCTGCTACTCTCACTCACAAACGGTAAGAAAATCACCTAATTATGCAAGGGAAGATTCTCTCCCCCCCCCCCCCCCCCCCCCCCCTCTAACCTCTCATCACTTTCTCCACGTCCTCCCCCTACCCCACCCCACCCCCCAACACTCTCCGACCCATCCCCCCACCCCCCAACCCCATCTCCCTCACCGCACAACAACAACAACCACAACCAAAGCTCAGCACGTGCTACTGGATTCCTGCTCAGGAAGCCGAGGACGAACCACTAGGGGCAGATCGTCTTTCGCTTTCGCCACGGGAATGTACATCATGGGCGGATGGGGGTGACCAGCCGGAGGCGACACCGCCTGACCAGCTCCACCAGGAAGACGGCCTGGAAGAGAACGGCCAGGCGGCGGCCCACGCAAACGCGGACGCCGGCCCCGAAGGGCAGGTACTCGAAGCGGCTCTTCTCCTTCAGCTCCTCGTCCATGCCCAGCCAGCGCTCTGGCAGGAAGAGGTCAGGGTCCGTGAAGACCTTGGAGGTCTGCTGGGTCTCCCTGATGCTGCAGGCGACCACGCAGTCTTTGGGCACCTGGTAGCCCCTAAGGTACACACACACAAGAGAAAGAGACGAGAGAGAAGACGACAAGAGAGAAGAGAGAAGGGGAGTGTTAGGGATGTCAGAACAGGTTTATGGTCTTGTATTCAAACAGAGGTTATTCAGAGGACGTGATAGCCTATGTTAGAACATTGGCTTCAGACATCTAACTTGTGCCGTTCGATTCCCGTTAAGGGAATTTCCCCGAGTAACATCAGTGCAGATCCCTTCGAAAGTCCTTCATGGTACTGTAACCAGCCAGGCGAACGCACGCGAACATGCGCACAAGTAACTGGTCCGTGAATTAGAGTAGGCCATTGTGTCCGGCGGACCACATTACAAAACCGTAACGGCGAAGGTAAAAACATAATGCAGCCATTGCCTCGTATAAGTAAACATGTCAAAAGCACAGATAGAGAAAGAGTCAAACCTTGGAGGTTCTGCTGGTCTCCTGTCTCACACCACCATCTTGCCCACCGTGTCACAAACACCCACACACCACACAACACAACTCGTCTCACACCCACACAACTCCCCTCACACAAAGAATACACCTCAGCTACTTGGGTCTACCCACACCACGGAACACCAAACACAGATATCAATTCATCCTTTTGAGTCCTGTATGACCCCGATCAACATGCACACATTACTACCATTAACCCCACACACACAGCGGCACGAACACAATACCACCACACCACACGAGCATACACAACGCGTCCTTACACCACTTGCCCCTCCACTCCACCCACCACACACCAACACTCCCTACGCCCCCACCTCACCCACCAATCCACCCCCAACAAAAACAGAACCCCAACCCCTACCCACCTTAACACCTATCCAAAACCCACCACCCCCCCCCCAACAACAACATAACCTCCCCACGACCCACCATCACACACACCAAAACAACAAACACACACACACGTACCTACATACCCCTCAACACACACCCCAACAAACACACACAATCTTCCAACCACACACACGACCCACCCAACACACAACAACACCCAACAACAACAACACCAACAACCTACACCCACACAACCGCAACCACCAACAACAAAACAACCCCCCAAAAAACCTACCCCAACACCAAAACCACAACAACAACAAAACAACAACAATAACAACACAAAACACCACAACAACCAACAAAACAACAGCAAACCACAACACAAACAACAATAACAACCTACACCCAACAACAGCAAAACCACCAACAACAAAACAAACAATAACAACCTACACCCAACAACAGCAAAACCACCAACAACAAAACAACAATAACAACCTACACCCAACAACAGCAAAACCACCAACAACAAAACAACAATAACAACCTACACCCAACAACAGCAAACCACCAACAACAAAACAACAATAACAACCTACACCCAACAACAGCAAACCACCAACAACAAAACAACAATAACAACCTACACCCAACAACGCAAAACCACCAACAACAAAACAACAATAACACCTAACCCAACAACAGCAAACCACCAACAACAAAACAACAAACAACCTACACCCAACAACAGCAAGACACCAACAACAAAACAACAACTAACAACCTACACCCAAAACACCAACAGCAAAAACACTCAACACTTACCCAACAACACCAAAACCACAACAAAACAGCAAACACCACACCCAACAACAGCAAAACCACCAACAACAAAACAACAATAACAACCTACACCCAACACCAACAGCAAACCACCAACACTTACCCCGATCTGCAAAGTGCGCACGGCTTTCCTGAAGACGGCGCCGGCAGGGGGGTACAGACGGAGCACCTCGTGTTGCAGCTGTGCACGTAGACCAGGCGCTCCAGCACGTCGTAGGTCAGCTCCTTGGCCACGTCCTGCAGAAGACCCTGCTCCTCCAGCTCCGCCTCCACCTTCTGCACAACCCGCGGGTTCCTGTGTCCAACACACACGACAATTATTCAGTTCAGTTCTTGTACTGTCCTCTGTGTTAAAGGAAATTTGCTTCGCAGGGATTAAAACATATCTGAGAAAGTCATAGAATGCAGATATATATAGAAATGAATTCATATGATAAAAGGGGGGGGGGGGGGGGGGGGGGGTAGTAGGTACATGCGTGTGTGTGTGTAATTGTGTGTGTGCGTGGATGGGTGGGTGTAGGGGGTGGGTGGGTATGTGTGTGGGGGATGGGGGGGGGGATGGGGGGGGGGGGGAATGGATGGGTGGGTGTTATTCTTTTTTTTTGAGGGGTGTGGGGAGAGTTAGTGTATGGGTGAGTGGATGGGTGGGTTGGTGTGAGTGGGAGCAGGTGTGTGTGGGTGTGAAGACGCAGTTGGGTATGAATTCATATAATAAAACATTTACTAAACACACACATAGACACACATTCACAAACAATTCTATTACAGGAAATTTGTTTTACAGCGATTAAAACATATCTGAGAAAGTCATAGAATACAGACGTATATATAGAAATGAATGTACTTGATAAAAGGTAATATTTGTTAAACACACACAATTACACACACACATTCACAAACAATTCTATTAAAGGAAATTCGTTTTACAGTGAATAAAAACATTCTAAATAACTAAGAGTATATGGACATACATAAATTTGAACACATGTGATGAAAGGAAACAGTCGTTAAAAACACACACACTCGCGCGGGCGCCCACACACACACACACGCGCGCACACCTACACAAACACAAAGGCATGCATACACACATTTATATACACGTACGCACACGAACAAACACACACAGACACGCACAGATACACGCGCGCGCGCACACACAGACACTCGTAGCAGCATTCATTCATTCATTCATTCAGTCAGTCAGTCATCAGACCTGACCATCAGGGGACGGGATGGCCTGGTGGTTAGGGTAATGCGCATTGCGCTCGTGATCTGCTGACCCGGGTTCGAATCTCGTTCTTCAAGGCGATTTTTCCTCTGGAGTTAACATCAGTGCCGACTCCACCCGCCCCCCCCAAAAAAAAACAACAACAAAAACAACAACAACAAAACCCAACGTTCTTCGAATAAGACTATAAATCGAGGTCCTGTGTGCGAACCCACGTAAAACATCATGCGCACACGTCAAAACCTATTCCGCTTTTCCGAAGAGTAGGCTATTGCGTGCCGGTGGGAGCGGTTGACGACATCTATTAAACTGCATACACACGGGGACTAGATATAAAAAGCACACGAGTACTTATTCTATTATGCTCGAAAGAAAATAATATCATAATAATAATAATAAATAATAATAATAATAATCTCTCTCTCCTCTCCTCTCCTCCCTCCCTTCCCCTCTCCTCTCTCTCCCTCCCTTCCTCTCCTCCCTCTCTCACCCTCCCCTCTCCCCCCACCCCCTCCCTCTCCCCCCACACCCTCCCCCTTCCTCTCTCTCTCTCTGTGTTCACGAACCTTCCCATGCACATGAGGGTGTTGCACAGGGCGGAGGAGGTGGTGCTGTAGCCGGCGAAGAAGAGCTCCAGGGAGTTGTCCTCGATCAGCTGCCTGTGCTGGCTCATGTCCGGCTGCAGCTGCATCAGCTCCACGATGCTGAGGAAATCCGCGTCACTCCGCTCCTCCCTGGTGTCCAGTTTGTGACGCACTTCTTGCAAGATTCGCTCTCGCGCTCGCTTTCCCTGCAAGTCAAGTCAAGTCAAGTCAAGTCAAAAACACTTTAATCATCCCATGAAGGGCAATTACAACACTGACAGGCACATTGATACCTATAATTATCTCATAAGACACAAGAAAAACAACATTTCAGATTGCTGTAAGCATTCCAAGAGGAGGGGGGGGGGGGGGGGGGGGGGGGGGGGGGGGGGGGGGGGGGAGTGCGTGGGGTGTTGTTTGAGGGTTGGTTGGTTGTTTGTTTTGTTGTTTTAGTTGTGTGTGGGTTGTTGTTTTTTTTTTTTTGGGGGGGGGGGAGGGTGTGTGTGTGGTGTGTGTGTGTGTGTGTGTGTGTGTGTGTGTGTGTGTGTGTGTGTGTGTGTGAGTAGAGAGAGAGAGAGAGAGAGGAGGAGAGGAGAGAGAGAGAGAGAGAGAGAGAGAGAGAGAGAGAGAGAGAGATTCAGATTCAGAATATTTTATTGCCATTTAAGTCATGTAGTCTTATTTGACACAACAACAAAACAAACATAAGTATAGCGCTATATAAATTCCATACATTATTATTATTATTATCTATTTGGCTCAAAATGATGTACACTAAAAAGCATGCTGCATTCTACTTCTCATTTTCTCTTTTCTTGAAACCTTCATACATGTGTGTGTTAGTTGTAGCTTAAATCATTTTTAAATGTATGTTTGACGTGTACTTCCCCCCCACCCCTCCCCGCTTCGTTCCTCGGCTAGAACTCAAGTTCACCAATGGTGAGACTTTGCGTACATATTGCGACCGTTTTTAACCCATCATTAATAATAATAATAATAATAATAATAATGATGTATGGAATTTATATAGCGCTGAATCTTGTAAAGCAACAACTCAATGCGCTCATCATTAAGGCAGCCATATTCCGACTTCGGGGATGGTTTCTAAACACGGCACCTGCGTGCATGTGTTTTCCAAAGAAAGAAAAAAAATGTCGTTCGTTCCTACCGGCACGAGGCGGCCTACCCTTTCGAAAGGTGGGAACGGGTTTCTAACGCGTGAGGAAGATGTTCTGCATGTGTTTTCTGTAGTACAGGGCCTCTTTCCTTTACGGCTTAAAAAACAAAAGCACAAGTCTCGCAGGCAGGCAGGCAGGCAGACAGGCAGGCAGACAAAGACAGACACAAACAAAGACAGACAGACACACACACACAGGCAGGCAGCCAGACAGACAAAGACAGACAGACACAACACACATAAAGGCAGACAGACAGACAATCAGACACACAAACAGACAATCAGACACACACACAAAGGCAGACAGACACACAAACAGACAGACAATCAGACACACAAACAGACAGACAATCACACACACACAAACAGACAGACAATCACACACACACAAACAGACAGACAATCACACACACACACACACACACAGACCAGAGGCAGGCTGGCTGAGAGAAAGCCACAAATTGTCAACTGCAATTGTGTGTCCCTGTTCCTTTTTGAAAGGTTACATTAGGTCACGGCGATCTCCCTCTTGTCTGTGCTATCTGTATTTGGTTTGAGTTTTACCAAACAATGTTGACATGACACGAAACAATGATCCATCCGTCCATAGACAGTTGTGGACATACGTGGCCGTCAGCTTTACTGTGACTCATAGGGTAATGGCTGGCCACCAGCAGACCAGCCACAGGCTACGGGCTGGAAGGTCGCGGGTTGACGTCAGGAGATATTGTGATAGAGAAATGTAGGGGACACACATATTATGACAGGGAAGTAGAGTATAGCCCTTATTATGACAGGAAAGTAGATAATAATAATAATAATATATGGAATTTATATAGCGCTGAATCTTGTAAAAAAAAAATAATCGAAGCGCTTGCACTCAAATCATTTACACGCATGCAACTCTCCTTAAACATAATGAACAACAGATTTCAAATCCATGCGCGCGCACGCACGTACGCACACACACACACACACACACACACAAACACACACACTCGCTAACACACTTAGGAGGTGAAAGATGCTGTTGAAAATTAGGGACAGATTTGTGGGGGAAAGTCTCAGATAGGAAATAAGTGTGTTTTGAGGCTGAATTTGAAGGTATCAAGTGAAGGCCTTTGGCGAAGTGAAAGAGGGAGGTCATTCCAGTGGATGGACCAGAAAAAGAGCGACGGCCAACAGTGGTTTGTTTGAATCTGGGTGTTCGAAAGCACAAAGTATCTGCGGCTGAACGAAAGGAATGGGATGGAGTGTACAGGTGAAGGCAGTTACAGAGATAAGAGGGTGCAGATGCATTTGTGGAGACATTTGAAACAGGGGGTATTGATCTTAGAGTACAGCCCTTATTGTGCCCGGAAAGTAGAGTATAGCCCTTATTATGTTAGGAATATAGAGTACAGCACTTATTATGACAGGAATATAGAGTGTAGCCCTTATTATGACAGGAATATAGAGTATAGCCCTTATTATGTTAGGAATATAGAGTATAGCCCTCATTAGGTTAGGAATATAGAGTATAGCCCTTAATATAAGAAAATAGAGTACAGCCCTTAATATGACAGAAAAGTAGAATACAGCCCTTATCATGATAGAAAAGAAGCATTTAACCCTTATCATGATAGAAACGTAGAGTGTAGCCCTGTCAAATAGTCTCAAAGCACGCACCTTTCTATAGCAACTGATTGATCATCATGCAATACAAGAAAACTGTCTCTGTTGGGTGGCCGTGGTTGTTCGAATTTTAAGGTGACCTCTGTTCTGTGCCTGTGGGAAGATTGCGTCAAAGCCTTCGAGGTCTGGAGGTTAACGGGAGCGAGTCGCTGGAAGTGTGTTATGGTGGTAACCACCTCGAGTGGGTGTCCGACTCAATCAGGCTTTTGCCACAAAACTATTACTGTCGTCAGTTAGAGACTTAGTATGTGGTGTCCTGGGTATGTCGGCAAAGAACAGGCACCACCGTTCCCACCAAAGGGACACAGCAGCAGTGCAGGGCCCCTCCGGCTGATGGCCCTATGGTGGCCTGACATTGATGAGCTCCCTGTGGACTTCTGACTCTGAGGATGCAAACTATACTACACTAACGCCACACTACATTACACTACACTACACTATTATATCCAACTTTTATCGGATACTACGCTAAACTATACCATACTATCCTATTCTATACACTACTATCCTATACTATCATCTCTTTTCCTATCCTATCCAATCCCTCCATCACACAACACAACACACAGCGAGAGGAAAAGACAGCCCCCCCCCCCCCTTGTCAACTCACCTTCCACATGCCGCATCCCGGGATGGCGATGGGGAGGGAGAAGAGGTTGCCCACGAACTGGGTCATGGCCTGGGGCAGGGAGCTGTCCCTGCAGCGCTCCATGTTCTGGCCCAGGATGATCTCCAGAGCCAGGTCCAGGGACAGGCGCTGGCAGGACGGGAACCCCAACACCCGACCCTCTGCCGCGGACTTCTGGCACCACGCGTCCAAGTGCCGGGTCACCACCGTCTGGGGGGAGAGGTCAATCCAATCCAATCCAATCCAGGCCAGTTCTGTCTAATCCAGTCCTATCCTGTCTAATCCAGTCATGTCCAGTTCAGTCTAATCCAGTCATGTCTAGTTCAGTCTAATCCAGTCATGTCCAGTTCAGTCTAATCCAGTCATGTCCAGTTCAGTCTAATCCAGTTCTGTCCAGTTCAGTCTAATCCAGTTCTGTCCAGTTCAGTCTAATCCAGTCATGTCCAGTTCAGTCTAATCCAGTTCTGCAGTTCTCTAATCCAGTCATGTCCAGTTCTGTCTAATCCAGTCAGTCTAATCCAGTCATGTCCAGTTCAGTCTAATCCAGTCATGTCCAGTTCAGTCTAATCCAGTCATGTCCAGTTCTGTCTAATCCAGTTCAGTCTAATCCAGTCATGTCCAGTTCTGTCTAATCCAGTTCTGTCCAGTTCAGTCTAATCCAGTCATGTCCAGTTCTGTCTTATCCAGTTCTGTCTAATCCAAACCAGCCCTGTCTAATCCAGACCAATCCAGATTAGTTCTGTCCAATCTTGTCTAATCCAGACCAGTCCAGTCCTGTCTAATCCAGACCAGTTCTGTCTTTAGAATTCAGACCAGTCCAGTTCTTTCCAGTTCTGTCCAAGTCAGACCAGTCCAGTTCTGTCTAAACCAGACCAGACCTGTCTAATCCAGATCAGTCCAGTTCTGTCTAATCCAGACCAGTCCAGTTTTGTCCAGTCCAACTAAATCAAATCCATGTTATCTTTGAAAATCCGCAAGGAAATTACAAGATATTTCTGTGTGGCTTGGGTTTTTTGGGTTGGTTTTTTTTTTTACCACGCGTTCATCTCAGGATTTAAAAAAAACAAAAAACCTGATGAGCAAGAGCAAGTTTAAACAGCACGTAGTATATGCAAGTTTATTAATAGACACACACGTGCACGCACGCACGCATACACACTAACACACACGCGCACACACACACACAAACACACATATACACTAATATCACTTTGAGTGAACAGACGTAAAATCGAAGCAACAACAACAGCAACAGCAACAACCACACACACACATCACGCAATACACTAAACACACACACACACGGTCACACGATACCCCCCTTTTTAACTCAACACCAAAATAATGATCCACAGATCTGCGAAATGGGTGACCTGCCTACCTGCCTGCCAGGCTTAAGAGTGCACTTAGTCCTAGAAACAGATGAATGGTTCTATCTCACACAACACACACACACAACATCACACTACAACACACACACACACACACACACACACACACACACACACACACACACACACAACACACACACACACAAACAAACACACTCTCTCTCACTGTTTCTCTCTCTTTCTCTCTCACACACAAACCACACACACACACTCTCTCTCTCACACACACACTTTCTTTCGCACACACACACACACACACACACACCACTCTCTCTCTCACACACACACACTCTTTCACACACACACACACACACCACACTCTCTCTCTTCTCTCTCCCTCCCTCACACACACAAAACACACACACTCTTTCAAACATACACACACATACTCTCTCTGTGTCAAACACAAAACACAACACTCTCCTCTCTCTCACACCACCACCAACCACTCTAATATCACAAAATGTGAACAGACTTTAAACATACGGCAACAACAACACCACCAACGCCACCGACACCACCACCATCACGACTCTGCCCCCCCCCCCCCACCACCACCAACAAACCCCACCATCTCTCCCCAAACCCTCACCCTCTCTCTCTCCCACCCAACCAACCAACCACCCAACCAACCCAGCATGTCAGCCAGAGCTACACACACACCACGCCCTGCTCACTTGCAGCCGTACCTACCTGGATGCGGGGCACGAAGGAGGCCATGACGGTGGGGGTGAAGATGGCCCCGATCAGGGGCTTGAACCGCCGGTGCTGCTCGCTGCTCATGCCCAGCAGGGACCAGGGCCCCACCAGGCGCTGCACGCACTGCGGCCAGTTGGAGCGCACGTGGATGTGCTCGCCCATCATCAGGGGCCGCAGGTGCTCCCCGCCCACCACCCTCACCATCGGCGTCCCCAGCATGTGGGTCTTGTACACCGGGCCGTGTGTCGCCAGCCTCGTGGCGAAGAAATCCGAGCCCTGGAAAAACAAAACAAACAACAAACAATTAATCGGCTGCAGTTGGCCAATCGTTTAGCTTGAAGAAGATTTAAGAAAGAGACCGAAAATGTACTCTGCCAAACATTTGGGTGTTGTGGTTTTTTGTTGTTGTTGTTGGGTTTTTTTGTTTTACTTGTCTACCTTTTTTCCATCAGAATATTGGGATGCGATGGTGTAAATTTTCGTTTAAGGAAAAATCCCCGAAAGATATAAAGGTTTGCATGGGTGCAAACTATTTTGTAGGTTTTATGCTTTCTTTCTCTTGTCTCCTTCCAAGACTGTTCTTGCAGGGGATACTTATGGGAAGAAGATGCAAGGGTAGACAGATGAAGACCTGGACGAAGAACATGAAAGACTGGATTGGCCTTAACATGGCTGTTACTGGTATTAAATGCTGATGACAGGCTAGCCTCTCTCTCTTTGTCTCTGTCTTTCTGTCTGTTCTGTTTAGCTCTGCTCTCTCTCTCTATCTCTCACACACACAAACAACAAAAATATTCTTAAAGAAACAAGCTGAACTCGATCCAAATCAATCTTCAATCTTGTCCATACCGCGCCAAACCCAACCACCCCCAAAATACAAACAACCAGCCAAACGAAATCCTCATAACACACTACAAAACTAGACAATTCCTTTAAAAAAATAGAGGAAGACAACACAAAATACAAACAAAATGATAACATTGAAGCAAAAGACATCAAACTGGCCCATGTGACCGAATCAGGGGGTTAGTTCAGTCATTTAGTTTCCAGGAAGGAAAAAGCAAAAGCTGTAGGAAGCGATGAATCAGCAGGCCACTGTGCCGACATCTAGCCTCCTGTCATTTCTGTTATGGATGGGCAAGCCATCGCCTTGCACTGCAGGGCAGGGGTCCAAGTAAACGGCTGCAGTTCAATATAGGGTGCAGGGCAAACAGACGACGCCGTGTGTCCTACTGGTCGTCAACTGAATGACACGGGGCAAACATGCCATAGGACACCCGAGTGCATGCAGCATTCAGAACACACACACACATGCGCGCGCGCGCACACACACGCTCACACACACACACACACTCTCTCTCTCTCTCTCGACTAATATCACTTAGGTGGAAAGACGTTAGATTGAAGCGCGCGCGCGCGCGCGCGCGCGCGCACACACACACACACACACACACACACACACACACACACACACACACACACACACACACACACACACACACACACAGCGAATCATTCTAAGAAGGATTGTGTATTATTGTCAGAAAAATAAGGTAGTTCCAATCAATCAAGCAGGCTTTCAAAAAGGCAGATCTGCAATTGATAATCTAGTTAAACTCAAGTCAAACAACAGTTTGCAAGAAGAAAAAATTTACTTGCAACATTTTTTGATGTCAGAAAAGCCTACGACCAAGTCTGGCATGCTAAATTACTGCATAAACTGAAGACTACTGGATTATCTGGGCATGTTTATTATTATATCAAAAGCTTTTTATGTAACAGAAGTATACAAGTGAGAGTAGGGAATACATATTCACACTCTAGGTCTCTCCATATGGGTTTACCACAGGGTTCTGTTATAGCCCCTTTTCTGTTTAATATACTGTTATATGATCTACCCACAAACATGTCTAAAGATATCATCCTAGTACAATATGCTGATGATATATGTATGTGGATGAATGTCGCTATGAAGCGCAGTACAAGAGGATGATTCATTATACCAGAAAGATCTATCAAAAAGAGTTAGATAATTTATATAAATATATTTTTGAAAATGGTCTGACATTTTCCACAGAAAAAACGCACATTATGCTTTTTAACAATGGCAGTGATCCAGATACACTACCACAGTTTAGGATTGGAGGGGAGCTAATTCAGTACACAAATACTGTCAAATTTTTAGGCATCTTACTTACATCAAAATTGACTTGGAATGCTCATATTGGATACATTTTAACAAAAGCGAGAAAATGTATTAATTTTCTTAAAATGGTTACCAGACAGTCTTGGGGACAAGATATGGTCACTCTGAAATGCTTAGCTACGTCACTTGTACGGTCCAAGCTGTCTTATGGACAAGAAGTCTTTTTTAGTGCTCCTAATTATTTATTGAAAAAACTCCAAAGTGTAGACTGTAAAGCATATAAACTTGCACTCGGTGTACCATTCCACACCTCCACCGTAGCAACTTATAATGAAATTGGGGAACTTCCCCTAGCTGAATACCGACAACTTTCATGTGCCAGATATGTTTTACGCAGCACAACAAATGAAAACTTTGTTTCTAGTGAAATAGAAGTCGAAGCAAAAACAAATTATCCTAAAAGGGCTAGACATATTTCGTGTTTAACGCCTATTGGTACTTATGTATCAGACCTTTTTCAAAAGTCTGAACTTAATCATTATGAATTAGAAATGCAGAAAGAAGTTCTGCCATGTCCTTCGTGGGAAATAAATAAAGCAAATTTTGATATAGAATGTACTAATGAAAGAAAGAACGAAAACCAAAATATCATGGTTGCAGATATCCAATCACATATTGAAAATACGTATTCTGACAACTTAAAAGTATATACAGATGGGTCAGTTTTAGAAAATAATGAAGCTGGTTCAGCATTCGTCATACCAGCTCTAAAAACAGAGAAATCATACTATCTTGGTAAACATCATTCAATATTTACAGCTGAACTTGTTGCAATTCTTATGGCTCTTAGATATATTCTTGATTTTGTATTTCCCATCATTCCTATCTTACTTTGTGTAGACTCCAAGTCGGTACTGTATGCTATCAAATCCCCAAATTCCAAGAAAGTATCTAGAATAATTTTTGAAATTAAATATGTCATACACCTTTTAAGTTTAAGAGGTATTCCTGTCTCCTTTTGTTGGGTACCTTTGCACGTTGGAGTTTTTTTAAATGAGTGGGCTGACAGAGCTGCAAAAGGGGGGCAAGACATCATTTGGAATCGACAGAACTGCATGTTCCATTATCTCTACAGGAGGGATACCGTTTGTTAGAACAAACATCGTGGAGTAAGTGGAGAGAATCAGATCAACTCAAGGAACGATCTTTAAAGAGTTGCCAGACTAATGGCCTTATTTCATGTTATCCTTCTCAAACACATTTAAGTATCGCAACTACGAGAAGAGTTAATACACTATATTTTAGAATAAAATTTAATGCATTTATAACAAAATTTTGTAAAAATGTCAGGTGCCTCTGTGGGGAACATATTTCTAACACTCACATCATATTTGAGTGTCCAATTGTAAAACCTTTTTTACCCACATTTTGTGAGCAGTCTGTGGAAACAGTATTTAAAAATCCAAAATTAGCCTTTGCCATTGTTAAATGTCTATTGCACAGCCCATTAGAGTATTTGTTGTAGTTACTTTATAGTTATTTCATGTTAACAATTTGTCGAATTTAAATTTTAACTCATGTTTAAGATCCCCCCCCCTTTTTTTTTTAGTTGCATGAAAATATCAACACACGTTACCTAATCATTCTTTTCTCTTTCCATTCCCATCTCTGTTTTAACTTCCTCTTCATTTTCCACATCCCTCGGCTAATATCACTAAGAGTGAACAGACGTTAAATTGAAGACAACAACAACAACAACACACACACACACACACACACACACACACACACACACACACACACACACACACACACACACACACTGATTGAACGATTTTTCTTGCGTGCGCCCACTACCCTTGCCTGATCGATCTAGGAATAATAAATTTGTGGTCGCTGGCCTTTTTGTGTTTACTCTGCATGCCTGTTTTTTTCCCCCTTCAAAAAAGGAGATGAAAATGAAAGAACGAACCTGATAGCAGACGATTTTGCAAAGTCGTTATGGGCGTTTTTATGACGTCAGGGGCACGCTGACCCGCACGCTTTGAGCCAATCCTGATAGTATGATAAAGGGGCAGGAGAACCGTGTGGTTAGAGCGCCGTCATCATGATCTAGCTAACCGTAAATAAAGGCACGGGTTCGAATCTCCGCTGAGCTGTCCTTTCGAGGAGAGTTTTCTTCGTCATCGTCGTCGAACGCTTAGACAGCAACTCCTGTGGCCCTGGCAAATGCTGCCGTGCACTGTAGGCCCTCCAGGGGTCCGAAAAGTTTTGTCCTTCATTGGCAGGTCAGTAGGCCAGGTATTGGCCCTCAGGTTTTGGTGTATTGTCATGGGGAAGTGCCGCAGGGGCACGCCTCAGAATCACCATTGTGGAACTTGGTGAGGGAGATTGTTCTCTCCCGGCGTTTGCAATGATACTGGTTCCACTCCCTGCGACACACCTTGGGGGTGATTCTGTACACTGAGGTCCTGCCTTCGAACTGAACGCGTGCAGAGCATCTTGCGCACGTCTTAAAAACCCCACCTGTTTTTTGAAGAGTACGCCGGCAATGGCCAGTGGTATGGTTGACAGGGGCATGGCCCAGCATGGTCCTGCTACCTAGAGAGGGACAGGTGGATACCTAGCTCGGTGGTTTAAAAGTAACGCATCAGGCCTAGAAAGCGAAAAGTCTGGGTTCGATCCCCGTTTGGCCCCGAAAATGTCTCCCCCCCCCCTCCCCCATCCAGTAGACCGTGAGTAGTGGTCTGAGTGCTAGTCTTTCGGATGAGACGATAAACCAGGGTCTCGTAAGCAACGCGCATTTAGCGCACGTAACAGAACCCACGGCAACAAGAGGGTTGTCCCTCGCAAAATTATCTAGAAAAGCAATCTGATAAGGAAGCCAAACACACATGAAGACAGGAAAAAGAACCAAAGAATAAAAACGGGTGGCGCTGTTCTTGTGGCGATGCACTCTCCTAGGGGAGAGCAGCCATAATTTCACGCATAAAAGTCTGCTGTGACTTAAAGGGTATAAAAATGCAAACAGGCTGCTCGAGGTTGAATTTACCCATAACACACTGCCTGAAGAAAATTCAGTGCACGCAGTGCCCCAATGCCTTCTCCAGGAGAAATGATTGGATTTGTTGAGTAAGTCAGACAGCGCAATATCCATCACCCTCTCTGTCTGTCAGGGAAAAAAAAATGTTGGAAAGAGCAAAACCATTCCTAACAAATCACTCACAGTTTGTAACAACATTCAATCATTTATCAAGTGGTTTATCCAGGGCGAAAGGTGAGAAGCGGGCTTTTTTGTTTGGTCTGAAAGAACGTAACTTGAAGGGATGTCTTTAAGCACTTCTGCGCAATGCCCCCTTTTCACAAAACCAAACAACAAAGTTCCTTTCGCTTTGCCTTTAAAACGAAGACTCCAAAATAAGAAATAAAACGTAAGCGTTAGCTCTCATTTTAAGATAATGCATAACACTGACGACTTATCCTTATGTCTGTTGGTCTGTATGTCTGTCTGTCTGTCTGTCTGTCTCTCCCCAAGTCGTCTGTCTGTCTTTCCCCAAGTCATTTGTTTCTAAGCCGTGCGTGTCTATCTCCCTTGTTTGCGCTTGTATCTCTTCTCCTTTGCACAAGCTCCATCTTACATTGATGTGTCATCTAATTCTTTGACTAGGCTGCAGCCAGGATAGCTCAAGGGTTAGAGTGTTCTGCTGGCGAACTGAGGGCCCGGGTTCGAACCACCGTGGAGGCACCGTTCGAAGGAACTTCGCCCTGTGGTTAACGCTAGTGCCGACTCCACTCCGTCAAAAGTCTCTCAGATTATTCAGCTGAAATCCCGTGCGCAAACGCACGCAACACATCTTGTACACATGTTAAAAACCCGTTCCATCTGTTGGAAGAGTAGGACATTTCGTGCCGGTAGGCATGGATGACAAAAATTTTTAAAAACGCATGTATACAATTAGACAACATCGCGGAAGTCGGAATGCGTAAACGGTCGTGTCTGCAAAATCTCATAATTGGTTAACTTCAGAGCTCTAGCCGAGGAACGAAAAGAAAATTGATTCTGCTTTAAATGAAGTTGAATTCTTTTGCGTTTTTCTTTTTTTTTTATTGACCTTGACATAATCTTGCTTGTTACTTCCTTTTACCGACAAGAATCTAACAGCCTGATTCTTCTTAACCCTCTGGATTAAAGTGACTTGCAGTTTCTCTTTGGGTTTAATTGGTTAATGCTTCTTCCTTTGCAGGCTTCAATGGGTCAGTTTTTCGTTTGTCGGTTAAAATGGGGTTAACGTCTTCGTCCTTCGGATGAGACTATAAACCGAGGCCCCGTGTGCGAACGCACGCAGAACATCTTGCGCACACGTTAAATCCTGTTCCGCTTTTTGTAAGAGTAGGCCATTGTGTGCCGGTGGGAACAGATGGCAGATTTACAAAACCGCATACACACGGGGACTGGATGTAAAAAAAAGCACATAAGTACTTATTCCATTATCCTCGATATATAAGAATATATAGATAGATTCTTTGGAAAATTGAAATTTGCCCGATTTGGGGGCTTAAATAGGGGAGTACCTTTCTTGTTTCGGTTTCCTTCCTCGTCGAACGGTAATAATAATAATAATAACAATAATAAATGGAATTTATATAGCGCTGTATCTTGTACAGACAAATCAAAGCGCTAAGACAGCAACTACTGCCTGTCATGTGAGCGAAAATGATGCTTGCGCTGCCGTTAGTAAACACCTGACAAGTCAGGCCCAGCACATCCCACCTCTGCATGGGAGAGAACCGTTATCTTTCAAGTCTATCTGGAGAAAAAAGGCAGGAGAATGGACCGAGCAAGCAAACAACAGACAGGAAGGCGGTTACAGGAAGAAACAGAACAATGCGGAAACACAGAGAGGGTAGAAAAGAGAGCATTCCTAGCACAGAATTTCCAGAAGGCGGAGGATGCTGTTAATTTATACTGACAGGCCTCTGGCATCCCTACAGGAAAGTTTCGGTTAAAAAGGGAGTTAATTCTGTTTCCTCTATGGATTTAGACACGTCAATATATTGTTGTTTTCTCTGGGTTTCAGTGGCCTCCTGTTTCCTCCTCTTTGGGTTTGAGTCGTTTAATGTTTCTTCCTGTTTGAGATTTAGCAGTCAATACTTTTTTTGCCTTTGACTTTAGTGGTTATAATGTCTTCTTCTGGCTATAGTGATTAACAATTATTCCTCTTTGAGTTTAAGTGGTTTAATGCATCTTTTTTCTTTCAGCTTAAATGGTTTAACGTTTTTTTTCTTCTTTTGGTTTAAGTGGACTTGTGTTTGCACACCTGGGTTTAAGTTGCTCAATGTTTCCTTGTTTAAAGGTTAAAACAGAGCGATGTCTTTCTTCTTGATGTTTTTAGAAGTGTTATGTTTCTTCTTTCTTTCAAGGCAAGACTGCAGAAAAAGGGGAAAAAAGGCAGACCACCTGCCTCTCTCATAGACAACATCACCGAATCCTGTGTGGCATGAGAATCCATGAAGTCAGCAGCAGGGCACTACAGCGAAGACCGGAGGAGCACATGGAGGAGGAAGGAGGATCATGTCGGTGTCATTGGGTGCGGCAGCTAACGCCGAACTCGTGATGCCGACAGGTGAAATGTTTCTTCTCTATTGCGCTTATTGTGTCGAATGATTCCACATCTTTGAGTTTTAAAGGTCTAACAGTTCTTCCTCTTTGTCCCAACAGTTCTGTTTTTCATTTGTTTCTTAACTTTGAAAGCTTAAATGTCGTCTTTCTTCCTTAGATGTAAATGCACCTACTTCCATCACAATCATTCGTTTGTGCAGTTTTCAATACTTGTATCAGAAGTTACCTGCAAAGTAGCCGAGACAAGTGTGTTTGCAAATTGTGCTACAACTGACATTTGCACGAGTCATCGTGTTTTCTGTTCCCCATCGACATTTAGCACATGCATCCGAAGCACTCATACTTGACAGTCCACTCTTTAGGTTGCCTCATGTCCAATAAATAGTGATGAAGACAGCAGCTGTTTTCATGGAGAACTAGTTGCACTTTGTTGAATGCTTGTTTACAATGATGGAGACACATGAATCGATGGAGGAAATCACGCTGCTGTCTAAACCTTGGTATTTTGCTGTAAAAACTTTGTTTCTTTTACAGAGAGCAAGAGGAGAGAGAGAGAGAGAGAGAGAGAGAGAGAGAGAGAGAGAGAGAGAGAGAGAGAGAGAGAGAGAGAGAGAGAGAGAGAGAGAGAGAGAGAGAGAAAACGAAATTTTATTTTCTGAGCATAGTGGATTAAGTACAAGACTTCTTCTCTCTGTGGCTCACATTTTAAATCTCTGTCTGTCTGTCTCTCCCACCTCTTATCTCCTCTCCTCTTCTCTCTCCTCTCTTGTAGGGGCTTCTCTCCTCCTCTCTTCTCCTCTCCTCTCTTGTAGGGGCTCG